>OZ014470.1:31588927-32807372 GCA_963965965.1 Trididemnum nubilum
AGAATTTAAGTTATTTTTACAAAAAGACTTACTTTAAAACGTGGAAATCAATAAGAAATTACTATGTTAAACAGATTTAATGCGATTTATGGTAAAAACTTCATTTAAGACAAAGGAATCATACAATTTTAAGATAGCTTTGACAAAATTATTCTTCACAAATGCAGGAAAGTTAATCAAAGGTTACGATTTATTAGAATGTTTTTGTTTAAAGTAGAAAAAATAGCTGCTTTTTATGTTAAAACAATTAATCAAGTCATAGAAACTTGAACTGAAACAATTACAACAATAATTAACTCTTCAGATTTTGCATATTTGTTTGTCTAACGTCTAAAATACCGATACTTTGAAACTTACAGAAGGATCTACATGTTGCTTTTTAATATCTTTGAACTTCGACTTAGGAAAAAATTGCGCCACTACATGATTGCGACACAGAAACTCAAACGTCTAACAGTAGTCACGTTTAAAAACTACTCAAATGCAAAGAAATGCGAGAATGGGTTTTTCTTGCAAATTTTACGATACGAAATTTCAAGTAACAAGCGTCTATAGTTTGGAAAATACGGACATATTAGAGCAAATCATGTGTTTTGACCGCAAGGATGTGTCGCTCAAATTTGATTTTTTACTTGATAACGTGTTAAACAAAGTGGCAGTTCAAAGATATTAGAAAGCAACTCGTAGATCCTTCTGTAAGTTTTAAAGTATCGGTATTTTAGACGTTAGACACACAAACATGCAAAATCTGAAGAGTTAATTATTGTTGTAATTGTTTCAGTTCAAGTTTCTATGACTTGATTAATTGTTTTAACGTAAAAAGCAGCTATTTTTTCTACTTTAAACAAAAACATTCTAATAAATCGTAATCTTTGATTAACTTTCCTGCATTTGTGAAGAATAATTTTGTCAAAGCTATCTTAAAATTGTATGATTCCTTTGTCTTAAATGAAGTTTTTACCATAAATCGCATTAAATCTGTTTAACATAGTAATTTCTTATTGATTTCCACGTTTTAAAGTAAGTCTTTTTGTAAAAATAACTTAAATTCTTTCGGTTTATTTGTTTTGAATTCCATGTTTTCCTTAAAAAACAGTAATTTTTAACAATTTTTTCGTCATGTAATTTTCTCAGACCTTAAATTTGATAGAAAATGTTCCAAAGTAATAAACTCTCTAGTAAATCACTTACTCAAAAACGATAATGTTTATTAGTTTTAATCAAAAAGTCTAAACTTCTTTGTTTTCGTAGCCATAGTTTTGCAAACAACACTCAAAATCTTGCATTTCTTCATTTTAAATTGAATCTTTAATTAGAAATAATATTTTTTTCTACCTTGAAACAAAAAACGTTTACCTAATATTTCAAATTTTTTAATAATTTTTTAGTTTTACACTGATCTTTTTACTAAAATGCCATAAAATTTAACCAAAATAGATAATGTTTATTAATTTTAGTCAATAAACCACAACTTTTTTTTGTTTTCGTAGCAATAGTTTTGTAAAAAATCTTGCATTTCTTCATTTTGAATTGAAAGTTTAAGTAAAAATGAATTTTTTTGTACTTTGAAACTAAAACGTTTACCTAACATCTCAACTTTTTAAGCAATTTTTTAGTTTTACACTGATCTTTTGACTAAAATACCGTAAAATTTAACCAAAATAGATAATGTTTATTAATTTTAGTCAATAAATTTCAACTTTTTTTGTTGTGGTAGTGATAATTTTGCAAAAAATATTACGTTTTGTCATTTCAAATCGAAAGTTTCAGTAAAAAGAATCTTTTTTTGTACATTGAAACTAAAACGTTTACCTAACATCTTAACTTTTCTAACAATTTTTTGGTTTTACACTGATCTTTTGACTAAAATACCGTAAAATTTTATTCAACTACACTCTATCTTGAGTTAAAACAGGATCTTTTGCTATTTTTTGGTGTCATTCGATATTACACTTTGTCTTAAAGTCTCAAATTTAAGTCAGCTTTTGCAATTTTCTTGTTTGCGTCAAAATGTTTTTTGCGGAAATCAAAATCTTACAATTTTTTTATTCAAGCGACAATTCAATCTTAAAACGAATACTGTTTGACGAATTTTTAATCTAAATGTCTACACAAAGTTGTGTTTTTTATTAGTTGATCTTGTTTTATAGGAATAAATTCATCAAAATATTTTAAAACTTAACGCTTTATTTGTCCTAAGTTTAAATTTTAACAGACATAATTGAAAAGCTTGCCTAAAACCTAAACTTTTCATTAATTTTTTTCATTGTGTGCCGATAATTTGATCGAAATCTTGGGTTTCTTCTTGATGGTTATTACTTTTTACCTAATATAGTAAAATTTTTAACTGTTTTCATGTTTTTATGAAAAATGTTTGATCAAAGACATTCAAATACTTGCATTTTCTTTGATTTGAATAAGAGTTTTAGTTAAAAAAACCGAAAATTCGCCTAAAATTAAGACATCTTGATGATCACGATTACGGTTGGAACAGACTGTAGGGTCTTAAATCTTTAATTTTTGACAAGTGCTATGTTATGATATTCACTCTGAGCTACGCTGTCAAAGACTTTTTTTTTGGAATCGGTTGAATTCAAACTCCACTCATCATATATTTTATTGGAATATTTAACATGGTGATAATTTTGTAAAACATTTCAAAAATTAACCTTGAAGTCTTATTTGAAACCATTATTTTTTATAGTTATTCCGGAGAATCGTTCAAAATTAAACCTTTTTTCATAATCTCGGTTATAAATTTACCTGAAAGATGTACTTTGAATCAAATATTTTCTAAATTCTCAAATATTGTAACGATTTTCTTGTTTGTGGTAATTTGTTTAAAAGATATTTCAACATTATACAATTTGTTTTCAACAACATTTTGCGAGTTTTTTGAGTAATCGTGTTTTACATAGAGGTAAATTTGTGAAAAAAGTAATTCTAAAAATGAATATGATTCAATTAATTAATAATTCTCTAAAATTTTGTTTTTTATCGATTAATGTTGTTTTTTTATGGGAACAAATTCAATAAATTCTCTTCAGTCCTTGTAATTTCTCTGTCGTGAGCAAAAACTGTAACGTAACAATGAAAAGTGTTGGTCAAAATCTTAAATTTTTATAAGTTTCTTGTTTACATAAGAATAGTTTGATCAAAAAAGACATTCAAAGTTCAATTTCTTTGACTTGAATAAAGAATTTTATCTAAAAAAAAAACCGAAAACTCACTTAAAATCTTACAAGTTTGAAATATTCTAACAGTTTTGTGTAAATAATTGAAGTATTACAATTTTTTAACGACGATTTTTGGCGTATTATTTGCGATAAGGCAACGGCAATAGCTCAGTGGTAGAGCGTCGGGCTAGTGATCAAAAGGTTGCTGACTCCTGGCTCGAACTGATAATGCGCTGTTGTGTCCTTGGGAAAGACACTTTACGCTAATTTTTCATTGCGACCAGGCAGTCTACCCGTTGCGGTGGCCCAGCCTGATCTTGCGATAAGAACTCAAGAAGCGGTGCTCTGCGTTGGTTTGGTTAGACAAATGCAGTGCCTGGTTCATACAAACAAATCAAAAATTTGATAACTTTTAACTAAAAATTCTTATTTTTTTATAATGTACAACAAAAACTAATGCAAAAAACTAGTTTGATACTTTAACTTTTTATAAACTTTGTCTTTACGTCAGAGTGATTTGATCAAAATATTGAAAATCGTCTGTTTATTCTGAATACTGCTTTTATCTTAAAAATTTTTGAGAAATTTGCTGGTCTTTGTAGAAATAATTCAATCAGAGACGTTTGAAACCTTCCAACTTTAACTTAAAAATTAAAAAATTTTGTAAAACTATTGTATCAATTAAAATGTAGGGACTTCGTTTTGGAGTGGTATAAAAGCATATCGATCAAATTGTTTAAAAACAACTCTAGGTTTTTTTTCTGCGGGAACAATTGAGAGACTTACTACAATTTGAACTTTCAATCTCAGGTAAAAATTGAAGGTGTCTGCAATGCATCAATTCCTGTAAAACTTCTGCGGCAATGGAAATTTTTAATCTTGATAAATTTATTTTTTTCGGATGAAATTAAATAGATATCTGTAATGGTAAAAGTTTTTTACCCTGGTCAAATATACTGTAGCTTTGCTCCTTCGAGGTGTCTGAGATGTCTGAGGTACTTCAGGCTTTTAACCTCAAAAGTTTAAGGTTTCAAAAAAAATTTTTTTTTTGTACAAGGATTGTGGAAGAAATCCAGACGTATGAGAAGCAAGTTACCTATAATTATGCAACGCTTGAAAATAGACTTATGTCGCAAATTTGGGATTCGTCGAGTGAATAGAAATAATAAAAAACTCACCTTTTCGTCTTGTTCAACACAAAAAATATACCAATGTTGATTTATTACAATAAAAATACTGCAAACAAAACACAACTTTGAATAAAGAACGCTTAGATTTTCGATAACGTTTTTTCAGCGTTTCATTCGCTTTCCGCGCCAGTCGTTGTTCGTCGGTTTCGCACAGCGGATAAACAGTCACAAAAGTTGCTTGTGACCTTGAGGAGTTGGATGTCAAGGTTCATGATTTTAATAACCAGCGAATTGTAGTTGTTGAGAAGATACAAAAAACAACGTCGAGGTTAGGTTTTCCATTTTGAAGCAAAGCTGATAGCTGTCTACTGCCACCTCCTATTGAATTTCTGCTTTTTTTTTCTGAATTTCACAATTAAAACATCATAGTAAACTTAGAATGAATAGGTCATGACAGTTAACGTGTTTGAGTATTGATGATGTAATTTAAGATCGATAGACTCTCACTTTTTTATCGATTTTTACGTCACAGATGTTACATCGAATGAGAAATTCGCTACATCGAAAACAAACACCCAAATGTTTACACGGTTTAAAGACCACATCCCTTTCTTCTTTCTTGCATCTTTTACATTTTCCTTCTTCTTCCACAATTTTTCTTGCTTCTGCCAGAGTCATTTGTCGATCTTCAGGGGTATCCAACAACGCTTGAAGAAAATCTTCAAAGTTATAAAAATTATTGTCGTGTTCTTCATATCTTTGAGTTAAAACGCGTCTGATTTTCGCCTCCCCAAATCCTAGCGTTTTCAGAATTCTCACATTTTCTCCGTGATCCATTTCATTGTTTATTGATTGCCGCATTTTCAATTTTCTAGAATCAGTAAAAGCCGGAGAAGTCTGAAGTTCTGGTTGAGGTTTCAGATATTTCATCAAATCGCCAACGAGTTGAACTGAAGCGGGATTTGTTATAATCGGACGTTTCAAATCACGGTATTTTTTAACTTCGTTTTTGACAAATTCAACCCCTCTCTTTTTTAAAATGTATTCACACAACGGATACCATTTTGCGTGTTCCTGAAAAGGGTCATCAGTCGGTTCCCAATTTTTAAACCGCTGTTGCAGTAAAAACACTTGACTCTATCACGATCACCGAGGTAGTAAAAACCAGCGTCAGCAAATTCACGACAGGTCGCTTTAATTCGTGCACCCGGCCAATTGATCGATTCAGTAAAAGTTTCCAATCGGTCAGCGTACTTTTTCAGATGCCCGTTTCTGGGAAATAGACATTGAAACTTCGGATTTTTGCTTGAGGTAGTAGAACTAACGGGTAGTGCGACGGAGTCACAGCAATCACCCATGATGATAGAATATGAAAAATGTGTGACTACAGGTGAATTTACATACTAGTTAAGAGTGCGAATAAAAAAACGCTTAGTGTGATGCAGGCTTTAAATCTTGGGTAAAAAAAAGATTTACGGTTCGGGGTGAAAATTGAAGGTGTTTGCAATGCATTAAACCCTGTAAAACTGAACACGTCCGCGGTTATGGAAGTTTTTATTCTCGATAAATTTTGGGATGAAATGCTGGACGTATGTAATTAGGTGACTTTGGTCAAATACAACTTAACTTCTTCGAGATGAAATCCAACACGTCAAGGTACAATAACACCGGTAAAATTCAAGTTATTCTGCAGCGATTTAAACTTTCAATCTCGGTCGAGTAGATTTAATTTTACGTTATACAAGCGTCAAGGAAACACGTAACGTCCCTTGTGTTTTATATTTTGCTTGCAAGCCATACCTTCAAGACAGACGCAATATAAACTTTTTGCTGGAAAGAAGTCCCAAATATAATAGAAGCTAAGCAGCTTATAAAACAATTTCCAAAATATAGCGACTTCGTTGGTATTCAGGTCAAACCCTAAATTGAAATACGAGTAATCTACAAATTTTTTTCTGAAAACTGATTTTCAGGTGAGCCACGCTCTAATCTCGTTGATAATTTAATATCTGGGTTCAACTCTTGCACAAGATATTCATTGAATTATTAAACTTTAGATTTTTCTTTGAAAAAACACCTTGCAGTGGTTCAAACCTCAGGTAAGTCAAAGATGAAAATGCTTGTGAGTTTTGGTGAGATTTTCAAGAATAACCTATGTTTGTAACATACTTTGAAACTAGCCAAAGATCACTAAGCTCTTTTCAAACAATTGTGTGAAAAATTTGCGCATAGGTTTTGAGGTATTCCCTTTGGGAAATTAACAAAAGACAGTTTTTGTAGATTGCATACCATCAGATAACTTAAAATACCTACCGAGTTAAAGCGGAAAAGTGTGAAGTAGACCTCTTTGAGAATTTCGAATCTTGGACAAGGCAAAAAAAGACACTTGGGCTTTAAGCAAAAGAGATTTAACTCTGGGTTAGAATCTTAGGCTAAACTAAATGTGAAGGATATTTGGGTTTGAACTTAGAAAAAACGTTAAAATACAAGTAGCTTTAAAGACCATTTGCATTCGACTTTCAGGCGAGTCCTACTATTGCTTTGGTAATTACTATTTGGGTTGGAATTTAAAACACAAGTTCTGTTGCGCCATGCTCGTTCCATATTCGAAGAGTTAAAAAAAGTAACAAAAGGTAGTGATTCACTGCTAAACCTTGGATAGGTTAACAGCTGTTACGATTTCGACACGGCAGCGAAAATTCAGCGCAACAGGAAACGTTTCAAGTTACACGAAGCTTATTCTCATACGTACAAAATAGACTTCATAGCATTAACTAGATAATCTTTTTAGAAACTATCTTCTCAGGTTATTCACTTTTAACTGACTACTACTTTGAACTTGAAGCCAGGCAAACCACCTGCGGTGGTTCGGTACTCGAGCAAGACACTAAGGATCTTTTGACTTGAAGCCAGGCACCTGCGGTGGCTTGATACTCAGGTAAGACACTAAGGGTCTTTAGACTTGAAGCCAGGCACCTGCGGTAGTTTGGTACTCAGGCAAGACCAAGTTTCGATTCTTACAACTAGCTAGGGTAAGAGTTAAGAGTACCGCGATCCCGCATTGAGACAAGCAGGATTTAATCCCGCAATTTGATAATCCCGCAATCCCGCATCCCGCAAACCCCCCTCCATCCCGCAATCCCTAAGCATTTGGCACAGTATATACTACTGCTATCACATTGTATTAGTTTTCAAATAAGGAAAAGAAACAACGAAATTGACAGGCTATCAGATATGATGTCTTTTGTTTGTTTTTTTCTTTTTAACCAATCAAAAAATAATGCTGTCCCCAAGCCGAGAAGAACATTTTCGAGGAATTGTAGGCTTCGAGGCCAAGGCCAAGGACTTGAAAATGTGTCCTCGAGGCCAAGAAAGTCTTCGAGAACTTCACCTCTGCTATGTAGGGAAGCTTAAGCAATTTAGCAAAACGACTCGAAAGCTAAACATTTTAGAAAGGTGTACTTCGATGTTTGGGATCTCAAACTAGAGATACTGCATGTTGCGACGCAGTCATATGTCATCTTCACGGCATTACATTCAAAAACATAAGCAATACACTGAAAATAATTTAATGCTATATGCGCTGAGCTATCGCGACGCATTTTGACCTTGCTCAAGTCTTGCTAAATTGCTTATGCTTCCCTACATAGTGTCGCCATTTACATTCAACTAAAGCTCTCCCTCTACTTTTCCATGTACAGTCATAAGTACATTTATTTGCCGTCAGGGAATTGTACATGAACTGAACAGATGCTTATACTGTAATGATTTTCTACCTGATTTTTAACTCAATCGCACAATGTGTGTATTTTGTTTAGGTGATGTATATATTGTGTGATATTGCGTTATTGCCGCCTGATGAGACCCTAGAGCAAGGTCGAAATGCGTCGCGATAGCTCAGCGCATATTGCATTAAATTGTTTTCAGTGCATTGCTTATGTTTTTGAACGTAACGCCGTGAAGATGACATAAGACTGTGTCGAAACACATTGTATCTCTAGTTTGAGATCCCAAACATCGAACCAAACCTTTCTAAAATGTTTAACTTTGTAGTAGTTTTGCTAAATTGCTTAAGCTTCCCTACATAGTGGCGCCATTTACATTCAACTAGAGCTCTTCCTATACCTTTCCAAGTATTTGTCGTCACGAAATTGTACATAGACTGAACAGATGCGTATTGGTAAAGTTAATTCTCAACTTTAATCAAAGTTGATCGAAAAACATCTTGTCTTCAAATCTGTCAAAATTTTTTAAAAGAAAATCGAGCAAAAGTTTTTTTCGACTTTAATGTCTTTTTGATACCAAGTTTGCGGAAAGTTGTGATTATTTGGTTGGTTTTGAATTTTTTGTGTTTCAAGGAAAAAGCAATCCACGACTATTTTTTACTGTTTTTGCAAAGATAGATTTTATTTATGAGACAGTAACACTTGTAAATTTAGCTAAAAACAAAAAAAAAACAAGCAAAATTGCCGATCATACAGTATAGCAGGTTGCTTGTGGAAACTTTTTGCAAGCAACTTACATCTTCAGTCGGACACCATCACTGCGAATATACCCTGAATAGCATTGTTATGGGAGAGACTGAAGTGAAGGTCAAATTTTATGAAAAGAATATTCCAGACTCACAAGTAAAAAAAATGACTAAAATGTCACTAAAAAAAATTTTTTTTTTTGACATACTTGACTGATATCCGCTCATTGCAATGCAATGAAAAAGGTCCAAAAGATAATTAATTGGCAATCATGCTATTGTAAAATTTGGAATTAATGATTTTGTGTTTTCGCATTCGACTGCAACAGTGCTGCCTCTATTTTTCATAATTTGCTATGTGTAAGTTCTTTTAAGATGTCAACATCAGAAAGAGAAGCATGAATGTACATAATGGACTTAAAGAGAAACTACCAAGTCAAATTCTTTACGACCAACACGTAAGGCTGCAAATGAAATGTTCTAGAGCATGCGTAGTAGCATTGTACAGCGACAGTATACTGTATACAGTTATATGATATTCCTCAAAAAAATCTCAACAGATCGAGCTTTTTGAGAAGTTTTCTCGCACATCTGCAATCCAAAAGTTTATTTTCTGTAAAACTTTACTTTATTTTATCATGCAAGTTATAGTTAACGTAATCAATATTAAATAAATTGCCGCCAGGAATTAATTAGGGATTTCTAACCCCTCAAGTGAAGAACACATGACAAAGCAAAATAATAAAAAGTAGTAAAATTATTTTGCTAGAGCTTCCTTTTTTTTTTTGAAAAACGAGGAGGCCGTTTTTACCAATTAGTGTTAAAAAAAAACATTAAAAATCTGTAGCGTAAAACTTTAGAGGTCTCAAACAATTTGACAAGAACAAAAAGAGTACCGGTAAGTAAAAGTTTAGGAATTTTTTAACCAAGAAACTTGAGTTTTTATACCTTTGCTTTTTAGGCCAAACGGTTTGGGTTAAATCAAAGAAATTTGGCTGGCAGCAGTTTACTATCAAGATTGATTCCGCACATGAGATATCCCACTCCACTTAAATCTTCATCTCGTCATTTCAAGCAGCCTCTCGACAGCACCAGATCGGTGATCAAGCACATTCGGAAATTGAAAAGAGAAGAAATGGTAAGAGTAATCTGAGCATTGCAGTTTTTTGAAAATAGAACGTAGTGCAGATGAGCTTTTGAAATAATATTTCTGGTATTTCATTAATTTTATTTACCATAAACACTCACTGAAGGAATGTTTAGATCGAAAGCAAAACAACGCGTAATTTGTACTTGTCCTTTTTGGACCGAAAGATATCTTCCGCTTTTGGAGTCTCTAAATCTGGCCTGAATGGCATTGAAGACCAACTATTTGCAGTTCGAGCAATTAATATGGCCTAGTTCAATCTATAGAAAATATCTACCTTCTCATATTTTGTGTGGCTGTGGAAACTGACTTGCAATTTTGCATTCTTATTGCTATATTTGTCAGCGGCGTGGCCGAAATGGCAAAGCGTCCTTTTTACGACGACCCGAATCGCATGATCTGGGTTCAACCCGCACCCATGTCACGCTGTTACGTCTTATGATAAAAAATTTCGATGATTATTTCTGCTTGGTGACTTTAAACAAGCAGCAAATATACATGGAAAGACGTCAAATCAAATGTCAGCCAAAAAATTCAGAAAACGGTTAACTTCTAAGGCTGTGGATTGATCCAAAGGATAGCATCGAATAAAACTGCATCGACCAACCAACCTACTATTTACCATAACGTGACAGTACCAATATGCTTTTGCAGATGACTGATGATTGGGCGTTTTTAGCGATGATATTGGATCGAATAATATTGTGGCTCTATTCACTGGGAATTTTTTTCGGATCTATTGCCTATTATTCAATTATTAGCAACTACAAATACCCTGAAACCGACCAGAAACTTCTTTCTTTTATCAACCGAAATTAATCGTCGCTAAACTTGCCTATTTATGTGATGTGGCTTTGAGGTGTCGTGGCAGAACTGAGCTTCGATTTTTCAGGTTTTTTCTGACAATAATGAAATTTCTTTCTGTGTCTGGGCAAATCCAAATCGGCAATTGCGGATTTGCTATCAGTAATTCTACAAGTCCACAATTGCGGATTTGCTATTATAGTTGCGGATTGCTTTCGGCAATTTTACTAGCGGAATTGCGGTTAGCGGAAGTTTGGAATAATTAGTCCGCAAATCCGCAATAATAAAAAAACGTTATTCTATTTAAACGAGGACTGAAGGCAAAATCAATGGATGTATCTTACGTTAGAGCAATCGTATTAAATTAGATTAGCGTTGACTCTATCATTCTTGACCCAGCCGTTCCAGAGATATTTTACTTTAAACACGACGTAGGGGCCTCCCTAATCATAACTTTGTTCGCAACCGTGAGGTTCATAAGACAGGTTACGCTATCGTAGTTCTATCCTAAAGCAACGCCGCAATTAGGCTAAGCCACAAAAGTCTTTCAACCTATATATTGGTTACAAAAGCCTCTGTGGTCTACTCTAAGCCAAAGTCACTTTAATTAACATATAAGTTAAGCGAGTCCTTACTTCCATTGTTAAGCGTTCATGGAGACAAAAATGTGTTCCAAATTTCTATCTATTTTTTATGATGGAAAATGGCCGACAAGTGTTACAAAAGTTGAATTTCTCGAAACATACTTGATCTTTTTTCAAAATTCAAATTGATCATAAAAGTTAACAATGTTTTCTACGGAATTATCAAAATTTTAACTGAGAAAAACGTGATTTAGCACGAAATTTTTGACTTGGTAATTGCCAAATTTTAGCGATATCATTTGTTTAGCATGCAAAACCAACGCAAAAACATAGTTTTTAATAACCGACAAGTTTGACGTCCTTCGTGGTCGACTCCTGGGAAATCATAACGACTTCCACTGGCAGTTAGGTGGCCAGATCAACCACCAACCCTGCAGCTACAAAGCAGCTCGAGTCATAAGATGCACAGAGCTGGACAGCGTTGTTTCGAGCTTTTAGCTCTCATCGGCAGCCCTCAGCTTCTCTAACAAAGTTATTCCCCAGCTGGACAAGACTCTTGGCCGAACTGGACAAACCTTAAGGGCTTGCACAGCGGCAGAGGGTTTCTAGGGAATAAACGATTTTTCACTTGTGGTACTTAAAAGTCGACCACGAACGACGTCAGTCAAACTTGTCGGTTATGATTTCCGTGGTCACACAAGGGGAACCCTTGTAGTAGGGATAGCCTATGGCTGTCCTTACTACAAAGGTTCAGTGATTTTTTCACTTGTTTTTTTAAGTACCACAAGTGAAAAATCGTTTATTCCCTACAAAGCCTCTGCCGCCGTGCAAGCCCTTAAGGTTTGTCCAGTTCGGCCAAGAGTCTTGTCCAGCTGGGGAATAACTTTGTTAGAGAAGCTGAGGGCTGCCGATGAGAGCTAAAAGCTCGAAACAGCGCTGTCCAGCTCTGTGCAAAGTTTTTAATATTTTCGTTACCCAAGTTTTTCTTCATGCTTTTTCAAAATTTTATCTAAGTTGGAGAATTAACGATGTTTTCTTCAAGTTATCAAAAATTAAACCGCAAAAAATATAATCTAGTACAAGTTTTTGATCACCAATTCGCCCAAAGTGCCAATTTACTCCCGGTTTAGACAGCGCGTAAAATCGTAAGCGTACGATCGCATCCTTAGTTTATTTTGACCCAACTGACAGCTAGTATGCTGGTAATTTGAATAATAGTCATATTTTGGCACGAAACAACACACAAAAACAGGGAGTTGAATTATAAAAGGAAGCTGCGAAAGGACCTCTTGGTCATCGAGTCGAGCAGTCACCTATGAGCTTTGTCAATTATGCAGTGTGTATATGTAATTATTGATTAAAGTGTAGTAATGAAATGGTTAACGAGATGTGCCAACCGAACACGCTAAGACCACACCAGTGAACCCGCCTCCACGCTCCCAGTCGCATATTTCCAATTTGCTTCACATTTCAGTGCATAAGGCCATATAGCCCCAGGTCACTCCTATGTCACAATAAAAAAATTGCTCAGTTATGACTGCCCAGCGTATATTCGAGGTCATGTTGGAAATTGCCAAGGTTACCAGAGGACGCAGGCAAAATGAGACACAAAGGTCAATGATGAGTCCGAGAAAAGCTTTTCTAAATGATAAAGTTAGTAGGCCGTTCATAAAAGTGCGAAAATGCTATTTTACTGAAAAACATCATGCTGAGAGCTTTTTAACAAAGTAAGATTTACTTACTTCTTTTTTTTCTTTGCTGATGAAAGCAATTTAATCGTTTGCATGCTTTCTGTTGTTTTATCTAGCCATATGACTATGGGTAGTATACTCATGCTATTTGGCAATGGGTAGCATACGGATCGGCGGTGGTTGTTTGTGCGGTGATAGGATGCTTACTTTCGAGTTGTGTGAAAATAAACATTTTTTCAGGGCTTTCTACTGCAGGTGTGGTTGTGTTGTAACAATTCCGCTGCACCATACTCTCATGTACCGGAATTTGGGCAGTTCCAAACAACAAAAATGCTTACTTTTTTTTTCAAGCGTTCACATTTTCATTGGTATCAATTGATCCAATTTCGCGGCGAAAAGCGTTGAAGACATTTCTTTGAGTTTTACTTGATTTTCTTCAAATATTCATCCGCAAAAATGCCGAAGAACTTTCCGTTTAGTCTTTCTTCAACCACGAAATGCATCTGTAAGAGTATGACCTAGCGAGGTACCTGAGCAAATACCCCTCTCGTTATTACATTACACGATCACTTTTTTAAAATCTGGTTTTATTTTGCCGACACCTATAGGTTATTCAAGGGCTGTTATTATTTTTAATTTATGTTCTTTCATCTCGTCTCCAAACCTCTTAAGTATTTGTGCTGATGATGATTTAACTTTTCATATTTCACAGTGAATGATGGCAAATACCTTGGTTAATAACTTAGTACAGCTAAAAATATGACAAATCAAATTACTCAATTTTGAGACAGCAAAGCCTTGGAAATTGTTGGTATCATGATCACTTGGGCTAGTTTTTGTTGCACTAAAATTCTGAAAAAGTTGCATTTATTTTTAACAAAAGGTGCTCTAAAAAGTTGCATGTATTTTTAACTAAAGTTGCAGTAAAAAGTTGGATTTAGGCCTATGCACAAGGAGTTTAAGCAACAATGATTTTGTAGCTATATTCACTAGTTACCACACAGTTATACTTTTTAAATAATCTTGGTTTGGTCAAAATAATAGAACAAAACACAAACCGCTTTTCTACCATCAAATCCAAACGAAAAGAAAAACATGCATACAAGTGTTGCCATCAAACGAAATGAAAAACCATTAAACTGCAAAAGTGGCAATTGCCATAGTTTAATTATTCAAGAGATTTATTAACATATAATCCTAGACACTTCCAAACATTGTCTGGAGAGAAATGGAGATCGTTTGACAGCAGTTTCCGCAGCATGCTGAAACTTCGCTCCTCAGAGCTTAAAGATGCTTGGTAGTTTAATAATCTTACATAAAATTCGGGGCTAATGTTAGGCTGGGTCATTCCTGCAATGGCTCCACAGCCCTGGTTCTGACACTACGGTACTAGTACTTCTACGGTTGTAGCTGAACCTCTTTGTGCAAACCAACTGTTACGTCATAGATAACATTGAGACGAAGCCAATACGTCACTAAGCTTGTTGTTACACAATTCAAAGACAATACCAGAATTGAATTGAAATATCAGCCAGCTAGGGTTGCCAAACGTCCTTGAATCTCAAGAATCGTCCTTGAATTTGCCTTAAAATCTCGCGGTGTTCTTGACCTTGAAAAATGGACAAATGTCCTTGAAAATTGTCTGGCGTCCTTAAAGTCCTTGAACCTGCAAAGTAACACAGTTAAATCAATCTTGTTGGTTTTTATAAACCGGACAATAAACCTAAAAACCAAATATTCAATTAACAAGGTTGCCCTATTAGGGATATTTATATTCAATGCTAAATTCATCCGCATTGTGTAATAATAGACTCCTAATAATGAGTCTATGGTGTAATAATTTCAGGGAACAATGGTAAAATTCAGCTGACAATGGTTACAACAAAATAACAACTAAGATACCAGAGGTGGAATCGAGGACACAAGGCTTAAGGCCAAGGACACAAAAAAAATCCGAGGCCAGGGCCAAGGACAGCCTTTCTGAGGACAGACCCTCTCGAGGCTTTAGTGAGTTCGTATGTGATGAGTCTCAACACGTAGTTCTTCAATTTCAACAAGTCGTATATTATGATAGTAATAATAATAACAATAATAATGGCGAGATAAAGCGAAGCAGCGGTATATATACAGCGAGTAAACAAAGAAAAGCGAGAACAAAAACAACATTAATTAGATTCCTTTTGTCTCGCAGTATCCGTTCATTATGCAATACCACCCATAGCAATGAGCGATATGTGCCAATAACCGGATACAGCAGACAAAATTACACAAGGACAAAATATATTAATTCACTCGGTCACCACAGACCTTCCCCTCAGAATGATGAGTATGATGGACGACAAAGCCCCCAAAGGCTGTCCAGCATACACATCAGTCGACAAAAGAAATGTGGATTCAAGTCAATTCCAAAAACATGTCAAAAAAAGACACGTAACCCTTCGAAAACTGCAACATAGAAAACCTATAATGGGTTAAAAAAAGAGTAAGCAGAAACACCAAAACTGGGGATAAAATGTTTAACGCGATAAAATCTGAAATATGACTGTGGAAATGCTATTTTCTACGTCCATGCGACCAGAATTAAGTGACTTGGTCATTCCTCGCAGGATGACATAGCGCATTTTAGCGCGGAAAATGCAAATAACACAATATACATGGCTTTTCTCTGGCCCTTTAGCATAATATATAATCATCGAGTCTTTGCTCGGAATCAAATAATATCAAAAACACAAAAACAACAATATAAAATAAACATTCAGTAACTCTGCTGGTCGCACGGGATATATTTCGTTGAGTCATGTCTATTGCTATTTTTCCTTTTCAACTTCTTCTACTCGAACAGAATTAGAGTAGCCATAACATGAATTATAATGCGAGAAATTGCAGCTAATTCTAAGGTAAGAGGAAAATACGCAAATGCAATTCATACATTGGAAAGGTCAATTATGATCGGACACCCATTATCGGTACAACTACGTTTACATTTCTTGCACGGCTTAAGTGTGGCTGATAAAGAGTCAGGATTGATAACGATAAAATTGACTTGCCACATATTCAGAAATTCGCATTATACAGAGAAATACTTTAGCCTTATTACAAATATACAGCACTTTTATCAATTACGTTTTCTCAAATTGTAAGATTCTGAAAAAAAATTTACACCTAAGTAGGCAAAAGAATTACAGGTAAATATGCAAATAATCTTCTACACGTAAATATGCAAAAAAAATGATATGCAAAAAAATTAAAAGTCTGTACCGTCTTTTTCTGCCAAAGTTTCTTCTGCAGGTTTCCGGATGCTTTCGAACACCCTTTCGGGCACTTTCGAACCGACACTCGAACAGTTTTGAAAAACACTTTTCGTTCTGTTTCCGAACAGTTTTGCGGGCTCTTCTCGAACTTTTCTTCGACTGTAGTCGAACTTTTTTTCGACTCTTCTCGAGCAATTAAGCAATTCTTCAGCTTAATTGCTTCACTTTGAACCTTTTTTTTTTATTCTGAACAAGCTTTTTGGTGAAGCTTTGGTTCTGTGTAAACTTATACGCGGAACTAATAAAGGGAGCGCCCCTTCGGGCGCTCCTCATACGGGGCACCAATGAAGTGATGAGTACGCGATGAGTCTCAACACGTAGTTCTTCAATTTCAACAAGTCGTATATTATGATAGTAATAATAATAACAATAATAATGGCGAGATAAAGCGAAGCAGCGGTATATATACAGCGAGTAAACAAAGAAAAGCGAGAACAAAAACAACATTAATTAGATTCCTTTTGTCTCGCAGTATCCGTTCATTATGCAATACCACCCATAATAATGAGCGATATGTGCCAATAACCGGATACAGCAGACAAAATTACACAAGGACAAAATATATTAATTCACTCGGTCACCACAAGGCCAAGGACAGGAATGCTCGAGGCCAAGGCCAAGGACCACGGACACAGCCGCAAGCAGGGGCGTATTTAGGGGGTGGGCCATTGGACCATGGCCCCCCTTAGGGTCGTCAGGATTGCAAAATTGCATAGAAAAGTGAGCAAAATTGAGGCATGGCCCTCCCCTTTGCAAGTTGGGCACCAAGCCTTGGGCTCGAAATCACCTGATTTTGGGCGAAAAATGGTACGAAATTTGAGTGAAGACCTTTTTTTTTTTTTGCTCTTCACCTGATTTTGGGCGAAAAATGGGACGAAATTTGAGTGTGACAATTTCAAATTCTGATCTATGCTCCTCTCAAATTTTCTGAAGTTTCTGCCCCCCCCCCCCCCCCCTTTTTCAAAATCTTGCATACGCTACGGGCTGCAAGTGTTCTCCAAAAAAAAAAGGTCTTCGGAAAAGTTTTTCAGGCAATCTCCAATTTAAAGGCGTAGCCAGAATTTTTGATTGAGGAGGCCTAAACCACAAATCACATGCAATAACGTCATCAAAAATTTGCCTGTTGGCACTAAACTAGGATTTTGCAAAGGGAGAGGGCTTAAACAAATATAGATGAAAAGTGCAAATACGTAACTTTGGAGACGTTTTGAGAAAGCCAGTGTAACTCAAACGTATTACAGACGGGGGTCTGGGGGCGAAGCCCCCAGCTGTTGGGCGATTTTTTGCAATTTTTTGGAAAAAAAGCTATATTAATGCCATTGAATCAAATTTCGCACATGTTTAGAGCCATTTGAAAGCACTAGATTTTTGACATTTGAAAGCCAATTAAAAAAAATAAATTGTTTAATCCTCCTTCTAGTTGCAACTTAAGTCCAAAACACGTTTAACATTTAGCATTTTGGTGTTAAAGTTTAATTGTACGTGATTTGATCCAGGTAGGGGGAAGTAAGGTGCATTGTCTCGTGCAACATTTTAGCAGTAAATGAAAACCCACTCGAAGATTTTCCTTAGAGATTTTTGTTTTGTCATGAAAATAACCAGTTATAGAAATGTTAAGTTAGACCAGGGGGCCCAGGCCCCCTCAATTGAAGTTCAACGATTTGTTCAATCAGCATTTTCCATGGCTAATTTTTTTAAAAATATTTTGAGCGTAAAAAGTGGCGAGGTGGAGGTGAATTACAGAATTGTTATTGAAAAATAGCACAATAGATGGTTACGCTTAGTAACCATGTTATTGCCGGGCCGGATTTACATCGCGCTGGGCTCCTGGCACTTTGGAAATTTTCGCTACATCTTTCTGCCAAATGTAGGTGAAGACCATGAAAAGCCTTAAGATTTGAGCGCAGGGCCCTTAGCTGGTACTGCGCCATATTGTGGTAAATCCAGCCTTGGTTAATGCATTACGTTCATAAAAAGGCTAGATGTGATCCTGAGATAGCAACTTTTAGGACGAAAACTATCCATTTCTTCCAGGTTTACGTTTAAATTGGCTGGCAAAAATTGATTTGAGAGGGTCCCGGTGCTCCTGGTCTTCAATATTGTTGTTCGCTACTGGTGTAAGCGGAAAATGCTAAAAAGAAACTGAAACTGAAGAAACAATAGGCTTTTTTGTCATTGGTGAAATTTCAATTAGGGGGGAGGCCCGCTTGGCTAAGCCAATGCTCCAATTGCGGAAAACAAAAAAGATGTTTGCAAATTTTCCGCTAGGTTTCTGGCGTTTTCGAACAAAATTTCAACGGTTCAAAAGATCGTGCTGTCCTCGAACCGAGGACAGGGCAATTTTCGAGGACCTAAGGCTTCGAGGCCAAGGCCATGGACTTTAAAATGTGTCCTCGAGGCCAAGGACGTCCTCGAAAACTCCACCTTTGTAAGATACCATTTGACAATCGGTAGCCGCAAGACAATTTTTGGCACCGATGCAATGAAGTTGAGAAAAGTTTTAAGAAAGGAATACACGTTGCAGATTGTTACAGTATTTGTTAATTAGTACCGATAGTTTACTCACATGCTAGGTGTTCCAAAATCACGTGCAGAATATACGATACCAGTGTTGGTTTAGCAAAGCATGATGTAAGGCTATCAGTGCCAAATACAGTAGATTAGGTGCTTGTATCATATGCCTGCGTAATCTTGTAGTCCTGTCAATTTAGGAATAGTCATATAGGTACTGAACTTTATAATTTTATGCAAGCGATCATGACTGCAAGTATTGAAACCGTTGTCACTATCCAGGGGTGCCGATCGTTGTTGGGCATTGGGGGGAATAATTTGCAATTTTACCCCAATTTTGCCCTATTTTTAACATTAGGGGGATGAACCTTCGACCACAGTTTCTTAAGGTACCGGTAAGCAAAGCAAGTGAAGACCAAAAAAAAAGGTCTTCACTAAAAATGGAAGACTTTTTTCCCCGAATTTAAGTTAAGACCGAAAAACTGCTCCAAACATCATCAAGCGCTTAGATGCAGACCAGAGTCAAATTATTGGGGGGGGATGCAGATTTAGACCATGCTCAAATTATTGGAGGGGATGCAGTCAAATTATTGGGGGGAATACGTCTCCCCACCCCCCAGGGTTTCGTCACCCCTGTCACTGTCTTATCAGAATCAGATAAGGATAACGCAGTCACTGATAAAGATGCAGCGACAGCAACACCGCCAAAAAAAAAGAAAAAGCGCTTACAAAGATATAAAGACAGCTGTTACGTCGTATTCTTAGTTTTGTTCTTTGTTGCCCACTTGTGGTTTGTGTTCTTATTGTTTGGCTAACGCTAATTCTGTTTATGATTTGCTAAGTCGCCGGAAGCGATGCGTCATTTTCACACTGACAAAATCTTCACACGTGGACATTTGGTCAGTTCAGTTCAGAATTCCTAGCATCAGGTTGTTCTGATTTTTTGGAATTCTCTCTCTATTGTTAGCTACAGTGAATTTGAACTCCTCTGACTACCTGGCAAAATCAATCGGTACGTATTTGTTTATGATTTTTATTTAGCGTTAGTCTTCGTATATCTTGCGTTCAATAATTTTACTGTAGTGATATGGGAGCCAAGAGGCACACCTTTTTACTAGGTTCTGGGAGTTGGGTGTGGTTAGTCTGGGCATGTGAATGCTTCACATGGTCTTGGCTCCGATATTTTTACAGGTTTTGAAGTAATTGCTGTACTACGTTTGAAACGTTTTCGTTTGTTTTTAGAAACCGCAGTACGCAATAAACAACAACTCCAATAAGCTGCGCGTTTCGATTCTTTCCTGTGTACAGGTATAGGGCTGCGCCAGGAGCCCAGAGTGTACCCTACAACAGCTATGCTCAAGAGTAGCCTATGCTTGGGTAACGAAAAGCAGAAAAGATCAGTTTCATTCTTCTTGTAGGTATTGCACAAAAGATATCAACATAGGTGGGCACAAGTCCGTTAATCCTTTATCCGTTAAAAAGTTTTTTCAAGTTAACGGACTAAATTAACTTCGGTTAAGTTCTGGTAACTTCCGTTAGGTTTTTATCGTTAATATCTTGCACTTCTAATTCATCGTACCGGTACAAACCAGTCTGCACCGGTAACACTTGTTGCATATTAGCACGAGTTTTACAGAAGAGAGCGAAAAAAGGAGCTCTTTTTTGTGGCAAACAATAAGCTGTGGCCTCATAGGTTGATTAATTATCGCTGTTCACAATTTCCAAAGATTTGCGATCGCAGCTTCGTTAGTGCATTTGAACCGATTTTTATCTTGAAATTATATTAGACTGTAAAATGTAATTTCCAAAACACAAAAAGACCACCATAGCGTTCAATTTTTTCTTACAATCAGCTCAACAGCGTCAATATGTGTTCTAGAAGCGAGTGAATAAAAAGAAATGTAAATTACACGCAAAATCTTAACGGATTAACGGACTTTATTAACTTCCGTTAATTAAAGCTGAAAATAACGGATTAACGTTAACGGAGGAGTGAAGTTTGTTAACGGACTAGTGGTTAACGAAGCTAACGTTTTGCATTAACTTGCCTATCTATTGATATTAGCATTGGTTGCGGAGGACTAAGCGACCTGAAAAGTCATTTGACAACTCGAGTTCATAAAAGTAATGCCGAAGCTTGTAAAACAAATCAAATGCTTAGTGCTTTTTATGTATCCAAGAAAGACGACAATATGGACAGAAATAATGCAAGAGCAGCAGCAGAGGTGGCTAAGAGGTGTAAAGTGGAAGTGCTGCTTTATAATTTTCTAAGAGTAAGAGAGTTCAGATATCAAAACGTCCTTGAAAACGTTTCTACCGATTTGGCAACCCTACAGCTAGCCCTAGTGGCAGCTCCACCAATGTGCCCGCTACACGTTTGGAGAGGCGAATGGAGGCAGCGCAGAGAACTCGTACTCGAGATAATGTCGCACACTCATGATTCAACCATCACCAACTGCTTTTGGGCAATTGGAATATCCTTACCCTCACAGAAAAAGAGCTAGAATTGGTTGAGGAAGCAAAGTGGTGTCATCTCGATATTATCGGAGTTTCTTCAACCAAACGACGTGGCTCTGGAACTGTGGATTTGGATGGCGAAAGGAAACTCTTCTATTCTGGTGCTGATCCTAGTATGTCTGCTCAAGCTGGTGTGGGAATTCTCACAAGCCCCCATTTGTCAGACTGTGTGTCAGATTGGATTCCTTTGGGATCACGGGTCTGTATGTTGAAGCTCAAGGTATTGGATCGGTCATTGTGCCTATTGCAGGTATATGGACCCAATGCCATGAGTGAATATCAGACTTTTGTGGATGAAGTAAATGATGCTCCTCTACGAGTATCAGCTACTGAATCTACAGTCCTTATGGGAGATTTTAACGCACATGTTGAAACATACACAGATGCGTGGAAGGGTGTGAACGGAAAACATAGAGTCACTGGACTGAATGAGAACGGAAGGTATTTATTGCAGCTCTGTTGTAGCAACGGACTCCGCATCATGAATACCTTTTTCCAGCACAGAGAGGTTCACAAGTATACATGGTATCGACCTAGTATAGATCAAAAATCTTTGATAGATTTTTGCATAGTTTCGTCTGATTTGTTTCCTGATGTGCTGGACGTTCGAGTGAAGCGAGGTGCTGAATTGTGAACTGATCACCATCTGATAGTATGTTCCTTACGACTTTCTAAACCTTGGCCAAACAGGAGATCCAACAGATCGTCTGTGACCTACCGGATCAAATGGGAGACTTTGGAGGACAAAGAAGTAAGAAAACAGTTTGCATCCAGTATATCATCTAAGTTCAGACAACTTCCTAACGTATCCGAGGACATCAAGGAGGAATGGGTGCTGTTCAGATCAGCAATCATTTCATCAGCTGCTGAAAGTTGTGGGCGAAAACGGCTTAGAGTGGTGGGCGATAGTAAGAAAAGAACTCCTTGGTGGAACCAAGAAGTTAAAGAAGCTATTCGAGCAAAGAAAGATGCGTTCAAGGCCTGGCTACAGGACAGATCGTCATCTGATTTGCAATCCCGGTACACTGAGGCGCGAAAAGAGGCAACTTTGGCAGTAACGAAATCCAAGGAGAAGTCATAGGAAGAGTTTGGTCATTGGTTGGATTCCAACTATTTTTCGGCAAACAAAGTATTTTGGCAGACATCAGCCGTTTACGTGGCAAAAGATCGAGGGTCACGTACTCCATTAGGGATTCTGCAGGCAACATTCTAACGGATGAGAATGAAATCCTTTCACGATGGAGAGAATACTCTGAAGATCTTTTAAATCCTGTAAAGGCATCGACTCGTGACACACACAAAGTGACACATCTAGGGGAAGAGGAAGTTTTCACTACGGGCAGAAGTGGCAACGGCAATTAAAGGGATAAAATTTGGAAAAGCTGCTGGTGAAGATGAAATCAGACCCGAGATGTTGAAAACGCTGACTGGAGAAGGAATTCTCTGGTTAACGTGAGTGCGTCAAGTTACGTGGAAGCTTGGCAAAACTCCCAGAGATTGGCAAACAGGTGTCATTATTCCGATATTCAGGAAAAGAGATCGCAAGCAATGTACAAACTACAGAGGGATATCACTCCTCAGTTTGCCAGGGAATGTATATGCCAAATGCCTTGAAAGGAAATGCTGAGAAATAGTGGAATCAAAACTGGAAGATGGTCAGTGCGGTTTTCGTCCGGGTCGCAGCACCACGGACCAAATCTTCACTCTGAAGAAATCTTCGAGAAATCTTGGGAGTATGGCAAAGATCTCTTTGCATGCTTTGTCGATCTTGAAAAAGCATATGACCGAGTTCCTCGGGATAAACTTTGGATGGTTTTGCAGGAGTATGGCGTTAATGGTCAATTGTTGCGCGCCATTAAGTCATTCTACTGCCAACCGGAGGTTTGTGTTCGGGTAAATGGCAAGCAATCAAAGCCGTTCCATGTGGGCGTTGGAATCCAGCAAGGGTGCGTTTTGTCACCTCTCCTTTTCAGTGTTTACATGAATTGGATCGACAAATGCAGTCAAGCCGATGAGTGTGCCACGATTGAAAATTGCAAAATCAGCCGTCTGCTATTCGCTGATGATTTGGTTCTGCTTTCTTCCACAGAATCTGGCCTCCAGCGCGCATTAAATAGCTTTGCAGATGCATGCAACACTGCCAGAATGAAAATAAGCACGGCCAAAACTGAGGTACTTCATCTTTCAAGAAACCCTGATCAGTGCGTATTACAAGTGAATGGAGCGACACTGAAGCAGGTAGAGAAGTTCAAGTATCTTGGGGTTGCATTTACGAGTGATGGAAGGCAAGACGAAGAACTCGATACCCGAATAGGCAAGGCTAGTGCAGTAATGCGAGCTTTGCACTACTCGGTTGTCATGAAACGAGAATTGTCGAAAAAGGCAAAGCTCTCAGTTTTCAAAGCAGTTTTTGTCCCCATTCTCACTTATGGTCATGAATCTTGGGTAATGACCAAAAGAGTGCGATCACAAGTGCAAGCGTCCGAAATGAGGTTTTACGAAAAATCGAAGGAGTTACACTGTTTAACAAGGTGCGTAGCTCTGAGATTCGAAAATCTCTCAACATCGAGCCGTTACTTCTCCAAATTGAAAGATCTCAGCTTAGATGGTTTGGCCATGTAAGCAGAATGCCTCAGGAAAGACTCCCCAAACAAGCTTTACATGCCAAAGCAAATGGTAGAAGACCAGTCGGACGACCTAGAACTAGATGGACCAATGACATTGAGGATCTTGGATGGAACCACTTGGTACTTCGCCCAAGCAAAATGATGGAGGTGATGGAAAACAGTGAGGTGAGGTGGCTTAATCTCGAGCTCCTGCCCCCGCAACCCTCACGGAAAAGCGGGCAATGAAGAAAGAAGAAGAAACTGAAATACTGTAGTTACAAAACATATTTTTCAAAGCACACCTTTTACATTTTGCGCAAAAATTGATAAAAGTTGCTGTAAAAAGTTGCAAGTAAAATCGAAAAAAGTTGCAAAATAAAATTTATGGAAACAGCTTAAAACATTGTAGCCTACTATTTATAGTCTAAGTGTTATGGAAGCTGTCGGAAGCTGTAAAAAAAAAGTTGCAAAAGTTGCAAAAACTTGTCCTAATGATCACCTGTCATTCAAGTCGCATATTACTTATAGTTTTCGTGAAATTGCATGATCTGGAGATCTCATTGCAAATTTAAGCGTCTATCCTATCCAATACATTTTATTGCACGATCAAAGCAAAATACAGTAAATAAAGCACATGACAGTAATTGTTCAAAACGAAGGAGCATAGCATCAAACTATGGCAAGTTTTTCAAAACTTCAGCTCAAACGTAATACTACAATTGCTATGTAGTACGTAACTGTTGCAAGAAATTTTTTGTCACAACATTTTTATAAGAACATGAAGCCCAGTTTTGCTCAAAATTTAAAAACAATGCCAGCCTCCAGAAGTAAAAAAAATTAAAAACAGATGAAAAAGAATAAATTTTAAATCTAAAAAGAAACTGCACTCTGTACTACTTCAAAACAATGCAATTTTAGTGATTGGCCAGTAGGCTATTTGCAAGTAAAGTTGCAACGATTCCCAGATTATAAAGTACTCTTGCGCGCTGCGCAGACAATGAAGAAAAATTTCGACTGTTGTTTAAATTGAAAAAACTAGCTTTTTTACTTTTGCAGTATTACGATGCTGCAATAAAAACAGCAAAAAATGTGTTTACTCAAGCTGGCAGAGCATTCGGAATTAAACAATTTTACAAACATGGTCGCTAAAATTGACAACAATGTTCTCAAATTTAAGAACAAACGAGGTCGAAAATTAGTAAAAAATTAAGAACAGCGAGCCTCAACTCAAGATTTACTGATTCGTATAAAAAAAGGTATAAATAGACTTTTACGAGTGGTTCTCATTCTCAAAATGGGGTCTGCGAAGCAATATTTCGGGACCACAAAGTATCGTTAACTCTTTAAGTTTGTATTGTAGTAACCAGAAAAAAGTCATTGCACATATCAAGACATTTATTAAAACAAAATTGAAAAGGAAACATCATTTTAAAGTTTCGTTATAAAAGCAATCGAACAAACTTCAAAATTCACAAAAAGCATTACTAAAAGTAGACAAAAAAAAGAAGAAATTACCAGTTGCATGCCTAAGATAGTTGTTTCGCCTAATTTTAAGGCTCATCAGTTAGGCTTAGCAGGGCCAAAATGACAAATATTACCGTGATAAACCTTTCTAACAAAAAAAAAAAACTTCACCAAGAAAATGTTTATATGTTTACAGATACAATTATGTCACATAGCAATCTTTACGCTACAAATTATGCTAAACTAATTGATTTTTCTTACTGCGATCCTTTCCAAGCGAAAGACCTCAGGCTGTTAAACTCACTGAAATCTTTACTAATTAAAACTAGATTACAGGCTATTAATCTAATTGAATAATTTACAGAATCAAGCTAGGCTATAGACTCCAAATCTTACTGCAAGCACTACCGAATGCACCTAAGCTAAAGGATACTGACAGAGGTGAGCACAAATAACATTACATCAAAAGCGCAGCGCAACAAAGCGCAGCGATCTTTTCAACCAGTAAAAGCGCAACGCAAAATGCGCAATTTAATTTTTTTATTTTTGAAGCGCAGTGCAACTTCTGCATGCACTTTTTGATTCAGTTGAAGCGCAACGCAATTCCGCAATTGCGGAACGGCATTTTCGTATCAAGTTAAAGCGCAACCTAACTTCCGCAATTGAAATTTCACACCACAATGCAAATACCGCATTTTTTGCAATTTTAGACTGAAAAAGAGTAAATAATTTGCTAAAGAAGGCCGACATTTATCAAAATTAAGATCTAAATGGAGCAAAATTAAGTTCAATGTATAGAACTGCGCTTTTAACCGAAACAAGATTGAAAAGCGCAACGCAATTAAAACGCAACAAACTTTAAACACTTTAATCCGCAACGCAACTTCCGCAATGTTTCAAAATAAAAAATTAAAGCGCAACGCAACTTCCGCAATTGCGGAGGTTGCGCTTTCGCAACTAATTGCGATATGCCCACCTCTGGATACTGACTACGTAGATTAAAGGAAAAGTTAACCAACTGAAACTAGGTTGCATTATACTATACTACGATATTAGGTGAAACAGCTGTCTTAGGCATGCAACTGGTAATTTCTTTTTTTTGTCTGCTTTCAGCAATACCTTCGGTGAATTTTGATGTTTGTTCGATTACTTTCGTGATGTAGCTTTTAAATGATGCTCTCTTTTCAATTTTGTTTTAATGCATGATTACTGCACCCCACTCAGATTGGATGGATTTCCTAATGCTACAACTTTGTTGTCCCTTTTTTTTCAAAACATTTATATTGGAAATTGCGACAATACTTGTATTAAAACTTATTATTTACCAATGGAATCCTCTGACTAAAAATCTAAAGTCAAGTTATGTTAAATTTTAAGCATTATCTTTTGACTTATTTGCCCTTCTTACCTTGCCCTATTCTTAGCTATTGATTATGAAAACCAACAGCTGACGCGCTCGGCGGTTTTTACTTTAAAGTTTTGAGAAAAAATGAAAAGGCCAAACAGTCTCCTTGCAAGTTAATATTGTATAATAAGGAAATATACATTCCTTCTTCAATTTTTGCTTTATACACAATTCAAGTGCAGTGCTTCTAAACACTAACACCATTACTAGCTTGAGTTAATTTACGGTTACAGCCAAGAATGCGAATTTGACAGCTTTTTGTGAAAATCGAAAACGGAAAAGGCAAAGTATTTTCATAAGAAATCCATCAAATTCGTATCCCTGATTAAGAGTTACCCCATGGACAATTGCTCTTTTAAAGCTTTCAATCAACATTAGCCTATGTTTTTGCTTACAAAACAAAGCTTACTTTCTTATCGCAGTATCGCTACAGTAGGCCTACGCCTTTATATCTGCATTACAGTATATTTGGGCTAGATACTAGAAAACACACAAAAGAAGTTTTTTATACATCATTAGATCATACTTGCAAACGTTTGCCGAAGGAAAAAGATTAGCAACTTGGTATTTTACATAGGTAATAATTTCTATTAGTAACTTGGAGCAATATTTTTTGAAGCACCGAAAGGTTAGCGCAGATGGCAGGATTATGGACCAGTATGTCTTTTCGTCTTTTGTGTGCATCTCCTTACGTCGTACGCACTTTTTTATGCGCCTTATGTCGCGTTTCGTCCGAAGAATGGGAACGACTCTTACCTGAACGTGTAATGTGTCAAATTACAATCGTTCCTTGAGGAGCTCGACAAAAACCTCGTCCCTAACTTTTTGAATGTTATGTAGATGTAATGGTGTATGGAACTATTTAACAGTTCTTTTTCACGTTGTTGTGAAAACAGAAAAGAATAAGCCTTTAAACCTGGTGTTTCTTTCATAATATGCTGAATTTCTTTATGTTGATCTTATTTGAATATGGAAAGAGTA
This sequence comes from Trididemnum nubilum, assembly GCA_963965965.1. NCBI lineage: Eukaryota > Metazoa > Chordata > Ascidiacea > Aplousobranchia > Didemnidae > Trididemnum > Trididemnum nubilum. Next base: position 31,616,726 of record OZ014470.1, read on the forward strand.
CGTACATGACTGTACGGTCAATCAAAGTGCGCACAAATGTCTGATAATCTTCGACTGAGTGTTCGGAACAAAAGTTCATGTGACTGTGCTTCGGTTTCCTGAATACAACGTTTCTTCCTTTAAGTGATTGAAGTGTACAAATACAATTTAGCGTTGTTTGATCCAATTTCCACAAAGAACCGCAGCAGAGAAGACAAAGATCTAGCTGGGATATGCGGTTGATCCAATTTTTGATCGAAATTCCAGCCATGCGAAACTGAAATAAAAAAAAATCATGTAAAAGGAAGTATATCATCTTGAGAACTAATATATTGCAGTTGAGCGCAATTTTGATGGGGTAAATTAAATTACGTTTACATAGTTTTAAATTTTTAATTGAAGCAAACGCCACTCCAGTTTTAAAAAAACTTTGCATGTTTCTTGACTTAATTCCATCAATATCAAGAACAAACAGCATTGCTGTCCTTGGCCTTTGCCTTCAATCAATATCAAGAACGAACACATTTTGAAGTCCTTGGCCTTGAAGCTCAAGTCCTTGGCCTAGGGCTCGAAGCCTACAAGTCCTCAAAAATCTCCTGTTCTAGGCTCGAGGACAGCATTGTGTTTTGATTGGTTGGAAAGGAAAATAAATTTCTTCAAATCTGGCTTAGGCAAAACCGGGATTTTCGATTAGGGGCCTCAATTCTCAAAACATATACCAAATGACATAACCCAAAATTTTCAAAAGGAGGAAATTTTATGGGACAGAAATACCTTAAAATGGAAGATCAGAAGCCTGGGGCCTGGGTTGGTGCGTAAACAGGATGCTGCTAAAGAGGGAGGACTTGAAACAAAAGTTAATGTTTTCAAAACATGTGTTAAATTGTGGAAGCGGGTGAAGAAACTAATGCAACTAAATGTATCACAAACTAAACGCATCACAGACGGAGATTTGGGGGCGAGGCCCCCAGCCGCAGGAGGCTATGGGCAATTTTTTGAAAATTTATGTAATTTGTTGGAAAAAGTAGCTATTTTAATGCCATTTGGATCACATTTTGCACGTTTTTCGAGCGATTTGAAAGAACTAAATTTTTAAGATTTGAAAACCAATTGAAAAAATTAAATTGTTCAGTCTTCCTTTTGCTTACAGTTCACGTTTAAAACATTTTTCAAATAAATTTTGTAATTGACTTGGCCCAGGTGAAGGGAAGCAAAGTACATTGCCTTCATGCAATATTTTAAGCAGAAAAAAATAATTTACTCGAAGATTTTTCTTGGAGATCTTTGTTTTTCCATAAAAATAACCAGTTTTAGAATTGCATATACGACCAGGGATCCAGGACGAGAATTTTTTTTTTTCTACCATGGTTTTGCAGATTTATTACGTCACATCCTGTGTCCCAACCTTGAGTTTCGTATTCCGCTCTCAATTTTGACTTGATCCGCTCTATTTACAGGCAACCTGGTACAATAGTACCTGGCAAAGTTAGGCTAGACTTGAGTTTGTGGTAAAGTAGCCTACCGTAGGCAGTGGTAGAACAGGCTTGGAAGAATATCACAAAGCGATAGCAGTTAGTCAATAATCAATAATCAAGTGAAAATATTAAGACAAAATTTTTCATGCAAACAAGTCAAAAAAGCCTATGTTTTGGTTCACCGACAACCGCCGCCGACGTTTGCTGCTTAATTTCACTCGATTGACGGTTAAATGAATTTTAATAGTTCGTTTCGTAATCCTGTCAAAAAGCACTTAATTTAACAAGTTAACCAATTTAACAAATATACACAAAATCAAGTTAAAGCAGAAATATAAACCACAATAGTTCAATTTACGCGCAACTGAGAGGAGCAGGGAATTACTCGAAGAATATTAATCATAGTTCCAAATAAAACTTACATAATAATAAATTAAAGACATTGTACTTACGGAAGTAATGACCGCAGCACAACAACGTCGACGGAATAAATCACCAACAGATAGATACAGTAGATAGATTATAACGTGATAGCTTCTCCGAAGTCCAAAAACTGTGGATCTACTTTGGTCAAGTAGCAATTGCAAAAGAAAGAATTTTACAAAGATAGCTGCGGCAATGAGCAAAATGCTCAACACGTGATTATTACGTAATGGAAAGATTTACGTGTCAAGTTTAACGGTGAGTATCTATATGAACAAAAAGTTTACAAATGTAAGCACGTGTAAAAAGTTTCATTATTCTCAAATCAATTCAGCCTAGTCTACTGTAATAATCTTTTTTTAATTTTAGGGTTGAGCTGCTGAGTTTTTCGGAATTATTGCATTATAGATAGAATACCAGAGGGAAGCCCAAGGTCCCATGTTTTATTAACTAATGCAGTTTCATTCAAGTTACTAAATTGGCTATGTGTATTGCAAAAGCACCATGGTAGGCCTACTACTAGTACTAGCAGATCTGAGCTAGAGCAATTGGCTATAGGTACTGGTAAATGACTAAAATCTAAAATGTAAACTGGTAAATTTGGAAAATAAAATGTCAAATCAGAAAAACTGAAATGTCAAAGTCATGAAAATGAAATGTTAAAGTCATTTTATTAATCTAAACCAACTTTGTGATTGGTTTTAATTTTATGCTCAGAATAAACTAGACAGACTCCATTAGACACTTACTGACTTCATCACTCATCTGCTCATACATACTGGTATTCATAGGGAATGAAATTGAAACAAACAAAGTTTACTTCATAATTGATATTAAACTGATAGATTGTTAAAGTAGTTTGAATGAAAACTTGTGAAAACGTTTACGTAGGCTGCTAACCTTAACGCTTAGCAGCTTTGCACCGTAGTACTGTACAGTAGCAGATATCATACAAGGTTTAAAGATCTGACGCTGACAGATAAAAGTTAGTGACATAATGCAAGTTTTATATGATTATTTAAGAGTTAAATTTTACTCTGTACTGGTGGAGTGTTTGTATAGGCTTAACTGATGTTTGCAAATTATTGATACATATTTTATAATTGGTTAAAATGCAAAATTGCGTTTCATTCAGGTATAAAAGATAACCTACTAAAGCTAGCTTGATATCTAGTTGTTTGATGTGGTTGCTTAAACAAAGAGTTTCTGCTGTAGTGAATAATTGCCCAAACTACCGGTATACGGCATTGATTGGTTGATACCAACTTTTAAGCCATTGTGTTACCCAGGAAGACTGATTTAATGAATGAAGAATTGCATTGTCAATGCATAATTCATGCAAGGTAATTCACAATTTTCTGGCAATACTACAAGAAGTTTCTTAAAAGATCTTTTGGATGAAAAAATGACAAGATTTACCAAGTGTCTGGGTAAGTTCTTCTAATAATTATTTGTAGCTCAGTTTTGTTTGCAATGTTACAGTATATACATGAGATACAATTTTTGGTGCTGACTGCGGCCTCACTTGCTGTGAGATTTAACCAAATTAACACTGGTTAGTTGGTCGACCAGTAACGTGTTTGTCCTAAAGTAGGAGGTCTGAGGTTCAAATTTTGGACCTGTCAAATTGGACACACTGTTGCCAACAACTCATCACTACTGCATCATTTCTTTGCAAGGAACTGTGTTGCCCTTTGCAGTTGCGAGATTGCCTTTGTGTTATATGCTTTGGCATTATACTACGAGTATCATGGGCGGAGGAGCTCAGAATGATTTGGGGGGGCACCAAACTTTTGCCCAAAAAATGACTTTGATAAATTGAATTTTGCCCAAGAAATAAATTGGTCACCCGCATTTTTTTGCTTAAAAAAAATAAGCACATCAAAAAACGTGAATTATGTAAACTTATCGTATTTATTCTAGTATAAGTTGCACCTCCACATTTGACATGAAAAGCAGAACACAATTTTTTTAAACTCTATTCTTTCATTGCAATCTCATACCAAAAAAGTAAAAACCATAAAAGTTATCACTGATGTCAATGTTCTCAAATAGTTCCAGTCAACCTCTTAAACATTCTTAACAGCATCTCTTGAGGGTGGCAAGTGATGCAACTTAACGTGTTTTGTGTGGATACTGGAAGGGCGATGACTAACGTGAGAAAGACGAGCTTTAGAAGAGCAACGTAGCTTTAGTGGAAGGCAATAAGTAATGTAATTGTATAAAGAGTAATAGCGCAAAAAGCGTTAGCAAGAAAATACCTCAGAAAAATTTTGTATCACCTACAATGCACTTCATGTATTTTTGTATAAGTCACACTTGACTTTTTGGGTGATATTTTGGTACAAAAAATGCGACTTATACTGGAATAAATACGGTATTTGCTACGCAGTTATTAGCAGAAGTGGGGACACATTTTCAAGTCCTTGGCCTTGGCCTCGAAGCCTTAGGTCCTCGAAAATTGCCCTGTCCTCGGCTCGAGGACAGCACTATTTTTTTAACCGTTGAAATTTTGTTGCAAAACACCAGTAACCTGGCGGAAAGTTTGCGAACACCTTTTTTGTTTTTCTCAATTGGAGCATTGGCGTAGCCAGGGGAAGGCAGAAGGCCCAGGCCCCTCCCTAATCGAAATTTCGCCAATGACACAAATGTGACAAAAAAGCCTATTGTTTCTTCAGTTTCAGTTTCTTTTTAGCATTTTTCGCTTACAACAGTAACTAATAATAATATTGAAGACCAAGGGGCCTGGGCCCCCCCTCACACATGCAAATACGATACCCATAGCGCAAAGTGCAAAATGGGTAGTGCAAAGTGTAAACAGGTAATACAAAGTGCAAAATAGTGCAAACTGTTGGAAAATTAGGTTAAAAAATTAGGTCCAGAAAATCGGCTTATTAGCCAGATAATGCGCTATTGATGATGTTAAATAAAAATACTTTTCTTGCATGTTCTTTATTTTTACGCCCCAACGCATTTTTCATATAAAAAATCTTCATGTGAAAATTAAGATATTACTTTGTATCGGTTGTATAAGACGACCCTAATTTTTAGGGGTGGTTTTTTTGCACTTTAAGGGTCGTCTTATATGTCGGAATATACGGTAGTTATTTGGCTATTTGGTAACAGATTTTGGTCTATTATTATTTAAATAAGCTACTGTCACGAACGCAATCAAATCAATATTAAACCCACCAAGATCTAAAAAAATGCACAATCCTGAAAATTGACATAACTATGCCGATATTTTGCCAATGTTTGTGGTCTGATTAACTTAAATATTTTAACAACGATGGCATTTTTTGCAGAAAGATCTTCATCTTTTAGTTCAATCACTTCACTTCAGCTGATTATGATTAAACAATGCTTACTGACGACAGTTCCAAAACATAGGTCTACAAATAAGTGCCAAAACAAAATTGCTTTCTTCAATCAGCCTGCACGTTAAGTCACTATTCAAAGTACCCAACAAAAAGTCTGTAAAGAAGTAGGCTAGTTGAAGCAACATCATTCAGGCAAAATGTGAACTATATCTTACAATATTTTCTTGCTCCAAATTACTACAAAGTATTTGAATTCTAGGACTTTTAAAAATACCTGAACTTATCACCTGTCTAGTCTAAAATATATGACGATGGTACTAGCTTTGTCCCAATAAGCTAAATTTTATACTGGTTACCAGTGTTCCCTCTAAGTTTTCACCTCCTGCGAAAATGCCTGAAATAGTGTGAACATTCTAAACTCAAGGTGAAAATGCCGAAAATTTACTCATCGTTTAGTCCGGTTTCAATGTGACCTCCAAAAAAAAAAAAAGAAAAAAAAAAGGTCATCGCGCTGACAGAGGCATCCTTTTCTCTGATTTTATGTTGATCTCAAAAAAAAAGGTCCTTCGTCTGAGTTCTGCAAGTTTTCTACGCGCTTCGTGCGACATACGAGGCGCCGTGAACCGCAGCTGCCTACGGTTTTTAGCGGGAAACAAAAACGCCGGTTTTTGGCGGGAGAAAAAACGCCGGAATTCGCAAAATTTCAGTGCGAAAATGCCAGAAAAAAATTTCGCACTTTTCGCACTTTTTTGCGCTTATAGGGAACACTGCTTCGGGGACTTAGAAGTTCAGATGGGAGTGGGAGATGTGAGGTCTTCAATTGCGGTATTGGGAATAACGGGCTTGTGGCCCGACTGTTGGGTCTCCACGGAGTCCCTCCGTGCCCCCATCCCTCGGAAGGGGTCGGGTAGTACCACCACCACCACCACAGGAAAGTTGCGAAAGACCTTACCATCATAGAGTCAAGCAACCACCCTCTTGTCAGAGAGGCAATGCCAATTTAACAACATTACGATTGAAAAAGGCCGACATTTGTCAACATTACGATTAAAATGAAACAAAATGAAGTTTATTGAATAAAATTGCGCTACTAATCGAAAAAAATTTGGAAGCGTAGTGCAATCGATCAATTAATTGCGCTACGCTTCCAAAATTAGTCTGCAACGCAACTTCCACAACATCTCAAAATAAAAACATTAAAGCGCAACGCAACTTACGCAATCATAGAGGCTCAAAAGTTGCGCGTTGCCCACCTTTGATAATATAAAATAACACACTTTGATCCAGCTCCAATAAGTGCTAACCGCAAATTTGAACTTTAATCTCAACTTAAACGAAGATTGAAGGCAAAATCAATGCGGTATATAGAGTTAGGCCAAAAGTATTAGATTAAATGGACATTGACTTTATCCTTCTTGACCCAGCCGTTCCGGAGATATTCCACTTCAAAGACGACGTAAGGGCTTCTCTAATCAGAAGTTTTATTGGCAACCAAGAGATTGATAACAAGCGCGACGACACTTTAGTTCTATTCTAAGGCAACGCCGCAATTAGATTAAACAACAGAAGCTTTTTAGCCTATATAAAGTTAGGTAATATAGACCTCAGTATGCTACGATAATGCATTAAAAGGTCAGGGTTGCCAATAAAAATTGTAATTTGGAGACTCCTACGTCGTGTTTGAAGTAGAATATCTTGAAACGGCTGAGTCAAGAAAAATGAAGTCAACGCCAATCGAATCTAACTCGATTGGTCTAACTTTTGATACCCCAATTGATGTTGCCTTCAGTCCACGTTTAAATTCAACAAAAATGCAGTGCAACTCATTTCATTTTATTCAAGCTTAACTACCAACAATTCAAATAGAGTGGCTGCATAAACGCTGCGAATCGAAGGTATAAACAAAACGCAAAAGCACAATTTTTAGTTACAGATATTGTTTGACTTTGACTGAGCAACGCTGCATGCACACTAGCACTGTCAAAGATATTAATAATGCAGAGTCATTAAAGCAGTTGATCCAATGTTGGGAATCAGTCGATGCATTCTGTGACTGAAATCCATGGTCCAAGACTTCTAAAAACAAGTGAACTGTAAAACTATACTCTTTGATTTTGCATTTTCAATTCATGCAAATACACACAGTCACGTAAATAAGACTAATCGAGTATAAATGACTAAAAAATGAACAAATCTGTAGTCTAACCACAGGCGTAGCTAAGATTTTTGATAGGGGTGGGGGCCCAAACCAAAAACCACATACAATGATGTGATCCGAAATTTTCGAAAAAGGAACTTTGGTGGGACAAAGTCATCGTAGAATGGAAAATCAGAAGTCGTAGCCTGTGTGATGGCACTTAACCAGAATTTTGCTTAAGAGAGAGGGCTTAAACCACAGCTTGAAAAATAATTAATTGGGAGAGGTATTGAGTAAAGTAGTGCAACTCACACGTATCACAGTCAGGGATCTGACGCTGGGCAATTTTTTGTAACAAAAGCTATTTTAATGCCATTGGATCACATTTCGTACGTGTTCAGAGCCATTTGAAAGCCCATTGAAAAAACTAAATTTTTCAATCTTCCTTTTACATACAATTTAAGTCCAAAACACGTTAAAAATCTTGCATTATGGGGTTAAATTTTGAGAGTGATTTGGTCCAGGTAGGGAGAAGTAACGTACATTGCCTCCTGAAATATTTTAGCAGTAAATAATACTTGACCCAAAAGATTCTTCTTAGAGATTTTTGTTTTGTTATGAAAATAACCAGCTGAAAAGTATATGTACGGCCAGGGGGCCCAGGCCCCCCCAATTCAAATTCAATAATTTGTTCAATGAGCATTTCCCCTGGCTACTTTTTTTCAAAAGTATTTTGTCGCATAAAAACTGGCGAGGTGGAGTTGAATTGTTACTGAGAAATGGTACCATAGATAGTTACCCCTACTAACCATGCTATTGCCCGGCCCAGATTAAACTGAATGGGGGCTCGCTGGCACTGTGCCATATGGTAAATCCGGCCCTGGTTATTGCATTACGTTCATATAAAAGTTAGATGAGGGCCCGAGGTAGCAACTTTTAAGAACAAAAACCATTTCACCCAGGTTATACATTTAAATTGGTGAGCAAAAATTGAACTGGTCGTCAATTTTAATGTTAATTACTGTTGCAAGCGTGTACTAGGAATACAACTTTTTTGGAACACCATATCCTTGTATCATAATTTGATGAACTATTATGAAAGATTAAATAAACTGTAATTTTTAGGTTGATTTGATCTAAAAACCTCACGCACAAAATCATTTTAAATAATTTTTAAGTTTTTGACTAGTTCTTAAGGTCACCTACACCTTTTCCGGTTTTGACCAAAGCTGCACGAGTCACATATATATCAGTATTGATGTTCAGAAAACAGACAATGAAGCATAGGTGGGCAGTACCGCGGTACTTTCTTAGTACCGGTACCGTCGGTACTTTTGTGGTACCGGTACCGCGATACTTTGCTATTTTTTGGCGGTACCTGTACTTTAGTTTTGTTTTATTTTTTAGAAGGAATTTTAAGAAGCTAATTAAAAATTTGAAACGTTGTAAAAATGCTTGCGAATAAACTAGATAAACAACGAATCTTTTTTCTTAATTTAGTGCTTAACTGTTGGTCTTACTCGCTACTACCACCGCAGGGACTTAGCGTTAGCAGTTTTCTGGCCTATTTGAAAAATTGACGTTTTCTTGCAATGGCAAAATGATGCATTACCAGTATTCATGTACCAGCGAAACAAAAGTAAAACCGCTAAGCAAAAATTGTAAGAGACGACTTACGTTATGAATACTCATCACACCAGGCGTGAATACAGTAGCGTAGCGAGGGGGGCGCGGGGGACAATAGCCCCCCGTTGGCCTACTGACCAAAAACCAAAATGATAAAAATACCATGTTTTTAGCACTTCTGAGACTGTCTTTTGCACTAGAATGGATTCAAAAAATTCTTAACAGCATATTTTGAAACGTTTATTGAAGAGGGGAGGGGGCTAATTTGTCAAAATATAACTTATAAATCAGAAAAAAGACTTTAAAGAATAGCCGAAAATTGGTAATCAAATTTGATCGTTTATTGAAAAATGCTTAACATAGGTTTCATCAAAAAAAATGCATATAAGCTCAAAAATGAGGGAGGGAAATTCAGCAAAAGTTAATTACCAAGCACTTCTCTCAACCTTCCTTCGATTAGCCTCCTAATTATAAATATCTTTCACTATAAAATATAGCCGAAATAGAGTACTCCTTGAGAGGTTCACTAAACTACCGAAATAGGATTTCATGATTTACCAACTTGTAAATAAGAGAACTGCAATTCTAGCAATAGCTACCTCCCACATAGCCCATTTATGTAACTAGTACGGTATAATCATTTTTTGCACTGCTAATTTCTATGCCACGTATTAATAGCATTAATTTTTATCGAAATAGGCCTAAAATTATTTTTGCCAAAACAATAAAAAAAATTTCGAGCACTAGGGGATCCGCCCTCCACACCCTATGCCTTCGGTGGCTCGGGGCCTTGCCCTCAGACCCCAATTGCCTCCGGTGGTTGAGGATCCGCCCCCAGACCCCTGCAACGCCCTCCTCGTATTTAAAGTTTTAGCTACGAGCCTGCATAAAGAAAAATTTCCTGCACGTTACTGCCGGCCCCCATTTATATTAACTTTTGGCTTTAAATATGCTTGGAACGTTTGGCGAAGAATATGCTCTCATTCACAAACGGTGTATAATACGGCCAAAAGTATTTCACCCGATAATACTTTTACAGAAAAATTTTCTCAAAAAATTCTTCTATCTGCACCAACCCCACTTTGGCATTGGCCGCGATGAGGTTTTTTTCTTCTTGAACATTGTACGTTCTTCTAATAAGTTCTAAAGGGCAAAACAACGCAATCTAATTTTTGGGCAAAATTGTCGAGTTAAAAACACGGTTTTGTCTCTTAAAATGGTTTGGTGCCACCTCCCCGAAAACCATGCAAATTAAACCTCCAGAAATCATTTTTTATGAAATTACACCTCTTTTAGAACCTCCTAAATTTGAACCTTACAAAAAATACATATTTCTACGGCTTTGGCTAAAAAGCTAATTTTTTTACAGTATAATCAGAAGAGACAAAGAATCTTTTTAAGAGTTTCCCAAAAGTGCCAAAGCTTTTTTTTTTGCGACAACCCTAATTGCATAATCTGGGCTCAACCCCCATTCCGGCCACGCTGTCGCGTCCCTGGATAGGGCGTTTCACGATGACCACCTCTGCCTGTGGCTTCGAACAAGCAACAAATTCAGTAGCAAGAAATCGAAATTCACGGGACATTGGAAAACTAGAAACTCCTCAGCATATGAAAATTCCACCAAGCACGAAGCAATTATCACAATGAAAGAGTGCTGATTGTCCAATAATCAGCGTCCAATGCTGTGCTGTGACAAGAGAATATATATGCTATACAAGAGCAACAAAAAATGCTGTAATTTTGAAATTGTTCTCATTACGGGGTAACAAAAGGCATTTTTAAAAATCACCATTAACATGCGTCGTTCGTTTATAGGCTGGCAACTGGTAAGCTCCCATCTAGCTGGTAGGCTTGCTGGCTGGTAGCTGGTAAGCTCCCATCTAGCTTTAAATAAGAAATGCAAAAAGTAACTGCAGCAACGAATCAACTAAAAACAAATCAAAACAGCACACTTTGCCAAAAGTACAATTTATCTCCCAGTTTCTAAGTTTTGTGTGAATGTCACTTGTGCAATAATAGGGAGGTGATGTATCGTCAGAGTATCCTACAGTGCCAACTTACGCACGTGATGCTTTAGAGATGACTGCTGTTTGGTTATTACTGGTGAAAAGATACTCTAGCAGAGGTGGAGTTTTCGAGGACGTCCTTGGCCTTGAGGACGTCCTCGAGGACACATTTTGAAGTCCTTGGCCTCGAAGCCTCAAGTCCTCGAAAATTGCCGTCCTCGGCTCGAGGACAGCACTATTTTTTGAACCGATGAAATTTTGTTGGAAAGCGTCAGAAACCTCGCAGAAAATTTGCGAAGACCTTTTTTTGTTTTCCTCAAGTGGAAATCGCCCAAAAAAATTTTTTTGAAGACCTTTTTTTTGAGTTTGCTTGAAAAAAATTTTTGAAAACCTTCTTTTTTTTTGGAGAACACTTGTGCGTGTGTCCTTGGCCTTGGCCTCGAGCCTTGTGTCCTCGAATCCACCTCTCTACTCTAGTACAATTCGTAGCCCGGTGACCGTAGTCCGTATAAGTTAGATACTTTAACGATTCAACTCCATCACTAGTTAGTACTTTGTACTCAATATAGTAGTATTGCTGACACTGCAACTGCTTACTATTCTACAGCAAACGTTCTCTAAAACGAACTGTAGGTCTACGGAGTTTGCACTAGTCGCGGAAACGAACCAAATTGCTAAAAGTGACAATTTACAACCCCGTAAGCGAGGTCAATCAGTCCAATTTTTATTCTTTTGATTTTTTAAAAAAGTACCGCGGTACTTTTAATTTGAAAGTACCGGTACCGCGGAACTAATTTTAGCAAAGTACCGAGTACCGGTACCGCGGTACTTTTGCAAAGTACCGTGCCCACCTATGCAATGAAGTAATTTGGTCAAAGATAAGACAAATCTACGGGGGGAGGAGGGATTATCGTTGTTTCTGCGAAATGCCTGCAACTCCTGTGTTACCATTATTGAATCCTCGTTGCATTGGTTTCATCAGGCAATGATGATGGGTGATTGCTTTTCCAATGCTTTTTAAGCATTGGAAATGGTTGGGGATGGGCATTCTTTTGAACTTGATGAAACGACCAATCAACTTCAGAAAAACCGCAATTATTACCAGATTTATGGTAAAAAGTAAGGCCAAAAAACAATAAAAAGGTCTTCACCTCTAAGGAACTGCAATTTTCGCTGATTTTGCACCGTATTTGGATTTCATACTTTGACACCATATGAATTGTTTGATGGTCTACTTTCAAAGGGATTAGGGGCATGGCTGATTTTTTGTGGCAAAATGTTTATGGTTTTCTCATATCAAAAGTCATGTCACAATGCCCCCCCCCACCATCTCTACGCCACTGATTTGAGATCTTTTGGGTATCCATCCAGAGTTCAATAAAACCATCATCGCAGAAAAATTGGCGCTAAAATAACAATCACTCCATGGGTAAGAAATAAATAAAAAGACTTCACAAAATTTGCTATAAGTTTTAGGCACTAGCATGGGCAAAGGAGGCTAGGATGGCACTAGAGTTCCAGCGTGCATTGCAAATGTTGAAAATCTGTTGAAAGTCACAAAGACAACTTCCTATTTTGTTTCTCAATGAAGTGACGGAAAAAATGTGTAAGGTGGTACAGAAATTTCATGTCGTCCCTCCAACCGCTTGTGTTCGTAAAGATCTGAGCTTTTCCACTGCTGAATGCTCCGCTCAGTTGATCAATTTTACCTACCAACTCTTTCATAAAGAAATAATCAATGCTAAGAGATTTGGTTGTGCCACGCAACTTATCGTCCATAACTATGTAAAAAATACGATCAAATACATGGTGCTGGTATTTGGGTCTGGGTCTCAAATTCGTTTCGATATGACCACCTTTGTTTTCTATCCAGTGTAGATATTTGTTGTCCAAGAGACCTTGAATTCTTTTTTGCAACGTTCACAGCTTCGATTGAAGCTCAGTCAACTTGGTTTACATTCAATTTTTGAAAACCGCACTTGATGTTTAATGCCTTATATTCATTTATTTACTTACTAAAAGCGCCGATTCTCGAGATAAAATGTGCTATCAAGTGCTAAATTACTTCAGGTGCTTTCTTGAAGAGAGACTTATGGATTTTCTTTGCTGACTAGGGCTTGTGTTTCAATGCATTTGTCACAAAACTAACGACATAGCCTAGCCATTTGCTGAATGAAAACTTGCACTAACAAGGCCAATTTTTCGAAGTGATTTGTGCGAGACTCTTTTTGTTACCTTAACAGAACAAACATCATTTCAGGCAGTTATAAGCAAAAGTTCATCGATGGATGCTACAGGAAAGTAATTTTGAAAAAAAAAAGTCAAAAAGTTGTATCCCAAGCATGCACTGTATGCAAAAAACGCTAAAGAAACTGAAACTGAAAAAAACAAAACGCTTTTTTGTCACATTTTCATCATTGGTGGCATTTCAATTGGGCGGGGGGAGGCGGGCCCTCCCTGGCTATGCCAATGAGTCTAACTGGAATAAATATTGGTTAGTATTTATCACCAGATAAACCACAACATTACTTAAAACCAAATTCTGTCTCAAAATATCTCTCTTTAAAAAAGAAAACAATTTAGATTAACTGGCTTGAGTACATGATCCATAATCAATTAAAAGATTACAAAAAAATATTACAAAAACTTTGAAACTTAAATGTGCATTTAGATTGAACAAAGAGCAATGTGAAGCATCTTTGCCAGTGGTTGTTTTCTATCGGTATAAAGCACCTTCCACACTTTAAATTATACCTTTCTAAATGCTGTTGGTTTGTAGTTAATGAAATTCAACAATTCAAGAAGCAATCAGAAAAACTCTACTTTCATCATTCTGGTAGTAGTCTGAGTGGTCGCAGCAGTGCCGGTTTTTTAGGGCAGTGAATTATGCTCCTTGAAGAACCAGGAAATTTTTCCTAAAAGAATAAAAGCAATTAGCAGCAAACGCCAAAAATAATTTTAAAAGATATACCTAACAAAAAATATTTTCTTGCTCGAGCAACTAAGTGGGAATGACCTACTTGGAATAATCAGACTTGCAACATGGCTCGACAAAATTAGAAGTTTTGCTGAATGCAAAAAAATAATCAGTGAAACAAATAACTTCTGCTGCCATTTCATATGTTACGTAGTATTCCAAGAGTGACTTTTTGGCTACGTCAAATCAAATTTTTCACTATACTTGTCAGTGGCATATCAGGTGCGGGGGGGGGGGGGGGGGCACTGCCCCCTTCCCCGCTTGGTTTTAAGGTGTCGATCACGCGTCAAAATTTCGAGCAATTTCATATTTTTCGGGCAATTTTGCTCAGCAATTATATTTTTATGTAATCAGTGTTGGGTTGCTAACTATATTATTATTTGGTCAATTAACTAGTCTAGTTTAACAGGCTAATTTCTACGCTATTTTGCTGAATTGGTAAGAGCCGTGTCATATTATACCTTAGTTGGCCAGTAAATTTGGGGCCAATTTCTTATTTTTCGGGCAATTTTGCTCACAAGTAAACATATTTTTATATAATCAGTTCTGGCCATTTCATTTTTCTGGTCATATATTTTTCTAGGCTATTTTTGCAGCATCGGTAAGTGGTGTGTAATGGTCTAACTTAATTGAGTAGAGATTTTTAGGAAATTTATTTTAGGGACATTTTTGTTCTGCATTCATTCATCATTTTTTTTATAGCTATTAGGCTACCAAGTGATGGATAATTTATTTTCGTGACCAAATAGTTTTCTAGGCTATGTGTGATTTGCCACAAGTCAAGTGCAATTATTGAATGTGCAGTGAAATTTCGGCAATTTCATATTTTGGGGAGGTTTACTAAATAATTGCATCATATTTTTATTGTCGGTGGCTTTTTTGCTTTTCAGTTTTGTGTCAACTGTCAAAAAGGCCTGCTATTTAGTCCATCTTGCCATACACACACCTTCGAGGATTGCAAACTTAATTTTTGAGCAGTTTTGCTCACTTTTTAATTATATATTTTATAGTTAGTAGTGGATTCTTTTCAGTTTTCTGCTTTGTCATCAAAGAGTTTTGTAGTCTATTTTGCTGTAAGTGTCATCAAAGAAATAGCATCAGTTAACTATTGACCCATGATTCAAATTGACTACCCAGGGCCAGACTTAATAAGCTTTAATAATCCAACCTTAATGGGACCGTAAAATTTTGGGCAATTTCATACATCTCTGTAGTAATTTCGCCTAACATAACACATGTATTGTTGATACAATACCTTGTTGACTAAATTCATAACTGACAGATTGACCAGTTACTTTGCAGGTGTAATCAAATAGCTTTTCCAGTTAATGTTCAGTGAAGTTTCTTTTCATTGGTTATTGGTGCTGAAACACTCTGTGCCAAAAAAGGACCGAGAACGAAATAGGTGGCGCCGAACAGGTCTGTGCCAAAATAGTTGCGCCATTAAGACATGATCCCAGCTTTATGCCGTGTCCAGTACTTGACTAAATTTAAGGCATTCTGCTGTGGCTACACAGTAGTTGAACTAAACTTTTACAACAAAACTATTGTTTTAAACTAACGTCAAAATGTATCTAACTATTATGTGAAGGACACCTTTTCCAGCACCATTTAAAATGGTTAAAAGGATCTAAAGTAAAAATACATTTGACAAAAAACACAATAGACAAAAACACAACAGCAACTGTGTAGCATTATTCGCAACTTAATTGCTGTCAATACTGCCGTTATTTTGGTCAATCATGCTAGTAGCGTGGTCAGTGATTATTTACATAAAAATCAAAATTGCTCACACTGTCACAAGCTGACACAAAATAATTGATTTTGTGACACAAATAAATACGGCTAACATTATAACAAGCCGAGTGTAATAAGTCTACCAAGAAAAAAGATCAACCTAAACAAAGATTTAAAACACTATCAAATTTAATTATCATACCTACTGAAAAACAAATGCGAAACGCTTTGGCAACCGTCTCAAGTCATTTGGGCAGTGATTGCTGTTCATTCGAAAAATGAATATTGCTCACACTTTGATAAGCTGGCTTGAAAGAATACTTGGTTTCCTCAGAAAAAATTTCCAGGAAAGTGCAAGTCTACCCAAACAACAAAAATAGTTAAATTGATAGCCAATGAAAAGAAACTTCACAGAACATTAACTGAAAAGTTATTTGATTACACCTTGTTGACTAAATTCATTACTGACGGATTGACCAGTTACTTTGCAGGTGTAATCAAATAGCTTTTCAGTTAATGTTCTGTGAAGTTTCTTTTCATTGGCTATCAATTTAACTATTTTTGTTGTTTGGGTAGACTTGCACTTTCCTGGAAATTTTTTCTGAGGAAACCAAGTATTCTTTCAAGCCAGCTTATCAAAGTGTGAGCAATATTCATTTTTCGAATGAATAGCATTCACTGCCCAAATGACTTGAGGTAAATGCCAAAGCGTTTCGCATTTGTTTTTCAGTAGGTATGATAATTAAATTTGATAGTGTTTTAAATCTTTGTTTAGGTTGATCTTTTTTCTTGGTAGACTTATTACACTCGGCTTGTTATAATGTTAGCCGTATTTATTTGTGTCACAAAATCAATTATTTTGTGTCAGCTTGTGACAGTGTGAGCAATTTTGATTTTTATGTAAATAATCACTGACCACGCTACTAGCATGATTGACCAAAATAACGGCAGTATTGACAGCAATTAAGTTGCGAATAATGCTACACAGTTGCTGTTGTGTTTTTGTCTATTGTGTTTTTTGTCAAATGTATTTTTACTTTAGATCCTTTTAACCATTTTAAATGGTGCTGGAAAAGGTGTCCTTCACATAATAGTTAGATACATTTTGACGTTAGTTTAAAACAATAGTTTTGTTGTAAAAGTTTAGTTCAACTACTGTGTAGCCACAGCAGAATGCCTTAAATTTAGTCAAGTACTGGACACGGCATAAAGCTGGGATCATGTCTTAATGGCGCAACTATTTTGGCACAGACCTGTTCGGCGCCACCTATTTCGTTCTCGGTCCTTTTTTGGCACAGAGTGTTTCAGCACCAATGTGGTGCTCTATGATAGTTCAGTTATTTAGGGTTAGGGTTAGTCAAAGAGCACCAAATTGGTGCCGAAAAGGTCCGCACCGAAAGTCGTGGACCCATAAAGCTAACTTGGTCCAAGTTCACTAAAGTTCTGTACGTTAAGGAAGCTGTTTAATGGTGAACAGAAAAATGGGTATAAACTTGTGTTTGCCATATCACTTGTTCAAATGTTTTGATAAGATATCTGATAGTTGTCAAGATGTAAATATTTTATGGAAATATTTATCTCTTTTAAAAAAAGCCCAAGTGATGTAACCACTCCGAAGTCTCTTCGAAGGAACTTTTTCTTTCTCGCTCCATTCGCTGTGAGCTTTCCCGTCTTCGCTGCCATGGCCACAGTCTTCTTTTATCCTCATATCTTCACAGGATCAGTCGAAAGGAGAATTCTGCTTGTAGTGCCTGTGGACACCCTCTACAGGACCTCAATCATCTCCTCTTCGACTGTCCTGCCTCTGAAGCCCTTCGTAAATCTATCTTTGGCTGCTCTCTCTCTATTCTTGATCTTTGGTCCAGACCTTGGGGTGTGGCCCAACTTTCCTGTCGCCCTCTTAGACGAATGCTAATTAATTTCTACGTCGCAATGTTACTAAGCGGTAAAATATATTTGTCTTGACATTAGCAAATTGTTTACCCTTTTTCCGACTAAAATTGTAAAACATGCGGAATTTGCATCGTGTTGTGTTATTTAATTGCGGAAGTTAGGTTTCACTTTGACTTGGTACGAGAATTTCATTCCGCAATTGCGGAATTTCCGCTGCGCTTCAGAGACGAAAACTTTAAATTGCGCATCTTGGGCTTAGCTTTAAGTGGTTTAGATAATCATTGCGCTGAGCGTTTGGTAAAATGTTATTCGTGCCACCTCTGTTTATTGTTATAACTTCATGTTAATTAACCATACTCAAGACTTTTGCTGTGAAATTATAAAGTTGCAGCAGGGGGAACTCCATCTCAGTTTACTTGTTGAATTGCTCTCTGCTTTATTTTTGTTATAATGTTGCTTTGTAGAACTAGCTATTTATTTAGTATTTTGTGTATTATTACTACAGTTAAAAAATCTTGCTTTGCGATTGGGGAAGTTGCGTTGCACTTTAACTTATTTTATGACATGACGTTGTTGAAGTTGCTTTGCGGACTAATGCTTTTAAAATTTGTTGCGGATTCACTGCGCTGGGTTTTCTTTAAAACTTTTTGGGTTAGATGCTCAAGTTCACTTAAAATTTAGTTTTGTGTTTATCGTGATATTGCCAAATGTTAACCTTCCTTAGCAAATAATGTTCTCCTTTTTTTTCCAAAATCCAAACAATGCGAAATTCACTTGGTGTGTTGTAATTTGATTACGAATGTTAAGTTGCGCTTTATCTTATATGTGCCTACTGCCTACCTTTAATGACATTATTATGAAGTTTGCTTTTCATTTATATTGTTTGCAAAGTTATTAAAAACCGCTACTTTGCTGAGAAAGTTGCTGTCTTTTTCCAACCAACCATACACCAAAATTTCTACCAGGTTGAAACCCCGATGACTAACGGAAATTCTAAAAGGTTGTTGCGTTCAAAATACCTCAGCCTTTTTAAAGCAGCGTCCGTGGCATTAAAAGGATTTTTTGGTGTCAAGACTCAAATCTTTTTAATCGCTAAATTACGCCGAAGCGCGCTACAACTTAGCAAGATCCATCTCTTAAATCATCGCGCCTTGGCAACACTACTTCGAAAGGTTGCGTCCAAGGCTGGCTGTTGGTAACTGATTTTACGACCCCAAGTTTTAACTTCTTATCTCTCGCTCCAGAGACGAACGCGTTGCGACTTGATCAATTTTGCGCCGGTGCATAACATAATTATAGTTAGTCAGCCTCTCGTCGAAACCTAGGTACGGCACATGCTGACTACCATAAGCCAGCAGATTTCATCAGTTAAGAAAACTTTTCCTGAATTTAGACTTTATTTTAAACAGGGTTGGAAATATCGATTAGTAATCAATAATCGATACTACATTCTTTGCTTTTTTGCTATCGATTATCGCAGATGCTTTGCTTTCAATTTTTTCAATCGATTATCACCTTTTCCATGCTTTTTGCTTGCATTTTATCGATTGGGAGAATCTTTAAACTTTACTTTTGTTCTTGTTGAGTCTGCCTAAGCTTACATCGTTTCGTTTCTCTTAAGCTATATTGCTCTTTATAATATTATCCTAAAAGTGTATTTTTTTTATCTTTGATAGTACCGGTAATAATAGTTTTTTCACTCACAAGTTTTATTTAATGGTCAATACGGCAAAAAAGTTTAGTACATCCTTATGAAAAATAGAATAAAATTTTTTGTTCGCATTTCGGCATCGATTACTAATCTTTGCTTTTTGTTTCTGATATCTTTGCTTTTTGCTTCTTTACTTTAGTCTTTGCTTTTTGCATAAACTATCGATTCGTCTTTGCTTTTAAACAGCATCGACTTCCAACCCTGATTTTAAAATGATGTGTTTTAAATGTAAAAATTGTTATGCAGGATTTGTTAAATGAGCTTTATTTATTTTTTTTTCAGTATTTCACGTTTCTACTTTTTCAAATGTGGCAGTAAGTTACTTCAATCGGTGATTAGTGCATACCTTTTTCGGTTGATATTTTAGATTAATTTTCAAGAAATTTAGGTTAGAAAATAAAATTTAGAATTTTGTGTGAACCCTGCGTTTGCTAACGAAAACCGCCCGACGCACGCTCATTCTTTTATCATTGTTATTAAGTCTATTGTTGGTTTGCTCTCTTGCATTGTATTTACTGATTACTGCTTAATAAACTACAATTTCATTACACACTAGTGCAAAATAAAGCAGAATTGCATAGCTTTATGAAGAATCGACCCATTACGTTTCACTAAAACCCAAGTTGTGGCCAGAGATAAGGAAGCGCCAATTGTTTCAACTTCCACTCTGCATTTCAGCAACAAGTAGAATTTTCATTTGAAAATTATTTAGGCAAGTATTTTTTTACGCAGTTTATGACGGAATCGTCGAAATGGTTTACGTCAACATCATCTGACATAAAAGAATCAAATTGCGTTATTGGGTTTGTCACCGCAGAGATCTACAGTTTTAGCGTAGACGAAACCAGGAATGTGGATTGGGAAGATTCAAACGTCTAATCGCATAACTTATACGTTATAATCACAAAAAGAGATCACTTGGGGTCCTGGGGCAAGGGTAGAACACCCAGCACTCAGAGAGTTTTGAAGAGTTGCAACGAAATACTATTGCATGGCCGTCAATCTAAGTGAACTAAAAATGTTACGAAGATTTTGCAAATACTGATCTAACAAACAATGCACTGCAGTTGTTTTCAACATTCGGTGTAAATAGTTTAAGAGAAAGCGGTTCACTTTAACCGCTTTCACACCCCTGATTGTGATACTTAATAAAACCATGGTAAAAACTAAAAAGGTTACCAACACCATGTGCTTCGCTAATGAAATAAACAGAAAAAATAAACAAAAAAATGAGCGCTTGAGAGTCTGCAAAATGAAAAATATAATAAAAGTGTTACGAACGATAATACACAACTCATCGCAAATCTCAACAAAAAGTCTTCGAGATCGCATGCAAGTTCAGAAAAATTTGATGCCCTCTTAGTTTTCGAAGAAACATTTCTTTTAGAGTCTTCTTGTGCTGCTGATAACAGTTATCCACATGGGTTATTTCTACTATAGTTCTGCTGTTACAGATTTTTAGGAAGTCCACAATATATTCATTATATTACATAAAAAGCATTTCAAGATTTTTATGATTTCTTGTGAAGATAAAAACGCTGCAATGTACACTTGCAGTCTTGCACAAATGCACTGTCAAAGATATTAATAAAGCAGAGTCACGAAAGCAGTTGATCCAACCTTGGAAATTAGTCGGTGCATTCTGTGGCTGAAATCCATGGTCCAAGACTTCTAAAAACAAGTGAACTGTGAAACTATACTCGTTGATTTTGCCTTTTCAATTAATGCAAATGCATGCAGTGATGCAAATAGACTAATAAAGTTAAAATGACAAAAACATGAACAAATCTGTAGTCTAACTAGGATGATTATTAACTAGTATATATCACCAGATAAACCACAATATTACTTACCAAATTTTGTCACAAAATACCTCTCTTTAAAAAAAGAAAAAACAATTTGATTAATTGGTTTGTGTGCAAGACCCTCAAGTAATTAAAAGATTACAAAAAATATTACAAAAACCTTGAAACTTAAATGTGCACTTAGATTGGACACAGTGCAATGTGAAGCACCTTTGCACGTGATTGTTTACAACACTTGCAAAGACCGGCATAACCCTGCAATGCTTCTAGTCTCAACAACATGGGTACACCTTAAACATTTTAAATTATACCTTTCTTAATGCATTTGCCTTGTAGTTAATGAAATTCCACTATTTAAAAACCAATCAAAAAAATTCCACTTTCATAGGTAGCGATATTCTGGTAGTAGTCTGAGTGGTTGCAGCAGCGCAGGTGACCTTTTAAGTCAGTGAATTATGCTCCTTGAAAAACCAGAAAAATTTCCTAAACAATTAGCAGCAAATGCTAAAAATAATCCCATAAAAACAAAAGCAGCAAACACTAAAATAAAAAAAAAGACATACCTAATGTAGAATATTTTCTTGCTCAAGCAACTAAGTAGAAATGACCCACTTGCAATACTGAGACACACAACATGGCTGAGCTACATTAGAAGTTTTGCAGAATGCAAAAAATAATCAGTGACACAAAGAATTTCTTTTGCCAATTTATATTTCATTGGTGAATTTTTGACTACCGGTACATCAAATCAAATTTTCCATTATATTCGACATATTAATCTGAAACATGAAGCATCAAGGCAATCTTGCAATTGCGAAAGGCAAGGCAATACAGTACCTAGTGAGAAAATGCTGCAGCAGTCGCAAGTTGTTGGCAGCAATGTGTTCAATTTAACAGGTTCGGAACTTGAATCTTAGACCTACCACAAAAGGCCAAACGCGTTACCGGTCGACCAACTAACCAGTGTTAATTTGGTTAAATCTCACAGCAAGTGAGGCCGCAGTCAGCACCAAAAATTGTATCTCATGTATATACTGTAACATTGCAAACAAAACTGAGCTACAAATAACTATTTGAAGAACTTACCCAGACACTTGGTAAATCTTGTTACATTTTTTCATTTAAAAGATCTTTTAAGAAACTTCTTGTAGTATTGCCAGAAAATTGTGAATTGCCTTGCATAAATTATGCATTGAAAATGCAATTCCTCATTCATTAAATCAGTCTTCCTGGGTAACACAATGGCTTAAAAGTTGGTATCAACCAATCAATGCCGTATACCGGTAGTTTGGGCAATTATTCACTACAGCAGAAACTCTTTGTTTAAGCAACCACATCAAACAACTAGATATCAAGCTAGCTTTAGTAGGTTATCTTTTATACCTGAATGAAACGCAATTTTGCATTTTAACCAATTATAAAATATGTATCAATAATTTGCAAACATCAGTTAAGCCTATACAAACACTCCACCAGTACAGAGTAAAATTTAACTCTTAAATAATCATATAAAACTTGCATTATGTCATTAACTTTTATCTGTCAGTGTCAGATCTTTAAACCTTGTATGGTATCTGCTACTGTACAGTACTACGGTGCAAAGCTGCTAAGCGTTAAGGTTAGCAGCCTACGTAAACGTTTTCACAAGTTTTCATTCAAACTACTTTAACAATCTATCAGTTTAATATCAATTATGAAGTAAACTTTGTTTGTTTCAATTTCATTCCCTATGAATACCAGTATGTATGAGCAGATGAGTGATGAAGTCAGTAAGTGTCTAATGGAATCTGTCTAGTTTATTCTGAGCATAAAATTAAAACCAATCACAAAGTTGGTTTAGATTAATAAAATGACTTTAACATTTCATTTTCATGACTTTGACATTTCAGTTTTTCTGATTTGACATTTTATTTTCCAAATTTACCAGTTTACATTTTAGATTTTAGTCATTTACCAGTACCTATAGCCAATTGCTCTAGCTCAGATCTGCTAGTACTAGTAGTAGGCCTACCATGGTGCTTTTGCAATACACATAGCCAATTTAGTAACTTGAATGAAACTGCATTAGTTAATAAAACATGGGACCTTGGGCTTCCCTCTGGTATTCTATCTATAATGCAATAATTCCGAAAAACTCAGCAGCTCAACCCTAAAATTAAAAAAAGATTATTACAGTAGACTAGGCTTTTTTGACTTGTTTGCATGAAAAATTTTGTCTTAATATTTTCACTTGATCATAAAACGTAAGCCTAGGCTTATTGACTAACTGCTATCGCTTTGTGATATTCTTCCAAGCCTGTTCTACCACTGCCTACGGTAGGCTACTTTACCACAAACTCAAGTCTAGCCTAACTTTGCCCAGTACCATTGTACCAGGTTGCCTGTAAATAGAGCGGATCAAGTCAAAATTGAGAGCTGAGTACGAAACTCAAGGTTGGGACACAGGATGTGACGTAATAAATCTGCCAAACCATGGTAGAAAAAAATTTCGCGTCCAAGACCCCTCAATTCAAATTCTTTAATAAACATTTCCCTGGCTATTTTGTTTTTTAATGTTTTGTCTCGTACAAGCTGGCGAGGTAGGTTGTTTTTACAGTTGATATAATCGGTGGTTACTAATCGTGTTATTTCAATAAGCTTAAAAAAAGGTTAGATGAAGGCCAGAGGTTGCAAGTTTTAGGACAAAAACCTTAAGTTTTTCCCAGGTTATATATTTTGAACAAAGATTTTGAACTTTAATTTTAATTGCCACGCTGCGCGGTGTACCAACAACAGCGCGCGGCCGCGTACGCTGCGCTGTTGCCATCTCTAGTCCCCTGCCCCCCTCCCCTAAGCTGGGCTTATGACTTCTGGCCTTTAAATTTGTTTGCTTTTGCTATATGAAAATAATATAATGTGGTAGCCAAGTCACAGTTCACCTTGTTTTCAAAAGCATTGTGTGAAAGCTCTAAAAGGACAATGATGGGGCAAAACGCAGTGTTGATAGTTCTTTTTATTTCTGCTAATACTTCCGGTGCGGGTGGTACAAACAGCAAAACACTAAAACCATAGACTCTTTATAAGTAGACTGGAAACTGACGCGCAGAGAAAGAAAGAAAGAAGAGAATTGAAGAGAAAAAGGCTGCTCTCGCTGAGAGATTTTTTCGCGCCACGCGTGAGTTACGCTAGACACGATAACATTTTTCACGGTAAGTTTAAACATGGTTTAAATGCACAGTACAAGCAGAAATCTAAGAAAATTTGCATTTCGAAGCTTAGAACTGAACCCTTGAAGCTCGATCAGCCAAAAAAAAGTTTCCTGTGGGATTAATTAAGCTGTACAAAAGCAAATATATACTGAGGTGGTCAAAATAGCCGAAAAATAAAAGTATTAATCGCTACTTTCTCTAAAATCCATTTCAATTAAAAGTAGAATTACAGCGAATTATTTCCTCGAAGGTAAAAGTAGTCAAAATTAACTCTATCTTAAGAAAGTAGCTTCAAAGCATAATACTGCCTCAATTGCTAATGCTTGTAGCCTACCCACAAAACAACAAAATTTCAGAGTAACTCGCCATATCCCAAAATTCTATCTACAGTACAAATTTCAGGTTCGAGACCTACACGAACATATTTTCAATAAGCAGTTTTGCCGGATACAATGAGAATAAACTTTTTTGCGTCAAATCGTAGTAAAATCATCAAATAAGACAAAATTGTTACTGAGTACCTCTGGATAACTGGGAAATCGGAATTGAAGCGAGTTTCAAATTCGACAAAACTTTTTTATTGTATATTTAACGATATCATAATGTATCAAGAGTGTGTATGCTCATAAGCACTTGCTGATGGTGCAGTGGAAAAATTTTGACTCGGAGCGATAGCCAAACGGAAACAAGACGAAGCTCAACTCCACCTGATAGTTTTTACTGGTTATACACGCACAGCAACGTAGGCTTAGGTAAGATTTTCCAAAAGAAGAGGCATGAGACAAAATTAAAATTGGGATCACAAACTGGGGACCTGGAATCCAAGTTTTCAGCAATCGTAGAAAACCAGGAGGTTTGAGGGCGGAACCCCCTATGGTCAGCGATTTTTACGTTGTTTCACAAAAATAACTCAGTTTTAAGACCTTTTTAAATTAAATTTCGGTTTAAAAGGTATGTAGGTTTGAACAGCTTATTTATTACTTACAAAACATACACAAAATAAGCATAAAAACAGCCGAAGGGCGTGCGTGAGCTAAATAAATGGCCGTCCTTTCCACAGGTAGTATAAGTAAGGTCAAGAAAAAAAATAAAAGTTTTGCACCTATTGGTGTCAGATTTTTTTGCAACATGCCAAGCAATAAACGCTGAAGTGTTACTGGCATTGGCCGAAAAACCTCTGAAATATAACGTGCCCCCACCAGCTGGTTGAAATGCTACTTCCTAACAAGCCATGTCTGGTTAAATGATTAGATATAAAGAAATAGAGGCGGTGGTGCAGATGATGTTGAGCATTAAAGATGATTTTTAATTTTACCCCAATTTTGCCCTATTTTCAACATTGGAGGGAATGAAGCTCGACAACTATTTTTTTCACGTGAGCAAATCAAGTGAAGACCAAAAAAAGAAAAGATATTCACCAAAAATTGAAGAGTTTTTGTTCACGAAATCCGAAATAAAGTGAAGACCAAAGAAAAAGTCCAAAGATCATCCAGCGTAAGATGCGGACCATAGTGATTATTGGGGGGGATGCATATCATAGTCAAATTATCGCGCGGATGCAGTCAAATTATTGGGGGTGATATATCCCCCATCCCCCCCGGGTTTTGGCACCCCTGAATATAAGCATGCCTTTTTGTTACAGTATAGATGTGGTGAACTTGAGTTGAAAATTTTCTTAAAGTGAAATATATTGGCATGAATAAAAAAATTGAAATCTGCACCACTCTTACAATCAAGCTGATTGAAATGATGCTCAAATGCCAGATATAGCGTAAGTCTTTCCCACATGCATGCTTCCTTGTGATCTACAGTAATTACGCGATTTTAACGTTTTTACACATTTTTGTATTGTGTCATGACCCGAAGAGGGGGGCCATGGCACAATACCCCCTGTTTATGCTACTCTCTGTACATGCACTTGCGGAATTTGGGGACAACATAAACTTGAAACTTGACCATGGCGAGTTTAGTATAATCACGGCCGTAGCCGGACCGTTATTCAGCTGGGCTCAAGATATTGGTATTTGCCATTTACAGCTACACCAGTACAGTAATATAAAATTAATTACACCAGGGCTTTCCTAGTTCAAAAATATGTATTCAGTTTTTGAAAAATTCTCTCATAAATGGAGTGGAATATTACGCAATCAAAAACTGGAGATGGGTATAATGGATGGATATTTTTTACTATACATTTCGGGTCTATTTAAAACGTTACCAAACACCCAAGATTTACGTAGTATACTGTAATAGGCTTCCTCTTTCTTGTATAAGGTCTATACAATGTAGAAGAGGTTTCAAAATTCCAAACTCGAAGCTTTTCAGATGTCATCATAGTCTGTTTAGAGCAAACTTAAGTGTCATTGATGTGGGGGTGGTACGTTTCAAAACTCTGCTGCGAATTACAATTCCGTAAGTCTTTGGGAGACTAAGTGTCTTTATCCTTTTTTTTTTTTTTTTTTTTTTAAGGTTTCTATCTTTTGCTTACATGGAGCCGCTATCATTGAAACAGGATACCATTTAGCTTAGGAAAGCATATTTGTAGAAGAATCTTCACAAATCACGTCAGAAGTAGTGATAATCATCTCCAATACATAACAGTGGTAAACAAACTAAGTTTATATCAAGGAATCGGTTGTATAAGTCCTATCTTGAAACTAGTTAAGCAGTTCTTCATTAATGCTTTAGAAGTCGAATGTACTTCCCACACTCGACTTGTGTTTCTGCTACAGATCAATTCAAGACCACAAGATTTTTTGTTTATCAGGTGCTATAATTGCATTTAAGATCTGTTTATACACAAATATTTTAGTCTAAATGTAGTCTTGTTCAAATGTAGAGTTTACGGCTTGTTACCGCCCAGATTTCGAAGACATGATTACACTACACCGTAAGCAACGCGAAATTAAATTTGTGCCTATCTGAACAAAATCATGATGTACTCACCTTTGCTAGTGTTACTTGCGAATGAAGTATTTTCCAAACTTACGAGCGATTTTCTCCCTGTCTAAAATTGCCTCTAAACTTGACCCAGTAAATCATTATAAGCTACATAAATCACGAATGCATTATTTTACAACACTAGGACGTAATTAGACAAAGTGTCCATGCTTTGAAATTTGTATTGCAGAGTTTTGCGAAAACAGAGATCAAGCAAAATTAAGGAAGATATTTTCAACAGAAGCTGATCGTTTGTCAGGGGAAACAAGCCTGTCAATAGCACAAATTCTAAAATGTTTCGACGCAATCCCAATGCTTTATAAAGAATACAGCGGCGAAGTCTGTCCAATACAAACTGCAAGCTTAACCATTGATGATAAGGCCGCAATCAATTACATCGGTGGCTACATTGTCAAAAAAAATGTTAATAACCGATGTTTTTCGAATGAGGAATTTTTTTCCTAAGAAATGAGTAGTGAACAGTAGCGACTCCTCTTTTTGCGACGTTACGGATTCGCTTGTACAGCAGCTGCTTTTACTGAGCTGCGAAAAAGCGCTAAGAGAAAATTCGTCAACTCATTTCGTCAACTTATCCAGTCTATGGAAAAGCTTGCAGTCAGCAGTACTACATCACATAAAACTTTTAAGTGGTGGCCGTGAAATTTCACACGAAATACCAAAATGCGTACAAAAAATTACTTCTTTGTATTTCAAAATCAGAGGACAACGATTAGCAGTGGAACGGCCAATGAAAAAATTGGTAATAAATCTGTTAAAAGTCGTTCTCTCCGAAAATCTTTGAAATAAAACGTTTTCAATTCGTCATGGAGCTAAACAAAAATGTGAACTTGCAGCAATACTAAAAAATCAATTACAGAAGGAAGGCTCTATTCCACCGGCAATTTCTATCTACTTTTTTATTAATTTTTACCCAAACTCAAAAACTTACCGCAAAACTAACTCCAAATCTAACGCACACCCTAATTTTGATCTTTAAAAAGCAAATAAAAAAAATGCGTAGATGAATTTCTCATTTTCGTTCTTTTCTTTAACTTAAAATTTACCAGTGAAATATTCACTCAAATACAGAAATATCCAGTGCAAGAGTAAATCTCAATCAAAATTCGCGTTTCTGAAAATGCATGACAAGCAAATACGAGAGATAGTCTAAAAGAAAAGCATGTTTTGTTACAGGATTGGTCGAGTGCATAGATCGTTTGCTACTGAAACGGTAGGCTCGAGTTCAATTCCTCGGTCGGGTCCAACCAAAGACTATACAAATAGGTATTCACAGCTTCCTTGCTTGACGTTCAGCAATAAAAACGGACAGTGTGAAGCCTCCGCCGTGTGTGGTAGACAGGTGAGCAGGTGTCAGCTTGACTCGAAGACCGAAAGGTCCTTTCGCTGTCTCCTGGCCAAGGCAACTTGGTGAATAAAACGTAATTACAATTAGGCATGCTTTGCGCTGAAATTTGGCCAAAATGTTGAGGCATATGTTTCAATGAGATTTAAACTTATATTAAATTAGGCATAAATATAGCCTGTGGTTCTCTGGAAGCTACGTCAGAGATTGGTTAAAAACCAAAAGCTGTGATCAAATTCCTTGAGGCTGATAGAGAAACTTTTAATTTAGACATTCAAAAACATACCCTAACGATGCCTTAACATTATCATGATGTGCAAAAACGGACCTTCTGTCAAATAATCAAAAAAGTGATGTAGAAAAAACTAGTTTTGGTAAGTTTGCTTTCAAACTTTTGTTGTTGCAGACAAGAAAAGCAACATTTCAAAAGATATTAAGCACAAAACAATGAATTATTTGGCATTACATCTCGTAGTGGGCCATGGTTTAGGTTAAGACTCTTAGAGAATTCAACTTACAAAACCCAATTTGAAGATGGCAAAAGTTTTTTCCGCACAATAAACGCTCAATCAAACATCTGAATCTCTAATGTGGCTGCCGGAGTACCATTAGCCTAACTAATCGTATGTTTAAAATTAAACGTGAAAATGCATTATTTACAATAAACGCAATTGTCAAAATAATAAACACAATAAACGCTGCACTGTAAAACAACGGCATTATTCCTGTAACCAAACTGCTGAATGCCTGGGTTTTGGTGCCTTCTTCCAAGTTATCTTTGATGACCAAAATAAGCCTCCAGGCTGTCTTGAGATATTCTCCGACTTAAAACGCATAACAAATCACGCTGCAGGAGAGGGCGAACAAGCGCTACCATCCCTTTTGTTGCCACGCATAATCCCTCATAAGTTTGCTTCGACAAAAACGATATTTCCAAATTTTTCCACATTTCCAGCCTCTGTTGCCACAACTTTTGTAAAAATTTTTCTTCCAACCACTTCAAGCGGTGATCGTTGCAATCACTAAAAAATTGAACAGATATTAAGGACAAAAAGCTGCACGTTACTCTATTTATAATACGCAACCATTGCTGACATTTGCTACTAAAACAGTGGTTCCAACCTTTTTCTAACCGTGGCCCATTTTCAGTTTGAAAATTTTCCATGGCCCTACTCTCAAAGTATTGCTGTATTACAATTTTCCACTATCCTGAGCAGTAGCGTAGCCAGGATTTTGCAAAAGGGGGGTGGGGGCTTTTTTGGAAGCTTGAAACATCAGTAAACGAACTTGACCCAAATTTTCATCAGTCTTGAATTAGATTGAAACAATTTTTTCCGCCGAAAAAAGGTCTTCACCAGAATTCAAACGGTTTTTCTGGCCGAAAACTAGTGATCTCCAAAAGAAAATAAAAGGTCTTCGCCAAAATTCAAACGTTTTTTCCGGTCGAAAACGCGTGATCTCCAAACAAACAGAAAACAAGTCAACTCGGCCATTCACTGCAACTTTCTGCAAGCTTTCTGACAATGTCAGGGAATAAACAGGTCATCGTGCAAATACGACTTTTCGAACCAAACTGCTCTGTGGCCCACTGCAAAATACTTCGGTTGCCCACCGGTGGGCCATGGCCCACAGGTTGAAAACCTCTGTACTAAAACTTAAACGAGGACTAAAGGCAAAATCAATGGGGTTATTTAACGTTAGACGAATCGTATTAGACTAAATTGGAGTTAACTCCATCCTTTTTAACCAAGCCGTTCCAGAGATATTCTACCTCAAACACGACCTAAGGCGTCTAATGTTATAAAAATTTTAATAATTTTTATTGGTGACCCTGACGTGATAGGCTTAGCGTCGTTAGCAACCTCTTTGCAGTTCTACCCTAAAGCAACGCCGGTATTAGGCTACTTTATTGAGTCGTTTCGCTGCGCACTAATCAGTTGATCTTGTAGGCACAACATATCCGAGCTGGAAAAAAAGTAGACTGTTTGGTAGCCTAGTGATCTCGGTAAAAATCAATCTGTCAGATACGTAACAGTCTAAACATTAGTTTAGCCTAGCAATAAAGCTTTTATTACTAGGCTATGGAGTACAAACTCAAACCTGATAGTAAGACACCAATACTTGAGTAGGTTTATTGTATTTGCTTACACTACTTTGCAACCCTAGAATAAACTTTTCTAAGTATAAGTCGCCAATAACTAATGGCTTACTACTTTATCAACTTTACTAGCCTTATTTTGCCTGGTTCTTAGACGTTTGTTACCTGGGCTACCAAATAGTCTCTTCTTTTTTCCAGCTTGTATCTATTCTGCTGACCAGATGAAACTGATTAGTGCGCACCAAAACGACTCAATGCAGTAGCTTAAAAGCGGCGTTGCTTTAGGTTAAAACCGGGAAGGTGTCGCTTACGACCCTAAGTCTATCAACGCCATGGTTGCCAATCAAAGTTATTAAAGTTTATAAGGTTAGAGACTCCTACGTTGTGTTGAAACAAAATATCTCTGGAACGGCGGGGCCAAGAAGTATGGAGTCAACGCTAATTTAGTCTATTTGCGATTCGTCTAACTTTTGATATCCCCGTTGATATTGCCTTTAGTCCTCATTTGAAAAAATCTGCGCATTTTAACTTAATTAAAAGTAGACCATTAGTGATAGGGTTATAAAAGCATTACTTTGCCGAAACGCAGAGATTTGAACGAAAATAATGCTGCTTTCCCAAAATAAATAAGCTTTAGCCAACATTAACATTTGTATCATAATTAAGTAAAAATATGGATTCCTATTGACTTACATGTACATTTGAAGAATGGCTTTACCATATTCTGGTCGTGTATTCATGCAGTCGAGCCACTTATCCACGACATCAACAAACTTAGCAGTTTCCTCCATTTCAGCTTGTTTGTTCTCAGGATCATTTTTTTATTGCTGTAGCTACTGAAGCTGACAGCGTTTGAGCAGCTAGCCTGACGCTCATCTTCGAATAGCTGGTTCGGTGTAGATGCCGTGAGCTAGAACGGTAGCGCGCCAGGTCCCCAACTGCACGTAAAAATTGAGTTTGAGAATTACACAGCATTTGTGAAAGTAGAAGCAAGTACAAGCTATTAAAAATTTTTTTTTTATTTGCTACAATGTACCAGCTACTTGCTTGAATGAAAATGTGTTTGTTTCTGGAACGAAAGGTTTATTTCCTGGCCGGAAAGCTAGGCACAGATGTTTCAAAAGCTCACCTCAGCAGCAACATTTCTTGGAAAGGAGCAACGTTGCACGCAGAATGCATGCTCAATGACGTGGATACGGTCCCGCCAACTTCTTGCACGCTTTATTGTAACTCAAGCAAGTTTAACAAATATTTGATAGCTTTCTAATTGGATTGTAAAGCCATATTTATTAATCAAAAACCAACAGCATTGTATGCTCAAATTATAGCCCAAAAGTAGATAAAACTTTACTACTTTAATTTGAACTTACATTCTACAACTCATCAAATTTGAAAAGCTCCCAGGTAACATATTTGCTATTGCAGAAGGTCATCTTTCGTTTGGGTTTGGTGCTTTTTTCTCGACCCGCAAACAAGCAATTTCGAGTGGTTTTCAGTAGGTGGAGAGGATCAGGAATAAGGTACAACTTTTGCTCTTGGTTGGGAGAAAATCAATTTGTCGCTTCAAAGGGGAAATCGCCAACAGTGCACATACACTTGAACATCGATCTGTTAGCAGCCAGACCGTCCGCAATGATGGCGTAAACCTTGTGCGAAAAAATAAAAACGTACAGTTTTAGCTATCAAAGACGTTGCATAAATGCTTATCTAACAAAACGAGACAAATTTATTTAGTCCCCGGAAACCAAAAAATAATGGCAAGGTTATTGTAGGTCGATAACTCTTATGTTTAATATTTTGAATGCATTGTAGTAATAAACCGTCGCTATTGTGTCAAACTGTCGTAAACGCGAAAAGCTCACTTTCTCAGAAAATCAACAAATGGGTTCATCAGTTTATTATTTTGTCTAATGCTCATCTTACCATTCTTCTTGAAAAATATACCATTGGTAAGCAGGCGCGCAACCAAGATTTTGCTAAGGGGGTCAAGTTCAAAACGTTTAAAAGCATCCATATTTGGGTTAAATTTTCTGTGTGATTTGGCTGAAGGGGACTGAAGCCCCTAAGCTCCTATGGTTGAGCCACTGTTGGTAATACAAAGTAATAAACCATGTTGTGATGGAAATACAAAGTTTTAGTCTTTAAACTACGTATTTGATTTCTGGTTTAATTATTTTTTTTGTACTTACGACAGTCTGCTAAAAAGCAAAATCGAAGAATTTACAACATAAGTTATTAACAAAGAAGGTGTAATTTACTTTTTCACAACATTTCACTAAATATGAGCAATTGCAAAGCAGAAAAACATGATAAATACTAAGTAGTGTTGCTTAGACTGATTGGAAGTAGCAAATCTACCTGTCGGTACACGCACAAACAAATATCAATATTTTTTTGGCATTTTATGGTAGAGTGCATACCAGAGGTGGAGTCGAGGACACAAGGCTCGAGGCCAAGGCCAAAGACACAAAAAATTTCGAGGCCAAGGACAGACCCTCTCGAGGCCAAGGCCAAGGACACAGACACAAGTGTTCTCCGAAAAAAATAAAAGGTCTTCAAAATTTTTTCAGGCAATCTCAAAAAAAAAAGGTCTTTAAAAATTTTTTTCAGGCGAAAAATGTCTTCAAAATTTTTTTTCGGGCGATCTCTAATTGAGGAAACCAAAATAAAGGTCTTTGCAGATTTTCCGCAAGGTTTCTGGCGCTTTCCAACGAATCAAAAATAGTGCTGTCCTCGAGCCGAGGACAGGGCAATTTTCGAGGACTTGAGGCTTCGAGGCCAAGGACTTCAAAATGTATCCTCGAGGCCCAGGACGTCCTCGAGGACTCCACCTCTGGTGCATACGTGTTTGCATTGGATTTTTGGCCTTTTCTATAAACCCCACAAATCGGTTAAACCCCTTCCTCACGGAGTAAATTTAGCTGAGCATATTGCTACAATACTGCACATTAGTTTTGAATACAAAATTCTAAGTACCATAGAAAGTTTAAGGTAAGCACTATACATATTTGGCTTACAAGGTTATCCTAGCTACTATGACACTTACCTTTATTCCCTGCTTCTCACATGCACACTCCCACATTGTAACACATTCCCACATGACGGAGGAAAGCTGGCCCGCAGCAATTGAGGAGGTACTAAAATACGCAACTGGATATTTAAGCCCAGGTGTTCCAGAAAATGATTTTGAATGCACAATAAGAGCATGCGGACCTACTTCTTCTTCATGTGGATTATGACGATGGCCAAGATCAGTAAATCCAACCACAGATCCAGTTCCTGAGTCATAGACCAGGTCTTGTCGAACTACATTTCAACAAAAAAAAAAAACTATTAATGTAAGTAATCTTCAACCTAAAAGTTATCAGAAATTGATTACGTAATATACAAAGCTATTCCAAATCGTATAATTGTTCTGTAATGATTGGCAGTATGCAGGGAATTGAACTCAGGCCTAAGAATTGCCAGCCAAAGTTGTTGTAGAGATCATTCATTGATAGTAAACTTTCATCATTTTCGCAAAATTATTCAAATTTTCATTTACAATTTTATTAACAGTACGTACCAACTTGTTTCTTTTTTTCAAAAAATTGATGATGGTCTTTACGCGGTCGAAATCAATTTCATTACTTTGACAATATAAAACTTTTAATGATTTCACGCAAACAGTTGACTGATTTTGTGAAAATAATTAGCTTGAGTAATCATTCACCAACGAAACATTTATTCAGATTAATAAAAGGTGCTTTACCGGTGAAATACAAAAGCGAATATGGTATTAATATAAATCTGTTGCATAAATAAAGCGTAGGTCGAATATATTTTCGTGCCACCGTGTTTAAGCCTAGCACCTTCTTGGTGTTTGCTGGCTGTACACTTACTATTTTAGGTTTTACCAAACAAACCAAACCACAAGTTGCCTAACCACTCTATACCCTAGACCATGGATTACTACTTCCTTTTCCTGACTCAACATGTTATTATTGCATTAGCATCTTTTCGCTATAATTGAGGGAGTCAAGAATAAAATTAATGAATGGTATTTAACCTAAACGTTTATTTGGTATTTCACGGCAGTCAGTGTAATAGACAATAACATTTCGTTTAGATAAGTTATTCAAGCAATCGAGCTGTCCTGAATTTTTAGGCATATTAGGGCAATTACCGGTAATCAAGCAAGGTTTGCTTAGATGGTAAGACTAAAACTTTTTGCAAATTATGGTAGCAAGCTGGACTTTTCATTGCTAGAGTATTCAGATTCAGATTTATTTATTCATACTGAATTTAAGCACTTCACACATAAATACAAAAAAAATGGGAGACAACGAAAAGACCATACGGTCATCAGTGACAGCTGCCATCCTACTAAAGGTTAAGATTTTAATAAATACTTTTGATGCCAATTACATTCGTAAATTTGGAGATTTTTCAAATAAAAATATCATGTTTTAGTAAATATTAAACAAAGAACATAATAAAAAACAAACATAGCACACAGAATGATTAGCAAAAAAAAAATCACAGGAAAAAAAAGAGAACCAAAAAAAAATCATAGACAAACTAAACAAACAAAAAAACAAATAAATAACAAAAATAATAGTAATAGTAATGATAATTAAATAGAAAAGCAAAACAGAAGACCAAATGCTAATAACAAGCCAAATCAATTTTCCATCACTAATTATTCAGTATAGCAGTTAAGCAATCGTCTCTTATATTGATATTTAAAGGAGTTATTAGAAAGATTTTTCATATCACTGGGTATCTCACGCCATATTTTTGGGCCTGAGAAAGAAATAGTTGATTTGCCTTTTTCAGTTCTTGCAGAAGTTTGGACAAAGTTTGACTTAGTAGAAGTTCTAGTGCAATAATGATGAAACTTTTCGACTTTGGAGAAACCAAAATACAAATTTGAAATATTATTATTGTGAACAGAATGCATAATCTTAGCTAATTGCAACTTCACAATATCATTAAATTTTAACAATTGCAATTTTTGGTATAGAGGGAAAGCAGAATGATGCCAATGAGTATTGGTCAGAATTTTTAAAGCTTTGTTTTGAAGGGTTTGAACAGGTTTTAGAGAGGTTTTGTTTGCCTGTCCCCATAAGGAAGAACAGTACTGAAGGTGAGGATAGATCAGTCCATAATAAGCACACTTTAGAGTCTCCCTGCCATCTATTTGCACTTGAAGCCAGTTTTGTCAAAACTTTCAACCCTGCCCACTGCCCACAAACAAACATGCACACTAGGGTGGTCCTTATTTCAAAATTTTGGAAAACTATACGGGAAACGGGCTAAATTTGTTCGTTTTCAATAAAAAACTGTATATGCAAAATATCTCGGAGAAAAAATAAAGTTTACACGTTGCACATGAACAGCGAAAATTTGTGATTATTCATATGCTACTGTATATACAATTATACGTTACATCACGAGACAAGCACGGCCATATCAGAACGGTTCTAGCAAATGTAACCTTTGTTTAGAACAAAAGAATTGCGATTCTACAAGCAAATCCAGCTAACACTCTTAACCAAAGAACCGAACTTGTATCAAAATGTCGACACAAAGCCGAATATAAACCAAAAAATCATCAACCTAATAAAACCGCATTTAACGCAAATCGGCTGATCACTGTGACGTAAAATGCCACTTTGTATCTAGGACAATGTTTAAAATTTATCAGTGTTTTTCACAACGTTTGACAGACACGCATCAGCAGTGTTTGATGAAGATTCTCTGCCTCCACAGTTAATGCTTACAGTGTTTTGTACCAGCCGCGGCTCAGCACCATCGACCCTGTTTGCGACCCCTGGCTGGTGCGTACCACAGTTAACCCTAGTGGGATAACTTGGGCTCGTACGCGCCACAGGGCTTCCCGTGCGAGGAGGGGGAACCGGGGTTGTGTACTGAGATCTTTTACTGTTTTTGTTTAGTTTCTACCCCACCTGTCAAGCCCATTAGGAGGGAACAGCCTGTAGTGGGGTTTTTATATTTCTAATTTTTAACTGAACTTGTTGTACCGTTAACTGGGGTCACATGTCCATTGGAGCACTTTAGAAACTGGAAAGACAGCACTTTAGAAACTGAAAAGTCAACTATACATCATATATTCCTATATATCTTCTCCTGTAGTCGGAAGTTGTTTGCCTCAATAAGTTTGACTGGAATCATTTAAATTGCCAATCATTAATATCTGGATAAATTTCAAACCTCATACACTACAAAACAATATCGTGTTACTCGGATTCTAGAATAGTTATTAACTTAGTTAAAATACTTTGCGAATCTTTCAGGTTACAAAAAGGAACACAAAAGATGACGTGAAAGATTTCTTTTTTGTGGACAGTACTAATGTTTTGATCCATAGACCCTCATGACAAAGAAACCAAAATTTTCTTTTGGCTCAAAAAGGAACGTTAGAGAATAGTATCAATGGAAACAGGGGATATAAGAGTGGCAACTGCCAAGTCCAAAATAATAAACTGAGCAAAGAATTTGAAAAATCATCTAAGAAATTTAAAAAATAATAGCTCGTAATATTCTTGAACATACTCTATTTTTTTTTCTAAATTTTCGATTAATAACTTGAACCACTTTCAGTCTTATTCAAATTTATTCTCACAAGTCGACCACCTGCCTATCACCACCTCTGGCATCAAGATTGCCCCAGTTCCTAATGAGACCAGTTAGACTCAAGCAAATGGCATCGTTTGAGCATTAGAAGACTGGGGATAGGCTTAGAAAGTTTTTGCTACAGGGTAATATGTTTATTGACATGAATGTCTCAAACACTAAAAATAAGAATCTGGTGCTAGCATCTCCACTAAAGCAAAACTTGAACAAAATCAGAAATTGGTAAGAGGCACCAGAACTGATTATGATGCCCCTAATTTATGCTCGCCATAATTAGTTTACCAAACGCCAGAACTGCATGGTAAGCTGATTACGGACAGCACGGACCAAAGCATCATTTCTTGTATCTGCACTAAACTTGACAAAATGCAGAAAAAATCTTAAACTTGCAAAAAACGTGGCAAAATCACATTGACAAGAAAATTGGGGCAACCGTAAATGAAAAAAATTCTTTGGTCGGCTTTGGTACACGTCTAAGAAACTTGTGGCTTAGGTTTTTTTGAACCAGATGTGCGTGATGACGTGAAGTGACGAATGGTTGCAAGTCTTTACGAAGATGAAAACTTTACCAAGCGTGCCATTAAGAAACAATTGGAAAAAGTGATTTGCCGATCAAACGCAATTAATTGGCTTTTTCCAAAAAATGAAAATGGATCAAAAATTTCTATTAGTTGATTTTCATTCGTGGAGTGAACAATCAGGCTCATTGATGGCAGACAGAAAGTTGGTTCAAAAAATCCAAGTCCCACATGCAACTGCTGTGCGTGGTGTGGCAGTGCCACTTATATAGGAATACGTCTGGCTAATTAAAAATGTGATGAGATCAGCTTAAGTTCCATATGCATTATTTTCGACTCAAAGCATACCATAGGCATCGTTTTTGCTAAGTGAGAATAAAGACAGTACACGTCTTACTCGGAAACATACAAGAAGTTGGGTTACAGCCATAATATTACTGCTTTTGAACAGCTAACACTCTGCAAACAGCGAAGCCCTTATCTTTGCAAAATTGGGTATTTACGAAAAACTTTACTGCCTTTGTGCAACCTCTAAATGTTTTTCTATCTCGGAGATTTTTCACACACAATAGTTTTTGCCTAAAAGGAACACATTTACTTCGGTTCCCATGATGATTTTTATTGTTTAATTTTTGCTATGTATTTAAGGACCATCCTAATGCACACAGCTTAGAGGGAACACTGCCTACTGGCCTAGCATATGCGTATGCTGACAATGTAGCAATACAAAACTAGAAAGTCTAATGTAAACTAAAAATTTAAAATCATTGCACAAAAAAATTTTAACGTTTAGAAAAATATATAAAAATTGTTACAATAGACATAGCCTGTAGTAGTCTACATGGTCTAGGCCTGACAATTAGTTGAATAGCCTCTTGCAATTAGTTTGATAGGCTTATTAAGTAGCAGTATGATGGAGCTCTAAACTAACACTAAGAGAATGGAATCAATCTATCTTCACATGCATAAGCAGTCCAGTTATTTCTGAAAAATGGCTATGGAACCGGCCTCCGCATACTCTAACATCTAATTTTTGTTTAAGAATACAATAAATTTGATTTCAACCAAAAAAGTCATCTTCAGATATCATTGATGACTTATTCCAACAGAATGAATTTTTTTGGTTATAACTTGATGATTGATGCTGATTTGAGCCATGTTTCAGTGCGGTATAAGATTAATAACATGACAGTTGAGTTACTGCTTTATCTTTGCCATTGTTTTAATCTGGTTCTTGCAGAGGAAAATTCAGCTAATAAAACATCTTTTAAGATCAAGCAATCAGTAGAGCTTTTTCATGTATATTTTATGTATCATAAACTCTCAATTTTCAAAGCAGTTTTTGTCCCCATTCTCACTTATGGTCATGAATCTTGGGTAATGACCGAAAGAATGCGATCACAAGTGCAAGCGTCCGAAATAAGGGCTTTACGAAGAATCGAAGGAGTTACACTGTTTAACAAGGTGCGTAGCTCTGAAATTCGAAAATCTTTTAACATCGAGCCGTTACTTCTCCGAATTGAAAGATCTCAGCTTAGATGGTTTGGCCATGTAAGCAGAATGCCTCAGGAAAGACTCCCCAAACAAGCTTTACATGCCAAAGCAAATGGGAGAAGACCAGTCGGACGACCTAGAACTAGATGGACTGATTACATTGAGGATCTTGGATGGAATCGCTTGGGACTTCGCTCAAGCGAAATGATGGAGGTGATGGAAGACCGTGAGGTGTGGCGGCTCAATCTTGAGCTACTGCCCCCGCAACCCTCACGGAAAAGCGGGCAATGAAGAAAGAAAAGAAGAAGAAGAAGAAGATTTTTTGTATCATCATTATATAAAGCTTGTATTTTATGTATCATTATTATATAAAGCTCTACTGATTGCTTGAGTCTTAAAAGATGTTTTATTAAGCTACCGTACTAAATCTTATCTATCAGACAACCAAGTGAACTGCATTGTATTGTAAATATGTTTGTACTATTGACAGACTAAACAATTCACCACTGCTCAAAGCACACCAAAAAATGCTGCATAAGATTGAAAAATATGTGATATTTATTTCATACCTTCAGTCATTCAATAATCACTAGGCTACTATCTCACAAATTTGGCTTGGCTAAAATAAAAATATTAAGAAACACTCATAGGGTAGGCAGTAGGTCTGAGGCCTACTGACCAAATACCCTAATGAAACTGCTTGCAATAAAATGCTACCATTTCTGGCTTGCTTAACTCAAAACCTGTTTAGTGAGCAAACTGTTACCTAGGTGTGGTTACTAGCAGTAGCAATTTGAAAAGCCATTAGCTTACTCTGTTAACATTGAAAGCAAAAGCTAACGCAAAAGTTTTCTTCACTAAAACTAACCTATCAGTATCCTATCACTGTCAGCTTCTGGTAACTGTTAATATTAGGCTACCTCTTTTTCTGTGCTTGGTATAGGTACAGCATGGTTTCACCTTAGGATCTGGGATAACCTAGGCTTCGTCTGCCATCAGTTCATGTCGCACCAGTAGTCCATTGTAAGCTAGGTAGCTTGCCTACCTGCCTACCCTAAAATGTTACTAACAACAAGCTGAGCTGTAACCCTAGAAACTACCATTAACTAGGCCAGCAGCTTTTTAGTGCTAGCCAGCAACAACAAAATTACCGTAACTTAAGCCTACCACCACATTGCTAGCATCACGCTTCTCGCGTTCGATCTACTTTACCACTATTTGCATCGAAGTTTAATTCAACCTCTGCCATTTATATGTAATCTATAACCCATGCCATTAACCTAATCGAGTCTAAGGTCCATGAAACTTCGCTACTTCGCCTATCAATGACTGTACCTGCTAGCGCTAGCATACGGTGCAACCATAGACTGGTGCAACCAAAGCAGACAGATCTAATAGAGTCTGTGATAACGATATCGCGCCAATGAGCCGTGACCAAAAAAAGACAAAATAAGAGAGTTTCACTCACGTGATTTTATTGCATTCACGTGACTTTTCAGGTCTATTCTTCGCGCCAAATCCGAGTTGGCTAAATAAAATGCATTGGCTTAAATGGAGGAAAAACCTCAAAATTCGACTTTTCTCAGCGTTTAGGGCGTTTCACATGCTCGGTTGAAAATGTGTTTTGAAGAAATAGCAGACAGGCAATATTTAGCCAGAAATTCAAAGGAAGAATGACTGTGAGAGGCGTTTGAGGCAAAAGCTTAAAAGTAGGCCTATAGCCTATCTGAGACCACATTAAAATTTCCGATGTTGTTTTTCAAAGCGCATAGTTTACATTAGCAAAAAACTAGTCTGCGGGAATAAAGTAATTGTTTTGCCGTTAATATTTTATTGCGTTGGGTTATCGAGCATGCTAAATTGTCAGTCAAACTCTCAAAAAAAAAAAAAAAGATAGGTATAGATTCAACAGTCAAAGAGAAATTTAGTCAAAGAGAAATTTGGTCAAAGCAATATCGAAATAGCCAGCCTAGCAACTCAAAAGTCAAAACAATGCAAGACTTTTTTCCATAAACAATAAATCTTGTACTTTATCTGTTCAGTGGTATTGTTTAGTAATTGATTGTAGTCAAGCTAGCATGATATGGTAGCCTTTACCGCACCTTATATGCTTTGAAGAAGAGAACTGAAAAACGATTGGGGATATGTTTCAAGATTTCCCACAATATGTTGCGAAGGTTCGCACTAACTTATTTTTATAGCAAACGAGCAAGCAAGGTAAGGGATCATGTAGTAGGCTTGTTTATGCTTTTGTTTACTGTATTTTTTTGTATAAAAACTCAAGGCTCATTTTTGCTTCAAATTTAAGAACAATTTAAAACATAGCCAGCGTGGACTTAAAAAGAAACATGAAAAACTCCAGTTAAATGTGTGGTACTGTAAGGTACATAGAATAACAAGTAATCAGCAGAGCATTCTTGGATTGTTGAATTGCTATCTTCAGTTTAATTAAAAACTATTGATAATTAGGCTTCAATCAACAAGAAAAGACAACCTAATACCGGTACTGGTAATACAATGAAAGCTGGCCTCAGTGAAAAACTTGCTGGTTTTTATGCAAGAAGAGTGCAATTAATTAGCCCAGTTGGTACCCACAAAATCAATGTTTTCTTAATTTTCCAGTGAATAATTTGCAGTAAAAGATTTATTTTCATGAATGAGATGAGAAATAATTAATGTTCAGTACATTTATGATTTTGGTTTGCTTTATTAAGGCTGAGTTTATGATTGGAGTAAAGGCTGTTGTTGAGGTTAAACTTCTGTAAAACTGGAATTCTGTTAATATTTTATTTTAGTGAATAAGTTATGAATTAACCCTAGGCCTATGTGAAGCTGGGTCATTGCAAAATGCCAGTACTGAAAATGCTGGTATTGGAATTTGCCGGTAGGCTATTGGAAAATGCCGGTACTGAAAGTGCCCGTACTGAAAATTGCCGGTCCTAAAAATGCCGAAACTAAAAATGCTGGTATTGAAAATGCCAGAACTGGAATTTTTTTGGTACTGGAAAATTCCGGTGGTACTAAAAAATTCTGAGCACACTAGTGCAATTGAGGTAAATCACAAGCAATGGTTGGAGTTTAGCCGCAAAGTTTCCAGATGCTGGGCAATGTTAAAATTTTTTGGAACAAAAAAGCGAAATAAACGCCACTAAAACTTTGCTAACTTTACAAATATACTGGTGGGAGGATTAACGTAAAGATGAGATGCATTAACGTCGCCAAGCGTGTAGCCAGAAATTCGCAATGGGGTGCTGTTTTGTGGGTCTGGGGGCAGAGCCCCCAGTTGCCGGAGGCCAATGGGGATCTGAGGGTGAAGCCCCCAGATGCTGGAGGCACGGGGGCCTGGGGGCGGAGCCCCCAGCGCTTGAAGATTTTGCATTTTTTTGCAAAAATAACTTCATTTTAGGGCTATTTTGATAAAAAAATGATGCTTTTAAAACGTGGCTTAGAAATTGGCAGTGCAAACATGTTTAAACTGGTTGCATAAATGTGCTACTTGGGAGGTGGTTAATGGTAAAATTTTAGTTCTCTTATTTGGTCACTGGTAAATTATAAAATTGAAAGTTCAATAAAGCTCACACGGAGTAATCTATTTCGTATACAGTTTATAGAGAAAAATAATTGGGGGGAGGGGGGCTAAGGAAAAGAAATTTGTGAGAAATTGGTAATTAACTAATACTGAATAGCCCCCCCCCCCCATTACTTAGTTTATAGAATATTTGTTGATGACACCTATGTTTAGCATTATTTTTACACTTGCGATCAAATTTGATTTCGTATTTTTGACCATTTTTCAAAGTTTTTATTTGTTAGTTTTATTTTCAACAAATTAGCCCCCCTAAGTATATGTTTCAAAGGATGTTTTAAATCACTTTTTAGTCCACTGTAGTGCATTTAACGGTCTCAAAAGTGCTAAAAACGTAGTGTTTTTCTCAGTCTGCATTTTGGTCAACTTGATAATGGGGGAGCTATAGCCCCCCCCCTCCGGCTACGCTACTGAACGTCGATTGCGTACGTCGTAATTCGTTATTGCTGAAGCTACTGGGCGATAGCAAGTGGTGGAGCTATTGATTGTGTCTAGCACAGTACTTGCTACGTTGACATGTCTAACTGGTTAGGTTACATCATGGTTGAAGACAAGCATTAAGGTTCTGCATCTGAGCAAATACTTCGTCAGGCTTCCCATGCTTGCGAACAACAATACTTGCCTGGTGTAGTTTCAACACTTGCAGATGGTAATAATTTTAAATGTTGATTTTTGGAAGCACTAGAAAGTTCGTTACAGTTAAGTTCTCTAGCTAATTTTTCTCACAATTTTTACACCTCCGGGCTTTGCCATTTTTTCTGTGTTTTTTGTAAAAGGTATGTGATTGGTTTGATCAATGATCATTATCTAACTGCAGATGAAAAGACGAGTAATGACTTAAAACGATCAGTAAAATATTTTTTGCTTAAGTTTTGGCTTTTGATGTAAAATTGGAAATACTTAAGCGTTCCCGTTATTATGCTTTGAGCGTGACACGTAAACTGAAAAAACTAATGTGTTTTATGATTCCGAGTCTGAGCAAAGAATTTCTCAGTCTTTTTGTTCCTCCTTTTCCATGTCGAATTTTTCCCAACTCCCATGCCTGTGAACAAGAATTTTCTGCATGGTGTAGCTTCAGCAGTTTCAACTGGTATAGTGGTATGCATTTCAAGCATTTTACAGTAGGATTTGAGCAACCTGAAAGTTGCTTCACTTTTCCAAGACGCCGAATAAATCAATTTCCATGATTGTATTGCACAGATCCTAATTTAATGAGAGATTGCATTGCCAGTTATTTCAGTTGTTTTAATGCCTTGTTGTTACGGTAAACGTTTTGCGATTTACTACGGAATAGGTCGCCTTAAGCCATAAAACATGATGCGTTCAGTGACTTAAAGAATGAATTTCGTTTTGCATTGTATTAATT
This sequence comes from Trididemnum nubilum, assembly GCA_963965965.1. NCBI lineage: Eukaryota > Metazoa > Chordata > Ascidiacea > Aplousobranchia > Didemnidae > Trididemnum > Trididemnum nubilum. The sequence goes on from OZ014470.1 coordinate 31,661,007, forward strand.
TCTACTTTTGTGCATAGCTTCGCATAGCGAAAGAAGAACCGGTATCGCATAGCGAAAGAAGTTCCGGTAAAGAAATATCGGTAAGTATCGGTACCGTTATGACGATATCAATTCTTGGATTTCTATTAGCGTATGGTTGTAGGGGCACAGGTTGTGCACCGTTGGCTTAAAGGCTTGTGTGTTTTTAAAAAAGGGTAATTACTGCTTTTGAGCTCAAGAAAAACAATTTAAAGAATAAGTGGTCCTAAGCCGCGCTATAAGTAACAGAGGTGTGGAGTCGAGGACACAAGGCTCAAGGTCAAGGACACAAAAAATTTTTGAAGCCCAGGCCAAAGACAGACCCTCTCGAGGCCAACGACACAGACGCAAGTGTTCTCCGAAAAAAAAAAAAGGTCTTCAAAAATTTTTTTTCAGGCGATCTCTACTTGAGAAAACCAAAAAAAAGGTCTTTGCAGATTTTCCGCAAGGTGTATGGCGTTTTCCAACGAAATTTCAACGGTTCAAAAATAGTGCTGTCCTCGAGCCGAGGACAGGGCAATTTTCGAGGACTTGAGGCTTCGATGCCAAGGCCAAGGACTTCAAAATGTGTCCTCGAGGCCAAGAACGTCCTCGAACGTAGAACACAAGTTCTGAACGTACCATACCGTACTGCCATCGTTGTATGTCACCTTTTATATTTTATTTGCAGCTATTGGGAAATCTGAGTTGGCTGCAAAATAGGTGAATCACTTCTCTTTGACCGTACATTTGCGGTACATCTTTTTGCTCTAATAGGAAGAAAATGAACGTTTAGCCGATTGAGCTGCCTCCAATGGTCCAGCGCTGGTGTCGTAATTTTGAGATTTTTGTACTGTAATGATTTGAGGATTTTTTGTACTGTACTGTAATAACGCAACGGCGTTGCTGAAGATCCCGTATACGCACATACATGTATATTTGCCTCTACTAATTTTCAGCCGGGAATTTCGTCTTGCTGGGGCTAATGAACTTTTTTAGTTTCAAGGAAGTTTCCGCTGTTTGGTTCAGCTCAACCTTTTTAATTGATTTTCGTAGGAGTAGCTATTGCCTTTTTATTGTGGCCATATTGTTAGTTTTTTTTCGTAGGCCTAATTTCGTTAAGCAAAGTGTTACTTTGGCCTTTGAATCATTTAGGAGATAGCATTAAATACAATTCCGAGGGCCTCGTCGTTCAAATGCATAACAAGCTCGAATCTTAGAAATCTTCAAAATTTTTATATGGCCTTGAACCTGGTGTATTTACAAAATAATCGATTTTGTTGGTAGTAGATTAAAGTAGTACGTACAGTAGATTTGCAATTGAAATGAGCGAGTTTTGAAAACCGATCTTGCGGGTGAGCCCCGCTAAAGTCAGCACCTTGCTGTCGTGTGGAAGCTTGCTAGTATTGAGGACTCCCTTGGGCGCCACCAACCCAGGGTGATCACTGTTTGCACGGCAACGGACGAAATTCCTGGCTAAGAGTGACTCAATGTCTACCAGTGGCGTAAAGGGGGGCTATGGCTTTAAGTTTCTGTATTTGTGCTCTTGAAGACCAATGCTCTCGTGGGTCCCGCTTGATGGTTTTGTTACTGCGTAGTCGATTTTTACCATCTGTAACCTTGGGGTTTGGTCTTTACTACTGTATGATAAATACATTTTTAATTAAACTATGCTTGTTTTGGTGTGATTTTAATACGCTTGTGCTATTGTGTTTGGATAATTGATAGTTGCCTTTAAGTCAAGTTCTGGTTAAAGTAACTTAAGTTTATTGCAACTAAGAGGCGATGGCATCGGCGTTTTACTACCTATTAAAATTTTAAAGATCAGAAAATCAGAAGGAAGATGTACTGTACTATGAACATAAGCAAAAATAAAGCGTACCGGTACCCAAGTCTATAATTATTCTATCGACAGCATTCAGGGCCGCATTTCGGAAGGAGTCCTTGATCGTGAAAACAGCAAAAGAATTAGTAAAAATCACTTTTTTGTGATGATATTTTGCATGCACTTTGCCTGGCATTTTTATGTGAATTGGAAATACTTCTAATCAACTATTATGTTTTAGGGCGTGAGAAAAGCTGTGGTTAGTAGAGTGGTAGATATACTTTTTTATCATTCTTGAGTTCAACGTCAGTTTAAATTAATATTGCAGCTTATTTCGTTTTTTTTTAGTATTGGTTCGGCGATTTTCAAACAATTTCCTTTTCAGATAGCATTGTGACAAAAATAAACCAAAAAATACGTATAAATAACAGAGGTGGAGTCCTCGAGGACACATTTTTGAACCGTTGAAGTTTCGTTGGAAAACGCCAGAAACCTTGCGGAAAATCTGCAAAGACCTTTTTTCGGTTTCCTCATGTAGAGATCGCCTGAAAAAATTTTTGAAGACCTTTTTTTTGAGATCGCCTGAAAAAAAAATTTGAAAACCTTTTTTTTGTTGTTGTTTGGAGAACATCTGCGTCTGTGTCCTTGGCCTCGAGAGGGTCTGTCCTTGGCCTCGAAAACTTTTTGTGTCTTCGGCCTTGGCTTCGAGCCTTGTGTCCTCGACTCTACCTCTGATAAATAAATCTGTGCAGACTTGTTGGAAGCGGCCTTCATAACAGCACAAAAAAACATAAAAATCTGAGACTGGGAGCAAAACGCTTTAGCGCGCCGGTGATGTGCAAGAATTTGTTAGTGGGCTATTAATAAAATGCACGATATTTTGCTGGATCCATTATAGATTTACTCATACCAGATTTGCCGTGCTATTACATTCTCAACATTGTTTTGAGTGCCTCTCAAAACACTTGTGCCTGGGACCCACAAGGCCTTCAAACGGCCCTGATTGCATTAAATATCGTTTTTCGTCGGTCGCAGTGAGATCTGTGTAAAAGTCAAATATTCGCTAGGTGGCCACTAGGGGTGTTCATATTTAGGTCATTTTGGAAAAGTTAATGTGGTGATGGTTTTTCCCGTGGTTTGGACCTTAAAAACAACTTTTGCAAAAATTTTTTTCAAAATTCCGACTCTTTGCTTTCGCGCATGAGCGTTGAAAATTTCCTATCAAAAACGTACAGAGGGGATTCCCCTATGACGTCATAAATTGTTTAAAGCTGAATAACTCCTATTGTAAGACAGCTAGGAAGTTGAAACCACTTGTAACTAATTCATTTAAACTCCTGCATGACATTGACCACATATATCTGATGACGTCATTGCTTGATAACGTCATAATTGGGAAATTCAAATTTTAAAATTATTTTTAATTTATCAAAATCGATTCTAATGAATCAATCTTAAAACACGAAATTGATTCATTAAAAAGTGACATTCCACATTACGCATAACATTGTTAAAAAAGAACAGTAAAAATGCAATATCATAATTAACAGTTCAGCAAAAAGCAAATCATTACAATACAAAGTATCGCAATCTAGCGATGGTCTTGGTTTTTCGTATTTGGAGAGAAGCTGTTTGACGGTAAACTAGCAATTGACAAGTGACAACTTATTTTAATAGAGAGGAGCACTGGAGCAGTTTCGCAATAAATCATGCATGCTTTTCCGACCTTGTTAGACCATCACTTATACGATCAAAATGAAACTGATAATGACAATAAAATATACTCAACAAATAATTAACTGTTTATACTTATAAAAGCTTATTTTTGTCTTCTTCTTCTTTCTTCATTGCCCGCTTTTCCGTGAGGGTTGCGGGGGCAGTAGCTCAAGATTGAGCCGCCTCACCTCACGGTCTTCCATCACCTCCATCATTTCGCTTGGGCGAAGTACCAAGCGATTCCATCCAAGATCCTCAATGTAATCAGTCCATCTAGTTCTAGGTCGTCCGACTGGTCTTCTCCCATTTGCTTTGGCCTGTAAAGCTTGTTTGGGGAGTCTTTCCTGAGGCATTCTGCTTACATGGCCAAACCATCTAAGCTGAGATCTTTCAATTCGGAGAAGTAACGGCTCGATGTTAAAAGATTTTCGAATTTCAGAGCTACGCACCTTGTTAAACAGTGTAACTCCTTCGATTCTTCGTAAAAACCTCATTTCGGACGCTTGCACTTGTGATCGCATTCTTTCGGTCATTACCCAAGATTCATGACCATAAGTGAGAATGGGGACAAAAACTGCTTTGAAAATTGAGAGCTTTGCCTTTTTCGACAATTCTCGTTTCATGACAACCGAGTAGTGCAAAGCTCGCATTACTGCAATAGCCTTACCTATTCGGGTATCGAGTTCTTCGTCTTGCCTTCCGTCACTCATAAATGCAACCCCAAGATACTTGAACTTCTCTACCTGCTTGTAATGAATGAAAATGACTATTGAAGCTTGGAAATAACGGTTGCCAAAAAAAAATAATAAAAAATACCGTACCTTTTAAAAAGGGATATACCATAGGATAAAGGCCGATAATAATGAGTGCATTTGACAGTGCTGTTATCAGTTTTGGCTCAATGTGGACTTTCTAAAGTTAGGAAATTCTTTTCGATGTTTTTCAACAATTTGGAGCAAACTTCTACGCTGCTCTTCGTTCTCAGTTAAAATGGCAGCATAGTCCTGATTTAATTTTACTCCCCTTTCCGCCGCGTCGTTAACAACTTTAAGGTTGCTGACAAAGTCTTTGCCTTCCTGAAAGGATTTGTTGCTTGACCACAGGTCGGGAGAAAGATAGAGCCAATCGTGACTCAAGTTAAGCGTGCGAAACAGAAACCGAGTTTCCGGCCTAATCAAATCTGCAAGTTGTGTTTGTTCATCTACTTTCCCTCCAAACGCTGGTATACCACGATGAAATTCGTCTGGCGGTGATGTAGAAAGCAATCGCAATGCCATTGATTCTTTCACTTCAACAGGTACCAAAGGATGGTCACTGAAAAATGAAAAGGCAACAGTGTCTTCATTCAGGTACCACCTATGATTTAACAGCTTTTGATATGCAATATCAGCGACAACAGCGTCTTCTTTTTGATATATCAGCATGTTTTGTAAGAATTTCAAATCATTCACTGGAGCATCAATTCCAATGCTACATTTGAGCCAGGCTGGCACGTAAAAGAGTGCAATGAATAAGTTGATTCGATGCAAATTGTCAATAAATTCACGTTCGTAAGACAGCTGATCAGACCACATGAACATTTTTTGGCAGTATAACACCTGGCCCATCCATCTTGCACTGGTAGTAGCACCTGGTGTGTGATGAAACAAGTTTGAAGGAGCAGCATCCAAGAGAGCAAGTGTGTTTTCTGCGCACTGTCTATAATCATTTCTGATCAAAACTTCTTTTGTCATTCGCTCTTTGCTAATAAGCTCCTGCAATTCTTGAATCACGGTGATGGCTCTATTTTTTAACCAGTCCCACGATAACCCTAATTGGTTGTAGTTCTTAGAAGTGTCAACAAGCGGCCAAATAGATTTTAAACTTTTGAAATGAGGATTTTCAGGAGCAGACGATTCACCAAATAAGCTCTTATACACCGCTCCGATGACTAGCTCATACACGTGATGGCGGCATGCATTGTAAAAAAGCTTACGACCTAGCAAACTTTCTAAAATTTTTGCAACCCCCCTGTTCCACCCAGTATTAGCGGCTGTAGTGTCAAATACCAGTGCTTGAATCAGTGGCGGATTTAGGGGGGGGATGGGGGGGATGCATCCCCCCCACCAGCCTAAACATAACGTGCATATGCATAATATTAAACATTAAAAAAAAGCAATCGGTGAATACTCGATAGGCTGGATGACTGCGATATAATTTCTGAAGCCATTGGGGGGGGGGGGGGGGGGGGGTAGGGCGGGGGGAGGAAAAAGTTATTTTTACAGCAGACTTTTTACAAAGCAGAAATTAGTTTTTTACAGGTCCGATTGATTTGAAAGCGCCAAACTAGCAAAATTTACAACTCACACTTTTCAACAATAAAGGCATAACACAACAGGAGTTCAATTATGGCGCATTTTCGCTCAAACCTTACGCAATACCAGTAGCGTAGCCAGGGGCGGGGGGGGGGGGGGCTATAGCCCCCCTATTGATATGTCGACCAAAATGCAGAATGGGAAAAACACTACGTTTTTAGCACTTTTGAGACTGTTTTATGCACTGGAATGGACTAAATAGTGATTTAAAACATCTTTTGAAACATATGTTCGGGGAGAAGGGGGCTAATTTGTCAAAAATAAAACCAAAAAATAAATGAAAACTTTGAAAAATGGTAAAAAAATAAGCAATCAAATTTGATCGCAAGTGTAAAAATGCTAAACATAGGTATCATCAACAAATATGCAATAAACTAAGGAATAGGGGGGGGGGGGGGGGGGGCTATTTAGTATTAGCTCATTACCAATCATTTCTCTCAAATCTCTTTTCATTAGCCCCCCAAAATTATTTTTCTCAGTAAACTGTATACGAAATAGATTACTCTGTGTGAGTTTTATTGAACTATTCAATTTTATAATTTACAAGCATCTAAACAAGAGAACTAACATTTTACCAATAGCCACCTCCCAAATAGGACATTTATGCCACCAGTTTAATCATGTTTGCACTGCCAATTTCTAAGCCACGTTGTAAAAGCATTATTTTTTTATCAAAATAGCCCTAAAATGAAGTTATTTTTGCAAAAAAATGCAAAATTTTCGAGCGCTGGGGGCTCTGCCCCCAGACCCCCGTGCCTCCGGCGGCTGGATGCTCCACCACCGCCCAAAACAGCCCCCCGATTGCGAATTTCTGGCTACGCGTCTGCGCAATATAGTAGTACGGTTTCGCACAAAAAGTGTGTCGATTTGATAGAACATCAAGTAAAATGTCTTCAGGAATGTAGTTTTATTACGTTGTTAGTTACGGTATGCTGAATGAACACTTGAATAAAATAGACTTTTGACAACAGAAATATCAAAGTCCGATGCAGGTAGTTTTTACTCATTCTGTGTGAGTAGCGCAGCCAAGGGAGGGCTGGGGGGGGCTTTGCCCCCCCCACACCTTTGGCCTATCGACCAAAGTGCAGAATAAGAAAAATACCACGTTTTTAGCACTTCTGAGACTGGTTTTTGGACTAGAATGGACTAAAACGTGATTTAAAGCATCTTTTGAACCATATATTCAGGGGGGCTAATTTGTCAAAATTAAAACTCACAAATCAATAAAAACTTTGAAAAATGGCCAAAAATAAGCAATCAAATTTAATATAGCTCATTGCAAATGCTTAACATAGTTTTTATCAACAAAAATATTATAAACTCACGAACAGGGGGGGATCTATTCAGTATTGGTTAATTACTAATCACCTCTCTCAAATATCTTTCCATGAGCCCCCCCAAAATTATTTTTCTCTATAAAATATAGTCGAAATAGATGACTCCGTGTGAGTTTTATTAAACTATAGGATTTTATGATCTACCAGCATGTAAACAAGAAAAAATTTTACCACTAGCCACTTCTCACATAGCCCATTTATGCAACCAGTTTAATCATGTTTGCACTGCCAATTGCTATGCCACGTTTTAAAAGCATTATTTTTTATCAAAATAGCCCTAAAATTTAGTTATTTTTGCAAAAAGATGCAAAATTTTCGATCGCCGAGGGCTCTGCCCCCTACCCCCAAAGCAGCTACCTCATTGCGAATTTCTGGCAACGCGCTTGTTCTGTGTAGATGCAGACGGTTATGCTGGCAAAAGTTCAATAAATACGATTTTTGACGCAGGAAAGACGAAAAGAGCGTTTTATGTCATTAATTTGAATTGAATTGGTTAAATCAATGACATGAAACTAGTTTTATGTCATTGGTTAAATTAAAAAAAATATTTTATATACTGGTAACGTTTTTGGGATTGGACAAATCAAAAATATCCCCAACAAGTTTGCGCGAGGTCAAGAACATTAATCATAAACATGCAAAATTTTGAGATTACACACAATTTGTGCTCATAAATTTTATCATCCCTCCCCACCAAAATTTTCTAGATCCGCCACTGGCTTGAATCTTTTCTTCCAGATTCCATACCTCCAACAGATCATACGTTGCTTCTGCTTGAGCTTTGCCACTTTCTCTTTCAAGTTGCTGCACACCCAAGAGTTTGCCTTCTTTGTGATTTGGTGGACCGGATACTAGCACAGACAGGGCATCAAATTTGTTCCCGTAACGATCTTTAGTTAACTTTCCATCCCAATAAAGTGCCAGAAATTTGGGTGGCGATTCCTTGAATTCATTGACAATATTTTCTGAAATACGAAATCTTTTGGCAATGCGAGTTCTACGTGTAGTTGATCGAGATATGCAAAAACCCTCTACTTTTCCTTGGCATGCTTTAATAAATGCTGAAGCTAGCATGGTGGCAGCATTATCACTTATTTTCAATCTGTCCAACACTTTTGTTATTTCTTCGTTATCAATAAGATTTTTGGGTGCAGTTAAAGAAACAAAACGGCTTGTGGAGCAGTGACTTGTTTCGGCTTCACCATAATCTGTTAATGTACTTGAACCTGAAGATGTACTATTTTGGCTGCATGATACTGATTCAAAATCGTCATTGCAAAATTGGCTACTTGTTTCAGTTTCTAGTCTTTCAGGTTGATTACGACGCTTTTGCAGTGCCCTCTGAAACACCTTGTCCATTCCACTCATAAACGCTTTTCTTTCACCCCGCTGGTCTTCGTAAAAGTCGATATCTTCATTCTTTTTGTCAGAGGAGAGGAGCTTGTTTTGTAGTATGGTTTGTATAGCATTGGGAGATGCTATATCCCACAATTTTTCTAAGGAATTTCTAAATATTTCTCGTTTGTCTCCCGGATCAGATGTGCGGTTTTTACTTTTGCAAAAGCTAATCCAAGTATTAAAATCCTTTTTTAGACGCTCTTCTGCAGAACGGTTAGTAATTGTTTTAACCCCAGCCATCTTCCAAAAAGGCAGTACTTGATCCACAACAGTCGAAATGTGAACGCTCAACAGAGAGGTTTTAGAAGACATTTCTTTCAAATGTAGCAAATATCTTAGAACTTGTCCTAATGTGGGCAACTTTCCTCCACTAATTCGCAATTCACTTTTACCAATCAGAAAATAATCTGTAGTAGAACGCGTTCTAATCTTCTTCCTTGCAGGTTCAGCCATTATCGAACCACATGTATTACCGATCTCAAATAGCTATAGTAAACTCAAAATAATCTGCAAAATGATAGTGCAGTAATGCTACTCTAAATAACCATATATTTCGGAGATTAATTCAGACCCTGATATGCTAACTTCTGAGACGTAGTCATTTATTGGCCATAAAAATACAACCGTCACTGTCACGTGTCAACCGGGGGCGAGATTATGTGATTTTTTCTTTTGTATTTCTAAAGGAACTGCTCTAAGTGTTGTGTAACTACATGCTATGCCTTACATCAGTCTACTTTCCTGAAACTACAATTATTCAGCTTCAACTTCAATAACATTAGTTCTAAAATTCACTTTTTCATTTGTACTTTTGCTCGCCATATTTTCACTACCACGCACGTTTGTGTAAAGATCAAAGTTCAACGGGAGTACGGTTGCTCTTTCTACTAACAGAAAGGAGACAAAATAATGATTCTTATCAAGTAATAAATCCATCTATATTGTCTGTTGTCGCTTTGTATGCAATGATCACCAACAATCGAAAAGTTTTGTGGTAAGCAAATTGCATCAATATCCAACTAAACGATAGCAAAATAAAAATTTTAATTTCTCAATTGTGACGTCATCAAGCAATGACGTCATCAGATATATGTGGTCATGTCATGCAGGAGTTTAAATAAATTAGTTACAAATGGTTTCAACTTCCTAGCTGTTTTACAATAGGAGTTATTCAGCTTTAAACAATTTATGACGTCATAGGGGAATCCCCTCTGTACGTTTTTGATAGGAAATTTTCAACGCTCGTGCGCGAAAGCAAAGAGTCGGAATTTTGAAAAAAAATTTTTGCAGAAGTTGTTTTTAAGGTCCAAACCACGGGAAAAACCACCACCACATTAACTTTTCCAAAATGACCTAAATATGAACACCCCTAGTGGCCACTTATGATTATAAATGAGGCTCAAATCTTGGACCGGTCAAATCAGACACAGAGTTGCCTACAGCTTGCCACTGGGGGAACGAACCCCCCGGACCACCGTCTGTGATACGTTTCAATTACAGTACTCTTTTCTACTCAAACACGTCTCCCAATTTAGACATTTTCGCATTATAGCTATTGGTTTAAGCCCTCTCCTTGAACGAGTTCCTAGTTACGCGCCAATGCCGGGCCACGGCTTCTGATCTTCCATTCTACGGTATCTTTGCCCCCACAAACAATTCCTCTTTCGAAGTTTCTGATGACGTCGTTGCATGTGATTTGTGGTTCCCCCCAATCAAAAATCCTGACTACGCCTATGTCTGGGGGGTTGCGGGTCTGGTTAAAGCATGGATTGTAGGATCCATGGTTAAAGTAGACGTATGGTTGAATGATGTTTCACTTTTATTGTTCAGTATTTTTTGGAAATCTGCTGCGGTGAATGTAGCATGACTTTTTACGCCGTGTGTCAGTAAAGTGTATGAAACAGTAGGCTACTGATGTTAGCGGTTACATGGTACCCTATACAAAATAAAAAGACTACTTGGGTTAATGAGTGTGCCTTTAGTAGCTAGAGCTGCTAGAACCTGAAATGGGAATGTCAAAATTTTGGTAGTGTGTACCAACATTACAAGATACCAATAATTATTCAAGCAGTAAAAGGTCTGGGGGGAGAAACCGGAATTTGCTGGTTAGAAATCTCCCGATTTGGTATTTTCGAACAGGTATGCTTGGTGGTAAGCTTCTGCAAAAACACTCAAATCGAATCATATCGGATATAATCATACAGTAGCCTACCGGTATCATTTATTGTACTTAAGTACTATATGGGCTAGTTTGCATACAATTGATTGCTCTACAACATAATTGAACAAATAAACTACTTGATTCACTGCTTGTAAAAATAATCTTGCCTTTTGAGAAGCTTTAGATTGGCGATTTTGGTTGCTTTGACCAAATTTCACTTTTAATTACAGGTAGGCCGATCTAATCTTGAGAATTTGACGGACAATCAAGCATGCTAGAAAACCAAAAATAATAAAATATTAACGGCAATTCAATTATTTTTTCCCAACAAACTAACTTTTGGCTAATATAAGCCATGCACTATAAAAAAACAGCTCTGGAAAGTCCAATTTGATCTGAAGTAGGCTACATAGGCCTACTTTGAAGCTTTTGTCTCAAACGCCTCTTACAGTCATTGTTCCTTTGAATTTCTAATTAGATATAGCCTGTCTGCTATTTCTTCAAAACATATTTTCAACCGAGCATGTGAAACGCCCCAAACGCTGAGAAAAGTCGAATTTTGAGGTTTTCCTCCATTTAAGCCAATGCATTTTATTCAGCCAACTCAGATTTGGCTGAGTTTTTGTGCCAAAAATATGCGTGTGACGTCACATGAAACCCTCCTATATGATTAGGCTACGTTTAATTTAAATTTTGAAAATATTTCGTGTTTATTTCTCAAAATCTCATTACTAAAACAGTAATATTTTCCTATATAGTTGCAACAGTTTATGAAATACCTGCTTTAAACAAATTCTACCAAAAACAAATACAATTTGACATCAATTTCACTCTACAATCAGCCAATTATAGTACTTTTTGCATTTCTGCCGCAAGAGGCAGCATTTCACAACTTTCGCACTTTGTTGCTCATAACTTTTGACCCTACGGCTCATTTCTGTTTAAATTTTTTTCAAACTGAGCGTAGTTATAAGGCCCATTCGCCTAAAGGGTTTTTAAGCTTGCAAATTGTCGCTGTCGTGCACCACAAACCAGAAAACGCAAAGTTTTGGGCAAGTGGGGTCAGTAAAATGGGTTGATGGGGGATCTTTTTGTAAAATTTTCAAAAATTGTTTTGAAATCTTTCATACATAACAAAAAACTTATCCAATGCTATAGCAGGCTAATCTTTTTTCTGTAGTCATTACCCTACTGCTTACCCCACTCTACCCTATCGTCTTTAAAAATCGAATTTGCACGAAATTGCTTACCGGCACTACTACCTTCTGATTGCTCGTAATAAGCTGCTGACACAAGGTACAGATAATATGCCTACTATGCTAATGCTCTATTCGTATTATGTTTCTTCAGATACAACATAGCCACTCCATCCGGAGCTCCCGAGGAACCATTATTTTTGAGAAAGGACATTATGAGAGCTAAGAGATTAAAACTCAGCGACAGGATGTTCAACATGCTTCTTTTTTTAAAGGAAACAAACAGTAGACAGTGCTATCCACAGAAATACTTAATTTGCCAAAGATTGGCAGCGGCGTCAAGACCTACGTTTACGTTGTACATTAGTCAAGTTACCCGGGCCAAGAGACAACGAAACAACCATATGGTCTTCGAGTTGGTGCCACCTATCTATACTACGTCAAGGCGGAAGCTTTCCCTTTAATGCTGAACGTCAAGCAGAGAAGTTGTAAATATCAGTTTTAAAATCTTTAATATAGGTATGCCTCGACCAAGGAATGATTCCAGGTCTACAGACCACGAGGCGGACGCTGTAACCACTTGAGCCATCGCGTCGGTTGTTTTAATCAAGTTTAATCCAATCTTTAAAATACATGTCTACCTCAGTGTCCCACTTTGGGTTTGTACCCAGGGATTTATAGAACTATCGGGATTGCCAGCTGCCGCGTTTTTCCGCGCGCGGAGTGACATTAGTAGTCCTATTGTAAGAATAGAGAAGGACTGGTATTGGTTTGAGTTTCGCGAGCATGGGAAATGGCGAAATGTACTGTATTAGATTTGAAGTTGGTTGGATCTAAATGAGAATGAGCGTAGGTGGACTGGTTTTTGATTAAGTTTTTAGTCTAGGTTTATATGTTAAACAATCTAGCTGTAGGTCTTATTAGGCGACATAGGCCTAATCAAAAACAATGACTTGATGATATTTTAGCCTTGAACTGCCTTGCTTGCACTGTTACAGTGAAAAGCTGAACACTGGAGCAGGTAACCAGTAAGCATTAGCCTAGAATATAAGAATTTAAGATAAATAATGAAAAGCTGTAAAGACTTTATGTCTCAGGTCTATTCAAAACAACTCTAATTCTTGTATTGTACCGTAAGTTATCAGTGTAGCATATTGGTACCATTTAAATGGCTAGGCAAGCAAGCTTATAGAAAAGAACTACACTAAGGTTGACCTAAAACTTTCTCTTTTCTAATCTTGACATTTTTCTCTAAAAACTAACGGTACCATATAATTCAGAATTGTAGTAGGCTAACCAGTACAGTACCCTAACATGTAACCTAGCCAGGTTTGCTGAGTTACCTAGAAAGTAGAAGTTTGTCAGCAAAAAGTTGCACAAGAACGATTGATAGATTTCCTGTAACTCATTAACTGATAATTCAGCATGCACCTACTAATACTAAATGACATATTTGGCCTAATGTGATAGAATAAGTACCGGTAATATACCGGTAGCCCACTGATGGTTATAACTTTTATAAGCTATTTCTAATTTATAAGCTCAAAATTACAGTGATATTGGTATGTACAGTAACCAACAACCAGTCAATAATGTAGTTGTTGGGTAGTCTGCTGGTTTTTTTAATTATGCTTCACCAATTAAAAAATTGTTTTTGCTGCTCAGGATAATTCTTTTAAGTTATTCATGCTATCTTAAACAAATAGGCAACTGTATCTAAATAGCTCGTTGGTTCATTCCAATAATAGTAGTGTTAGGTTGCAAGAACTGATTTGGAATGGGATTTAAATGCTGCATACCTGGTTGCAAAACTGGATATCAATCTAACTCAAATTCACCAAAATATGCCTTATTTAAATTTCCGACTGAAGCTCATTTACGGAAGAAATGGCTTACAGCTATTCCTCGTAAAGACTGGTCAGTGAGTGATTCACATAGAGTCTGCGCAAAGCATTTTCATGAAACGGATTTCAAAACAACATCCTCAGACAGCCGAACGCAACGTCGAATGTCAAGAGAAACACAGAGTTTGAAACGTCTTAGATTAAAGCCAGAGGCAATTCCAAAGATATTTCCTGGACTTCCTGAATATTTGTCTGTACCCTCAACTATAGAGAGATCATCAGCAGCATCTTCATCAAAAAGAGCGGAGAATGAGTTAATGTGCCAAGAAAAACTTAATGACCAATTTTTGTCTCAAGATGTTCTTTCAAATTTAGATGACTTAAAGAGCAAAGTAAGTGAAGTGATATTACCATCTGGCTATATTTCATCTGTTGAAACTGATAAAATTTCTTTTCATTGCATTGTACAGGATAATGATTCATCTTCTGCTCCTAAACTAGGTGCTTCTGTCATCATATTTGCCAGCTTATGTTTTGCTGCATATGTATCATCTGTTCAAGTGCCATCAAAAGTGTTCAAGCATCTAATAACCAGTGAACGCATTGAGACCCTTTCTGGACTAAGCAATGTTCTGGTTCACTGCAAATCACTTTCAGACAAGTCTTTACCTTCAAAGACTTGTATTATCGAAAAGGTAATTTGCTATTTGAAAGATTTTTTATCTTTAGCCGAGCAAGACAACTCCGATTGCAATGCTTCGTTAATTGATTTTATAGTTGAACAACTGCAACTATTTCTTCTGCCAAAAGAACGACGAAGATACTCAACGAAGACAATTACAATGGCTTTTTTGTGGCAACTGTCAAGCACATCTTTATACAAAAAACTTCGGGATTTATTAATTTTACCAAGTATGAGCAGCCTTCAAACATACTCAAGTGGACAAACAGTTACATCTGGCAATTTGGATGTACATTATTTAAAACAAAGAATTGAAAAACTATCTGACCAAGAACGCATTGTAACTCTTCTGGTGCATGAAGTATACACGGCTCGTCGAATTGAATATTCCAGTGGTGCTTTTATTGGCCTCACTGAAGATGGTACCCCGGCCAAAACTGTTTTAACATTTATGGTGCAATCAACATGTTGCAAGTATAGAGATGTGGTTTGCTTAGTCCCAGTGAATAAGCTTGATACTGCCTTGCTTCGATTGTGGTTCGACAAAGTTATGTTGGCTCTAAATGATCTTCTTTTTGTTGTGGCTGTTTCTGTTGACAATCACATTTGCAACAGGTACCGGTATGTTCAGTTGGATAATTTATAGTTTTATTGTGTACTGTAGCATCATATTATGTATTGTTGTAGCCTATTTATTAAATTAATCTATGGGTAAGCAGTTGGCATAAAATATTTTTTATCAAACTACATGAAAATACCTCTGATGTATTGGTAACTTTTGCATTGTTAGCCTACTGCAAGGATTAGTTTATCCCAATGAATTTGTTATGGCCCACGTGCTAAGTTATACACAATCTGAATAATTTGGTTTTCCATAGTTTTAATTAACTGGTTGATTTTTTTTCAGAAAATTGCTTATGGACTTGTGAGGAGGCACTCTCAAACCAAGTATAGATCACCCCACAAAACCAAACGAGAAATTGTTTCTCTTATTTGATTTTACCCATAACTTTAAAAACATCTATAACAATTTTCTAAACAAACATTCATTGTCTATCCCAACCTCTGGATTTGAAACAACACTGGGCAACTCATGCAAAAGCCACTTTTCCCATATTAAAAAGCTTTATGCAATGGAGGAACATAAGACACTGAAGATAGCACATGCTTTAAAGAAAGTTTCCTTGAACCCCAGCAACGTTGCTAGAACTTCTCCACAACATGCATTAGGTACGTATTTTATTTTTGAAATCACTCATTGTTTTATGGATGCATTGTTTCAGTTTTATTAAAAGTATGAAGCTGAATTATTGCAGGATTTTATTTCTAAAAGCTAACAATTACATACTCTATTTAGTTTTCACTAGTTTCTAAATAATTATTTTTGCCTGAAAATTAAATTCTCTAAATATGCAGAAAGGAATGACTGGAATTTTTAATGACAAGTTGTGAATGTATTCGGCTCACTTTTGTTAGAACATGTACATAACTTTAAACATTGGTCATAATAACAAAGATCTGTATCAGGCACTTAGGCCGATATGTTTGGTTTTTACTTTCAGAATATATATGCTTTTACAAGAAATTAACTATGGTGTATTTTTCAGGTGTTTTTAGCGAATCAACATATCATGCATTGCAGTTTCACAGTAAAACTTGTCCAGATTTTTTGCCAACTTCAAGATTCGTCAAGTTCGTATTGGATATTTGGAAAATAATGTCTTTAAAAACACCATCCAAAGGTAAACTGTTTGTTATATGTTTATACCTAATTTGTATTCATTTAGCTAGTGGATAGAAGAACGTCTGCTACTGAAATGGTAGACTTGGATTCGATTCCCGGTCGGGTCTATTCAAACTATACAAATTGGTATTCACAGCTTCCCTGTTTGACGTTCAGCATTAAAAGGGACAGTGTGAAGCCTCCACCGTGTGTGGTAGACAGGTGGCAGCTTGACTTGAAGACCGAAAGGTTAAGATCATCTCCAGGAAGGGCCGGGTAGTACCACCACCACCAAAGGTCACTTCACTGTTTCCTGGCCAAGACAACTTGATAAATAAATATTCCCAGCTAACTCTACCTCAGCTAAATTTTCTTTATATGTCCCTAGAAATAAAACTGCTACACTTCAACAGAGTTTTAAGTAGGAAGGAATTAAAATACGGAACTCTATTCCTGAAGCACAAAAACTCGTTGTTCCTAAAATTCAAGAAACTTCCTGTCGCTGAATGATAGAGACTTTATGGTGTGTGTACTATGTACCCCTAATCCCTTAGCAAAAAATAAACTATTATTGTTGTTGCAGGTATGAGAAAAAACGATGAAATATGTGAACCATTGCGGTTAACTGATGGGAACCCAAACATCAGTTTTCAGGTTTTATGCAATGCCATTGCAATTTTTAAAAACTGGAAATCTTCTGGTCAGGCAGGTCTAACGCAAGAAACTTTCACGGCCTGCATTCAAAGCCTTGAAGCAATGATTGTTTTGGCTGATCATCTTCTGAAGAATCATTCCTTCATATAATAATAACAGAAGTTTATTTGTCGCCACTCGCGTCAAAAAACAAACAAAAAACAAAGTCAAGGATTTGACAAGCAAATTAGGTACACGAATGGAAACTGGGAGGCTGCGAAGGGACCTTCTCGGTCTTCGAGTCGAGCAGCCACCCGGATTGCTTTTTAACGGTTTAATATAGAACAGACGATTAGAAGGTCGTAACCAGGTTGAAAGCTGACCAGTTAACCGCAAATGTTCAAGATAAAATCAATTTATTTCTTTTAGATAAGCTTGCATTAAATGTGATTTCAATTTAATTTTAAAGCGTGACTTGGGTAGATTTTGAATTTCAACTGGAATTGAGTTCCAAACTTTTACACCTTGATATTTCCATATATGTGCTTCCAGGAAAGTTTTGTTCCGACCCCCTTGAAGGGAGATTCGGGTTAGGGTGGCCATACGTCCCGTTTTGGCCGGGACAGTCCCGTTTTTAGGCCTTGGTCCCGGTGTCCCGCCCAGTTTACCGCTTTGTCCCGGAATTTTTAATTAAAAATTTGCTTTTATTAGTACAGTATGTCAACGATACACAAACGAGCCATTTGTTATACTGTATAACTTGCAAGGCACAAATTCCTAGCTTTATGGCGTCACAGACCGAGTGTCTACACTACAGATACGTTAGCATTACTTTACGCAGGTGCAGGATGGTTGAAGCAGCGTACAGAGCTGTTAAGGAGAATGTACAGAGCTGTTTAGCTGTTTTTTTGTCGTTAAAAACTTAACCTAGTCTAAGCAAACACGGGCCATTAAAAACGTTTGTCATTAAAAACTTTTGCTGTTTTTTTCGGTAAAAGTTGACAGAAGTTGATGTAACAGCGTAACGTAAAAGTAACTGGATTAATTTTTACTATTAAGACATTTTGCCCAAAAGAAAATGTAACTTTACAATTGAGCTGAAGCGAGAATTTCCTTATCTGAAAGACACTGGAAATGGTAAATGCTGTGCAATCATTGTGCTTCTCTATGTTCAATAGTCCATGGTGGACGTGCAGACGTTAATAACTATTTAGGTAGCAAAAAGCACAAAGTCGCTGTTGAAGCAGCTGCATCCTCATCTCGAGTGACTTCTTTTTTCAAAGATGTTGGCTCCGCCTCCGTTGCTACTCTAGCTTTGGCTGCTAAAGAAGCAACTTTTGCTTATACTGCTACTCACGGGCAAAGTTTCAAAAGTTCTGATTGTACAACCAAGTTGGTCTCAAAACTGTTTGAACCTAAATTCTCATTAGAGAAAACTAAGTGTGAAGCTATAGTTGTTAAGGTCATTGCCCCGATGTGTATTGAAGAACTTCACCAAGAGTTAGATCAAATTAACTTAATCACTGTGTCAATTGATGCGTCCAACATGAAAGAAGTGAAACTTGTGCCGATTGTGGTTCGCTACTTTTTACCAGAAAGTGGCGTTAAGGTAAAACTTTTGGAATTTAAATCGGTTCCCGGAGAAACAGCTAAACTATTAAGTGAATACCTGCTTTCAGTTCTAGACTAAACAAAACTTAAAGATGAATTGATTGGATTTTGTGCGGACAATTGCAACACTAACTTTGGCGGTGTTTATAGAAGAGGACATAATAATGCATTCTATAAAGTTAAGGATAACATTAAACGAGACCTTGTAGGCATCGGATGTACAATTCACATCGTACACAACTGCCTTCAGCATGCTGTGAATACTTTGCCAGTATGCGTAGAAAGCCTTGTCGTAAAAATTTATGAATTCTTTTATATTTACACTGTTCGGGGTTTCCGAACTTAAAGATTTTGCGATTTTGCTGATGTTCAGTACCAATGACTTTTACAGAACGGCAATACCAGATTTTTGTCGTTGCTACCCGCTTTAGTGAGGGTTCTTGAGTTGTTTGAAGCATTGAAAAGCTACTTTAATTCACAAGAACATTGTCCAACTATAATTCGCCAATGCTTTGAGAATCCAACCCAAGAACTCTATCTGTGCTTTGTTTATGGACAGCTGAAGTACAGTACTTTAACGAAACAATGTTAAAGTTGGAGAGACAAAAGACGAGTGCTGTGGATGTAGCGATTATTCTTACAGAATTGAAGTTAAACCTACACGAAAAAAGAATTAATAATTTTGTTCTACACCAAGCAAAGTGTATATTGGAAAAGCTTGAGAAAGATGGAGACGTGAATGCAAAATTTTTTTTTAAGCAAACTACATGCTTTTACGAGAAATGTGAATCATACCTGGATGTTTATCGACACGCCTACGAAGGTGTGACACCTCATCTTTGGCTAAACTCAATTGAAGATTTATCGTGGCAACCTGTATGTGCATCAGCGGGAAAGATCAACTCCATGTTTGCGAAGCAAATAATCGATATTGACGCTCTTTTCAACGAGCACGTTGTGGTGAAAAACTACAACTCTGCAAGCGATAGAAAAGAGAGATGGAGAAATACAACCATATCTTATGAGCAAAAGTGGACCCAATTGCTACAGGCTTTCAAGGATAAAGACATTCCCATTTCAAACTTTCAGAAACTGGTCGAGTTTGTATTTTGCTTACCAGGAACATCAGCTCCGGTTGAAAGAATTTTTTCAATCATGAAAAATATGTGGTCTGATGACAGAAGCAGTACGCACGAAAAAAATGTCAAAGCTCGCCTTGTGTGCGAAAGTAACATTGATTTGACATGTACCGAATTTTATGAGAACATAAAATCAAACGTTGTGCTATTGAAAAGGGTGCTAGGCATAGATAAATATTAATGATTATTTGATTTGTTGATCAACCGTAATTCGTTTTCTTTTTGTGTGTTTAGTACCATCGGGCTGCTCTAACTGGTGATTTGCCAAAAAAGATCAATTTCATTGTATCTAAAATACACAGTACTTTACTGTACTTACATAGTGTGATTTACGTGTATCATATAGAACTTTAGCATAGCGTCGTTTTGGCAGCTTGCAATAAGCGTCCCGTTTTTGCATTTTGAAAAAATGGCCAGCCTAATTCGGGTGGTACCGCCAAGTCAACGGTGGGAATTTTTTCATGTCCATCAAGCAATTATTTCAAGCTGAAAAAAAAATTCGCTGTTTGAGTTTGGTCAGACAACAAATTCTGCATTCGGCATCGCGACTTAATATTCAGAATGATCTTCTGGAGAGTATGGAAGAGATTGACGACATTGATGAAAATCCATGGCTTTACGAGTTTCTTGTTCGTGCGGAGTTGGGCGAAATTCCTGACGCAGATGCTTGTGTTGCATATTACGTAAGTGGATACATTGCAAGAAGTATTTCTCGCCGAAGAAGGTGCTCAGATTGTAAAGGTATGCTGGTGAAGTGTGATGATCATCCTGAATTGGACGTTCATGAGGGCTCCAGCGAGTTGCTACAAATTGCTAATCGCGGTGGTTTATCTGTTCCGAGCGAATATAGCTTTGCTGTTTGCTCATTGGCTGTGCAAATGTACACGATGATTTCTTCGGACGAAACCATTAAGACCAACTTATTGTGTTTAAGCAATCCTCGCTCTACTTTCTCTAAAGCTGTAATAGAAGTTGCGAAAGATTCTGCAACTCATGAGATTTTGACAAGACAAAAATGTTGCAAAGGCCACGCTAACTTTTATTTGATTTTGCAAATCGCATTTAATTGTTTTGCAAAAAATGAATTAAAGCGATTAAATGCGGTTGGAGTTGATGCTCCGGAAAGAATGGCTCGCTCAATTCGAAAGTTATCGTCAAAAAACTCTTGCAAACAATGAATTTGCTCATTTTTTGTGTTTTTGAGTGCATTTAGGTCTGTCTACTTTCAACTTTTTTTCCCGCTTGTTATTTTTCTTTTTTAGACAACTTTGATGTTAATGATTTTGTAGTATTATTTTACGCCTACTTCAGTAAATAGATTAAAGCCAGTAAGTACACTTACAATCGTTTTCGAACGTTTCGATATTTGCTTACAGCGTCCTCAGAGCATTATGATCCATGAACCTCAGTAGAATCATAATTACTGAGGATGGTGAGTAAGCAAATGCCGAAACGTTTGAAAACAATTGTAAGTGTACTGGGTTTAATCTTTTTACTGAATTTAAATAAAAAACATCTCTACGCTCCTATTTTTTGTTTTACCTGTTTCTGATTATTTGTTATTTTCGTTTTTACCCTACTTTGGCGTTAATGATTTTGTGTTGTTGGTGCATTTCTTAGATATTAAACCTTTTTTGAGTCACAAACTCTCAAATTATGATTGCTGGTCCAACTAAGTGGTTTCTTGAAGCATTTGTGCATTACAGGATTTCTCTTACTTTTATAAACTTAAAATCAATTTTAGGTTTTTGCGTTTCTCTATTTTTGACCTATCAGGGAATTAAACTCGGGTTTAAATAATGTTCATAACGTTATTTCGCTCCAGAGAAGAGCAGTTTAAAGCAATACGAGATTTCTACTTTTCTAGCATTGTTTTTAATGAAATTGTATAATCTCACCAGTCGGCCTACTAATGTCACTGTTAAAATTGAGCCGGCAATCCCGGTAGTTCTATAAATCCCTGGTTTGTACCCCACACGCCGGAAACTAATGTTGTTTGACTTGCTTTAGCAACGGCAACGCAGTTGTTCAAGCACTAATGTAATATTTTCGTTTCTATAAGCATATTGCAGTTAGAGATCAGGCTCAGTTATTCTGAGTAAATAGGAGCTTTTAACCTGAAGTTATGCTTACGAGCTGTTTAAATACAAACGTCTCAGAAGGTGGACGGATGAACAAAACGTTAGATCACAAGCAAAACAATGGCTATATCGGTATTGTCAAAAATCCGTCATGTATGGAGCGAGAAAAGAGGTTCAATTTGCCATAAAAAGCGTCACAACACAATTCAAACAACGTCACAATAGTACATGCCCGACAGTTTATTCGTTTTCATAGAAAATAAAACAAAAAAAAAGGCTTCAACTGTGTCTATCTTTGTTGGAATAGTAAATACCATAGTAACAGAAATCAGAATGCGTAATTTTTATCTCGTATAAAAAAATTAACGAATTAACCGAGTTAAATCGTTTGTAAATTATTAAGAACAATGAACTAAGAAAATTAATAATAAGCAATAGACAGTATGTCGATTCCTCGACACAGCATGTCTTAGGCTGTTAATCAAAGGTTTGATTGTGCCTATAAGACTCTGGATACTGTCAATAGCTTGTGCTTGAAAATTCTCAGCGACTTAACTCTTAACGAAGTTAACCTTTCTCATTAACTTGCCCAACACTGTGCTACTTTATATGCAAAAAGAATTAAACTGAAGCGAAAGCGATTGTGAAAGGTTTTGAAGGGGGCGGCTGGTGTTGCGGTGATTTAAGCAAAAGTTCGTTTAAACGCCAGGTTTAGCTAGTCAGCTTCTCAAAATCAAAGTACAACATTACCATCATGATTTTACACTTTACTTCATCCATCTGGTGATTTGCTTGCAGTGTTACTGTTTATCGCAGTACTTAAAAGACTTATTTCGCAATAGCACATAGACTTGTTTTGCAAATTTTGTTGAAATTTGTGTGCTTGCGTTATTTAAATGTTTTGTTTTTGTATAAAATCTTCTAAAAGTCTCAAAAATAGCTTTTACTCGGTCCAAATTTTGTCAGATCAATAAAGCCAATTTTTTTGAATTTTTAAGTCAATGAAAACTTGCCCTTGTTATAAGTTTAAAATATGCAACTCAATATAGCCGGATCAAATTCGACTTGCTAATTTCAGTTAATATTCTTGTAAAAGAAAATTGCACAGTGGGTTGTCTCTTTAGCCAAACAATTGCACTTCTGTGTTTTTCAAGTTTTCCAATTTCGACGTTAAAAAATCAGCGCCAAAATGACTCGGGGCGGTACGGTTTCTTTGCAAAAATACGAAACTAATTTTTTCGCAATATTTGAAACAAGAATGCCAGTCCTACCATGATAATAACAAAAACATAGGTACCGGTACGTCAAATTTTCAAAAAAAAACAACAAAAACTAAAATCAAATCAGATCTTTCTTTATACTCGAAGTATTACGCCGAAGCGTGTGACGAGTTGGCGGGGCCCATACTGAACCTAATTATAAAACTTATTCTTAGCAGATTTGACGGCTTCTCGACATTTGGTAAAGCGAAAGCAAAACTAGATGGGAGTTTGCCAGCAGACCCAGTGAACGAACAACGCATAGCTAACGACCGACGCTGTGATGCTCAAAAGTACTTTTTGTCAACCGTAAAGTCAGCAATTATTCAAAAATATCTGATTATGGAACCTTCAGAAAACTAGAGTCAAAATAATTGTCAGTTAAATATCTCCTGATATCATAAAACACTGGCACCCTAGCTTGGGCCGTTCAAAAAATTGATTTTTGGAGGTAAATTTGGGGGGTCTCCGGGGGTGGGTGGCACCCCCAAACTAAGCCAAAATATTTGTCTGTTAAATCTCTGCTGATATCATAAAACACTGGCACCTTAAGTTGAGCCATTAAAAAAATTGATTTTTGAGGGGTCCTCGGGGGGGGGGGGGGGGGGGCACCCCCAAACTATGTCAAATATTTGTCTGTTAAATATCTGCTGATATCAAAACAAACTGGCACCCTAAGCTGAGCCATTCATAAAATTGATTTTTGGGGAGTCCATTTGGGGGGGCCCTGGGGGGTGGCACCCCCAAACTACGCCAAAATATTTGTTTGTTAAACATCTGCTGATATCAAAAACAGACTGCCACCCTACGTTTAGCCATTCAAAAAATTGATTTTTGGGGGGTGGCACCCCCGAACTACGTCAAAATATTTGTCTGTTAAATATCTGCCGATATCATAAAACACTGGCACCCTAGCTTGAGCCGTTCAAAAAATTGATTTTTTGGGGGTCCATTTGGGGGGGGTGGCACCCCCAAACTTTGTCAAAATATTTGTCTGTTAAATATCTATTGCAATAAAAAAAAAGTAGTACTCTAGCTTGAGCCATTCAAAAAGTTGATATTTTGGGGCCCCATTTTGGGGGGCTTCTCGGTGGAGTTGCCCCAAAAATTTCGGGAAAAAATTGTGTTTGCAGCTCAACAACTTTACACAAAAATTAGGAAAAAAAAAAGAAAAAAAACCTTATCGCGGCCAAAAGTGGGTTGGTTGGAATGAAAGGGTATCTTAAGACATACAACCATATGAAATATTTTTTGCCGTACTTAAGCCGTTTTTGACTGAGACCGCTTTTTACGCAAAACTTGCGGGGCGGTTTTCGGGTTCTAAAACCAAAGTAACGTGACCTATTGTCTCGAAATTTGGTACAAACATATAACTCATTAACCTCAAACTGCTGTCAAAATTTCATGTACCTAGACCAAACCGTTTTCGAGTTATAAGCAAAAGTCTGAAATTTCGCACTCGTTAGTTGGAAAATGGCCGAGTAAAAACAAAGAAACACGCGACGCGAGCGTCGGTCGTTCCAATGAAGCGTTTTTAGCGATTTTTTCTCACCTTCCAACAACCTTTTCATAAGTGATTTAAAATTTAACTGTTGATCTTTTTTCTTATTTCTCTCATTTACTTTTTTTTTGCTCAACAAAAATACATAGAAGGGATTATTTAGAATCATACGCTGGGGCTGCAGAATGCCTCAAAATATTCAAATCCTTTACACAGTAGCCTACGGTGCTTGTCCGCTTTTTTTAGTTATACATCATTGGACTGCGTGTGAAGTATTTTAAAGGATAGATGTTCAAAACATACGATTACCAACGAAAAGCTCTCGTTTTCTCTGAGTTAATTGCGCTTTGGTAGCTCAATTGGTACAGAGCAAATCCATTCAGTTAAGGAGGATTAGCAAACCAATCATTATTTGGAACGATCGACGATCGCGTTGCGAGTTCCTTTGTTTTTACTTGGCCATTTTCCAACTAACGAGTGCGAAGTTTCAGACTTTTGCTTGAAGCTCGAGAACGGTTTGGTCTAGCTACATGAAATTTTGACAGCAGTTTGAGATCAATGATTTGTTTGTTTGTACCAAATTTCGAGGCAATTAGTCTCGTGACTTTGGTTTTAGGACCCGAACACTGCCCCGAAAGCTTGGCGTGAAAAGCAGTCTGATTCAAAAACGGCGTAAGAACGGCAAAAAATATTCCACATGATTACATGTCTTAAGAAAGGGGTTTTTAACCTTTTTTGTCGCGTTTACCCCTTGGCAAATGATAGAAGTGTGATTTACTCTCACCTTTTTGGTGGTTCACGTAATTTACCCCCATCGTCAGTTCAAAAACCACAGTTTTCACCGACTTTTTACGTTATCTCGAAAAAAGGTCTTCAGCTAGAAAAGTCATTGTCTTTACCGACTTCTTAGGAGATCTACATAAAAAAAAAAGTCCTGAGGGCACCAAATTTGTGTTTTTTTTTGCATTTTTCAGACCGTAACATGAACTTTGCCTCAGTATGCAAAACACTAGACTTACCCTCGGTTAAGAACCCTTGTCTTAAGATACCTTTTCATCCCTACAAACCCAATTTTGTCCGTGATGAAGTTTTTTCTTTGTTTTGCTTTTTTTCTTCCTACACTTAGTACGCTCTTCTTCTAAATCACAAAACATCAAAAATCTAATTTCTGTGTAAAGCTGTTGAGCTGCAAACGCAATATTGTCTCCGGAAAATTTTTGGGGCGACTCCCCCAGGGAACCCCCAAAAATCAATTTTTTGAACGGCTCAAGCTAGGACGCCAGTTTTTTTTTTGATATCAGATATTTGATAGACAAATATTTTGACACAGTTTGGGGGTATCACCCCCCCAAAAATCAATTTTTACACAGCTTAACCTAGGGTGTTATTTTTTTGAAATCAGTAGACATTTAACAGACAATTATTTTGACATAGTTTGGGGGTACTACCACCCCGAGGACCCCGCCAAACTCACTTTTTTGAGCGGTTTAATCTAGGATGCCAGTTTTTTTGATATCAGTAGATATTTACGAGACAATTATTTTGACATAGTTTGGGGGTACCACCCTCGGGGATCCCCTAAGTGGACCCCCAAAATTCACTTTTTTGAACAGCTTAACCTAGGGTGCCAGTGTTGTTTGATATCAGTAGATATTTAAGAGACAATTATTTTGACATAGTTTGGGGGTACCACCCGCGCGGGGACCCCCCAAACTCACTTTTTTGAACAGTTTAACCTAGGATGCCAGTTTTTTTTTTGATATCAGTACATATTCAATAGACAAATATTTTGATATGGTTTGGGGGGACCACCCCCCGATGACCCCCCAAAATCGATTTTTTGAACTGCTTAACCTAGAGTGCCAGTTTTTTTGATATTAGTAGATGTTTAAAAAACAAATATTTTGACATCGTTTGGGGGTACCACCTCGCCAGAAACCTTCTAAATGGACCTTGCAAAGTCAATTTTTTGAATGGCTTAAACTAGGGCGCTAGTTTTTTTGAAACCTGCATATATTTGCATACATCGTTCAAAGGGGTTGCTCCTGAGCAACCTCCCATCTAGTTGCTGCATACAAAAGAAATTTTGCTTTTGCACACGTTTTGTCCCGCTGAGACAATTTCGTCAAACAATGCAGATTTCGTAGCATGCATACAATCCAATAATTTTTGAAAATTACAAAATTAAGAAATGGTTTGAAAATCAAATTGTGGCAATTTGAAATACAGCACCAGCTAATCTAGAAACCTCTCAGTGAAACTATTTAACTTAAAAAATACTACCGGTCTTGAGACCGATGCAAAAGAACCGAGACCAAGATCGAGACCACAAAAATATCGACCTCGAGACCTGTTTGCTACCCTTATCAATCTATACTACTCGAGTAAAGTAAGATTTAGGTCCAAATTTCTCCCTTGCTATCCAAAAAAATACATGATGCTATATCTAACAACGGTCTACGACTTTCGCAAAGTACGATTATGCGCAAAAATTAGGCTTTGGCACCTAATCGACCGAGACTAATCGTTTCGTGCATACTAGGGTCGCTAATTCGATCTAACAATGCCCTTTTTATATGTCTACTTTTGGATTCAATTGGTTGTGTTTGTCATTTTAGGATTATTCTTTTTTTTTTGAAACGATTCCAAAAACGGTACAAGAAAATCCAAATACTGTACTAGTTGAATCAGCAAATTCAGCATACTGCCATTTTCAGGGAGTATATTCTTACATTTGCGTTGACTAAGGCCTAAACTCGGACTGCTTTTGAAAAAGTAATCCGGTTTCAATACTTAAAACAATTTGCCATTGAAAAATTTTCAAGACAATTGCTGAACCAGATGGATTAGAAGAGAGTGAAAAAAAAACTCTTTTACATTATAGTCCAATACAGCATTTTAATTCTCATGTATCTTGACATGATCCAAACGTAACGGATTCGTCATCACAAAAGTAGCATCGATAATACTTCGACTAGTTTTTATTCCACAATTTCATCCCACTTCCTCTGAGCCTGTAAAATAATATCAAATTTCCTTACGCCAAATTGCCAATTCAATAAATACCAAAAATCTGATTTTGCGAAGTGAATATAATCAGAATTAATACAAGGAAGAAAAGCACATTCCACAGGGTAAGGCAAAATGATCTGACACATTTGGAGGATTTAATAAAAGCCAAATAAAGTAAAGAAACAAAAAAGTGTTTTATTTTCGAAAAGTACTTAAAATGCCATTATCATTAATCAGGTTTTTAAAATCGAATCAGTCAAATGGGATCCGTTATTGTCCATTCTTTTGAAGGCGTTCACGAAAGTTGCCTATAACTTGGTGGATCATTTTATGCAGAATCGCAGTAATTTCTTGAGATCAAATGACCAGGGAACATCTCCATGAAAATCCCCATCGCACGTCGAGTAGTGGGCTGTCGCCCCATCCTGTTGAAACCAAACATGGTCCATATCGTGGAGCTTATTCAATTTCGGTGTGAATGAAATAAAATTAAACGGTTATTCTTAAAATCAAAATGTTTTCTGAAATTATTTATATTGTAATGCTTTTATTAAACTAACAAATGTGTCAGATCATTTTGCCTGACCCAGTATGAGTCCAACTCAGGAAAATTGGTCAGATGAATACGAGCCTGAAACTTAAAAGAATTGATCTTGCCTTCCTAATTTTATTTCAATTAACAAATAGTCTAGTCGCCATTAGCGTTCACTAGCACCCAAAAAATAGAGTAAATAAAAAAGTAGACAGTCGATTTTTGGTTCAAACGAAAGAGGAAGATAATTGCAAACTTTTCGTAAAATAATTTTTGGATTGTTTCATTATGACGTCACGATATGGCTGATTGATTCCTAATTTTAACAAAAAGTTTTGACTTAGGGTGCATATCGTTAGTTATTACCGCCAAAGTTGACGGAATAACGTCATCAAAGTTGAAACATCGATAAACCAGTTTCTGAGTGATAAAATGAAACCAAAATGACATCTTTGTGACGTCAGTAGACAAAATTACGTAGTAAAATGCAAAACCGACTAGACGCGCTTTTTAAACAAATTGCACGTGACGGCGAGTATTTTGATCGCGGCGCTGCGGCTTTCGTAGCAAAACATCGAAGAAAATCAGTTTCACGTCGTACACGCACAAAATAAAGTTTATATCAAAACTTTTTTACAGTGTGAACGTATGACGATAAACTCTGTTTAAAATTGCAAGAAAACTTTTATTGCATTCGCAAAATATTCTCGCACATTCTTTCGAAAAGTGATGAAGTTGGTAGAGTTAAGAGTAGGAATAAACCTGTATATAAGCGGTGTTTCTGACATTTTCTTGTGAAAGAATAAATCAAATTTTTGCAGAAAACAACATTGTCACCACCAAAAGAGCGTGAATAAGTTTTATCCAAGTGTTTTAATTTTCTGTGTTGTTCTGAGCGGACTCTTTGTTCGCAAGTGTTTTTTAGTATAATAAAGAATTGCTACCTAAGATATTCGATTATTGATACAGCAAATACTTGTAAGGAATAGCGGGAAGGCTGTCACCACCCAAAATTGTAATTTGACAGGCGAAGAAGCTAAAATTTTTTTTCGGGGGTGTAGATGAGAAAACTGATGGCTCCGCATTTGGAGATATTAACCGATTTTTGCTGTTAAAACATCACCAACTCCATTTTGGGGGATACAATTATTCACATTAACCCTATTCACCTTATGCTAAAAATGAAATGCTTATCACTTCAGGTCGTTTTACTCGTAGTTGAGAATTTAAGATCATCTCATTTCAAATATAAAACAAATTTTGTTGAAAAAAAAGCTCTCTTGGCGATGATTCCTTCAACGAGTAAAACAGTCTAATAGGTTTTCAACTTTTACTGTTGCTGTAAGGTGCACGGTGTTGTGCATGCAATATACGTAGGAACCTATACATGCTAGCCAGTAACGTACCTACTGTAGAGGTTTCAGCCAGGGGGCAAGCTTGGCTAAAGGGCCCAAAAAACTTAACTAGAAATTCGCTCCACGTTTTCTGTCAATTTTAAGTGAAGCAAAAAGAACTTCACAGAAGATTCGTTGGTTGTTTCGTCAAATTTAGTTAAAGTCTAAAAAAAGTCATGACCGAAAATCGGTTGCTTTTATTTCGTCGAGTTTTAGGTGAAGACTTCTTGAGGTTTGTTGTTTGTTTTTCCCGTAAATTTCTAGCCACAATTAAAAACGGGGCCCACATCTTGGGGAAAATGCCTCCCTGCCCCCCCTTTTTTCGTTAGTTACACCGGTGATGCTAGCCCCTGCTACTTATGCACTTTTTTATTTGATCAAAACACCCCAGAAGATTGTGATTATTGGAAAAGAAGCTTGTTTGTATAAGGTTTTTAAATTTTATTTTGATGCGTACTGTTTTTAGATAGATTTATTCACTTTTTTAATGCAGTAGAGCGAAAAAAAAAAAAAAAAACTCATTAAAAGCAGTCTAAAATCAAAACTCAAATCAAATTGTCTTCGATTCAAATGACTTTGACTGTGATCTACGTCTCAAAAAGTGAAAACGATTGAAAAATGACTGATTTCACCAAATACTTTAGGATTCCTAAAATGACTTATGGTGCCTAAGGCGGCTACGAAATTTTATAAAACTGTTACTCTAGCAAAAACTAATCAGCAGCAGGAGGTCTTTTTGCAATTAATAATGATTCATACTATAGCATACTTTCCGTGTCTGTCTTTTTTTACAGATCTTTCGATTAAATTATTTTTGAACGATCTACAAAATTTGTCTTTTAGAAAAGGCGGCCTCTTTAGACCTCGTAATAAGTCTCTTGGATTTCAGCAGCTGCTGAGAGTTCCACTTCCTAATCCCTTCCGTGGTTTCGGTTTCTCTGGTGTATCAGCATGATCAACCCGACCCATTATTTAAACTCATTTTAGCAGGATGCCACTACTTTGTGCAAAAATAAAGTGAAAAGCCATACAAGAATTCACTTGATTAGGTTTCCTTTTACAAAAAAAAGCGTCACGGTCGCACTCGCCAGCTCTCTTTCTACAGGCTGCTCTATGAGAGTAGCCAGGGGCGCCCTCAGGGGGGAGCATTTGCCCCCCCTGGAAATTAAGATGTCAAGAATTTTTTATGTTTAAATTTACAAAATAAGTCAACTACATCCATCTCAACTAAGAAAACAACCCTTTGTAGAGCTTTCTTAACTCTTTTTTGCCATGGTGCATAGGGCGGGGGTAGGAAAAACAGGATTGCCCATTGGTAGTGACTATTTCACCGAAAATTTTCTAGTTAAAGAGAATAAAACGAAAATAAGAAATATTCATCCGCGCTTTTTTCATTTGCTTTTTTAGGGGTTAAGATTAGGGTTTGATTTGGGGATAATTTTTTAAAGTTTGGGTTAGATTTGAGCCAAAATTAATAAAAAAGTAGATAAAAACTTCCAGTGAAATAAAGCCTTCCTCGCCCATTTTACGTGAATTATCATGCAGCATTTTCTTAAAAGCCAGCGTAAGCAATGCTCCAGAATTTAACATTAAACAGTTTGATAAAATAATTATGAATATCAAACGTTTATCAAACGTTTCAGCATTCTGTCAATGGCTCTTATTAGGACCTAAATACAATAGTGTTTAATATTTCAAATTTACGCTGCGCTTATTTAAACGCTAAAATGATAATTATTACGCCATTAAATTAATGTTGCCCAGAAACCGAAATCATAACCAAAACCAAACTTGCAATCAATAGCGTAGCCAGGGGGACTGTGCCCACCTGCATTGGCCTGCTATAGACCAAAGTGCACGATAAGAAAAATGTCACAGTTTTTGGCCTTCTAAGGCAGTCTTTTGCAGTAATAAGGCCTCTAAAGTTGTTCTAAGCCACTTTTAAAACATTTATTATTAATATTATTATTATAATCCTTGTTTGTTTTTTTTGTTTTTGGGGGGGTTATTAACTTATTCATCAGAAATACAGCTAACAAATTAATCGATAAAAACTTCATAACATGGCCACAAACGTGCAGTCAAAATTAAAATTGATCGCTTAATGCAAAATGCTTAACGTAGGCTTCATAGAAAAAAGAGTATAGGGGGGCTATTCAGCATATAGTTTATTTAATTACAACGAGTTTTGGACTTGACCTATGAGTAACGTGGCAGTTTGAAGGAGCTGAGCTGATTAATTCTTTTAAATCGGTTTCAAAGTGTATCAATTTAGTTTTTTAAATGGCTCTAAAAAGATGCAAAATTTGATTCGAATTGCGTTAAAATGGCTATTTTTTTCTGAAATACCACCAAATTTGCCCAGGAGCTAGAGTTTTGCCCCAAGAGCCCGGTTTGTGATATGCTGTAGTTGCACCTGTTTGCTCGACAAGTTGCCCAATTGAGGCATTTTGCAAAAAAAAAAAATTCAATCTTTAGGTTAATCAACCCCCCTTGTAAACAAAATTCAGGTTGCAATCAGTGGGGAAACCAAGGAGGCTAAAGGAGCTTAGCCTCCCCTTTTCCAAGTCACTTGGAAAACTTATCTCACATACAGTAGCGTAGCTTGGTTGGGGGGCTTTTCACCCAAATCGCCTGTTGACCAAAGTGCATATTAAGTAAAATACCTCGTTTTTAGCTCTTCTGAAAGTGTTTTAATCACTGGAATGGACTAAAAAGTGATTTATAGCATCTTTTGAAACATATATTCAGGAGGGCTAATTTGTCAAAAATAAAACTCACAAATCTATAAAAACTATGAAAAATGCCCAAAAATAAGCAATCAGAGTTGACCGCTAGTGTAAAATTGCTGAACATACGTTTCATCAACAAATATATTACAAACTCTGGAATAGGAAGAGGGGGGCTATTTAGAATCAGTTAATTACCAATCACTTCTCTCAAATATCTTTCCATTAGCACCCCTGCCAATTATTTTGCCCTAGGCCTATAAAATATAGACGAAATAGATTACTCCGTGTGAGTTTTATTGAATTGTAGAAATTTATGATTTACCAGCATGCAAAGAGAACCAAAATTTTACCTTAGCCACCTCCCACACAGACCATTTAAGCAACCAGTTTGATCATGTTTGCACTGCTATGTTCTATGCCACGTTTTAAAAGCATTATTTTTTATCAAAATAGCCCTAAAATTAGGTTAGTTTTGCAAAAAAATGCAAAATTTTCGAGCGTTGGGGGCTCTGCCCCCAGACCTTCAGCCTCTGGCTGCTGGGGGTTTAGCTCCTGGACCTCCAATGGCTTTTGGCAGCTTCACTTCCAGACTCCTATAACAGACCCCCCATTGCGAATTTTTGGCTACGAACGTTTAAACGTGGTTTGAATTTGATCTGCAAATAAAGATGACTGAAAGGTCTAGGTAATTTAAGAATTTCAAGTAGATTCTTAATATCAGCATCTTTGTTCTATCCAATGGCCTAAAACGTTCGAAATGTGATTCAAATGACGTTAAAGTGGTTATTTTTTTCCAGAAATTGCGAAAATTGCCCAGCGATGGGTGGCTTTGCCCCCAGACCCCCGCCCATAATACACTTGAATTGCATCATCTTGCTCAACATGCCGCCCAAATTTCAGCATTTTTTTTAACAGGATCATGTTAACTTTTGGATCAAATCTTTTAGCAAAATCCTGGTTGCGGTTGTAAGGTTTTATTTTATCCAGTAGATAATGGATACGTTGCTGGCCCCCCTGGAAAAATTTCTGCAGGCGCCTCTGAGAGTAGCCCATAGCTATCCCTTGCAAATTCCTGGGATCATCCGCATAATTAGTTTATTTTACATAGTGTCATTAAACTACGATCGAAATCATCAAACGGGTGTATAATACGTCATTGAAAACTTGAGTTAGACAACTTCAGACACTTGGACATACACTATTATGCTTCTACGTACTGTGTAGGGGTCTTTAGGCAAGAAACCCGCAGTATGGTTTGAGGTGCCAGAAATTCTTCCGGGAGCATGATAGAGTAGTAAAAAACAGTTCAACGCCGCTAATTCGTCTATTAGTCTCATGCCTTCAAAAGATTTGGATCTTATACTCATTCATTTAACAAAATTATGATAGCGCGCATTGTGAAGCCAGGAGCCTTCCAAATACACTTTTTTTATATAAGAACTGTAAATTTTGGATTGAGGCAGGCTGTTCTTAAATTTTCACGAATTTTCAGCCTCATTATTTGTTCTTAACTTTACTGGAGAATAAACCAAACATATTAATCTCGTTTGGTTAACATTTGTCATTCATTATAGGTAATGCTTACTCTTAAACAAATTAACAATGTTAATACAGAGAATAACAAAACTCAGCTGATTATTACAAAAATGCTTTATAAAAAAGTTTTATTACTTACCACCTTCAGCTTCCCTTACGTTTCACCCAAGTTCAAAACACATTAAAAAGAGTACCTGGGTTAATTTTCTAAGTGACTTGGCCTAGGGGGCTTTAACCTAATCCTGGTAATTACATCACATGTAGTCAAATGTCAGCCTTACAGTAACACGCCTCTGCATGCGCTCAATGATTTCTAACAACTACTGGTACTACTAAAAATATTTGTTTTAAGACTCGGCACCTCATGCTTCATACAGATCATGGTCATAAAAAAGCTATATAGACTCCGATTCGATCCCCAATCGAGCTAAACTATAAAGACTGAAATTCACAGCACTGTTGCTTGAGGATTCGAAAAGATATATGAGTAATGTGGTGCGTTACTTGTAATATACAGGCGGGCCAATTGGTAGCTAGACACAAACATTGCAAGGTCTTTTGTTGTTTCTTGACTAAAACAAATTGGCAATGATAAAATGATTAAATATTGTCGTACATATTTTCTTTGTAAGATTTTTACAGTTTAAGTTTTAATATTCTTAGATACTAAAGGTCACAATTTTTTTCATATGCGAAGCAATTTGATTTGAAAATTGTTCACCATTATACACAAATAATCTTTTATAACAATTCTTTATTTTATTAAAAAACACTTTCGCAAACAAAGAGTCCGCTCAGAACAACGCAGAATATTAAAACATCTCGATGAGCTTATTCATGATTTTTTGCTGCTGACAATGTTGTTTTCTACAAACATTTGATATACTCTTAACACCGCTTATATGCAGATTTATTTCTACTCTTAACTCTACCAACTTCATCACTTTTCGAAAGAATGTGCGAAAGCATTTTGCTAATATTTTGGAGCAGAGAATATGGGTTTAACACTTAATTTGATAGCAAAACTTAGAGCCAAAAGCAGAGGTGGAGTCGAGGACACAAGGCTTGAGACCAAGGCCAAGCACACAAAAAAAATCCGAGGCCAAGGACAGCCTTTCCGAGGACAGACACTCTCGAGGCCAAGGACAGGAATGCTCGAGGCCAAGGCTTTAAAACTTCTTTAAAGTTTTTCTTGCACTGAGCATAAAACTGTTCTTATTATTGGAACGACCGACGCTCACGTCGCGTGTTCCTTTGTTTTTACTCGGCCATTTTCCAACTAACGAGTGCGAAATTTCAGACTTTTGCTTATAACTCGAAAACGGTTTGGTCTAGCTACATGAAATTTTGACAGTAGTTTGCGATTAATGAGCTATATGTTTGTACCAAATTTCGAGGTAATAGGTCACGTGACTTTAGTTTTAGAACCCGAAAACCGCCCCGCAAGTTTTGCGTAAAAAGCGGTCTAATTCAAAAACGGCTTAAATACGGCAAAAAATATTTTAGATGGTTATATGTCTTAAGATACCCTTTCATCCCAACCAACCCACTTTTGGCCGCGATGAGGTTTATTTCTTTTTTTTTTCCTTTTTTTTCTTCCTAATTTTTGTACGCTTTTCTTCTTCTAAACCACAAAACATCGAAATCTAATTTTTGTGTACAGTTGTTGAGCTGCAAACGCAATTTTTTCTCCCGAAAGTTTTTCGGGCAACTCCACCAGGAACCCCCCCAAAAAATCAATTTTTTGAACGACTTAAGCTAGAGTGCTACTTTTTGTTGATATCGGTAGCTATTTAACAGACAAATATTTTGACATAGTTTGGGGGTGCCACCCCCCTCGGGGATCCCTCCAAATGGACCCCCCAAAAATTAATTTTCTGAATGGCTCAACTTAGAGTGCCAGTTTGTTTTGATATCAGGAGATATTTAACAGACAAATATTTCGACATAGTTTGGGGGTGCCACCCCCCGGGGACCCCCCAAAAATTAATTTTTTGAACGGCTTAACTTAGAGTGCCAGTTTGTTCTGATATCAGGAGATATTTAACTGACAAATATTTTGACATAGTTTGGGGGTGCCACCCCCCCCGGGACCCCCCCAAATCACTTTTTTGAATGGTTCAACTTAGGGTGCCTGTCTGTTCTGATATCAGCAGATATTTAACAGACAAATATTTTGACATAGTTTGGGGGTGCCATCCCCTCGGAGACCCCCCACATGGACCCCCAAAAATTAATTTTTTGAACGGCTCAACTTACGGTGCCAGTCTGTTATGATATCAGGAGATATTTAACTGAGAAATATTTTGACTCTACTTTTTTTAAGGTTCCATAATCAGATATTTTTGAATAATTGCTGATTTTACGGTAGACGAAAAGTACTTTTGAGCGTCACAGCATTACCTTTGCGTCGGTTGTTCACTGGGTTTGCTGGCAAACTCCCATCTAGTTTTCTTGGATTTTGAATGGAGTTTATCGTCATACATTCACACTATAAAAAAAGTTTTGATATAAACGTATTTTGTGCTTTTACGACGTGTAACTGATTTTCTTTGATGTTTTCCTATGAAAACTACATTGCCGCGATCAGAATACTTGCCGTCACGTGCAATTTGTTTAAAAAGCCATGGCCTTTTGCATTAATTATGACGTCATCACGAGTCGGCCGACGCGTAGTCAATTGCCATGCAACAGCGCGTTGACAACTTTGCTATAGCACGTGGTGCTGAGCTGTTTTGTAGCATCGAATAGTTAGCTGGAGGTTATACAAAATCAGTGAACTTTTGCACTGGCACTTAGCATACGGTAGTTTTAGTCAACCTTGGTTTAATCTTTGCATTAGTGGTAGGTTTGAAAGTTTTAAGCGGTAAATTGAAAGTTTAGGACTAGAGGAAAGGTTTGTGTAATAACCAGGATCAAAATCAGCTTCTTTTTAACTTTAAAAGACTCCAACTAAATTTGCAACAACTTATAGAGCAATTAACCTACTGGTTTTTGACGCAAAATACAGGAAACCTTGAAAAGTCAATTCCATAAAATAGCAGAACGAGACAAAATACAGGCAATTTAGCCTTTAAATTAGCATAGTTTCAGTTGCAATAAAACTTTTGGTCCACTTTGACCATAAATTAGTTTACAGTTAAACTGCTAAAGTAGTAATTCCATAACTCTAAGGTACCTAGGTATTACAACTGAATGAATAGGAAAGTTTGTAATAACTGCATGTATACAGTCTGACGGTAAGATTGTAGTCACAGTGCAAAGTTGACAGTGTAAAACAATTTCAAAACAACTCACATAGTCATAGAGCAACTAAATTAGTCACAAACATTGTATTGGTATCTTCTATACCAACTAAATCATTTGTATTTTTTAATTCAACTAGAGTGAACAAAATACTAGTATCTATACCTGATAAATGC
This sequence comes from Trididemnum nubilum, assembly GCA_963965965.1. Classification (NCBI taxonomy): domain Eukaryota; kingdom Metazoa; phylum Chordata; class Ascidiacea; order Aplousobranchia; family Didemnidae; genus Trididemnum; species Trididemnum nubilum. The sequence continues at coordinate 31,698,092 of OZ014470.1, forward strand.
TGTGTGCCCTTTTGCAAGGGAAATTATAAAGGTGGGCCCAAAGTATCTGTTTTTGGGTTCCCTCAAGAGCAGGAATTGAAAAAAAAAATGGATTAATTCGACCAAGAAAAAAGACTTCATTCCAAATGCAAGAAGTAAGGTAAGTTTGAAGGTTTGCTGGTCCTTGCTTTTCTTGTTCTTAGTGCTTGGCAAAATAATGTGAATCATAGACGGAGAGCAGTCCTAATGTTTTTATTTCTTATGGCTCTGATGTGAAGTGTTTCAATTATCTATCTCATCAATTAAAAATGCAACTTGAATGTATTTTAATTCCTAATTTCTACGTATTGTTAAGGTATGCACTATGCAGTGAAGTTTTGTGAAAACTGCATTCAAGTTGTGTCTTCGTTACAGAAGAAGTAGTGTGTTGGCAAATATTTTACTTTTGTGCATGCACAATATAGAGTTAATTTAATTCCTGCGAGTTAGTAGGACAAACCTTTACATTTTCTGGGTTTGACACTATTATGACTTTGTTATTCAACAACTTCTATTTATGTTTGATGTTACTACTGAGCATATATACAAGAGTAATTGATTTTCATAGCACCTACAAATAGTGCTCGACACCAAAGCAGAGCTATTATCTAGTTGAAACTATTCAACACGAGTTATACTGTGTGACCATTGGTTTCATGTGTATTACAATCATCAGGCACATTAAATCTCTGTAAAAAACAAATACATCATCCATCAAATGAATAGGTGTCATAGTTCACTATTTAATGCTAATAACCTTACCACTTATATACCATCGAAAAGTTGCAATCTGTCCATTAAATCTGCCTTTCCCCTTACTGAAATTAATATATATAAAATAGATTTGAGCTGTACTGGCCAGTTAGTCGAGCGGTAACGCGTTTGTCTCTGGATCGGGAGGTCTGAGGTTCAAATCTTGGGCCTGTCAAATCGGACACAATGTTGCTGACATCTCGCCACCGCTGCAACATTTCTTCGAATGGAGCTGTGTTGCCCGGGCGCAATGACATGGAGATGGGCCCTGCAAACTCGCTACACGCTTCGGCGTAATTCAGCGAGTATAATGAAAGATTTGATTTTGATGGATTTGAGCCTTTGCTATATATATACTCATTTGCTTTAATACCTGTACTGATCAAAACAATAAAAACTTATTTTATTGTCATAAAATAAAGCAAATCAGTAATATACCTCCATTTATTTACAGGTTTGCGAGCTTCATTTTCATGACCATGACATCATAAGAACCAAATCAGCTTTTAATGGAAAGACAGGAGAACGAATAAGTTGCAAATTGAAATACCCTAGATTACAACCTGGTGCCATACCATCTCAACTTCCAAATTGTCCGTCATATTTATCAAAAACTTCAGAGGTACCTCGCTCAAGCAAAAGTGATATGCTCCAAAAAAAAAAGACGAACAATTGGCAAAAGAACTACAGCAGAGTAAAGAAGATGAGCAAAAACGAGAAGAACAGGATAGCTGTGGGACCCTAAGTGATGTTCGAAGAAAATTAAAACTGGAGTCTCCTTGGCAGTTTGTGGATCAAAATTCTCATGAAGTAGCTATTTGTAAAATTAATAACTCTGATCATTTTGGACCGCAGATATCCAGTGCCATTGTTATAACACAAGATTTATCACTGGATGTATTTGTAAATTCCGTAAAGCTACCTCAGCTTGAAGATCAAAAACTGCTATTAAAAGTTACTCATTTAAGCACCATCAATGAAATTTGCGAAACTGTAACCAAATTTAACTCTTTAGATGCCATTGAAAACGCTAATGCTGATGACCTGGATGCTGCCTTTGGCTTTCACGTAAAACTTATTATTTCACTTTTTTGCTTATTCAAAACAGAAAAATGTTCTTTTCACTCTTATGTCTCTTTTATTTCCGAACAATTGGAGTTACTGATAAAGAAGAAACGAAGCTATTCAAACGACTTTCTTATATTTTCTTCCATCTTTTTCAACCTCTCTCCTCACGCGTGCAGATTCTTGTGTAGCAGTGGCAGGCTTATTTTGCCTTGCTACACCACCATTCGGAAACTAACTTTATCTTCGTCTATGGACCCTTTCATTAAACAAAGTGATGATACGTTTCTGTTTTATATAAAGCAAAAGCACAAAGCTCTTACATTTGGCGACAAAACTGTGTCATTATTGGTGGGTGAAATACACTTAAAGCCTTATTTTGATTTCAAGGGAGGCAATATTACAGGCACCGCTTGCAATAGCGAAGAAGCTGCTAAATCTGCGTTTGTATTCATGATAACCAGTCCTTTCTCTTCATACAAAGATGTCATTTACATTCTTCCTGCGAAAAAAATGAGAGCTGAAACGTTGCACAATGTAATTTCAAAAACTATTACTGGACTTGAGACAATTGGGTTCTGCGTCATCACGGACAATAATTCAAATAACAGCAAGGCTACGTCCTTTTTTTCATCTCCTCCTAAAAAGTCCAATGTTTACCCTCACCCCTACGAAAATTCTCGACTTTTGTTTTTTTTATTGGATACCGTACATATTTTAAAGTGCATAAGAAACAATTGGCTAAACCAAAAATCGGCAAATCGATGTATTGTATTGTATATCCTTCTTTAAACTTCTGCAACATCAGTACCGAGAATTCATCAGGAGTTTCACTCGCAAGTTTCAAGGCTTTGAAGTATCTTCATCAGTTAGAATGCCAGCAAAATCTCAAGTTTGGTTACTAACTATCGGTCAAGGCTTTAAATCCGAGCAATCTCAAGCGACAGAAGGTTACTTTGGTTCTTCAAATTTTTAGTGAATTTGTTTCCCAAGCATTACTTCAACTTGGAAGAAAATTTGGCATTGCACACTATCACGACACGAGCACTTTCATTCAACTAATTACCACATGGTGGTATGTAGTAAATGTTAAAACGCCACAAAAAGGACGAAGACTCAATAACACGTTTCAGCAACCTTTCACCCCCAACGACTCTAATGAACCAAGACTATTTCTCCAATATTTTTCGGATTGGTTGTCTAAATGGAATAGAAGTGAACGTACTTCTGGTAACTTAACAAGAGAAACATTCGGGGCGCTGATTCACTCGACGCATGCTCTCTTTGAAATAGCAGAGTACTGTCTGCAGGAACTTGGTGCAAAATACGTACTACTGGGAAAATTTCAAACTGATTTCCTTGAGTCACGTTTCGGACAATATAGGCAGCTGTCTGGAGGGAAGTACGACGTATTGTTACGCCAAGTTTACGAATGTGAAAAAAAAATCCGTTTGTTATCAGTGCTAAAATTAAAAATGAATGGGATGGACATCAATTTATCCAATTTTGCTCTTGACTGGGATCGATATGAAGCAGATTTTTCGTCACATTGTCCCTCGTTGCCAATTGTGATTACAGATGAAGACGTAAACTTAGCTAACGACAGCATTCCTGTTATTACATTCGTCGCGGGGTACTGTTGCTATTCCATTAATAAAAAGTTACAATGCAACAAGTGCAAAACCAAAATTACATCAAATGATGGCAATATTATTAACAATTTCAATAACTCTTTGATTAAAGGCATTAGCAAAGGTGGTTTGTTGTATCCATCTTGTGACATGGCGCATATTGTTTTGATTTCGTACATAGTTTTTGATAAGATTTGCAAGCATGAAGAATTTTTGAAATCGCATTGCCACCGTTTACTCGTTATCAATACTATTTTATCTGCTTTGGATGATGAACTACTCTTATTTGATTTTGAATGTTCAGCTGGCCATGAACCTACCAAATTAACGAACATGGCAGTTTTCATATGTGCAAGCGTACTGCTCAATAATTATTGCTTTGCAAAAAATGATAATTTAGAAGCTGCAAAGTTGGCAAAACGCAGAAAATTACAAACCCTTTGTTAGCTTTCATTTGTATCGGCTTTAAGCTGCATTAATTGGAAAGGCAACAACCAGCGATGTTTTTTTCGTTCCGAGTTTATTTTATTTTGCTATTTACCTATGCCATAATTTGCTGTCACATGTCCAGTAAATGCAGCTTCAAGTAATTTACTATTTGGCTTTTAAAGATTATATTTTTTAATTATTTTAATTGACTTTAGCGAATAATTGTAGTTTTTCGAAGTTTAGGATTTTCAACAAGATATAGTAAAGATAGCATACTTTCATAGTTTTATGAAAAGTCTTATTTTTTGGCATCTTAAACAATACAGTGCCCTATTGCTCCAAGTAAACCAATACATGAATTGCATACCTCCAACACTCGTATACATGTTTGTACCCTAATCAATGATGGTTTTTGAATACATCTTTTGGAATGTGCTGATTTCAAAATTTTTTGTCTATAAAGAAGAATATAGACTATTTAGTTTAGTCGTTTTAAGTTGAGGAGATAACTAACTATCTGTTATTTGATAGTGTTTCGCCATAAACGATAATGTGAATTTTGCAAAGTGAAGCGTTTAACTTCAACAATGTGACATGCAACGCAAACAAATATCAATTGCTTGTTAGCGTTAATTATTAAGGTCCATTGCTAAATGATTTAAATGTCTTCCGTATTTTCGTCATACTATGCACCTTCAACTTTAATCATAAAATTAGCTGCTCATACAAGTTTCGCACAAAGCCTTCTTTCTCTAAACAAACCATACAGACAACGCGCTTTGCGATGGCCGACTCGTGATGACGTCATCACGCTGTCTCGCTGCACGCGAAAGGCCTTTTTCTTCTCGGTGGCCATGGAAAAGCTCGTCTAGTCGGTTTTGCATTTTACTACGTAATTTTGTCTGCTGACGTTACAAAGATGTCATTGGAACGACCGACGCTCGCGTCGCGTGTTGCTCTGTTTTTACTCGGCCATTTTCCAACTAACGAGTGCGAAATTTCAGACTTTTGCTTATAACTCGAAAACGGTTTGATCTAGCTTCATGAAATTTAGACAGCAGTTTGCGATTAATGAGCTATATGTTTGTACACAATTTCAAGGTAATAGGTCACGAGACTTTGGTTTTAGAACCCGAAAACCGCCCCGCAAGTTTTGCGTAAAAAGCGGTCTAATTCAAAAACGGCATAAGTACGGCAAAAAATATTTCATATGGTTGTATGTCTTAAGATACCCTTTCATCCCAACCAACCCACTTTTGGCCGCGATGAGGTTTATTTCTTTTTTTTCTTTCTAGATTTTGTACGCTCTTCTTCTAAACCACAAAACATCGAAATCTAATTTTTGTGTACAGTTGTTGAGCTGCAAATGCAATTTTTTCTCCCGAAATTTTTTGGGGCAATTCCACCGGGAACCCCCCCAAAAAATCAATTTTTTGAACGGCTCAAGCTAGAGTGCTACTTTTTTTTGATATTAGTAGATATTAAACAGACAAATATTTTGACATAGTTTGGGGGTGCCACGCCCCCCGGGAACCCCCCCAAATATCAATTTTTTGAACGACTTAACTTAGAGTTCCAGTGTTTTATGATATCAGGAGATGTTTAACAGACACATATTTGACATAGTTTGGGGGTACCACCCCCCGAGGACTCCCCCAATTGGACCCCCCAAAAATGAATTTTTTGAATGGCTCAACTTAGAGTGCCAGTGTTTATGATATCAGGAGATATTTAACTGACAAATATTTTGACATAGTTTGGGGGTGCCACTCCCCCCAAATGGACCCCTCAAAAATTAAATTTTTTGAACGGCCCAACTTAGGGTGCCAATTTGTTTTGATATCACCATATATTTAACAGACAAATATTTTGACATAATTTGGGGGTGCCACCCCCCCCGGGGACCCCCCAAATGGACCCCTCAAAAATGAATTTTTTGAACGGATTGACTTATGGTGCCAGTCTGTTTTGATATCAGCAAATATTTAACAGACAAATATTTTGGCATAGTTTGGGGCTGCCACCCTCCCCTGGGAACCCCTCCCGAATGGACCCCCAAAAATCAATTTTTTGAACAGCTCAAGCTAGGGTACCACTTTGTTTTGATATCAGCAGCTATTTAACGGACAAATATTTTAGCATAGGTTGGGGGAGCCATCTCTCCCGGGATCCCCCAAAAATGAATTTTTTGAACAGCTTGACTTAGGGTGCCAGTGTTTTATGATATCAACAAATATTTAATTGACAAATATTTTGACATAGTTTGGGGGTACCCCTCCAAGAACTTCCCTCCCCCAAATAAACCCCTCAAAATTCAATTTTTCGAATGGCTAAAGCTGGGAAGCTAATTGTTTTTAATAATATTAAATATTAAACAAATTATTTGACATAGTTTAAGGGTGCCACTCCCTTGGGAAACCGAAAATTGGACCACTCCTTAATCAATTTCTTAAAATCACATGTTAGAGAGCTAATTGTTTTTAACATTAAGTCTGTAAAAAATTAATATTTTGGCATGGTTAAGAGGTGACACCCCTGCCCGGGAGCCCCCCAAATACATAGATTCCCCAAATCTTTACTTTTCATTTAAACTAAAACAGTTTTTTAGTAGATATTTGTAAGACAAAGAATTAAAAATACAAATCGTCGTCTGTTCGAGACAGCAGTTTAGAATTGTTGTTATAAAGGCAAAAACATAGATCTGGGACCAATACAATGCAGAGTGTCTCATGGAAATAAATAATACGTACTAGACATTACACGATAGTTTTGTACGCATTTTGAATTTACGCTTGAGCTACGATATATGTATTTATACAACTGATGGTAGAAGCGTTGACATACAAATTGCTGTTAATCACTTAAGTTGTTGGTTTACCACGTAATTTGATATCATAGGATTTCCACTGCGCTATTAAGATTTTTCTATTTGTTCAACCTACAGTATTGCTGACAGAAACGTGCTTAACTGTGTGAACCGTACAATTAGATCCATTCATTCTACTTTTAATTTTTGAATTCAAATTCATTGACTTTGAAAAAACTAAACTCAAATTTCGGAGCATAATGATTTAAACGTTTAAGTTATCTTAATGTAAAGCAAAGAGCCAAAATGTTCGCTCACGTTTTGGCTTTTGACTCTATATTAAATTTAAATTAATTTACTTTGGAAAAACTAAATTCCTATTCAAATTCATTATTGACTTTGTGAAAGTTGATTTGAAATGTATTTTTACTTCAATTGGACTGATGTAAAATTATGTTCATATCTGTAGTTCCGACTTCTAAATTAATACAATTCGACAATTCAAACTTACCCTATATTTGACAAACCAGATGATTGAATAACTAACTTAAATAGGAATAGGATCAGAAAAAAATAAGATTTTTGAGTAGTTCTTGGAAGCTTAGCAAAAAAGTTTTACTCAGGTAATTTGTGGAATTAAGTAGGCCTAACTCACCGTATAAGACAGTACCATTTGTACCAACTCATAGTTTTATCAGAAAAAATTAATAAACGAAAAAAAGACACAATAATAGCACACGAACAAGTTATGAACAATCATTTGTGTTCTGACCTGATTCTTAGTCTTTTTAACCAGTTTATAAATCGCTACTTTCACAGTGTAAATTTTGATTTGAGAATATCAAATTCGTATGATTGTAATAATAAGTCAATTAAGATAATCCAAATCCAAAGGCTGCAGGTAATCCAAAGTAATCCAAAGGCTGCAGGTTCGATTCCTGTGGGAAGACAATTTTTCGCATTGCTTCTTTTAAGTAGTCGCCGTTCTGGTGGCTCTTCCCTAGGCTTCCGAGCTGGTAGCCTTTAGGCCAGAAGCACGCAAAACGATTAAAATATCAAATTCATCGAATGTTTAATTAAGACCTTCAAATTCATCAATAACTCGTAAGCGGATTCAACTTCAATTCAACCCTAGTGTACAGCATGTATCCGTTGATATTGCATAATGGATAAGCTTATGTCATATCCGATCGTAAACTTCTGAGCAAAACAGAGTTTGGCACTAAAGAGACAGACCGCCATTTAGTGAAAAAAGTTCCCTTGTGTAACCAAAAATTACTACCCAAATACACTTTTACCAAACCAGATGCTTTATCCAGGATTCTCGCTTAGTCCCTGAACTGATACCCATCAGTCGTGACGTTCTGCGTTCGTCCAAACGTGATTGGTTAGTGCGTGAGCGGAACGCTATATATTTTCTTATTTCGCAAAGCTACGGTGTTTCACTTGGTGTCTGAGAATGCGTTACAGCTTACACGCTAATTTCAGAGCAAACAAGTTACAAGCTAACTTTTAAACTCCAATATTTCACTGCCGTTAGCATGCGCCATATGACAAAATATGCATGTAAAGCGTTTCCCCTGTAGCAACAAAGTAGGAATTCAATCAAAATATAAATAATTTGGAAAAAGGTATGTTGCCTTAAATTAAGGTAGATCAGACGATTTTGTTGGGTGTTCAAAGAATACCCCGATGACTCTCACCGATCGTCACTAATACTTGATAAAGACCGGGTGTTGAACGGAATAGTGCAGAGTTATCTTAAAAGTTGGAAGCTTTTGTAGTACATTAAAACACACTTTGGCTGGTGGTAAAGCAATTTTAATAAGCTTGTTTAGCATCTGCAATGGGCTACTGAACTGCAGTTATAGTATAGAATCTTGCATTTTTACATTACTCGCAATTCAGATTTCTTAGCAGCAAACTAAACATTTTGCTTCTTATTGAGGATTTATCAGGAAATAGAATATGCTTTAATCAGTGTCACAGTTAGAGGAGACTAAAAGGGCTAAAGCTCTCTTGTTAACCAAGTCGCTGAAAAGATTTAAGCCAAATATGCGATCTTTCATCTTTTAAACGTATTCTGCAAAACGATGTCGGGTGGATATTTCTACTCAAAGAGTGCTGACGCAACGTCACACTAACACTTGACTTTTCAATGGCTTAATGCAGTGTTTCTCAACCATTTGTTTCTACGACCCAAATTCGTTTAAACACGCTAGCTGCAAGAACAGCTACGACCTAACTAAGTAGTTACAAAAAAACAGAACACAAAAAAGCAGTACTTTTATTTCACAACATTTATCACCATTTCGCTTCAACAATTTTTAAAATCCTGACTCAACATCACTCAACGCTAAACGCATTGGATGCTGTTAACCCAGACAGTTTCTATATTTCTCTTTCATAAGAGCCAGAGCAGAAAATCCCATCTCACGTAAATGTGAACTTGGAAAAGAGATTATAAATTAATTTTCAAGGCTTTTTCATAGAATGTTAGATATTCGTTTGCTCAACTACAAATTAAAGATAATAATCAAAGTACTGAGGGCTCTACTTGTGTCAGCAACTCATTCATAAAGCTTGGCGACCTACATCTGGGTAGCGATCCATGCTTTGAGAAACGCTGGCTTAACCTGACGGGTTATTTTTTTTTTAATAAAAAACGATGACGTTGATATTTTTTGACATAGTTTGGGGTTTCTACTTTTCTGGAGGTTCCATAATCAGATATTTTTGATTAATTGCTGATTTTTTGGTAGACAAAAAGTACTTTTGAGCGTCACAGCATTAGTTACGCGTCAGTCGTTCACTGGGTTTGCTGGCAAACTCCCATCTAGTTTTGATTTCATTTTATCGGTCAGAAACTGGTTTATCGATGTTTTAACTTTCATGACATTATTCCGTCAACTTTGGCGGTAATAACTAACGATATGCACCCTAAGTCAAAACTTTTTGTTAAAATTAGGAATCATTCAGCCATATCGTGACGTCATAATGAAACAATCCAAAAATTATTTTACGAAAAGTTTGCAATTATCTTCCTCTTTCGTTTGAACCTAAAATCAACTGTCTACTTCATACAGAAATACGATTAGTAGAATCAAAATCAACCCTACATCAGCGAAAAATTTCAACGGCGAAACATCCCCAATTTCCGCCAAAACAACCAGAAATTGAGTGGAAACACTGGCTATTTTGAAAGAACATTTATTCAGGATTTCAAAAATCTAGGTGAAAAAATACATTTTTTGGGTGCTCGTGAACACTAGTAGCGACTGCACTAAAATGTGAAGTTGCAAAATTTGTGATAATTGTAGAAATGTAGCAGAAACAATTACAGTCGATGCCACCAACAAGCAAAATAGGGAAGAAATTTCAACCGAGTAAAGAGGGATTTTTCGGTTTCTGAAAAACGTTGAGGTTGCCCTTCTTTCATATAGCGTTGACTTTTTTGTTTGATCAATAACGCCCATAGAACTATAAAAAAAATCACAAATTCCGCGCTCTTAGAGATTTGTAGTTCCGAGTGTTTCTCAGTACATTTTAATTCAGGTTTTATTCCGACCAGTGTTGGAAAAATTATTTGTTTTAGCTTTAATTACAATTACGATTATAATTACAGCCTAAAATTTTCAACTACAATTTCAATTATAATGAAAGAATTTTAAAACATCGCATGATTTTTTGAAATGAGTTTGTTATCTAATTGGGAGTAACTATTTCACCTGAAAATTTGAAATTAAAGAGAGTAAAACAAAAATGAAGAATATTCTTCTGCGCATTTTTTATTTGCTTTTTTATTATTATTATTTATTTGCATTTTTAAGGGTCAAGATTAGGGTTTGAGTTAGGTAGGGTTTCGATTAGATTTGGGGTTAGTTTCAGAGTAAGAATCTGTGTTTGGAATAGATTTTGCTCAGAATTAATAAAAAACAAACTAAAAATTTCTGGCGAAATAAAGCTATCAAATTTGGAGTGGCCTTTGTGAAAAGAAGTGGCTAATGTTGCGTTACGTAACGGCTGAATAAACATTCATTCTTTTTCATTTTTTAACCACCATTAGAATTTGGGTTACAGTACCGGTAGGTTTTGAATTTAGATCAAGATTAAAGTTAGAGTGTGGTTTAGACTTTAGTGAAGTTTTGGGCTGGGATAGAGCTAGGTTATTGATTTTTTTATTATAGTGTAACAGCAGCCTCTGCCTGCAAAATAAACTACTATTTCTAACATTGCTATATAGTTCATAAAAAATGCAAAAACATGCTTAATATTATTTTACTGCTTAGGTTTTCAGGAGGATATGGATGTAAAAATTAATTTATGCCAACTGCCAATAAAAACTCTGCAACGCTGCAAGACAAAACGATATGGTAGCGTAGCTATGCATTGTACAGCAACTTGTAGCTTTTTAAGCACACTACCAAGTAAAACAACGAATGTTTGAGACACGTTGTTCATCTTACCATGGTAGGATTCTTTTGTTCAATCACGTTAAAAATTTTCACAACCAGATTATACCATTATTGAAGATAATGAAGCATTACCAAAAGCTTCGCCGCTCTCTCTTCAGGTTTTCTATTGAACTTGCTGCTTTCACCTAATGCCTAACACACTTATTTGTTCGGTTAACTTGACTACATAATCGTGGATCGTGACTTTTAAGCGCGGACGTTTAGTAACCAGGACTGAAGTAGAAAGAAATGCCGCTCTCACACTTTGGCGAATTTGACGGTGACTCCACTGTGAATTGAACATTTTTCAGTTTTCAGAGTCTCCGCGCATTCGCAGTGAGTCTCAGCACATTCGCAGTGGAGTCGATAAAGAGCAAAATTTTTTCAACCGGTTAAAAAAATTTTCAATTTGCAGCGCAGTCTCCGTGGAGTCGTACTGAATTCTCCGTGGGTTCGCAGTGCATTCGCCATCAAATTGACGGAGATTGCGCTGCGAACCCACGGAGACTGTAGTACGACTCTGGTGAATGCATGGAGACTGTGCTGCGAATCATATTCGGTATAATGGAAATGACGTAGTTGATTGTTTAGTAATAAATTTTATTTTGCGAAATAATGACTAGTGGAAAGGAGTGGTAAATAAATAATTCCTTGAATGTCAGCTATTAGGCAAAAGTAGGGTCTAAAACTAAAATATTCTTGCCTGAAGCTAATATAACTATTAAAATATGGATGAAAATAGATGAAAAACATCAAAATAAATAAAATCGGAAAACTTTTTAGCAAAATGTTAATATGGAATTGGATAGCACAAAAACTTAGGTTTTTAATAGTCGAAATCAATATTTTCTATGATTTTGAAACTTTTAGTAATTCTAATAATTTTGGAATTTGTTTTCAAATTTTGTTTCAAAAGTTTAGAGATGGTGCGGTTGACAATGTAAATGTCAGCTACTATGTCTACGTTAATATGGGGCAATGTTTGGATGAGATAGTGTGTCTGAAATTGGGGTTCACTGTTTGATTCTGGCAGTACAGCCAGTGCTGGTGATACGCTAGGTAACTAATTGCTGGGATCCATTTCAATTGATGGGTGACTGCTTGGGTTTTTGTAGCGCTGGCTTGACTTTTGCTTTGTCTTTAATCAAACGAAGATTGTAGTTGATGGCATCAGGATGTGGATAATTTTAGATTGAATGAATGAGTGACGTTTGATGAGATTTGTGATGGTGCTAAAATAGTTTCAGTAGAGAGGTTACTTTCAGTAAAATAAAATATTATAGTTTCAGTAGAGAGGTTACTTTCAGTAAATATATTGCAACACAATGCAAAAACACCACTCCGTTATCTTATTACAAGGTTTCTACTACAAGCTAGGCTAGCTTTATATTTTACTTATACTTAATTGAACTTCAAATTTAATTTATCTTATTACTAGGAATTGCCTGAGCCGTAAAATGCCAGTCTAGCTGGATGCAGTTGGAAATCCAAATTTTATGTTCGTAAAAGGTTGCTACTATTTTGAATTAATTTTGACAGTGCACTGATTATTACTTTATTCATTTGCCATGTTTTTAGTTTTTTAATGAAGGCGCTCAACATAACGCCGAAAATGTTCGATTTCAATTAAAACTCTAAGTTTGCCTACAGCTGTTAATAGCCGAGTAGTATGATAAATGCAGTGGTGTTGCAATATAGTTATGAAACTATTAGCTTACCCGTTTGGTTTATGCTTGTTTTTGAAAGCAATAATGCCTTATACCGAAGACAAACAATTGGTTAATTTCCGATTTATCTTGCTTTTTTGTTAAACTTGCACTTTGCAGGACATCTAATCTTTTTGCGTGTTATTTGCAAATTGATAATTAATGACTAAGTTAAAACGTCTCTCAAATAAAACCTTTTAGACAGCTTCGGCTATTTTATACTCGCAAAACTATTCCTTGATCCAGTTTTTCTGCTCTAAAGCTGGATATATTTAAGTTTTATGCTTGCAACAAAATGAACATTAAAGTAGCAGCAGTGTCAAACGACATTAAAGTAGCATATTTTAGCAAAATTGACTTTGAGGGCAATCTGTTTAACAAAAACTGTGCCCATTTGCTGAGCATATATTCTCTTCAATCACAGAAATAATACGAAATAATAAAGACTTGAACAAAATAAAAAATAATAGTAACACGCAATAACAACGCAACCATAATTTGGAGGTTATACACCGCTTTATTGCTTTTGTGATTTTGAAGTTAAGTTACAGCAATAAACATTGAAAAAAAGAGGAACAATTTGATTGGTTCAAAATAAATTTTGCTGTTAAAAAGTTTTGAATGATTTTATTGGATTTTTATGAGCGTAAATGTTGAAATTTACCCACAAATTACAATGTCTATTTAGTACAGCTATTTTTTACATTGGTTTAAATATAATTTTTGCATTTTATAAAGAACCAGTAGCGCCTTTAAATGGTAAAATATCGCGGTTGTGAACCAATGGTACCATTGAAAAATTACCACGATACCGCTCGGGTATGCCGTAATATATCACAGCTATGTCGCGAAGACTAACCGGTTTTAGTTATTTTTCTTTTCGATTTTTCAGACAACGTTCGTGCTTTTTGTTTGCTGCTAAATTAAAGCTTTCTCTAAAATTTATATCTTCATCAGAAGTAATATTCGTAGTTAATCTAAATAAAGTTTCTTTCTTTAGTTTTACCTGCTTTCTTATCATGAAAATGAAAAAATTTTTTTTCTTCTACATTAGTAGAATTCAATTCACAACGCATTCGCAGAGGATTCGCCATGCTCTACGACTCTATGGAGACTGCGCTGCAAATTGATTCGCAGTGGAGTCACCGTCAAATTCGCCAAAGTGTGAGAGCCACAAAAGAAATGAGAAGTAGAAAAAAATTTAAGTGCAAACACCGCAAAGCATGCAGAACAAACCAATCACACAAATATACATACCAATTTGACCAATAACGATATCTTTCGTACTATTAATTTGTCGAGTGGAAACATGTAGTAAATCAGTTAAGGGCAACATTACAGTAGTTCAAATGATGTGTCAATAGCATTAACAGTAGTTAGAATTAATTAGAGTAACCATGAAAAAGTAATATATTATATTGTTAATTGGACAGTTTTTCTACGTTTATATTAAGCTACTAAATAATTTTTACATTAGTATTATTAAATATTTAATAGCTAGGTCATATTTAAAAGGATTTGTGTAAGTAGTCTTCCTTTGCATATGCAGTTGCACAAGGAAACAGTGGTAGTGACCATACGGTCTTCTAGGCCCACTGCCACCTCACACATTCGCCCATCATATATACAGACAGTTAAATACTCTACAAACAATAACATACGGTACTGCCTAGTTAAGTTGATTTTGGATACTATACGAAAATACAGTTTCAATATGTTTTACGAGTAAGCGTTAACGCACCTGGAGGGACATGACAGAATGTGCTAGCGAGCTTGTAAAGGCCATTCTCACTCGCTAAAAAGCGCTAACGAACAAAAAATCTTCATAGACAACGTGCAATTTCTGAGCCGTCTCACCCAACACACGTTAAAACAGTTTGCTCGATTTTCTTTGCGAGATGTTCGTTACTTGTGTTAGTACGTAATAAATATCTCTCTGTGACGTCAGATGCATTTCTACTTCAAAGTAATGCAATCAAGCGTACTGTATGTACTACACTGTTATAGAAAAGATACCATAACCTATGCGTTATTATTCTATGCAAGCAAATTCCTCAACTGATGATAATTAGTGAATGAACAACAGAATTTAATTATATTTTTGGATCAATGTGAAATAAGAACAACTTTTTTCATAATATAATTTTTTTAAACGACGTATAGCGCCCTTGAGGTTGTTGGTGGGTAAACTCATATGTTAAAAGTAACTCTAGGTCTTTAGGTTTCAAAAATATTCAAAAGTGAGCAAGTCGAAGTACACTCTTCCTTTAGAAGCAGTAAATCTTGAGTCGAGACTGGCTGTTTTTAATTTTTTGCCGATATTCAGTCTCATTTGTTCTTGATTTTGTAAAAATTTTGAGAGCATCGATGTCAATTTTAGCGCGCGTGTTTGAAACACTTTTCAATTCCTATTGCTCTGTGTGCTTAAGTGAAGGCATTTTTCTTGCTTTTGCAGCATCGTAAAATTGCAAAAGCGAAAAAGCAAGCTTTTTTCTAGTTGTACAACTGCCAAAAAAATTCTCAATTGCTTGCGCAGAGCAACAGAGCTTTATAATCCTGAATAGTTGCAATTTTGCTAGCAAATACAAAAAAATCACTGAAATTTTATCGCTTTAAATCAGCACAAATATTAGTTTCTTTGATTAGTTTGAATTTTTTTTGTTTGTTTTTGATTTATTTTGCTGCCGAGACTGGCACTGTTTTTAATTTTTTCTTAAGTTTTGAGCAAAATGAGCCTCGTGTTTTAGAAAATCATCCTTATAAAAGGAGTGTATTACTATTTTTGTCAACTGCCACTACTTAACATTTCTTCATCAGTCGAAACAGCAAGTGGTTCTCAATGCAATTCGCTTTTTTTAGCAGTCTGACAGCAAACATGGCGACGATTTTAATTAATTTTCAGCAAAATTTCGCTTTGGTTAGAAGTTTTCAACATTTCGCCATTAAATTTCTGAACCAAAAAAATTTCTCGCACGTTTAAAGAGTGCTTGAAGATCCTCTTTAAGTTGCCAAGAAAAATGTGACGTTTTTTTACTCGAACTGCTTTCTGCAATCACTCAAAGCAAGTTAGCGAGAAAGAATGACGTAACGGATTTGGCAAGGCTTACATAGACGTGCAAAAATGACCTCTTACGTTTAGCGAGTATTTCGTTCAGTAGCGCCTCTTAAAAAATCTCGTTAATTAAAGTGAACGAGAAAATTTGTCATGTGGCCCCTAGACTTTTATGTACCGGGACTTTAGGGGCGCCAAAGGTAAAAAAAATTTTTCAAAATTTGTTTAAAATCAAAAAATTTTTGTTTTTGGTTGTTTAGCAAAAAACACTTTTTTTATTTTTGTTTTCAAAAACATATTGTTATTTTTAAAAACTTACTTTTTTACAAATAAAAGCTTTTTCCATAAAAAAAAGGTTTTTCAAACAAAAATTTTTTCTTTATGTGTTTAAGATCTTCGAAGCTTTTCATATGACACTTGTCAAGAAAAATCATCTAAACAGAGAACGCAGGAAAAGGAGCGGCTATAGAAGAAAAGCTGAGGAGTGATTGGCAGGAAAAGGATCAATGAGAGAGCGTCATTTGTGTACAATCTTTAAGCAGTACACGAATTTGACAGAAGTTTTGATAGAGATGACAGCCAAGCCCATTTTCCTTTTTCTCTGTCTATCGTTGACTTCTGAGCTCTGGCTCAGACCTTGGGTGTAGTCCAGTTGTTGAACCTCCCCAAAGTTCCTCCGTGACCTCAACCCTCTAAGGTAAAACAACAGGTAGGAGGGCCACCCTCGACGACAGCACTATGTGCAGTATTGAGAGAGCTCTTCTTGATACGTCTTTCATCTATCTTTTTACTTTTATTGAAGGGAATGCAGTGAGCGTGATAAATTTAAACTATAGCACTTGTATGAAAAATTTTACATGAAAAATTGTCGAAAATGGTTGCCAAGTCTGCAGCCACTTCTAATTCAACTCACACCACAAAAATAATTCGAAGTAAAACAATAATTTGAAGCAGCATAAAATCCTGTTCAACTTCAAAAATTCTAGACGCAATTCTGAAGAAGTTAACTGCAAGAACTTAACATTGTTTCTATTACAGTATAAGTGTATTTACAACAAGGTGCAACGATTAAACTTAAACATATCAATTTAAACATTGTTTTTACGATATTTGCAACAAAAAGTGTAACGACCATAAATAAGAATCTGCCAAGAGATGAATCCTTAGCTCCTAAAAAACTTTGTACTGTATTGTTTGGTAGAGATATACTCAAAATAACCATGAAACGTCACGCGGCTTGCTGTGTGTGCCCATATTACACAAGCAACTCGTGCCCATGCGCCGCAAAATTTAAGACCATGGGCTGGCGATTGCATGCGTCCAGATTAAGTAAGAAAACTTTGAGAACCTGTAATGGAAAACATTTTTAATTATAAGAAATCAATTTTTTGTAAAGCTTTTTCCGCTATCCTTCCATCTATCTGCTTTTAAAGTCACTTTTATCAAAACTTTTAACCCCGCCCTCTGTCGACAAAAAATTAGTGTACAGCTTAAAGATTGCGTACAAACGACGCTCTCTCATTGATCCTTTTCCTGCGATCTCTATTCTGACAATTTTCTTGACAAGTGTCCGATGAAAAGCTTCGAAGATATTAACATTTTAATCAGAGTAAAACTTTTTTGTTTGAAAAACCTTTTATTAAAAAAATGTTTTTGAAAATAAAACACTTTTTAAAAAAAAAAACAAAAAAAAACGTTATTTGGAATGAAAACTTTTTGTGAAAATACGTTTTGAAAAAAAATTTTTTTGGAGAAAATTTTGGAAAAAAGTTTTTAACCTCTGCCACCTAGTCCCAGCACATAATAGTTTCAGTGCTTAATTGGCAGCGCTTAAACGTCCGTGCCTAAAAGTCGTAGACCAACGTAATCGAACTTTAGAACGATCTACAGAGTTCTGCATTTTCTGCATTCAGAAACAAAATGTCTTTACATGCCAATTAAAAATCTATTATATCAGAAATTCACAATCAATGGTTAGCATTCTGCACGTCTCATGCGATAAATTACTGTAAATATCGCAAATCAGTGAGGGAATAGCTAATTCATGACAATAATGTCTGCAATAAAGTTGATATTGTTCAAACACATGTTGTTGTAATCGTGTAGTTAACAGGTTAATTGTTATAATAAAGTAATTGCAATTGAAAATCACCATAAAAATTTGCATTACAATTATAAAAATCTGGAAGTTTTCAATATCAATTATAACAAAATCGTGTAATTAATTGAATTTTTTCAATTGCAATTATAATTTTTCCAACCCTGATTTCGACTACACTGGTTTGGTTTTATTATTCTTAAACATCAAACGTCTCTCTAGAAGTTACCCTTTCACTTTAAGCTTTTTCGGTTTTACTTCAAATCCAGCAGATGGAACTGGATGCGACGAAACCGGTCGGGATTCGGAAATGACGTCAAGATTCTGTCCACTTGCTTGCTTGATAGTGCTTTTGATGTTAGCAACCTGGCAAGAATATTTGGATCAACAGCCCATGTGACCATCAGTCCGTCACTCACAGAGCGAGTATCACAGTTAGGCAGCTGAATTTTTCAGTCAACCGGCGCAGTAAACAATCTTGTCAATGCAGAAATTGCAGCTGCCATTTAGTACAAGACACATGATGTCATAAGAAGATCCTACCTCAGGTCATCAGAAGGAGAACAGATGGAATTTGAATCTACTGACAAGATCGTTTATGACGAGTCCGTAAATGTCAATTAAAATGATGGAGTGAGTGACAGTAAGCATTTAACATTTACTGAACATATTACCAATCAGAAAGTAAGGGGTATACTTTGCCTATAAACACACAATCAGCGAGTAAGTTATCGCGATGCGTTCCGATCTAACTTAAGGGTCTCATCAGGCAACAAAAATACACATAAAATTTAAAATTTTATACAACGTATAACAACAGCAATTTTAGCATTGTCCGCAGGTTTTGACACGTAATGAAGGAAAAGTATGCCTCTTACTTTTCTTTTGATTAGTAATGCTCAGTTAATTACAGGTGATCCAACAAGTGGCGATGGATTGCACTAGCATACCGTATATACTCACGGATAGGTTGCAACTTTTTTCTCATATTTTTTAACAAAAAACACGGGTGCGACCTATCCGCGCGACATACCTTGAAAGTTTTCGGCGATTGCAAGTACCATATTTTTCGGCTAATAAGCCGTTATAGACATGAATTGCGCTTGCGCTTGTGCACACACATACCAATGCGAGACAGTTTCATGCGCGCACACGCACATGCGACCGCTCAGCGTGCGTTGGATTTTCCCGCTTTGTTAAGAAAAAATGGTTTTGCGATTTTAATTTTCGATTTCGAAGTTATTTGTTTTTAATTTATTTTAATTTTTGAAGTTTATTTTAATTTTCGCACAGATAACTTCGAAAATTTATCTTAATTTTCGAAGTTATCTGTGCAAAAAAGATAGTGCGACTTATGTGCGAGTCAACGCTAAATTCAACTTTTTTAACACAAAACTAATAGTGCGACCTATACGGTGGTGCGACCTATAGGCGAGTATATACGGTAGACTAATTCTGCCTTTTTCTCTCATTTAACATTTAATATGTTAGAGTGATCTCATCAACACCAAGCTACGATTGCTGGGTTGTTTAAAAAACATTTACCATTGTATGAAAAATTAAAGCTTCTCAATGTTGAAGGCGCATTTAAACTAGAAAGTGCTCAATTCAGGATGAAACTCAACACTAACAAACTGCCTGATATATTTACAAAAAAATTTGCTAAATAGCCTCTGTACACTCATATTCCATGCGTAGTTCTAGCTCCAATGATTATTTCGTACCAAAATCTTATCATAAAACAAACCAGTCAATACGAATAACGGGTGCAAAAATATGGAATGACCTCCAAAGTGAATTAAATGGTAAGGTCGGGAATACCAGTCATAGACTGATGTTTAAACAACTCAAAGAATATTTTTTACAGCAAACGTAGTAAAAAAGCATCCCAATTCTATCAAATTTTTACTCTGATAAGCTTTTTTTTTGTTAGTTTTAACTAGATTGAACTGTGGTTAGCTTTGTTGCTGTGTTACATTATCTATTTATACTTTATGCTGTTGTGACATTTATTTCTTGAAAATTGCTAGGTGTTGTTTTTAGTAATTTTGGTAATAAGTCTCCTTTTTCCTATGGTAAAATTGAAATATTTGAATTATATTTGTCACCTTGGACTTGGATATTGTACAGAAGTAGCAGACTCGGCGAGCTACGCTGGCTACATGGTCTTTGGCGACTCCTCTATAAACTAAAATGCATGAATCCGTTTGTAACTGCTTATACTTTTTGGTCTTAACTATATCCGCAAATTTTGATTTTGTAGGAAACCTACATGATCTCATAGTATGTATACTCACTATCTCATCTAGTGTTCTTTTTGTAATATTAGTCTCATCGCAAGATGTCACAACACAGTCAACATATTTTTGACAACAAATAATTTCCTTTATTTACGAATTCTTTCAACGTATAAAATCAATGTGTTTTTGATATTTAAATCACTTCCATCGAAATTGTTACTGAATCAACTTGAGGAAGGTTAATTCTAAGTTAACTTGAATCGATGATGCAAAGTTTAGTTAATCTTTCAACCTAATTCAAGCTTATTTTAATTCAATAATACAACAATCTTTTGTCAATAAACGAATTTAATTCAAGAAAACTTATCTGAGTTCTTGCAGCAAGTCTTGAGAGAAAAGCGAAGAAGAAAGTTAAGAGGAATTTGGTCCTCACCAGGCCAGACAGCCTACAATTTGTGTTTTAGTTCCAAAAAATAAACTTTCTCTCTCTCCCATTCACGGCTAAAGTGCTGTCATGACGTATAAATCAACTGATGAACTCCAAGCGACTAGCAATCAATTTTTTTGACGACCTGAAGCTGAATCTCAATTTCAGACGTTGTGTTTTGATATTCAATAGTACATCTACACTCACACTCTTCATGTGCCAAAAAAACAGAATAGTGTTAACCAACTCCAATATAAAGATTAATTCTTAATCCATTAAGATGCAGCATAAAAAAACAAAGCTTGCAAGTTGCTTTGCAAAAGAGCATTACCTCTTCACACATCTGCGCTTTTTTTCTGGCATCTTCCTGCAGATAGGAGTTAGCAACTACTACTTGAGTTTGAATGCACTGCAGCATCGCCTCGCAGTTGTTGCACCTGCAAAACAAAACCAAAATTTTGGAGCATAAAAGTTGGTGTTGCGAAACAGTTTCACTAACAATAAAGGAGCCAAAGCTGTCGTAAACATTTTATTAAAAAAGAGGACGTTTCGACTGATTACTTAAGTCATTGTCAATATGTAAATCACGCACAACAAAAAATTAGAAAAGGTATCCTGCATAGGACAAGTTTGACAAAATGGGCAAGAAATTTAGAAATTAACGAAATATAGTTCTACAGTGTGAAGCCATAACTGCTTCCAAGAACAAGCCCAAACCAAGGTTGCAAGGTAATAAGCTATTTATTCCTTAACTACGCAGTATTAAATGAAATCTAACAAAGCGACACTCCTTCATTCAACTGCAAATGCACATCTCAAGTCCAGACACGGTGCAGCCAGAAATAAAAAAGAGGGGGGAAATGTTTTTGTTGTGGTTGAAGCGTATACAAATCGAAATGTTTCAATTTACAAAAATTGTACGTATTTACGAAGTTTTAGCTATAACAGGCAGCAGTCTTACCTTTGTTTATGCAGCAGACGCATAAAACAAATTACAGTCAGCAAATATATGAGTGAGAATACAATTAAAATGGGTTCACGATGCAACAGCAGACGCCAAAAATCGCATTTTTTTCACGCAGACGATACGAGAAAGATTTCTGTTGCTATTCAAGCAAGCTAGCGAAATACAATTTAAAGTTCAGTATATTGTAACACATTAAGAACAAATGAGGGGAACAATTTGCAAAAACATACAAACAACCCGCCTCCATCTGAAAATTATTGGTTTGAAAAAAATAAGTGCACTGTACAACTGATCTTAATTGCCACCACATATTGCTTGCTATCTTCAAATAAAAAACAAAATGCGCTGTATTGTGGTCTGTCAATGCTAAGTTCTTTTAATTGATTACTGTTATTATTATCGTTGGTAAGATATACAGATCTAATAAACATTAAGCAAGAACGAATGCGATACGATTGATTATTCAAATAGAATATTATACAGTACCTGAGTTGAATGTTTTTAAATTAGTTCTTTGTCATTTCATTTTTTAAATAATTTTTGTGAAATTGTGCACTTTTAAAAGGAGGGGTACTGGTCCCCCTAATCCTCCCCCTGGCTGTGCTGGTGTATCCAGAGATCGTCTTACAACCCAAATTTAATTAAAGAGAATACAAAAGTCAAGTCGAAACTACACCGGCCAGTTGGTCAAATGATAACGCGTTCGTCTCTGCAGCGGGAGGTCTGAGGTTCAAAACTCGAATCAGTTAAGTCTTACACAATATTGATGAATTGCAGCTACGTCATTGCTTTTTCCCGCCAAAACGCCATTACAAAGCATTGGAGGTTATTGTAAATCAACGTATAATTCCTTCAGTGGGCATATTTAAAGAATTTAATTGTAAAGTAACACTTTTGTAGATAGCCTGGCCTTAATTGGTAATTACCAGGAGCGATTTAAGCAGCTTACATAGCTCAGCGAATCGGAAAAGTTATGCTTTTTGTAAATTCTCATCGTCCATTGCCTGCTATCGTCCACTTTGACCGGTTTTTAGCTTTGGTTCAAATCGTAAATTCGGCCATATCCTAAAATTCTTAAAATTCTATGTCACTGCAGTAACACATGGCCGATTAATGTATAGTCTAGGCACTATTTATAAATAATATTTAACATCACTAGCTCAAGTCGAAATAAATGCAAATTAGGACTCAATCAAAGTTATACCGTTACACTGAGGCCAGTTAAATCATTAGTATAAAGTTTAAATGACATATCTACAAAATAATTCAATGAAAACAACTGCTAATGCATTTTAACTCCTAGCAACCAATAATCAAAGCAATAAGCCACTAATGACGACACGAAATGCAAAAAATCACCAAGATCCTGCAAAATAGACTTCTGAAATTACAAAAGTTTAAAATAGCGCTAATTTTGTCACAAATAAAGGAGATACAACTGTTCCATTATAGCGCCATCAATAGTAAGCCACGAATTTGATTACCACAACTAGCTACCACCATCCATATTACATGATTCTAATGGGTTACTTAACAGCAAGCCGGATTTATGTCACTGAAAAAAGTAAACAAAACCGAATTCTTACTAATTAAAATCTTTTTCAGTTTTTACAGGCTTTTGCCTAGCATTTAACTTTAATGTTACAAAGAATCAACTCTTTTATAGCCTGAAAATATGCTCCACATCTTCGCTGTCAGTGTTTTTGCACGCATTTACATAGCGCCGATTCACAATTTTGACGTCCAGCGCTTTGGCTAGCAGCGCGATGACGTCACATGCAATCCATCAATTGTCAATGACTCGCCACCACTGCGACATTTCTTTGAATGGAGTTGTGTTGTCCAGGTGCAATGATGCGAAGATGG
This sequence comes from Trididemnum nubilum, assembly GCA_963965965.1. NCBI lineage: Eukaryota > Metazoa > Chordata > Ascidiacea > Aplousobranchia > Didemnidae > Trididemnum > Trididemnum nubilum. The sequence continues at coordinate 31,721,604 of OZ014470.1, forward strand.
GCTCTGTAAATTCATCACACGCTTCGGCGTAATACAGCAAGTATATTAAAAGATTCCAGAAACCCAAGCAGTCACCTATCAATTGACATGATACCAGCAATCGACTATTCATCGAATCACCACTATCCCAATTTACTGAATAGTCGTATTCGTTCATATGAACCAGGCACTGTGCGTCTGCTGACCACACCATCATAGAACAACCCTTCTTTGGGTTCTTTTTGCAAGTCTTTCGTCAAGCTGGGCAACGACAACGGGTAGACTGCTTGGCCCGAATGGGTAATTAGTAAGTACTGACTATATAGTACTGCTAGAAATTAACCAGCGTATTGAGCTGTCTTGGAATGATAATATCTCGTCAGCAGGCCGCATGCAAACAAGGTACAAAGGAGCGTGATTTTGCAGCAAAAATGCAATCCATTTTGTTTCACTATTTGGATCATTTTCCAAAATGGATCAAGAATTACATACAAGTGAGAATTGAGGCGGTCGACATACCGACGTGCATCAATACACGGATCATAATGGAAACCACTTTTCTATCGCGGTACATGTCACCATAGTCAGGAATTGTACTTGGAGCCTCATAAATTTCGAGAATATTTTAATTAAAAACATTAAAAAAAAAACACTAATTACCAAAGGAAGGCAATCACTTCTGAGACAACGACTATCCAATTCTTTAACCTCGATAGTGATTTTCTACAATCTTTTTACAAATCCTGCGTATTTATGTGTATAAATACGCACAACTTAAGCATGTCATTTGATTGCATGCATTTTGTCTGTTTTTCTTTTGCGTTTACATTGAAAAAGATATCAGGCATAATTGGTAAAAGCCGGCTTAGATAGGCCTACATTTAAACCAACAACCAGAGTTCATTTACCTGAAAAACGGCAGAACCAATATAATATAGCGTTTTCGCAAGTGCACCAAAAGCGTAACACTGATGTCTGCATGATCCTTTCTTTAATTTCACTTTGAGCTAGGTTGAGGGAACAAGCGACTGGCTGCTTTAAATTACCCGATACAACTTTAAACTTAGCGGAATGTCAAATGTGTATCACAGTCAATACTGAAGAATACAAATTTAGTTTTGAAAATTAGTTTTTGGTAAATTTCTACATCTGTTTATTGGTACCACAGACGCTTGCATTGCGTATTTCTGTGTTTTTACTTGGCCATTTTCAAGCTAACAAGTGCGAAGTTTCAGACTTTTGCTAATAACTCGAGAACAGTTCGGTCTAGCTTCATGAAGTTTTTGACAACAGTTTGAGATTAATAAGTTGCTTGTTTGTACCAAATTTCGAGGCAATAAGTAATGTAACTTCGGTTATAAGACCCAAAAACCACCTGCAAAGTTTGGCGTAAAAAGCGGTCTCAAAAACAGTGTAAGTACGGCAAAAAATATTAAGCATGATTATATGTCTCAAGATACACTTTCAACCCTACCAAACCACTTTTGGCTGCAATAAGGTTTTTTCTTGTGGGATTTTTTCCTTTTTAATTTCTTCCAAAACCTTGCACACTTTTCTCCTAAACTACAAAACATTAATTTAATTTTTGCATAGTTGAGCTACAAACGCAATTATGTCTTCCGAAATTATTTGGGACCACTTCCCCAGAAACTCTTCAAAAATAAGTTTTTGAACGGCTCAAGCTAGAGCAATAGTTTTTTTTGACATCAGTGGATATTTAAAAGACTAACATTTGGACATAGTTAGGGGGAATCACTCCCCACAATTATTTTTTGAACGACTTAAGCTAGAGAGGTAATTCTTTTTGTTCTCAGTTGATAATTAGAAGAAACGAAATACTTTGAAATAATTTTGAGGTGCCATTTCCCCTAATGGCAACCTTACCAAATAGATCTACCTAAAAATCAATTCTTTGAATGGGTCAAGTTATGAAGCTAATTTTTTGCTTCATTTCATATTTAGACGGAAAATACTTTGGCATAGTTTGGGGGTAACTCTTCAGAAACCCCCTCCCCCAATAAACCCTCCAAAAACTCAAATTTGTTGAAAGATTGAAGCTAGGAAGCTATTTTTTTAATACTAATGAATATTTTTAAGAAAAATATTTTGACAGAGCTATGGGGTGCTACTCCCTCGGATAACCTCCAAATTGGATCACCTCTAAATCAATTTTTAAACGACTTAATTAGTGGCATATGCAGAAAGTTTCCAGGGGGGTGGGGGCAAAGTTTCGTCACACTGTGATGACACAAATTAACTTTATGGGAAGAGCTGAACAAACAACCATTCTAAGGTGGTTCGGGAACATGCCCCGTCAAAATTTTGCAAAACTACACTACAAATATGCATTTTCGTGCATTCTGGAAGCAAGCTTAGTATATACCAGTAATGCTTTTACGAGACTTATTAGAAGAATGAAATCATGAAATGAAAATCAAGCATGGACGAGCGACAACTTGGCAAGAAACTAACATGGCAACTAGGTCATTTGTGAAGGAAAACAAACCAAAATAATGATCGATTTATTTTTGCATTAACTCAGTGAAAACGTACATCCTCCTAAAACTGCTTGGTTTTGCTTTATATTTTTTCATTTTTAGGGTTTGAGGGGGAGGCTATGGCACAGTGGCCTCCCCCTAGGTACGCTAGTGGACTTATTACAGAGCTAATTGTTTTTGATATCATTAGATCTTCACAAAATAAATATTTTGACATGGTTTAGAGGTAACACCCCTCCCTAGGAACTTCCCAAATAAATCCCCCAAATCTTTATTTTTAATTTGAGCTAAAACAGTATTTTTTTACTAAATATTTAAAAGACAAAGAATAAGAAATACGAATAGTCATCTTTCTGTTTGAGATAGAAGTTTAGAACAGTTGTTATTAAGGTAAAAAAAAGATCTGGGACCAACACAGAGCAGAGTGTTTTATTTGAATGAAAAACATGTAATAGACATTAGACAATAGCTTTGCACGTATTTCGAATTTAAGCTTAAGCTAAAATATATGCATTTACAGAACTGATGGTGGAAGCTTTAACAGACAAATTGTTGTTAATCCTTTACGATGTTGCTTTAATACTGTAATTTGATATGGTAGGATATTTACTAGGCTATTGAGATTTTTCTATTTGTTTTACCTACAATATTGCTAATAGAAACATGAGTAACTATGCGTATTTGATGTATCCATGGATATTGAATAATGGATAGGTCTATATCCTACCTGATCATAAACTTCTGAACAGAACAGAGCTCGACACTGAAAAAGAGACAGAATCGCAATGAAATTACATTCAAACGTCAAGATTTTTTTTCTGCAAATGTATTCAAGAATTTCTTTTTTTTGCAGTCAAAGCAATCCAAACCATTTAAGACTTACCCCACCACACTGGGTGTAATATCATAAGCATATCCCAAATACTTTATTAAAGTCGCCACTTCAGGCATACCAAAATTTTTGCTGCGACAAAGGATACGTTCGATGTGCATAATTTTACACCTAGTAAAGGCCGGGTGTTCAGTGGGATAGTGCAGAGTTATTTTAAAAGTTGAAGCTTTTGTAGTAAGTTAAAGGCGGTGAATCATCCAGCCAATTCCAGTGGTTTACAATAGCTAAAATTGAACTATAATTTTTGATATTTTTGTTTTGATTTTGGGACTGCGGTTGCAAAGATATTCAACAAATACAAAAAGATATCCCCCGAAAAAAGTTTTTGGAAACTCTCAGTTTTGATCTTCCCGCCAAAACCACAGTTCTCCGAACTATTAGGCCTGCTGTAATCGTATTAAACTATTAGGCCTAACTATCTCTAAACTATTAGGCCTAATAGTTTAGAGATAGTTAGGCCTAAACTATTTAGAAATAAGTTATTTAGAAATAAACTATCTCTAAACTATTAAGCCTACCACAGTTCTCTAAACCATTAGGCCTACTGTGGTTTTGGCGGGAAGATCAAAACTCAGAGTTTTCAAAAACTTTTTTCGGGGGACATCTTTTTGTATTTGTTGAATATCTTTGCAACCACAGTCCCAAAATTAAAACAAAAAATATCAAAAATTATAGTTCAATTTTAGCTATTGTAAACCACTGGAATTGGCTGGATGATTCACCGCCTTTAAAACACACTTTGACTAGTGCTAAAGTAATTTTAATAAGCTTGTTTAGCAAGTAGCAACTGCAACGAGCTATTGGACTTTGTTGTTGTTGTAGCGCATATTCATCCTCCTGTCATCAGACAGGGTCAGAAGCTAAATATTAGACAATCTGCACACTTTTTATTGCAATGACTACTTCGTGCTTAGAGAAATCTGTTCCTGCTTAGGGAGTTTCCAGTGATCCAATGTTTCTGTGAATTTCTTCAAATTCTTGTCTACTGAATTTGCTGCTTGTTCGAGGCCACCAAGCAGAGATAATCATTGTGAAGCGTCTTATCCATGGACGCAACAACAGACCAGGGTGCGGAATAAACCCAGATCATGCAATCAGGGTCGTAGTAAAATCGACGCCTTTACGCTCTCGGCCACACTGCTGACTACCGTTGTACGTGTAGAATCGTGCATTTCTACATTACTAGCAACAACAGTGTCTATAGCAAACTAAACATTTTGCTTTTCATTGAGCATTTATGAAAAAATAGAATATGCTTTGTTCAGTGACACAATCAGGGGAGATTAAATGGGCTGAAGCTCCCTTGATTAAGTCACTTTAAAGATTTAAGCCAAATATGCAATCTTTCAGTTTTTAAACATATTTTGGACTAGACCAGTAACTTGGCATGGGTGATTGGACTTATCAAAATAAATTCATTCAAACTCTTCCAAATCTTAGTAATTTAGCCTTTTCTCATTGCTCTGAAAACGTGCAAAATGTCATCCAAACGGCGTTAAATGGCTATTTCTTTTCGAAAACTTGCAAAAATTGCCCAGCGGCTGGGGGCTTTGCCCCCTGGGCTACCACAGTCGTAACTTGTTTTCTAGCATACAACTTTTACAACCAACAACTTTCAAAATCGTTATTGCAGGGTTTCTGAATAAACAATATTTTGAATAAACAATATTTTGAAACCAGTTCTACTTTGTCATTCATCGTGAGAGCGTAGTACTAGTCCAGATGTACTGGTAAGGGCAGTTGGTTGAGTGCTTGAGATTTTAGGGCATTGGCAATTGGTTCTGAATGTACTTTGCAGAATACGGTTTAGGTTTAAGTTGGTTATTTGTGTTAGACATACCATAAAATGAACTTCCAAAGAAACTTAATTTGTAAGCAGCTGTTGATCCAACAAGATATGTTGTGCCTTTGTACCAACTTGTTGCAGAATGTTGCAAAAGGTGAGACAGGCCTAGAGCATTAATATTGGTAAGCTAAGCTAATATTGGTAAGCTAAGCTAATTTTTGGTTACTGGTAAGCTAATTTAGCATTAAATATAGAACTTTAGCAACAATATTGAATTAAATTGCCAAGCCCCTTCAGCTCCCCCTTACACATACTGTTGAAGTCTAAAACACGTTTAAACACCAGCATTTGAGTCAAAATTTACATGTGACTTGGATTTTTGCGAAAAATGTTCAGAGGACTACAAGTAAAATAAAGATTAAAAAGCATTTTTTTTGACCTCGAATCGTAAGTTTGTCAAAAAAGAAAGATGGTTTCATCTGAAGTTTCTGCAACAGATCTTTTTTTCTTGAACGAAATGCAAAGATTATTTAGTTTTGCACAAGAACTCGTACAAGGCTCAAAACATTGGCTGAAAAACAATGTCGAGAAAAACGGTGAAAAGTTAACTAAAAGTTTTGATTGAAACATAGGCAAGAATACCCCAAAAACACTTGCGTGCAATATTTTATGACTTGCATAGGAGAATGCTGGCAGTAATCAAGCGCAAAGGCATTTCCTATAGCAACTGATGAATCGTGCTTGGTGAGCATTGCAAGCAAATAACTCATCGCGTCATGCTGACATTTCAAAATGGCCCGTGCTGAACGAACACGTCACATGACGCGATCATGACGCCAGTGTGAATAAGCCTTCAGTCATTCTATGGGCTTGTTTCTTGGCAAGCTCCCATCTAGTTACATCGTTTAGGTATGTTGGTTTAATGGTAGTGTTCTTGTTGTCTATCATGGCAGTGATTCCAGCTACAAACTCCAAATTATATCATAGTCTAAATTGAGCACGTTAATTGGTTGGGAGCAAAAAGTCCAAGGCCCAATCTGCACTGAGTGTAAAATTGTGACTGTACAAGTGGGTATGTAGCTTAATTTTGACAAAAATCAGTAAGTACAAGCTGCCAGTTGGTAAAAACAAATTAAGGATATACTCACATGCTCACAATTTTACGCACAGTGTAGACTGAACGTAAAAATTCGCTCTGGAAGCAATCTACGCGGTTTTGGCGTGAACCAAATTTTGTTTGCATGCTGTGTCAATGAGCTCATTGTGTTTTTCCTTGGCGAATGACACATCTGGGTTTGCGTTGTGTACAAACAGACCTTAAGCTGAAGGAGACAACAAACTGCATGTAAGAAAAGATGGTCGATCACATTTTTTCTTGCTTTATGCTTAGATCCCTGTATCCTACCAACAACAATAACAGTACCGGTAATCAATAAATTTAAGCAATTTGCCAGTTGGTTGAGCGGTAACGCGTTCGTCTCTGGAGCGGGAGGTCTGAGGTTCAAATCTCGAGCCGGTCAAATCAGACACAGTGTTGCCAACGGCTCGCCACCGCTGCAACGTTTCTTCAAAAGGAGCTGTGTTGCCCCGGCGCAATGACGCGGAGATGGGCCTCGCCAACTCTTTACATGAAGCTACCAGCGTGGAAATCTAGGGAAGAGACACCAGAACGACAAATACTTAAAAACAAGCAATGCGAAAAAGTTATCTTCCCACAGGAATAGAAACTGCAGCCTTTGGATAACCGGTCCACTGCTCTACCACTTGAGCTAGAGAAGATGTCTCCTCCCACACTAGTTCTATGATGTTAATAATAATTTAGTTGTGATGTTTTGGCGTTTTCTGGCCAGAGCATTTAATATTTAATCGTTTGTGTGCTATCTGGCCTTAAGCTACCAGCGTGAAAACCTAGGGAAGAGTCCCCAGAACAACGACTACTTGAAAACAAGCAATGCGAAAAAGTTGTCTTCCAGCAGGAATCGAACCTGCAGCCTTTGGATTACCGGTCCACTGCTCTACCACTTGAGCTAGATAAGACGTCACCTCGCATGCTTAATTTTGGCTATTTAAACCCAGCAACTTAATGCTTGTTCTATGATGTTAGTAATAATTTAGTTGTGATGTTTTGACATTTGCTGGCCAGAGCATTTAATATTCAAATGCAAACGATTAAATATTAAACACTCTCGCCAGCCAACGTCAAAACATCACAACCAAATCATTATTAACATCATAGAACAAGCATTAAGTTGCTGGGTTTAAATAGCCAAAATTAAGCATGCAAGGAGACATCTTCTCTAGCTCAAGTGGTAGAACAGAGGACCGGTAATCCAAAGGCTGCAGGTTCGATTCCAGCGGGAAGACAACTTTTTCATATTACTTGTTTTTAAGTAGTCGCCATTCTGGTGACTCTTTCCTAGGCTTCCGTGCAAGTAATCTTTACTTCAGATAACGTGAAAATGATTAAATATTAAATGCTCTGGCCAGCAAACGTAAAAACATCACATCCAAATTATTATTAACGCATTTTATTTTGTGCTTGAAAATAGCAAGCATTACACGTGGTCGCAATTAACATAAATAATATGATGTACTTTTTTTTCAAAAACCAATCACTTTTGGGAGGAAGCAGGTTGTTTGTATATTTTCGCATATTGTCCACCTCCTATCTTCTTAGTTTGTTACAATACACTGTACTTGAAATGTTATTATGACAGCTTGCCTGAATAATATCAGCTATCGAAGATTTTTTTTTCATATTGCCTGCATGAAAACAACACATTTTTTTTTAGTCTGCTGCTGCATCGCAAAACGATTTTAATTGTATTCTTTTTGGTTAAGTTTTTCTATGTGTCTGCTGCATAAACGAGAATAGGACTGCTGCCTGCTATTGTTAGAACTTAGCAATTTGTTACAATTTGGTTAACATTTTGGCTTAAATATGTAAAAATTTTGTCACCCCTTTTTTTATTTTTGGCTGCGCCAATGCTGGTCTATATTTTCATTGATACAGTTAGTGACAAATCTTACCATGTGGAAAGAGTGTCAGAGATATAATTCATATCATCTTGCATTAAATCTCTTCCAATAGTCCAATCAACTTCTAGCCTACAAAACAGTATTAAGCTATTTCTGCAGTTTTGCATAGTGAGAGCTACATGGTAAACTAGATTGTGAAAAAGGATATTATGCACAACAATTCTGAGAATGAGAGAGAGTGAATTCAAATATCGGCAAACTTGATCCTAACAATCAGCTTTATTTTAGCCTTTCTTGAAAGGTTTTAAAATCTAAATGCTAGTTACCTTTGTAATTCTGAAAGCATACTAACAAAAAGCATCAGAATTATGCTCATTATCACACAGTTTTGGTATCCAAACATATTAATGTATATGTCAAAAAATTCATCAAGAATACATGGGATTAGCCACAAAATTGGGGAACACTAACGTCAATTCCATCAAAAAAACATGTGGGAGGTAGTAATCTACTCAGTCGCAAAAGTTAATTCGAGAAGCAACCGCATAATAGGCTAGAAATTCCACAAAAAATTTATTGCAAACAGAGGATTACTCTTAAGCCATCATAATTAAAAGATTAGCATTAGGCTAGGAAGATTGATCGATAATGGTACCAGCAACGTTCAAAGCATGACTATTTTGGTAAGTCATAAAGCTCAACTGACTTCTTGACCAAACTACCACCAAGCAAAACAGTCGTGTGCTGAAAAACTATACTCAAGCTCATTCATTTCATATTAAATATTTCAATATATTTCAACGACTCAGTAATGAAGATTAATGACACAGTTAAATATTTTGGTATTACAATTGATAATAGATTGAACTTTGAAGAGCACATTCAAGTCAAGCTTTTTACTTTTGACAAAAATGTTGGTATATGCCGAAATGAAACACTTTTTCACCAAAGTTGAAGTTTCTTCACCTTCTTGTTTTCAAAATAATGCAGTTCAAAATTAGCCGTTTTTCTCTTAGTCTAGTTTTGCCATTTGCCAGAATTGTGATAGAAGATCAACTTTTGGAAAGCTGGCTTACATTTATTAAAAAGCAGCTATTCTTACAGTTCCAAACCTTACTTTATTTTACAATAACTTCGCAACAAAATATTGACTAAGAATCAAGAACATGCTGTAACTTTTTGAAATTTATTTCAAATTGGCAACCCTGACAAAATTTCTAATGGGAAAAACCTTTTTAGGGAAAAATTTAAATTGCTATGCAGAATCTTTGGAACAGAAGGCCAAACAAAGCTTAAATTTGGTGAAGTTAGTCTTCAGATTTCTCAAAAACTGAGACAAAACCAAGCAAAAATTTTTTCTACTCGAATTCCCTTTAAGATTACTACATTCACAATTAGGAACCAACAACAATCATGCTTCTTTTTGTAAAGTGTTTAAAAAACTGATTTAAAAAATTATTGAAAAACCTATTTTAGCCCAGGTTAGTAGTCGATTCAGTATATTTAAAATTCTTAGTAACAGTATATTTTTTATAACTTTACAGTGTTAGTGTTAAAAATAAGGTTTTATTTAAAGAGGATCACCCCCTTAGGTCGAAATTGATTCTATCATCTAAAATAAAAACTAGGTTTTTAAACATATTTTGAGGCTAGTTTGTTAGCCATTACAAAATTGACTTGTCCTTTTTGTAAAATGTGTGTTTCCAATTTCATTATGTTAAAAGGGCATTCAGATTGAAAATTTTTTGCTCGGTTTTCTCTCGAATAAATTTAACAGATTTGATTTGAAAACCAACTCCACCAAATTTAAGCTTTTGGCGACCTTTGTTCTGGAGATATAACAGATTAGACTTCTCCTTAGAAAGGATTTTTCCTTCGAAAAATTGGCCAGGGATGCCAATTTGAAACAAAATTTTGAAACGTTTTGACAGAGTTATTATCAAAACAAAGTAAACGTTCAGAACTGCAAAATTACCGTATTTGATGGCATATATTTGAGACAGAACGCTTTTTTTATCATGCAGTGCAGACGCTAGTTTTTTCTCTGCAGCAAAACTGGCAAGCAGTTTGAAATATTTGAAAATAAGTTCTTTTAGCTGGAGCAAATTGATAAATCCAAAATGTCAGACAAGAAATCTGTACACACTAAGCTTGATGAAATACTGAAATCTATTCAAGTTATGAACGCCCAAATCAACAACTTAAAAGAATCGGTTCAAGACATTACTGATCATCTAGAAACATTAGACAAAAAGCTCACTAAGCGGTGTGATGAATTAGAGATGAAAATCAATCAGAAAGTTGACATGGCATTATTTCATCAATTAGAAGAAAAAGTTCAAGAATTATTGAAAGAGCAGAATTTGACTAAATTACAATCGAAACGAGAGCAAATTAGCAAAGAAGCCTACAGCAAACGGTTAAACCTGCTTGTACATGGCTTAGTTGAAGATGAATCTGTAGCTTGGGAAAAAAGAAAAGAAACAGAAGCTATTTTAAACAAATTTTTGACTGAAGCTTTACAACTAAATCCTAAACAAGTTAAACTGACTGACTTACATAGGTTACCTCAACATCCAATTTATAAAGACAAGGTCAAAATAAACCGCCCAATCATATTCAAAGTCGCTAGTGTGTTTGACAAGCACACCATAATGACTACATTAAAAATGTTAAAAGACTACAATCAACGACAACAGGAAAGCTGTCCAACTGCACCAAAGGTTTATGTAAGTGAACATCTGCCAAAAGAAATGTATGAGCAAAAAAAGTTACTGATGCCACACTTCAAAGATGCGAGAAAAATGAAATTAAAAACTACATGGATGGTGCAAAATGGAGAATATTGCCTATTTGTAGACGATAAAAAAGTAAATTTTTAATGTAGTCTCATAAAGGAAAGTAACAAATCTGAGTCGGCTAATGACAGGAATAGTCTTAAAGCTCCTGTACTTTGGTAACAAACTTAAGTTTTATTTGTCTGATTAAATGATCTCACTATAATTTTAAACTCTCTATAAACTATAAATTAGAATTGACAGAGCCGATTTGAATTTATTTTCTGTCAGTGGCTGAACTAGGTTTTGTATTTTCATGGGTTGATGATGTGTGCATTTTATTTGTGTTTTCGTCCTGATATGTTAAGCCTGCCTTTTTTTTGCTGTTTGACTCATGGCATTGATTGGCCCTACTGATGATTTACAGCCATCTTCGAGTCGAGTGGATTCAACTAAGCTTAATCAAACAACGAATTTGCAAAACAAAGATAATACGGACTTGGAGGATTCTACGTAATTGAATTTAAATCAAGTTGACCCTGATAGTTTTTTTAAAATATTGACTGAAAACGTAGGTGAATGCTTATATTATGACGCTAGCAAAACGCCCCCAACAGCTATCTGAAATAATCAATTTTTCATCATTCACATTAACATTCGTTCTCTCCACAAACACCACGATGATTTGGTAAATTTTTTAGCCCTTTGCCGATCTCCACCGGATATCATTTGCATAACGGAAACTAGACTTCAAGCTGAACCTCTTATAGATAATGGTCTGCTTGGATACACCTTCATACATGAAAACTCTCCTACAATTATTGGTGGTGTTGCTATGTATATAAAGAACTCAACTAAATTTGAAAGACCAGGTAAATATAACTTTGAAGTATCGGGATGTGAAAACATCTGGATTGACGTTAAGCTTAATAATAATAAAAACTTGGTAATTGGGACAGTACATGGACATCCAAAACAGAACCCTTCCTTCTTTATAGAAAAATTTTGCGAAATCTTACATCTATTAAATGTAGATAATGCTACGTGTTTTATTCTCGGGGATATGAACATAAATATTAACAAATCAAAAATGTCTACCCATGCTGTGGACTACACCAATATCTTGAAAAGTTACTCCTTTTTTCAGTTAATTGACAAGCCAACAAGAGTTACCAATCTTTCTCAAAGCATTATTGATCACATAATTACTAATGATCATAATTCGCATATTGCACCGGGAGTAATTGAGTATGGGGATTTAAGTGACCACTATCCAGTTTTCGTTTCAATGGACAAACTTAAGAGTTGTAATGCAATACCGACAGAGCAAATTGTTTTTCGAAATCGGAGGAATTTTCAGGCTGATCAATATTGCAATGATTTAGAATCTAATTTAAATCAACTTTTTGCTGGCTTTTCTTGTATTGATGCATCAAATGTAAATGACATTTTTTCAAAATCTTTGGAAATGTTAATTCAAATTACTAACAAACATGCTCACTTGAAACAACTATCAAGACGTCAAATGAAATTGCAACGAAAACCTTGGATTACCAAAAGGATCTACATGTCAATTCGTCACAAGCAACAAATATACAAATCATTTTTCTTATCTGGTAATCCGGCTTTTGTTGCTTATTTCAAGAAATATGCTAATCTTTTAACAAAAATTAAATGCGCCGCAAAACGTTTATATTATAAGAAAAAGATTGAAGAAGGAAAGTATAACTCACGTACTACCTGGCAAGTACTGCGTGAGTTCATTTCAACAAAGAAAAACCTGAATTTACCTACTTTTATTCGAGATGAATCAAACGTCTCACTAAATGAACTAAAGCTCATCGCTGAAGCTTTTAATGAACATTTTTCAGATATTGGAGATAAGCTTGCAGCAAAAATTCAAACAAAAACATCCTTTAAAAGTTTTTTGAAAGGTCAAAATCCAAAGCCAATGGCCTTGTTTTCGCCAAATGTTTTTTAAAATTTACAATGCAATTCATTCTCTTAATAATAAAAAGTCTTTTGGAGTAGATACTATATCATCGTATTTTTTAAAAGTAGCCTCTTTAGTGATCACCCCATATCTGATGCATCTATTCAATGTATTCAATAACGGTTTATTTCCGGAAGTTCTGAAGGTATGTGAGGTAATTCCTATTTATAAATCCGGAGACAAAACTAAAGTTAACAACTATAGACCAATCTCTTTACTGCCATCATTATCAAAAGTTATGGAAAAGCTACTCGTTGTAAGATTGACAAGTTCTAAATGCCAGTGGAATTCTGTATGATCGGCAATATGGGTTTAGAAAAAAACGTACCACTACTCAAGCAGTATTAGATCTAGTAACTAATTTGTATGATAACATTTCTAAAAACAAACTTTTTAGTCTTGTGGCAGTAGATTTAACTAACGCCTTTGACACAGTAAATCATAAAATTCTTCTCGAAAAACTTGATTACTATGGAATTCGTGGTATATGTAATGATTTAATTAGAAGTTATCCTTCAAACAGACAACAAACAGTGTATATTGCTCAAGAAAGTTCAACTATGCGCTTAGTCAAATCTGGAGTACCACAAGGCTCTGTTTTAGATCCTCTGCTTTTCATAATATATATCAATGACTTGCACTTTAAATTACTACGTTCAACAGTACAACTATTCGCTGACGATACTTGTTTGCTACTGTCAAACATCTGCAAAAAAACTCTACAAGATGAAGCAAAAACTGAATTTGAAAATCTCCATCTTTTTATGGATGCAAATAAATTGACATTGAATTCATCTAAATCAAATGTTATGCTGATCAATTCTAAATTAAGAGATAAAGGGAAATTCGACAATATAAAAACAAAAAAATCTGGAATTTGCATAACCTCTACAGTAAAATATTTGGAGTTTACATTGATGAAGAATTAAATTTTAAGTACCACATCACATCGATTGTGGCAAAAATTTCACGTGGTGTCGGTATTTTATACAAGATTAAAAATTTTCTTCCAACCTCGACTCTCTTATGTGTATATTACAGCCTTGTGCATACACATCTAAGCTATGGCATCATCACATGGGGATCAACATACAAATCACACTTAGAAAAATTAACATCGCTCCAAAATAAAGCAATTCGGGCTGTTCGTGGTGCAGAGTGAAATGAAAGTTCCTCTCCTCTATATTATAAATATGAACTTGCAAAATTCATGCATCATGTACAAAACAAAACTCTACCTACACCTTGACTGAAAATTTTTGATGATGTGAAAAATGATTTAAATCTCAATACTAGGTCTAGAACACGAGAAAAATTAAAAGTCCCTCTTTTTAAATTGTCAAGAACTCAAAAATCTGTGAAATATCAGGGTGTAACTTTGTGGAATTCACTATCGTTAAATTTAAAAAAATTATCTTTTCCAAAATTTTCCACTGAATATAAATCCAATCTCATCCAAAACTATAAATTATAATTTTATCAGATAATTTCGACGTTAGTCAGCACTATTTCGATTATGTCTGTACTATCATTAGAATGACTGAGAATAAATCTCTTTTATAATATGCTAGGTTGGCCGCTCAACTCGAAGACTTCATGTCAGTTCTCGGTCTTCCTTCCGCATTATTCGGAATCTATACTTGTGTTGTTTTGAGTTTACTCTTTATTTTGTGTGTACTTTGTGCGATAAAAAATAAATTTACCTTACCTTACCTATAGGACGTACGAGCATGTAAGACACACCCCAGTTCAGCAGGTTAGATTCAGGAAAAAAAGTTCTTCGTGTATTTAAGCATATATTGTTGAAAACAGTCTAGCAGAACACACACAAGCAGAAACATAGCTCATAAAAGCAATTTAGCATTATTTTATAAAGTCAAACGCACTCAACTACACAAACTGGCAACAATCAGTGTTGCCAGATACTGTAGTTTGTAATCAACTGTTGTACAATAAAGCTTCAATATGTCATAGAATCACTAGAAAATCAACAATTCATTGAAAATGTCTTACAAATTGCTATGAAATCAAAATGCAATAATACCAGCAATAATATAAGGATGCATGGAGTTCAGGGTAAGTGGAAGTACTAAGTGTTGGCTGGGTTTGTGAGTGTCAGAGACAGGCCCGGCGCCAGGTAGTGTGACTGGAGGGGCAGAAATAAATTTTGGGGGGGCACAAGAGCTTTATTTTGTGTGAATTCGAGAGGGGCACAGGGAACGAGAAATTTATCCCGGTCTGGTTCAAATGAACATGGTGAGGAGCGAAGATTCAAAAGGATTTTCCGGCTGAAATCGGAAATTCAAGCGGTTTTTCCGGCCGTAAACAGGTGATCTCCAAAAAACAAAAACAAAAAAAGAAACAAAAGATCTTCTCTGATTTTGCGAGGTATTTTTCGGCCGAAATCGGAAAATCAAGCGACTTGTCTGGCCGAAAACAGGTGATCTCCAAAAAAAAAAAGTCTTCATCCCAAAAACGTCATGAAATCCGGTGTCAGTCCACAAAAAACACCAATTTGGGCCTCAATTTGCACTCCAGTAGCCCAGAGCCTGTTAATTTCTTCAGGGCACAGTCCTCGCTTGGGGGGACACAATTTTCGTTTGAGGGGGCACAAGCAGTCATTTGGGGGGGCACGGCCTTGGTATGCCCCCCATGGTGCCGGGTCTGGTCAGAGAGAAGATTAGCCTAGCCTATGGGAGGTCTCCAACTTTACCTACACCATGTAAGATGCAGGGCAATTTTTTAAGTCAAAATTTTGAAAAAGTGCGTCTTATATGCCATCAAATATGGTTGCTGCTTTTCAGCAAATGTCAGCCAGTTTTTCAAAATTTAATCTTCTGTCACAATACTGGCAAAATGGTAACACTAAAGTAAGAAGAGCATTGTCATTTTTGAACAGCAATAGAAACTGCAATTTTGATGAGAATGTATTTTAGGCTTATTTCAACATTTCGATCAAAAGTGAAAAACTTGTCTTGAATGCCCCTTTAAATAAATTTAATTTTGCAAAGTCGTTTAATCACAGGAAGAACAATTGATGCTAAGGGGTTTGGGGATGGAACTTCATCGCTCAGAGATTTTTATGACTTTCAACAAAAATAACTCAATTATTTTGTTAAAAGTTCTATTTAGAAGACAGCAGTGCAAACATACAAAGTAAGCATAAAATATTTAACAAGACCATATTGCAACACAACTCAGAAACACCACTCCATTGATCATATTACAAGACTATTTTGAGGTATGCTTGCTAACTTCAAATTTATTCGAACGCTCTCGGCGTTTTACAGAGCGCCCTAATCAGGAAACTAAAAATGCAGTAAAATGAATAACAAACATCACTTTCAAATAAACTGAAACATAGCTATAAAATTTTTTTTCAACCTATGATAATAATTTGGACTGACAACTGCATCTGGCTAAACTGTCATTTTATGTTCAGGCAATTCAAAATTGGTAATTGATAAAATTCAGTTATGAAATTAAACACGAAATGGTGACTTCACAAACTATCAGTAGTCAATAGACTATCACGGTAAAAATCCATGCACTCTCAAAAAAAACAATTGTAATTGTAATTACATTTTATTCACCAAGTTGCCTTGGCCAGGAGACAGCAAAGGGACATTTCGGTCTTCGAGTCAAGCTGCGACCTGCCCATCCGTCTACCACACACGGCGGAGGCTTCACACTGTCCCTTTTAATGCTGAACGTGAAGCAGGAAAGCTATGAATACCAATTTTTACAGTCTTTGGTTTGACCCGACCGGGAATCAAACCCGAGTTTACCGCTTCAGTCGCACACGCTCTAACCACTCGACCACCAATTGGTTTCAGTAGTTGACGCTCTATTCACTCGACCACTATCAATTAATACACAGTCAATGAAAAGGAGGCCCATTTCCATACATTCATTTATTGATCATTAGATTCTGTTTTTTGATTAGGAGTGCTTCGTGTATTTTCGCCTCATATGCACTATTACACTTAAAGCATTACGCTAAACCAGTCTAATTGGAATTTAGGGTTTTCATCTAGAAAACTGTTGCAATGAAAAATGTGGTTTTTGAATGCACTTTGTTTGACTTACTGTCACTAATATGTTCCTTTGCTCGTGTTATCAAATGCCGTGTTTTATAACCTATGTAGGTTATGTTTACGTCATATGAACATGTGCATTAGTACATGATATTTGACTGTAAAGAAAGTGTCTTAATAGTAAGTAGTAAAATAGCGAAAAATTTTGTAGTTTTGAATATGGGTGTGATTTCGATATCCAATTTCCTTTTGATTAAAATCTGTATGTGTAACCTTTTTGTCAGTAACCTTAATTTTGACATCCAAAAATGAGGGTGAAGAGGTGCTTTGCTTCTTTCTTCATTGCCCGCTTTTCCGTGAGGGTTGCCGGGGCAGCAGCTCCAGATTAAGCCGCCCCACCTCACGGTCTTCCATCACATCCATCATTTTGCTTGGGCGAAGTACCAAGCGATTCCATCCAAGATCCTCAATGTAATCAGTCCATCTAGTTCTAGGTCGTCCGACTGGTCTTCTACCATTTGCTTTGGCAAGTAAAGCTTGTTTGGGGAGTCTTTCCTGAGGCATTCTGCTTACATGGCCAAACCATCTAAGCTGAGATCTCTCAATTTGGAGAGGTAACGGCTCAATGTAAAGAGATTTTCGAATCTCAGAGCTACGCACCTTGTTAAACAGTGTAACTCCTTCAATTCATCGTAAAAACCTCATTTCGGACGCTTGCACTTGTGATCGCATTCTTTCGATCATTACCCAAGATTCATGACCATAAGTGAGAATGGGGACAAAGACAGCTATGAAAATTGAGAGCTTTGCCTTTTTCGACAATTCTCATTTCATGACAACCGAGTAGTGCAGAGCTCGCATTACTGCACTAGCCTAGCCTATTCGGGTATCCAGTTCTTCGTCTTCCCTTCCGTCACTCGTAAATGCAACCCCAAGATACTTGAACTTCTCTACCTGCTTCAGTGTTACTTCATTCACTTTGCTCTACAGTAAATTTAACATCTGGATGTTGGGCATCTAGCTGTCAGAAAAAATGAAGAGCATGCTTCTTTGTCGTCAAATAATGCAAAGATGTCATCCACATATCGTACATACAACTTGACTAATTTAGAGACTAAACTAATAAACAAACTCCAGACATCCAAACCTAAGGTGCATTTACGATATGTGGATGACATCTTTGCAATATTTGATGACCAAGAAGCATGCTCTTCATTTTGTCCAGCAGCTCAACGCCCAACATCCAGAATCCAGACATGAAATTTACCGTGGCAAAGCACCACTACACTCTCATTTTTGGACGTCAAAATTAAAGTTACAGACAATAAGGCCGACACCTGGGTTTGGAGAAAACCAACCAACACTGGACTGTTACTCAATTTCTCTGCTTTATGCCCAATGAACTGCAAAGATTAGTAATGTGTTTGCCTCACAGAGCCAAAAATATATGCTCGACAAAACTTCTTTCAAAACGAAGTTTGTAACTTGAGACAAATATTCCGCAAAACTGGATATCTTACATTGATTTCAATTAAATTGTAGACAAAAATTTTTGAATCAAACTAATGACGCATCTAGTCGAGATTTGAATTCGTCTAAAGCGCAAGATAGAAGTTTTTTCTTACAGTTCCGTATTTAAGGAAACTGTAAAAATCTTTTTCAAAAATATATGAGTTTTAATCAAAAGCAACTTGGATATCGAAATCACTACCATATTAAAAATCATCAAAATTTCTAGCTATTTTAATATTAAAAGATGAACAAAAACCACATTTTAAATTGCAACAGTTACCTAGATGAAAATCCTAAATTCCAATTAGACAGTTTTGCGTAATGCATAAGTGTAATAGTGCATATGAGGCGAACATACACAAAGAACTCCTACAGCAGCGGAGCTAAGTCGGAAATCATTCACTCCCTGAATAAAGTGTGCAATTTGGCACAAACTGTCTACAGGGTGAGTATAATGGTTTCCGAAGGGGAGCCAAAAAATTGAGCTTGTGCAACTCCTACAAACGGCCCCTAAACTTATGCTCCATCTCCATCTAGAGGTTAATAAAAGTTTCTTTGTTGTACACAAGCTTACAAGATAAACTGATGATTTATTTTATTGTTATTGCAATCTTGAATATTGTGGCATGCCATGGCATCACAAATGACAAAGATATGACGTCATTTTTTACCAAAAATGTATGATGGCAAGCAAAATATTGCTCAGATTGGAGGAGTCCCTCATTGATATCAAACTCTGTTAATTGTTTCAATTATTAAACATCTTGCGTAGCTTAATTTACCTCACTTTGTGACGTAATTACGATGTCAAAAATTGCTTGCCAAAAATTCCAACAAAACATAAATTGCTAATTAAAAATATTAGTTTAATGACGACATGTTACAATCAGCATATTATTTCACGATGCAATAGCTGTTTGTAGCAGATGACGTCATGTTTGCCACAAATTGCAACAAAACAACAGCAATGAATTATTTGTTAAAAGCATTTGTTTAATGACTACATTTTGTAATCAGCGTATTAATTCAAGATACAGTACAATAACTGCTTATAGCAGATGATGTTGTATTGCAGTGTTTTGTTCGTTGCTACAAAGTTGACAAAAATAGAAAATGTGCTTTGTCTCGGAACAATGTGAAGACTTGGACATAATATATTATTAAACGGAAACCAAGCGAAACTTGTCAAAGCGTTGACTTGTTTATTTATGCTCCAAGGTGCATCCAGGGTTATTAGGCAGCTTGCGCCGTAGCAAGGGTGGTTTCGTGACAATGGTTTCATATTGAAATTAGTGAGCCAAAAGTTGAAAAACAGTGTCAATGTCAAATTTGACGTCAAAAATGATAGCCATTTTGTTTGTTGTAAGTCATTCTTTTGACTGTTTTTTGATGCAGAATATGAGACTCCCTTAACAAAATTCTGGTTACACATCTGGATAATAGAGTAAACAATGTCTTAAAATGTAATGTTGTGTATTACCAATGCTTATGGAGTAATGAATGCAAATCAAGCACAGTCTGCTTCCAAATGCGTCTATCATGGCTGCCTTCTCGATTGTTTTTGCTAGCATTTACTGCCTATTGGTACAGTTTACCAAGCCACATGCTTCTGTGCGTACAATTTCGTTCGTTGCACACTTCCAATATTTCTTGCACTCGCATTTATAGAGGACACGACAACTTTTGAAGCTTCCGACAAGTTAGTCCAAACAGGACTATATTCAGACTTCGTTGCTTGCCAACCCAATGCGTAAACTTGAAGATGGATTTTCAATCAACCACTGACTCCATTTATTGGATTGAAAAGCTGATCGTTTAATCTGCTGTTTTAAAGCCTCCAAAACGTTGGTGGTATACTTTCCTTGTTATTCCTCCTTAAGCACTCGGAATTCTTTTAGTAACATTGACTTTGCATGCATTGATAGTAGAACTGTACAGGCTCACAACAAACTGTTACAGTGCCTGAAAAGCAACTCAGATACTTGTGAAGGATAGCTGTTGATAGAAGATAGTTTTGCAAAAGTGGGCATTATCTCTTGACAATTTCGTCAGGTTTCAAAAAACAACTTTTTACCTGTTCCACATAATGAAGATGGGGTATCGCAACCGCTAAAACCATGAAAAAATAGTTATCCATTACATACAAGTGGTCGGAAAGTTTAGCTGATTTCATGGATGGGAATAAATTCCGTTCCTTGTGGTCATCTTCCCAAGGATTGAAAATCATTTTTGTGCTGCATTGAAAATACAAAAGTTGTTTCCTCTGCTCGCAAGTTCTACAACTGTAAACATTCAGAGTAACCATATTTTGGTTGCAAATTCCAATGAGGTGTGCTATCATAATATCGACTTAGATGAATTACATCATATATCCATCAGGAAACTGATCAAAGATTATTTCTCCACACCAAACACGCTTCCTAAGTTGTAATTTACTTTTTGTTAAAATAGTAAACACAAATCTGATTGTCATTACAGTAAATGCTTTTCAACGACTTCCAAAACTAAAGAAACTGTGCATTGAATTTAGAACAGGAAAAACGATGGAATTTATTTCCCACTATGAAATCAGCAAACCTGTTGGACCACTTGTATGTAATGGATAACTATTTTTTCATGGTTTTAGCGGTTGCGATACCCCATCTTCATTATGTGGAACAGGTAAAAAGTTGTTTTTTGAAACCTGACGAAATTGTCAAGAGATAATGCCCACTTTTGCAAAACTATCTTCTATCAACAGCTATCCTTCACAAGTATCTGAGTTGCTTTTCAGGCACTGTAACAGTTTGTTGTGAGCCTGTACAGTTCTACTATCAATGCATGCAAAGTCAATGTTACTAA
Organism: Trididemnum nubilum; assembly: GCA_963965965.1. NCBI lineage: Eukaryota > Metazoa > Chordata > Ascidiacea > Aplousobranchia > Didemnidae > Trididemnum > Trididemnum nubilum. Next base: position 31,742,898 of record OZ014470.1, read on the forward strand.
AAGAATTCCGAGTGCTTAAGGAGGAATAACAAGGAAAGTATACCACCAACGTTTTGGAGGCTTTAAAACAGCAGATTAAACGATCAGCTTTTCAATCCAATAAATGGAGTCAGTGGTTGATTGAAAATCCATCTTCAAGTTTACGCATTGGGTTGGCAAGCAACGAAGTCTGAATATAGTCCTGTTTGGACTAACTTGTCGGAAGCTTCAAAAGTTGTCGTGTCCTCTATAAATGCGAGTGCAAGAAATATTGGAAGTGTGCAATGAACGAAATTGTACGCACAGAAGCATGTGGCTTGGTAAACTGTACCAATAGGCAGTAAATGCTAGCAAAAACAATCGAGAAGGCAGCCATGATAGACGCATTTGGAAGCAGACTGTGCTTGATTTGCATTCATTACTCCATAAGCATTGGTAATACACAACATTACATTTTAAGACATTGTTTACTCTATTATCCAGATGTGTAACCAGAATTTTGTTAAGGGAGTCTCATATTCTGCATCAAAAAACAGTCAAAAGAATGACTTACAACAAACAAAATGGCTATCATTTTTGACGTCAAATTTGACAATGACACTGTTTTTCAACTTTTGGCCCACTAATTTCAATATGAAACCATTGTCACGAAACCACCCTTGCTACGGCGCAAGCTGCCTAATAACACTGGATGCACCTTGGAGCATAAATAAACAAGTCAACGCTTTGACAAGTTTCGCTTGGTTTCCGTTTAATAATATATTATGTCCAAGTCTTCACATTGTTCCGAGACAAAGCACATTTTCTATTTTTGTCAACTTTGTAGCAACGAACAAAACACTGCAATACAACATCATCTGCTATAAGCAGTTATTGTACTGTATCTTGAATTAATACGCTGATTACAAAATGTAGTCATTAAACAAATGCTTTTAACAAATAATTCATTGCTGTTGTTTTGTTGCAATTTGTGGCAAACATGACGTCATCTGCTACAAACAGCTATTGCAGTTTGGACAGTTTTCAGTCAAAGATGGACGTGTTTTTCAGCAAAGTTGCATGACTTGTAGAAAGCTGTTGCAGTTTTGCAATAAGTGCACAAATTACAGCACAGCAATGGCATTCTCAATTGAAGAAACACTTGATAGTTTTATGACTGAAATAACCAACAACTTTACAAAACTTCAGGAACGTCTGGATAACTTTGAAGCTAAACTTGAAAAACATATTTTGAACTAGAAAGGAATACCAAGGAGAAATTTGAGACTGTTAATCAAAAGTTTCTTGAATTGAAAAAATTCAAAGCTTACTTTTGAGAAAGTCGCCACAATGCAAGAAAGCTATCAGAAAAGAATGAATATTCTAGTTCACGGCATGCGAGTTGAAGAGGATCAAGAATGTGCATGGAGAGAAGACGGCCGAGAAATTTGATCACTTTCTATATGACGCACTTAAAATGGATCCAGACAATGTAGAAATAGAAGAAATACATCGACTACTACAAAGATCAGAGATGAAGGAAGGAAAAAAAGTAATTAGACCAATAATAGTTAAATTGGCTAATGTGAGAACCAGAGGTGGGCAGTGAGCTCTGTCAGTGAATATAGGTGAGTAGCACTTTTGTACTTCTGACCACCGCCTAATTTATCATAAATTAGGGTTCGGATGCACTAGTCTCACTGTCTTCGCTAAATGCTAGGATAGTGGTTCCAAGTACCACAGAGCGGGCAACGATCTCGGTGGATCGGCTAAACTATGCTAGTGATCCTACTGCCTTGTAGGAGTAAATGCTTTTTTAGGCAAAGACTAGGCCCACCGCTTATAACTGGTGGTTGGTGTTAGCAAGGGCATGCAATCATAAAATTTTTCAATGCTCCAAAAAACAAAAAATGCAGCTGACAAAAGAAAATAAATTGCTTTTATGTTCCTCTGTGCTGGCCCCTAGAGTACAGAGGGCAAATAGAGCTACTAGGAAGAAGCTAAACATTGAGACAGATAAGGTTAAATCAATGACAACTCCTGTTAAAGCCCCGTGGGAATCCAGGAGGATTGAAGGAAATTTGGCCGAAAAATCTCAAGTGAAGCTTAGACTGGCAACAGTAAATGTTGGTTTAATGCTTGGAAGAAGTGCACAAGTTACAGAAACCATCGGAAGAAGAAATGTGGATAAGGTGGCTTTATAACATGTGCAATATAAGAATGAGGGAGTAAGAAAATGGAGAGGAGGTGACTTTCCATACAAATTGTATTGGAAAGGAGAAGAGACTGTCGTGATGGTGTTGGTTTGATGGAGAAATATGACCTTGTTGAATCTGTGATGGAAGTGAGAAGAGTGTCCCCAAGGATCATATCTATAGATCGAGTGGTGAACGAAAAAGTGGTGAATGTGATTTCAGTCTATGCACCTCAGAGTGGAAGGAGTGAAGAAGAGAAAGAAAAATTCTATGAAGATCTCACTGCTGAAGTACAATCTAGACACGGTATATGTTTTGTGTTAGATTTCAATGGGCATGTTGGAAGATCTTCTCTAGGCTATAATGGAATTCACGGTGAATTTGGTTGGGGTGAGCGCAACAGAGATGATGAAAGAATCCTAAGAGTTTACAGACAGTCTTGATATGGTTGTTGGAAACACTTTTTTCAAGCAGGACGATTAAAAATTAATCACCTATAAATCTGGAAATTGTGAAACTGTCATTGACTATGCAGTGGTGCAGAAAAAAGTAATGAAGAAAGTTAAAGACATAAAAGTAATCCCAGGAGAGGAATGTTTTTCACAGCACAAATTGCTCATCATGGACCTAATGATGGAGATTAGAGCTGTTAAAAAGTTGAAAAATCCCAGAAAAGTGAAATTGTAAAGATAGAAAGACGAAAAAATCAAAAGGATGATGAAAGATGGAATGAAAGATGCAAAAGAGGAACCAGAAAGTTGGGATGATTGGTAGAAGTATATCATAAATGTAGCCAAAAGAGTTTGTGGAATATCGAAAGGTGGTCATAATCAAAAAGCAACATGGTGGTGGAATGAAGAAGTGAAGGAGGTCATCAAAGAGAAAAGACGGTTGTATAAAGTATGGTAGAAGAAAAAAGACCAACGATCAAAAGAACAATATTGGGCTGCGAAAAAGAAAGTTAAAAGAGTGGTAGCAAATAAAATGCCAGAAAGTTGGAGAAAGAGTGATCTGATTCCAATTTTTAAAGGAAAAGGAGATGTAAGATCGTGTGGAAATTACAGAAGCATTAAGCTGTCAGAACATGGTATGAAAGTGATAGAAAGAATTTTTGAAAGAAGGCTACAGAAAGTGTGAAACTGGATAAAATGCAAATGGATTTCATGCCAGGTAGAGGTACGACGGAAGCTATCTTCATAATGAGACAGTTGTAGGAAAAATATGAGATGGCCGAAAGAGATCTAAATATGGTATTTGTGGATCTTCTGAAAGCCTTTGATCGTGTTCCAAGAGAGATGATTTGGTGGTCGCTGAGGAGAAAAGGGGTACTAGAAGAGAAATAAAAGCGATAATGGAAATGTATACAAATATTCAAGGTGGAATACACGAGATCGGAGTCATTTGATGTAGAAGTTGGAGTCCATCAAGGATCGATACTAAGTCCTCTTCTGTTTGCGTTGGTGATGGATAAAGTGACTAAAGACATCAGGGAAGGAGTTGTAAAGGAAATGCTGTATGCGGATGATATTGTGTTAGTTGGTGATAACTGGGAAGAGGTAAAATCTTGATACACTCGATGGAAGAAAGCATTACAAGAGAAAGGAATGAAAATAAATGTAAACAAGACAAAGGCTTTTTATACAAGAAGAAATTTTGTACGAATGCAAATGCGAAAGTATCCTTGCTCCGTATGTGGCAAAGGAGTGGGAAGAAACTCTGTGCAGTGTACAAAATGTCAACACTGGGTGCATAAGAGGTGTTCTGAAGTTCATGGAAGTTTAACCAGAGAGAAAGATTTTACTTGCAAAAAATGCATCCCTGGTGTGTTATTTGAAGATGAAGATAAAATGATAACTTTGGATGGAGACAACATAGAAGTGGTGGACAGGTTTTCTTATCTTGGTGATGTAATCAGTACGGAAGGAGGAGCTCAGAAAGCTGTAACATCAAGAATTAGGACGGCATGGAAAAAATCTAAAGAGGTTTCGAATGTTATATGCGGAAGAAGCATATCACTGAAGGTTAGAGGCACCTTCTACAAAAGCTATGTGAGAAATGCTCTAACTTATGGTACTGAATGTAGGGCATTGAAAATGGAAGATGAAAGGAGGCTGAAGACCACAGGAATGAGAATGTTGCGAATGATATGTGGGAAAACCTTGAAAGATAAAATGAACAATGAGAAGATTCGTGAAATGACGGGTGTAGTGAGATTGGAAGAGTTTCTGAGAGAAAAAAGGTTGCGATGGTTGGGACATGTGGAGAGAATGGATGAAGAAAGGGGTCCAGTAAAGGCACTTCTCTTAGAAGTTGATGGGACAAAAAAACGAAGACCAAAAAGAGGTGGAAAGAAGTACTAGAATGTGACACAACTGCCAGAGGTTTGCAAAGGTTGGATGCTCAAGATCGTGAAAGATGGCGACTAGGCTGCAAAAACCAGCTGACCCCTGCATGCAGGGAACCTCTACTGGGCTCCAGAAATAGAAGGAAGCACATTCCTGGAGTAAAATGATGATGATGATGATGAGAGGTGGGCAGTGACTAGTTACTGTAACTAGTTGCTTTTTTAATAACTGTAACTCAATTAGTTTTTAAAAGTAACAAAAATGGGAACTAGTTACTATTTGGAGACATTAAAAAGTTACTCGTTACAGTTACTTTTAGTTTTGGTCCTGTCAGAAAAGATTCTTTAATTGTTGTGCACTAACGGGGCTAACAGGCTTAGCGGTGAAAGCGACAATGATGTAGAGTCCATTAATAACGATGAATTTTTTTGTTGTTTGTTCAATTAATCTGAACCACAAAAAGATGTTGCTGCAAAGCAGATAAAATGGTTTCTATCAGCGGTACCAGCAAAAAACATAGATAATTCCTTTGCTGATGCAGCGCTAAATAAACTGTTCGTCCAGTACAATACGTCTTTGCCCTCGAGCGCTGCAGTTGAAAGGCTTTTCAGCAGCGCTGGGCATTGCAAATTTACAATACATTTGCGATATTTTTTTTTCACTTCCGCAACCGCAAATGACGTTTTACTTCTGCAAACTTGAACAGCAAAGTTTGCTGTTTTTTTTTTTCTGGTTTGATAAATAGAAGAGACCTATAGCAAAACAACAATGCTTGATATTTTCTATACTGGCTGCAGACCTGCAATAAACATCAGTGAGTTTTCTTTGATTTATTTAATATTCTGTTTTTGTAAGTTATAATCAGAGGTGGGTACTTGCACCACACTTGCGATAGCACTTGCGCCGCAATTATTTTTAAATGGTTGCGCTGACGCTTGCGCCGCAAGTATTTTAGCAATTTTGAGCGCAAGTCAAATGCGATTGTGAATGATTGTTTTTCAATCAAATGTGATTAAAGTTAACAAAAAATTATTTTCGAGATGCATAGGCGTAGCTAGGATTTTGGATTGGAGGGGAGGCCAAACCGCAAATCACACATAATGAGATCATCAAAATTTTTCTAAAACAGGGTCTTTTTACGGGACAAAGATACCGTAGAATGGAGGATCAGAAACCGGGGCATAGGCTGGCATGTAACCTGGGTTTGCTAAAAAAAAAGACTTGAACCTAAGTTAAAAAGATTTCCAAAATTGTCTTAGTTGGGAGACGTGGTGAGCAAACTAGTTTAGTCCAAATGCATCACAAACGGGGTCTAGGGGCTGCCACTGAGCGATTTTTTGGAGTTTTTTTTGGAAAAAAATAGCTATTTTAATGCCATTTGGATCACATTTTGCACGTTTTTAGAGCCATTTAAAATAACTAAACTTTTAGGAATTAAAATCCAATTGAAACAATCAAATTGGTGAGTTTTCCCTTCATTTAAAGATGAAGCCCAAAGCACGTTTAAAATCTTGAATTTGGGGGTTTCATGCACCTACTTTTTCGTACTAGTGATTGACGAAAAATTTTGATGTAATGCATTTGCATTTCTAGCACTGACTACCAGCCAGGTACAAAGCCAAAAATTTGCAATGGGAATACTGTGCTTTTGGGTGGAGCTACCAGCCGCTGGAAGCCACTGGGAGTCCGGAGGCAAAGCAACCAGAGCTCAAAGACTTTGCAATTTTTTTGCAATAATAACTTGATTTTAGGCCTCGTTTGGAAAAGGCTATTGCTTTTAAAACGTGATATAGAAATTAGCACTGCAAAAACATGATTAAACTAGTTGCATAAATGGGCTACACTATGTGGGTGATGGCTAGAGCTCGACTGATATAATTTTTTCAGGTTGATACTGATATATAAACTAATTAACTACAAAAATTCTGTCACTATTTTTCAATTAACTAGATACTAAAAGCTTCATTAATCCTCCTCCAAAAAAGACTACTGCAAACACAAGTCATACTAAGCATATAGAATGCAAGAGCACTCATGCTTGCTCTAAAAAATACACAGTTTAAGGTAATAGCGCTTAGCTGATATTTTATCGATTGTAGATAGCCAATATGATACAACGGCTTGGCCCTAATGTCGGCTGACTGATATATTGGTCGAGCTCTAGTGATGGCTAATGGTAAAACTTCAGTCCTAGCTTGATTTCCTGCCAATCAACCATAAAATCCTACCGTTATCCTAACTCAAAATCACAATCTCAATCCTAACAATAACGATAATATATCCACAATAAAAGAGCAAATGAGCACCCACTCTTGCTCTCTTATTTTCTATACGCAGAGTTCATTTGCACGCTAGAGTGCAAACAGGCACTTCCTTTGAAAAAACTCATTATTAATCCAAATCGTCTGTATTATATAATACTAGATAAAGATAAATTTGGGAGGAGGAGCTAATGAAACGAGATTTGAGAGAGGTGATTGGTAATCAAAAGAACTAAACACTGAATATACCCCCTTTTTTTTTTTTTTTTTTCAAAGCTTTGTTACGTGTTTTGCATCAAGCAATCGAATTGAATGTTTATTTTCAACCATTTTTAGTTAGTTCTTACTGATTTTATTTTAGACCAATATTAGCCCCTTCCCAAAATAACGTTTTAAAAGAGGCTTTAAATTACTTTATAGAGTTCATACTGCTGCAAAAAACTGCCTCAGAAGTATAGTGTGAAAAACGTAATATTTACTTATTGTGCATTTTGGTCAACAGGCCGATGAGGGGCCTATCGCCTGCTACGCTACTGCTACTAAAATATCGAATTGCAATAAATTAATGTCCATAAATTCACTCTTCCTATAATAATATTCAATAATTTATACATGCTGTACTGCAAAGTGCATATTTTGGCATTTTAACAAGGAAGTGCTTACTTGTAATCTAGCGTACAAGTAAGAACTGTTTAAAAAGAATAAGAGAGCAAAAAGCAGAAGAATGAGCGTTAATTTACTCTTTTTTGTTTTTTAAATTATCCGTAAGGTTTGGTTTAAGAGTTTAAGTTTGGGGTTGGATTAGTGTTAGGGTTACAGTTTGGGTTAGATTTAGGGTTGGGTCAGAGCTAAAATAGCGATTTTTGTTTGTTTGTAGGCGCCAGTGTACAAATAAGCTCTGTCTTTTAACAATACAATAAACCTCTTTGAAGGACCTTAACAATGCAAATTTTTTCAACAATGGCTTTGTGCAATTTTACAAGGTATCAGTTATTATAAAAACTTCACATTCTCTCCTGGTACATCACGAGAAAACTTTCCAAATATTTTCCAGGACTTTCCAGGACTTATAAACAAAATTCAAGGACTTTGTGGCAACCCTGTCAGGAGCTAAGGATTCATCTCTTGGCATATTCCTATTTATGATCGTTACACCTTGTTGCAAATATCATAAAAACAAAATTGAAATGGATATTTTTAAGTTTAATCATTACACCTCATTGTAAATACAATGTAACAAAAAGAATTAAATTCAGAACAGCATCAAGAACTTTTAAAGTTGAACAGGATTGTATGCTGCTTCAATTTATTGTTTTACTTTTGAATTACTTTTGTAGTGTAAGTTGAATTAGAAGTGTCTGCAGACACAGGTGCATCCAGCGGGGATTAGAGGGACCAGTTCTCCCCCCCCATCTTAAAAGCGCACAATTTCACAAAAATTACTAAAGAAAGATAGCTCAAGTGTAATTCTACCCTGAGTTGAAAATAAGCAATGCCAAAACTTTTGTTTGTTTTTAAAATTTTTTATAAGGTCGTTAGCTTCCTTATCTTCTAAAACTTCCGCGATATTGTTTCCAAGATAATCAAGTTGAAAACACGTTTGCAACAAAAAGGCAAAGTGAATCATTGTAACGCAACAATAGAAATAAGTTACAATCAAAACATAAGTTTTGGTAGATAGGATTAAAAAACTTATCTATTATGTCACATTAATTTTACAATCGCACATAAAAACTCGATTTTATTGAAACAAGAATTTAACCACATTGCCTTTTTTGCCACACCGAGTCGAAACAAAACCCCAAGCATGGAAATGCTTGTATAGCCATATCATTAAAATCTTTCATTGTACTCGCTGTGTTTTGCCAAAGCGTGTAATGAGTTTGCCAAGCCTATCTCCACATCATTCCACTAGGGCAACTCAGCTCCTTTTGAAGAAATGTTGCAGCGGTGGAGAACCATTGACAACACTGTGTCTGATTTAACTGGTCCAAGATTTGAACCTCGTACCTCCCACTCCAGAGACGAACGCATTACCGCTCGACCGTCTGGCAAGTACTTGTAAAGTCAGTGTTGATATTTAATTTTTGCACCAAAAAATGCAATCTATTTTGTTTCAAAACTCATTTTCCAAAATGGAACAAGTAGAATCAAATACCGAGAGAATTTGGAGTGGTCGAGATCTGACATGTATCAGTACACGAATTAAATGTCACCATCGTCAAATTAAAATTAAATTAATAAATTTCGAGAATATTTTAATTGAAAACATTTGGAAAAAACACTAATTGCTGAAGGAAAGCAAACCTCTTCCAAGAAAATGACTCTCCATATGTCTTTAACATTGAAATTGATTTTTTATTATACTGTATTAGGTTCGTTTTACCAATCACGCGTATAAATTAATGCATGTCATTTGATTACATGCATTTTGCTTGTTTTGGTTGCTTTGCTTGATTACATACATTTTGCTTGGTTCGCTTTTTTGCGTCATCTAAATCGCCTTATTTAGGCCTACGTTTAGGTGAACAACCTAAGGAGGGGTCCACGACAACTGACCGCGAACCAACTGACAGCAAACAAACTGACCGCGAACAACGCCGATTGGCCGAGAAGGGTGATCCTAAACCTATTTTTACTATCCCCAGAGCCATCTTGCCCAAACCCTCACTTAGTGACGAAATCACTGCGACGAAATCAGTGACGAAATTATGTAACGAAATCATTGCTTCGCGGTCAGTTTGTTCGCGGTCAGTTTGTTTCGGTCAGTTGACTTGGCTGGCTAAGGAGAGCCTGTTTTCCTGAAAAATGGCAGAATCAATGTAATATTACTCAAAAAGTTTCGTAGTTTGCCAAAAGCATAACTACAACATCAGCTTGATCTTTCAAATTTTTTTTATTTTCAGCAGAGGTTAGAGGGACGAGTGATCGGCTGGTTTGAATTAATCTTACAACTTCAAACTGCACAATGTCAAATGTTTATTACAGTAAATAGTACGCTAATTTGTTTTTAGGACATCTTTTTCAATCAATTTCAATGTCCACATATCACATCATATAGCCGTGTTGATTTATAACAGTGTTCTCGTTGTCTATCAGAGCAGCGAGTCCGGTGATATCCAAATTGTGTCGAAATGTAAATTAAGAGTGCTGACTGGTTGCAAGCAAAAAGTCGTGAAGACACAGTCCTCGAGTGTAAAATTGTGAGCACAGAAGCTTGCCTTTAGTTTAGTTTAAACCGAAATTCAATATGGCTGGCGTATTGTCTTACCAGCGTACAAGCAGCGAGTAGTTTCAAACAAACAAACCATAGGCCCGTACGTTCATGATTGTATGCAGTGTAGGCTGGGCCTAAATATTCACTCTGCAAGCATTCTACACAGTTTTCGACACAACACAAATTTTGTTCAAGGGCGTGCTGTACAAAGAAAACTATTATTTCATGATGATCATTTTCTCGCAAACGCCGACATTCAAATTCACATTATTTCATTGAGAGAATTAACCGCACTTAAGGAATAGTCGGTCGCTATTGCATTATTGTTGCTTAATGCTTAGATCGCTGTTTCCTACCAACGATAATAACAATAACCGCACAGTAATCAATTAACAAAACTTTGTATTGGCAAACCACACACAATTTATTTTTCTGTTTGGAGATAGCAAGCTGTGCATGGTGTCAATTAATACAAATAATAACAGGGAGCACTTGTTTTTTCAAAACCCTATCTTTTTCAGGTGTAGGAGAGGCATTGCTGAAATACTTTTGAGAATTGTACATCTCATTTGTTCTTAATTTGTTACAATACATTGTATTTGAAAATTGAAATATTATTATGCCAGCTTGCCTGAGCAATAACGACAATCTGCGATTTTCTTGCATGGCCTACGTGGTGAAGAAAACATGTTTTAGCATCCGCTCTTACATTGTCAAATAAAATAAAATTGCAAAACCAGGTGAAACTACTTTAATTCTATACTCTTTCATTTCTTTAGTTTTTTATACATCTGCCGCATGAACGATGCCAGGACTCCTGCCTGTTATCGCTAAACCATTGCAACTTGGTACAATTTTCCGAAATTAGAACTTTACGATTTGAGTATGCTTTAATTATAGCAAAAAAATCCCCCCTCCTTTTTCTTTATTTCTGGCTGCGCTGGTGGCTGCAGACTTGACAAACATTTTCGACAATTTTTCATGTAAAACTTTTCATGCAAGTGCTATAGTTTAAATTTATCATGCTCACTGCATTTCCTTCAATAAAAATAAAAAGATAGACAAAAGATGTATCAAAAAGAGCTCTCTCAATACTGCACCTGTCATTTTACTTCATTCTCCAGAGGGTTGAGGTCACAAAGAAACTATGGGGAGACTCAACAAGAGGACCACACCCAAGATCTGAGCCAGAGCTCAGAAGTAAGAAAAATGGACTCAGGAGTGACTTTTATCAAAACTTCTAACCCTGACTTCTGCCGACAAAAAGAATTCGTGTACAGCTTAAAGATTGAACATGAATGACACTTCCTCCTCATAGATCCTTTTCCTGCCAATTACTGCTCGGCCTTTTTTCTATAGCCGCTTCAATTCCTGCACTCTCTATTATGAAAATTCTTCTTGATAAGTGTCAGATGAAAAGCTTCCAAGATATATTAATCAAAGTAAAAACTTTTTTGTTTGAAAAACTGTTTTGTGTTTGAAAATAAACACATGTTTTTGAAAAAAAATCAAAAAAACTTTCTTTCTTTTTCAAAAAAAAACTGTTTTTTTTTTTTTTTAACTTTTCTGGAAAAACAATTCGTTTCGAAAAAAATTTTTGAAAAACTTTTTTTTTTCACCTCTGGTGTCTAATCAGCTGCGCATAAACGTCCGTGCCTAAAGGTCACAGTCAGCCCAAATTGTGGCACTTGAAATTAGTCAAATTTTATCTTTGTTTTGTATTTACCTATTCTGAAAGTTTCATGCGCTAGCATAAATGGCTGAAAAGTTTGAATTTTAGATGACCCAATTGAGAGACCTGAAATATAACTCATATATATTTATCAATCTTAAAAGTTTCATGTGTCTAGCTTAAGCTGCTAAAATTTTTTTATTTTGGCAGCACCATTCGGGGAGTACCTTTGTGTCACCCACATATTCTGACGTATTTCATCTTACGTTCATATTTACCTATTCTGAAAGTTTCCTTTGAATTTACTTATTCTGAAAGACTTGCTTGAATGGTTGAAAAGTTTGAATGCATGCTGAAGAACCCAATTGAGGGACCCACATTTTGGTACTCCCGAACTTCATCTTATTATAACTTTCTGTTTTATTTATATTTCTTGAAAGTTTCATTTGTTTAGCTTAAGTAGATAAATTCTTTTGATTTTGGCAGCCTTGTTTGCGTAGGATCCCCCATTGTGGTACTTCCAAATTTTGTCAAATTTTACCTTTCCTTCTATTTGTCTATCCTGAAAATTTCATGCGTCTAAGGTGAATACAAAGTTTGAATTTTTGCATCCTCGTTTGAGGGGATCCTACATTTTCCCATTTGTTACCCTCATATTTTGTCATATTTTATCTTTCACATATAACTACCTATTCTGAAAATTTCATGTGTCTAATGTATGTTGTTAAAATGCATAAATTTTGATGGCTTTGTTTACGGGGTTCCCTCATTTTGGTATCCCAAAATTTTGTCAAATTTATCGTTTTTTCACATTTGCCAATCCAGAAAATTTCATGTGTCTAGTGTGAGTGGTTAAAAAGTTTGAATTTTGGCGGCCCTGTTTGAGAGGGAACCCCCCATTTTGGTAAACCTCAAGTTTTGTCATTATCTTTTACTTATATTCACCTATTCTGAAAATTTTATGGGTCTAATGTACTGTATGTCGTTAAAAAGTTTAAATCTTGGCATCTCCGTTTGAGGGGGACCCCTCATTTTGATACCCTCAAATTTTTATCTTTTTATATTTGCCTACCCTGAAAATTTCTAGCGTGAGTGGTTGAAAAGTTTGAATTTTGGTGGCCCCGTTTGAGGGAGACACCCTCATTTTGGTATCCCCAAATTTTGTCATATTTGATCTTTAACTTATATATATGATGAAAATTTCATCTGTCTAGAATGAGTGGTTAAAGGTTTGAATTTTGGCAGCCTCGTTTGAGGAGGACCTCTCTATTTTGGTCCCTTCAAATTCTGCAAAATTTTATCTTTTTCTCAAATTTGCCTAATCTGAAAATTTCATGTGTTTAAAATGACTGCTTAAAACTTTTGAATTTTGACAACCCTCTAGGGGGACTCTCCATTTTGGTACCCCCACATTATATCTTTCCTTTATATTACCTTAAAAATGTCATGTGTCTAGCTTAAACGAGGACTAAAGGCAAAATCAAAAGGATATTTAAAGTTATGCAAATTGCGTTGGACTAAATTGGCATTGATTCCATCTTTTTTAACCCAGCCATTCCGGAGATATTCTACTTCAAACATGACGTCGAGGTCTCTAATGTTATAAATTTAAATAAGTTTATTGGCAACCCTGATGTTGATAACCTTAGCGTCCTTAGCAATACCTGCACAATTCTAACCTAAAGCAACGCTGCTATTAGGCTACTGCATTTCGCTGCGCACTAATGAGTTTGTGGCGACTCTGGTGTGCTTTGTGTTTATTGTCACGTCACCAATTTTAGTTTCTCACGCTTTGGCTTCCGTCGTTGCTTATCTGATAGCGCATACTAATTTCGGCTCTGCTCAGAATGGCGTGTTTGCGGTCAGCCGAATCTGTGAGAGAATTCTTTTCGGCTGTGACGTCAACTGAAGCAGCAGCCGGTATATATACGCTAATCAGAAACTCAGTCCAGATATATTTATAGATTGTTATACTGACCAGTGTAGAAGTCAGTGCGCTTGCTTTGCTTTTGCTCGCAGTGCCTGCTGGCCTTGCCAGCAGGATTTCATCCATAAAATTAACAAAAAAACATTGAAACAACATTTACCAAATCACTTTATTGGTGCTCCGTGTGATGAGCACCCGAAGGGGTGCTCACCAAATTGGCACTACGTGTGAGTGTAAGTAGAATCATTGTTTATTATGCTCACACGTAATAATTCAATTAGGGCATCAATTTGGTGAGCACCGCTTCGGGCGCTCCTCACACGTAATGATTCAATTAATTTCTAACACAGCAAAGCAGCGGTATATATATAGCAAGCAAACAAAGAAAAGCGAAAACAAAGACACATTAATTAAATTCTTTATGTCTCACAATATCCGTTCATTATGCAATACCACCCATAGCAATGAGCGATATGTGCCAATAACCGGATACCGCAGACATAATTGCACAAGGACAAAATATATTAATTCACTCGGTCACCACAAGTTTGATCTTGTCAGCACAACAGATCTAAAGTGGTGAAAAGAGTAGACTGTTTGGTAGCCTAGCAATCTTAGTAAAAATCACGCTGCCAGATGCATTTCAGTCTAAATGATAGCGTAGCCTAGCAATAAGGTTTTTATTACCAAGCACTAGGCTACAAAGTACAAACTCGTTCCTGATGATAAGACTGCTAGTACTTAAGCAGGCCTATCATATTTGCTTAGAGTATTTTGTGACCCTAGAACCAACTTTTCCATCAAAGTTGCAAACAATGTCCTACTACACTAATAACTCTACTAGCCTTACTTTCACTTGTTTTTAGACTTTTTACCTAGGCTACTGTACAGTTTACTCTTTTTTCCAGCTCGGATTTATTCTGCTGACAAGACCCAACTGAATAGTGCGCAGCGAAACAACTCAATGCAGTAGCCTAATAGCAGCAGTGCTTTAGGTTAGAACTGGGATGGCGTTGCTAACGATGCTAAGCCTGTCAGGGTTGCCAATAAAAATCATAAAAAATTTTTAACAATAGAGGCCCCAACACCGTGTTTGAAGTAGAATATTTCTGGAACAGCTGCGTGAAAAAGGATGGAATCAACGACAATCTAGTGTAATGCGATCGGCCTAACTTTAGTTCCCCATTGATTTTGCCTATGGTCCTAGTTCAAGTGGTTAAAAATTTGATATTTGGCACCCCGTTTGGGAGGACTCCCCATCGTGGCATCACCAACTTTTGTTAGGTTTAGTTTATTTCTAATACCAACTAATTCTCAAAATATGATGCATCTAGCTCCAATGATTCAAATTTTAAAATTTTGGAAGACCCATTTGAGGGGGATTCCACCAACTAAGCACCCCAGGTTTCAGGCGAACACTAGTTCTCCCTGATATCTACAATCACTCAAAGTTTGAATACTGTGCGTTTAGCAGTCTAAAAGTAGATACAAGAAATATACTATTTAAGTTGGGGTAAATGAACATAACATTGTTCATTTACCCCAACCTAAATAGTATTTTCTTTGGTTGATGGTATAGTTCGTTTATAGTATAGATGGTTGATAGTGTGTTCAAAAATCACAAACAATGCTGATACCATTAGATGGATTTACTTGGGACTTGTCTGATAGCATCAGTCAAACAGACAAGTTAAAGGCGGTGAATCATCCAGCCAATTCCAGTGGTTTACAAAAGCTAAAATTGAACCATAATTTTTGATATTTTTTGTTTTAATTTTGGGACTGCGGTTGCAAAGATATTCAACAAATACAAAAAGATATCCCCCCAAAACAATTTTTTGGAAACTCTGAGTTTTGTTCTTCCCGCCAAAACCACAGTAGGCCTAATAGTTTAGAGAACTGTGGTAGGCCTAATAGTTTAGAGATAGTTTATTTCTAAATAGTTTAGGCCTAATTAGGCCTAACTATCTCTAAACTATTAGGCCAAATAGTTTAGAGAACTGTGGTTTTGGCGGGAAGATCAAAAATCAGAGCTTCCAAAAACTTTTTTGGGGGATATCTTTTTGTATTTGTTGAATGTCTTTGCAAACGCAGCCCCAAAATCAAAACAAAAAATATCAAAAATTGTAGTTCAATTTTAGCTATTGTAAACCAGCAGAATTGGCTGGATGATTCATTACCTTTAAAATAATTCCTGATTGCTCAATAATGAAGGTGATTCCTGGTGAAATTTTATTTCAGAGACTTAATTTACGTTATAATATAACAAAACAAAATATTTTTGTTCCAAGAAAAAAATATATAATAACTAAACATTAAACAAAGAATGCAAAAATTCAAATTTAAAAAATGGTAAATTAGGTTATGTGGTGCACTGTGAAAAACTTTTTAAATCTGACTATTGCTTCTTGGTAGTTGAACAAGAAAACAACAAAAACATAAATATTTGTTTTTCAAAAAAGTTTTTGAAAGCAAAAACTGAAAATACATAGGTTATTGTGGATACTTGGGAGAGATTTAAAATTTTTTTAACCAAAATTTAATTGTTATTTCGTTTAGCTTCTGGCTGTAATTCATCAAATTTCTACTTCTGCACTAATGGGGTACTCAGAGCCTATGCCCTTAAAGTAGCTGTATTACATTCCAACTCAAACTTGCTGGTTTTCATATCTCTAGACATTAGCTGTACGACATAATTCCATTTTGTTCATTCATTTTATGTTGTAATTTACATCTGTTGATGCCATCTTCTACTGTGCATTTTAGCTAGCCATTTTTATATTTTGATATGCAATGCAAGTGTTCTTTGTAGTGCTTCAAGTTTTTTCATTTATTAGTGCTGCCTGGGCCAATAAATACTGTTTGTTGTGATATACCAGTGATTTTTATTACTAGTAGCTTGCTGGACTGTTTTCAGTATTTTGGTCACAATGTTTACATGCTGGTACCAGTATTGAGTTTTCGTTTGATTCCAGTGCTTATGCTTTTTATCCAGTTCACTTCAAGACTTAGTTTGATACCAGCATGCTGTTGTGTTATTACTGTCCTTAGTTTAAATTGTGATCATGTGGGCAATTGACTCTATTGATGCTTGTATGGTACCAGCAACAATGCTTTCTCTTTTAAAAAATGATTTCCATGTCTCATCTATCCCCAACTGCAGGGATAAAAAGAAAATATACCAAATTAAGAGTAAAAATCTGTGTGAATAAGATTTGTTTCAAGATACTATGAAACTCTGGAAATTTGGGACAACAACATTCGAAATAAAAACTATATGCCATAGTGACATCTAATTTAAGCATTAAAACTATTTCACTTTATGGGTTAATATATGAAAAAAATAAAAAATAAACAAAAAATTGTCCCAATTAACCCCATCTGACAGGACTTCACCGAGATATATAGGTTCAAATTTGACAACTTCAGCAGGTAAAATTCTGGTCATGTGAATGTGCACCCCCAAACTTGGCTCGCGTAAAGCCTTCATAAGCACCCACGTTGTGCCAAATTTCAGCTTTGCATGTTTTTGAGGTATAAGTGAATCGATAAATATTCGAGCAAAAAATTGCTGTTTTCTACTGTTTTTTTCGTCTTAATTTATGATCACGTGACCTACGATACAAAATTGGCAAACATGACTGTTTTAATTTTTATGTTTGAGTCCAAATTTTAACTTCCTAGGTTTAACAGTTTGTTAGCTATAAGCAAATCAATCCTCATCCGCAATAGTTTCTAATTGACTAATTAGTATTGATACTTACAAACACACAGATAAAAAGTTTAAAATCTTTTGAAGTTTCATTTGAGTTGGACAAAAAAGCTTCAACTACTACAAGTAGCATTAACACATCATTCCATCACTGTCATTCAGCTCAACTTTTTCAAAATATGCAAATACGAATAGAGCATAGCAGACCTAGTACGAATGTTCAAGTTCGCATTTGTATTAGTCGATTTGCAAAGATTTTTGGGAATTTCACAATCAAAAACAGTGAATACGAATGAACAAAAAAACGAAGGTTTTTGTTTGTACGAAGAGTAGAGTATGAGCCCTCTGGAGATGTAGAATTATATTTCGCTTCTAAATCTGAATTTTCAAGTTCCTCCAGTATATCTGTAGAAACCACTGAACCACAGTATATCTAAAGGAACTTTCCTTGTCTTGTTCACTTTCAGTAAACTTTTCCGCCTTTGCTGCCATGGTCATGGCTTCTTATTCTATTCCTATCTATGCAGGATCAATTGAAAGGTGCATATATTGACACCCTCCACAGGATCTTAAACTGTTCCTTCTCAAATGTTCCATTTCTAAGCCTCATCAAAGAGCTAAAGAAACTGTACAAGGTTTGCAACTGTAGATCGAGCGGTCCAAATTGATAGCGAAGCTAAATGAAAACAATTAACGATTAGACCACCTCACTTTTCTCTTGCATGGTCCACATTAATTGCGCAACCCACAAATTAAAAGTCCACTATGAAATCTCCCTACTCTGGTAAAATAAACGGCCATTGTAATGAAGAACTGACAACTGCATATGTGACCAGGCTTCATGACCAAGCCTGCATGATGTTTTCTTCAATCTTTACCCTACGACTAAAATCACCTCAACCAAGATTATAACAATACATACATAAATTATTCCGAAGCTTGGAAAGGACAAATTGGTCAGGGTCCTCTAAGGCAGGTATCACAAACCAAACAATAACAGTGTACATGTTCGATACATAACTATAACTCTACAAATACAAAGCATTCTGCATTCATTTAGCACTAAACAAAGCTGGCATATGACAACATTCGGCATAAGGGTGCAGACTGCAAAGGGTGCAAACTGCAGAGTGCAGAGGTGTAAATCTGCAATATGAGCCAACATGTTCGTGCTTCAAAAATAATTACGTAATCAAAGAAACTATTTTTTTAATGAATATTTTATTTAATTTTTAAAGTCAAGTTTTGAGCATTTTTAGAATTTAAATTCAAGTTCTGTTAAAATATAAGTTGGGTTTCAAAATTCTTTTAGAACAATTAAAAATGCCAAACAGGTCATAGATTGTTTTCACATGCAATCATTTAATGGTTGCACTTAATCTGTTGGGCAAAAAATAATAATTAGTCTAAAGCGTTTTCCAATCACATTCACACGTACCAGTACTATTGGTAGTCATTATCTAGAGCAGAGATCACCAAACTAGAGCTGCACGCCAGATTTGGCCTATGTACTTATTTTATTCGGCCTGCCACTTGCTACGAAAATAAAAGCTAAACTATAACTGTTACAAAAAAAGTAACCATTTTTTTTAAAGACTGACGTTGGTGTTGAGCCATATGCAAGCTATCATTGATTTTTGATTTTGTTTAATGTCATGACATCACAAAGTTTGTTGCTCAAAACAATATTATTTCATCAATGAGATTTCATCTTTTTGGGCAGATAATATTTCATCATTTTTGGCAGATAATAGCAGACTAGGCAGCTTGAGCAGGATAATTTGGGCAGTACCAGTACTAATAATTAAGTTAAGGTTCTGTTGTAATACTGTACTCTTCAGATGACTACTACAGTCATTAACAAAAGTTTAAGACCACCCTAATTTTTTCGAATAAATCGAAAACGAACCATTTTTAGTGTACATACATTTCATTTATTTAATTGACTCCTTTTCGATATCAAAGTTTATTTGGACTAATTTCATAGCGTAAATTCTCAAAAAGTCAGTATTTTGTATGTCCGCCATTGTTTTGGATGACTGCAGCTAGGCGTCAGGGCATGTTGTTGATGAGGTTGGCGCAGTATTCCTTTGATATCTCTTTCACCCAAACTTCTTTTATGGCCCGGCAAAGGTCTGGAAGACTTGAAGGCTGCTTTTCCACGACTTTATCCTTCATTACCGTCCATAAATTCTAAATCGGGTTGAGATCAGGGATGTTTCCAGGCCAATCCAAGACCTTCACTCTCTTCTTCTTCAGAAAATTCGTCACCAACTTTGTTCTATGGCACGGGGCGCTATCCTGCATAAATATATTGCATCTATGGACTTGCATGTGTAGCTGGAGCTTATCAGAGAGTAGTTGAACGTACTTTTCGCCATTCATGATGGTTCCACTGGGTAAAATGAACAAGCCACCAATCCCATGTTGCGACATTGCCCCCCAAATCATCTGGCTTGGGGGATGTTTCATTGTGGATACTGTATACTTGTCATCATAACGCTTGCCAGGAGGTCTCCTCCCGTGCCTTTTTCTCACGACGAACTGTTGGAAGGTTGACTCGTCCGAGAATAGAACTTTTGACCATTGTTGAATAGTCCAATCACAGTGTTTCTTGGTAAACGCCAGCCTCTTGGCTTTCATGACTGGCGTGAGTCTTGGTTTTCGGGCTAGTTTATACGATTTTAGGTTGAATTCTCTGCTCATCCGTCGAGAAATGGTTATTTGAGTCACTCTCGTACCTTTTCGAAGTAAAGCGACTTGAAGTTTCTGTGTAGAACTAGTTGGAGTGCGAACTACCATCCTTTGAATGAGGTTATCGTCACGTATTCTGGTTTTTCGAGGTCTACCACTGCGTTTTCTGTCTCAGAATATTCCTTCAGAGACATGTTTGGTAATTGCCTGGTGTACTCCTTCCTTGGTAACACTCAAGACGTGCTGCAATTTGACGTTCGGACACTCCTTCATTGTGCAGAATGACTATTTGAGCCCTCTGAACCTCGGTCAAGGACTTTTTTTGCCCATTTCGAACTACGCAAATTTTCGAAAAAATGCCAATTTTTCTGTTCAAGTGAAATAATGAGCAAAGAAATGTAATTGATTGACCTATTAACTCTAAAACAACCAAGATAATGTAATTGAAATAATTGGCTGACGCAATAATACGTCAGGTTAAAAGATGATCAATTTTTGGGGGGTGGTCTTAAACTTTTGTTAATGACTGTGGTAAAAGAAAATTCTGGGTGTCAGTGTTTAATGAAAACAGGAAAAATAGTATTTTTTGTGGAAACCAATAATGGTGCAGCTAGTTGCTTGATATGCAACAAAAGTCATGTTGGCTTAAAAGACTAATAATTTTCGTCTGCATAATGAGAACAAATCACCAAATATCATCTAAAATATTTGAAGTTCATATGGGAAATCTACTTACTGAAAAACTGTACTCAATGAAACTTAGTTAGCAATGCCAGATTTCTTCACGCAGCAATTGGCTAACAAGGAATCCATTAGTCATATAAGTTATAAAATCATGCACAAAATAAGAACACAAAAAAGCATTTACTGAGGCAGCTACAGTACATCAAAGAGTGTATCATGAAAGCAGCGAAAATGTTCATTCATTCATACTTTGTTGTTCATTTATTGTTCGTTGAATTTGCAAATTTTGTTATGATGCAGCCTACAAGTTTAATGTTTACAGCACACCATGAGTGTTTAAAGAATTTTGTTTTAACAGTACGAGGCAACCACAAATGGAGGTACTGTATTTCTTTGAATATAAATAAACAGCCCTTGATTAGAAGCCGCACAAAAAGGGAAAAAAGCCGCCCTTGTTTGGAAGCCACATTAAGAGCTGTCTTGATTTATTGTACAATTTGCATATCTTAAATAACACACTTAAAAGCGCCATGTGCAAACCCATCTGTTAATAAGTACGGAATTCACACAGCAGGACACCAATTACAGTGTTCTAAGTTGCTACAGTAGGGTATTTACAGGCAGTTGCAAACTTTAAATATTTTTGTTTGGAAGAAGTTTGTTCAGCTCTTTTAATAGTATGACAGCAAAAAATAAAAGCCGCCCTTGAATAGAAACTGCTCAAAATGACCACAAAAATAAATAGAAGCCGTGGTTTATATTCAAAGAAATACAGTAAATTATGCCCAGTTTAGAAAAAAGTTTACAGTGTTTTACCCAAAAACACGATGCCCTGCAGTGCATTACAGTAAATGTTAGCTTTTCCAGCAATCTATTGATTTTCATTACATTTTTGGTACATCACGACTGCTAACTGTGCTGTTTATTGTGCTTGATTCAAGTCAATGGAAATTCTAAACACTTGCATATATTTGTTCACAATTTCCACCCAGCCTGCAGCTGTTAATTTTGTAGCAGTCCAGCCCTCACACAAAAAAGTTTGGTGACCCCTGATCTAGAGTTTAGAGAAATCCATTGTTTTTGTTTTGTTTTTTTTTTAGTTGCTTTTACTTGTTGCAATTAATATGAAAAATTGATCAATTTTGTTTCTTTGATCACATAATTATTCTCCAAAGCATGAAAATGTTAGCGCATATTGCATAGTTATGAAATTCCATAGTTACATCTTTGTACCCTTACGTCTGCGTCCTTATGTCCGTGCCCTTTTGCCTGGGTCCTAATGTCGTAGATCAGCATACGAACGCTTTTTTAGCAGACAACTTTTGGCAAAGAGCAGCAGTCGCTGTGCGTTTTGTTAACAAATTTTAAACTGTAGTACTAGTTTCAAGGCTTAAAATGGTAGAAGCTAAGCTCGGCAAGATATTGACATCTTTGGATTCAGTTACCAAATGACTGGATACCATTGACTCTAAGCTAAAAATACTTAGCAAAGGAACGGATTACATTGAGACCAAGTTTGACAGAATGGATAAAAGAATTGGCACTTTTGAAAATCAAAAGCTCTATTTAAATAAAATACTAACAAAAGCTCTTTACAGCAAAATTTCAAAAGAAGAATTCGACAAATTAGCTTCGAGAATGAAGTATAATCTCGTAGGCCGGAAACAATACTTCTTAAATGATCTTTCTAACAAATGCTTAAGTTTACTTACTAACGATCTCGAAGATAGCAATGCATGGGAGACTATAGAGCAATCAAAAGCTATGATACGTTACAGATAGACTCAGCCGAAATTTATCATGCCAATGTCCAATTGTCCATGGACTTCCCAGGCACCCTATATCATCTCAAGGCAAAACAAATAACTATCCTATAATCATTAAACTACCTATAATTTTCGAAAAAAAGAAAATAAATGATTCACTGCCTAAACTGAAAGCATACAAACAGGAGCAAAGCGAGTTTGCGATTTCTAATCTATCAATATCTATCAGCGAGCATCTGCCAAAAAGAATTTCAGAATCATAGAAAGTCTTTAAAGTCAAAGTATACAGAAGCAGGGGAGGATAATAAAAATCAACCCACTGCACAGCATTTGATGGCGAATACTGCTTATATGTTGAAGATACCAAATTCTCTCCATTTGAATAGTTTTAATCATTCATTTTGATTCGCGATGATGACTATATGATTATTGTCAGATTGCTTTTTGTTTGATGGAAGTTTTGCTGACTAATTACTGTCAATTACCTACTGCTGCTGCTTAGACTTTATTTTTAAGTTCATTTGTACACATTACGTATTAATTATAATTAGATCAGTCTTACTGAAGTCTGACTCTATTCACTGACGGTATAATTTAACTCTTGCTTCAATTAGAACTTCACGCAAGCACATTGTACGTTTGTTTTTGTTTGCGAATTTTTTCACATGAGGATTGATTTGCTCATAACTAGCAAACAGTAAAATCAAGGAAGTTGAAATTTAGAATCAACATAATAATTAATGAAAGTGTCTGTGTGCAAATGTTGGGGACCCTAGATCACACGTGATCGTGAATTAAGACACAAAAAACATGAAAACACAGCGATTTTTGGCTTGAAGTATAGTAATCCGCTTACAACTCAAAAACCATCTGACATGAGAAGCTATAATTTGAACACAATGTGGGTGCTTATGAATGCAAGTTTGGGGGCACCCAGTCACAAGATCAAAAAATTGTACAGGCCGAAAATGGGCAAAAAGTTGATGAATTTGAACAGATATATCTCAGTAATTACCGGAATTGATGAAAAATGGTTTGTGATTTTTGAGCACACTATCAACCATCTTTTTTTGATCATGTTTGTTTACCCCAAATTAAATACTATTTTTCTTGTTTGTTTTTTTTTCTTCTTTCTTACTTGTTTTTTTCTTTTTTTTTTCTTTCTTCTCATGCTAACTAAACTGCTAAACGCAATGTATTCAAACTTTGAGCAATTGAAGATATCACGCTGGACTTTTGTGCAACAGAAATCGGGGGTGCCAGATTAAGGGGATCTTCTTTAATCAACTGCTCCAAAATTTTGAACTTTTAAACCATTACAAGTAAATCGATCAAATTTTAAACTGGGTATATATTAAAAACAAACTAAACCTACCAAAAGTTGGGGGTGCCACAAAGGGGTTTCCTCCCCCAAAGGGCCTTCCAAAATTCAAAACTTTTTAACCATTCACGCTAGACACATGAAAATTTCAGGGTAGGCAAATATGAAGAAAATAAAATTTGACAAAATTTGGGGTATCAAAATGGGGGCCCTCAAATAAAGACACCAAAATTCAAACTTTTTAACCACTCAAGCTAGAAACATGAAATTTTCAGGATTGGCAATAGGCAAATATGAAGAAAAAATAAAATTTGACAAAATTTAGGGGTACCAATATGTACCTAAAAGATCCCTCTTAAACAAGGATGCCAAAATTCAAACTTTAACCACTTAAGTTAAAATTTTCAGAATTGGAAAATATGAAGGAAAGATAAAATTTGGGGGTACCAAAATGGGGGGTCCCCTTCAAACAAGGATGCCAAAATTCAAACTTTTTAATTGTTTAAGCTAGACACATCAAATTTTCAGGAGAGGCAAATACAAAGTAGATAAAATTTGACAAAAATTTGGATCACCAAAATGGGGTCCCTTAATCGGGTCTTTCAAAATTCAAACTTTTCAAACATGAAACTTTCAAAATAGGTAATTATAAAGGAAACATAAAATATGACAGAGTTTGGAGGTAACACAATGGTCCTACCCAATCGGTGCAGCCAAAATCAAAAACTTTTAACCACTTAGGCTAAACACAAGAATCTTTCAAGTTAGGCAAATATAACAGAAAGTTATATGACAAGATTTCGGGGTACCATATGGGATGTCCTTCAATTGCGTCCTCCAAATTCAAACTTTTCAACCATTCCAGCTAGACTCATGGAACTTTCAGAAAACTGTAGGCAGGGGCAAAATAAACTTTTTTAACAACTTGCCTGTTCGGCAAGTAATATCATATTACTGTAGGCAGAAAACTGTAGGCAGGGGCGAAATTAACTTTTTTAACAACTTGCCTGTCCGGCAAGTAATATCATCATATTATGTCTACTGCTCGGGGAAATTTCAACTTGCCTGAAAAAAAAAAAAGGCACAATAAGTTTTGAGGCTGTTTATCTTTGGAAAAAAATTTGTAAAAAGTACTTCTTGGCAAAAACACTGAATTTGCATAATATGCAAATCCTATTTCGAGAATCAAGCTTTTGTGTGTGATTGTTATGGTAAGGTGATGTAATAAGGATGTTCATTTCAGAATATCTGCATATTCTAGAATAATTTCAGATCTTTTTTTTTTAATTCCAGAATCTTTCCAGAATATCAAAACCTATTGCAAAATATCAAAATCATTCAATTTTGGACGAAAAATTAATGCTAATTGACAGCAATATTGCTGCCACCGAGTAGCAATAGTAATGGCAATACCAACTAGATAGGAGCTTGCTGAGGAGCTACCCCTTTAAACAGTTGATCCAAATATCTACAGATTTTAAAAAAACTAGTGCCCTATCTTAAACCGTTCAAAAAAATTTACTTTGGAGGGTCCATTTAGTAGGTTTTGGGCAAGATGGTACCCCCAAACTATTTCAAAACAGTTGCTTCTTAAACATATACTGAAAAAACTAGCACCCTAGCTTAAGTTGTTCAAAAAATTGATTTTTGAGGTGTCCCCAAAGGGGTGGCACCCCCAAACTATGTCAAAATATTTGTCTGTTAAATATCTAAAGATATCAAAATAAACCTAGGTTAAAAATCATTCAAAAAATTGCTTTTTTGAACCCCCATTTTGGGGGTCCCCGAAGGAGTAGCCCAAAAAAATTTCAAAAGACAAAATTGTGTTTGCAGCTCAACAACTTGACACAAAAATTTGATTTCCATGTTTTGTGGTTTAAGAGAAGAAGGACATACAAGATTTAGAAAGAAAAAAAAAAGAAAACCTCATCGTGGTCAAAACCATGTGAAATATTTTTTGCTGTGCTTACGCCGTTTTTGAATCAGACGACTTTTTACGCCAACTTTTGGGGCGGTTTTGGGTCCTAAAACCAAGGTCAAGTGACTAATTGACTCGAAATTTGGTACAAACATACAACTAATTAATCTCAAACTGCTGCCAAAATTTCATGTTGCTAGACCTAACTGTTCTCGAGTTATAAGCAAAAGTCTGAAACTTTGCACTCGTTGGTTTAAAAATGGCTGAGTAAAAACAACCAAACACATGACTCAGCGTTGGTTGTTCCTATTACGACATTAATGCATTGTTATAATCAATTGTCGATCACCATTTTTTTGCTTTTTTCTTGTGATAAAGAAAAGTTACCCTTGCCTATTGCTGCCACAAGAAAGAACACGTAAATTTTCAATCTTTCTTTTTCGTCATAAAAACGAACAAAAAAAGAAATGCCAAGAGTTTAAAGAGAATAAACAATAAAGCATTGACATGCATTGCTCGCACATACGCCTATGCCATGCAGTCGTACACACCCGCTATCACTCATGGTTACATGATAGGGTGGTCCTTAAATACATAGCAAAAATTAAGCAATAAAAATTAGCATGGGAACCGAAGTAAATGTGTTCCTTTTATGCTAAAACCATCGTGTGTGAAAAATCTCTGAGATAGAAAAACATTTAGAGGTTGCACAAAGGCAGTAAAGTTTTTCATAAATACCCAATTTTGCAAAAACAAGAGCTTCGCTGTTTGCAGAGTGTAGGCTGTTCAAACGCACTAATAATATGGGTGTGAGCCAACTTATTGTATGTTGCCAACTATGGTATTCTTTGAGGCGAAATGTTTGAGTAACTGAAGCTGATCTTCATCACATTTTTCAATTAACCAGACGTATTCTTATATAAGTGCCACTGCCGCTCTGCAGTTGTACGCGGAACTTGGATTCTTTGAACCAACTTTCTGTCTGCCATCAATAAAGCTGATAATTCAATCCAAGAATCAAAGTCAATAAATAGAAATTTTTGATCATGTTTCATTTTTTGGAAAAATGCAATTAATTGTGTTTAATCAGCAAAACCACTTTATTCAATTGTTGTTTCTTAATGGCACGCTTGGTAAAGTTTCTATATTCGTGAAGACCTGCAACCATTCGTCACTTCATGCCATCATGCACCTCTGGTTCAAAAAAACCCAAGCCGTTAGTTTCTTAGACAAGCACCAAAGCCGACCAGAGAATCTTTTCGTTATGGTTGCCCCAGTTTTCTTGTCAATGCAATTTTGCCATGTTTTTTGCAAGTCCAAGATTTTGTTTACATTTTGGCACGTTTAGTGCAGATACAAGGAATGATGCTTTGATCTACGCTTGCCACAATCATGCAGTTCTGGTGTATGGTAAACTGATTATGGCCAGCATAAGTTAGGGGTAGAGGTGGAGTCCTCAAGGACACAATTTGAAGTCCTTAACCTTGGCCTCGAAGGTCAAGTCCTTGGCTTTGGCCTCAAAGTCTGCAAGTCCTCGAAAATGCCTTGCCCTCGGCTCGAGGACAGCATTATTTTTTTGATTTTGGAGCGAAAACCTTTTTTTTGGAGATCACTTCCGCGTTGTGTCTTTGGTCCTTGACTTTGGCCTCGAGCATTCCTGTCCTTGGCCTCAAGAGGGTCTGTTCTCGGAAGGGCTGTTCTTGGCTTTGGTCTCTGATTTTTTTTGTGTCCTTGACCTTGGCCTCGAGCCTTGTGTTTTCGACTCCACCTTTGGTTAGGGGTGCCATAATCAGTTCTGGCACCCCTAACCAATTTCTGATTTTGCTCAAGTTTTGCTTTAATGGAGATGCAAGCACCAGATTCTTACTTTTAGTGTTTGAGACATTCATGTCAAAAAACATATTACCCTGTAGCAACAACTTTCTCAGCTTATCTCCACTCTTTTAACACTCGACTAACTGCTCCCATTAAGAATTGGAGGAATCTTGAGCATATGTTTTATGCAGATGCCAGAGGTGATGAGAGGCAGGTGATGAACTTGTGAGAATGAATTTGAATAAGATTGAAATTGATCCGAGTTATTAATCGAAACTTTTTAAAAAATGTTCAGAATATTACGGGCTCCTATTTTTTTTTTAATTTCTTAAAATGATCTTTCAAATTCTCTACTTGGTTTTTTATTTTGGACTTGCCAGTTGCCACTCTTATATCCACTGCTTCCATTGATTTTATTCTCTAACGATTTGTTTTGAGCCAGAAGAAAATTTTGGTACCTTTGTCGTGAGGGTCTATGGAACAGAGCATTTGTACTGTCCACATTAAACAAATCTTTCGAGTCATCTTTTTTGTTACTTGTGGCAGCTTGAAAGATTCGCTACGTATTTTAACAAGTTTAATTAGTACACAAGGTTTGTCATTTATTCAGAAATTAATACTTGGCAACTTAAATGATTCCTGTCAAACTTATTGAGGCAAAACAACTACCGACTACAGAAGAAGACATATAAAAAATATATGATGCATAATTGTCTTGTACACTGTCTTCCCAGTTTCTACAGTGCTCAATGGACATGGGCCCCCAGTTAACCGTACAAAAAGTTCAGTTAAAAATTCGAAATTAAAAAAAAAACACTGCAGGCTGTTTCCCTCAAATACGTCTGTCACGTGGGGTGGAAACTGAGCAAAAACAGTAAAAGAGCTCACCCACGTCTCCCCCTCCTCGCACTGGAAGCCCTTTGGCGACGAGAGCCCAAGCTATCCCACTAGGGTTAACTGTTGTAAGCACCGGCCAGTGGCCGCATCCAGAGTCGATGGTGCAGAGCCGCAGCTGGTACTAAACACTGTAAGCATTAACTGTGGAGGCTGAGCATCTTAATCAAACACTGCTGATGCGTGTCTGTCATACGTTGTGAAAACACTGTTGAAATTTTAAACACTCCTTTAGATACAAAGCAGCATTTTACGTCACAGTGATCAACCGATTTGGATTAAATGTGGTTTTATTTGGTTGATAATTTCTTAATTTACTTGGCTGAGGTCGACATTTTGGTACAATTTTGGTTCTTTGGTTGAGACTGTTAACCGGAGTTGCTTGTAGTATCGCAATTTTTTCTTCCAAACAAAAGTTAAATCTGTTAGAACCGTTCTGATAAGGCCGTGCTCGTCTTGTGATATATAATATTGTATATACGGTAGCGTATGAATAATCTCAAATCTTCACTGTTCATGTGCAACTTGTAAACTTTAATTTTTTTCCGAGATATTTTGCATGTACAGTTTTTTATTGAAAACGAACAAATTTAACCCGGTTCCCGTATAGTTTTCTAAAATTTTGAAATAAGGACCACCCTATTACACGATGCGTGCGTAGGTCAGCGTGTGTGTAATCGCTGTTTGCTGTATGCGCTTGTTATTGAGTGAGCAATGCGCGATCAATGACATTCATACGCAAACAACCCAGAAGCAGCGCATTTTAACAAGTTTCTACTATTCGGATTCCATAATTTGGAACTGATTCAATTTTGGAACCAGTTCCAATGGATTCGGTATTCTGGAATGAACATCCCTACATAATAAATAACATTTCCCAATGTATCACGCAAAAATTGATTTTTTGGTTGTAATGCATTTTCAATCTCGAATATTTGGGAAACTACACCAGCTAGAAAGCTAAATTTTGTTGCAAAAGTTATAGGAGCTAAAAGCTTTTCACATAATCATAACAAAAAAATTGCAAAATTCTAGACGTTGTCTTCATGCAGCGCAGGGTATAGTTGTACTTGTGATATATGAAACAGCAGTTAACACGGCAAGCATGGGAAATTTTATCTCAGAAAAAAAAACAAAGCACATTGTGCCAAAAAGTTGCCAAAAACGCGCCTGAGTATCGAAAAATTTGCGTGTGATTTAAGAAGTGTTAATTGCGATTAATGATGTGCGTAAGATTAAACAAAATGTTCATTGTAATGATGGCAAAGTGCTCAAATAAAACAAGCAACAGCTTTCTCTACTTGGATTTTATTTTAATGTGACAAAAGCAGACTTAATTTGCATCTCTAAAAAATCTTGTTTCATGTTGTTTAAAACGCTGTATTTTGTTAGTTTGCCCGTCGAACAAGTTAAGCCGAAAAATAACTTGCCAGAAATAGAACCAGTTTGCGGCAAAAACCTTTTTTTGGTCTGTAACTGAGCTTGGGGGCAAAATTCCGGACTGAAGTAGAATTATTTAGTTAAACCAAACTACGCAGAAACATTTTCCCCCTTCAAATTTGCTTAATCAACAAAAAATCGACGCCTATGCTGAACTCTATGATTTAACAAAATAGTTATGCTTTAGACTTTGCTGGAACCACTTTAAATCAATTTTTCTAGTCTAATCCTAATTCAGTGCTCACATTTTAATTTCAGAGCCCACTTTTCCATGACTATCTCTTGGTCAGGGCAACTTGTCAACCAGGTTGAGTGGTCATGAAACTCCAACAACAAATTACGCAATTTTCAAAATACTGTGGCTAGTAGAACTGGTTGATAACTTACCTTGATTTTTGTTGGTCCAATCGTCCACGAACTACATCAGCATAAATAGCAGATATTAGAAGATCTTCTAGTTCTCGAATGTTTTTGACATCCAGTTCAGATAACAAAGTGTCATAGGAAATGTACTGCAACAATTATAAGGCAAGGTAATAAAGAATGAGCCTTATTGTTTCACCCTATTGTCAATTGACAAGATAATTTAAAACCCTACTCAACTAGGGTAATTGTTGGACAGTCAAAGTAATAGGGTAATTCTTGGACAGATAAAATTCTATCGGCTATATTAACCATTAATAGTAAGAATTATTGTTTTTTTGTTCTGTGAGAAAATGTACATACAAACAAACAAGGTTGCCAAATTTTCATGAAAAACATAACTAAGGGCCAAAATAGACAAGCAAGTTTCTTCTGCGATTTTACTGCTCCAAACAATTACCACTCCGTTTATTAAGAACAATGTTACATAGCTTATTATTAATTACCACTCCATGTACATGTGAAACTGTTTTTCTGCAAATTTACTTGAAGCAATAAAAAATTTTGGCACTGAAACTAATCTTCTGCAAGAAACTTAAAATTCCATTTACACATTCGTGCAACAATTTTTGCTTTCTTAAAAACGCTGCGGCAATTATGTTGTGGTTTTGTTCTACAGGTCCTTGAAAACTCATTTACACGTGGCAAATTTAACACTCTTGCAGATAGAGTCAGACTACTCGGTTATAGTAATCTGAACTACCAGTAGGCAAATTTCAAAAAAGAAAAGCGGTAGCATCAATAGTAATTCAAATGCTTTTAAAAAGAAAAAAAAACAACAGACATTGTGGATATGAGCCTAGCTTGCTCGAAATGACACCATCACAAGACAGGCGGTTTTTAGTTAGGAGTGTTTAGCAGTAACCCTTTGCCTTCTTGCCACAGGTAAGAAAATATCAAGCACAACTTCCGCAACTGTGAAAGTTGCGTTGCGCTATAAATTTTTATTTTGATACATTGCAAAAGTCACATACAACTACTGTCCTTAAAACTTCTTGCGGATCAATTGCGCTGCGCTTTCAATTTTTTTTGTTAATGTCACAACTTTATACTTAGGTGCGTAGCTATGAGATTCGAAAATCTCTTAACATCGAGCCGTTACTTCTCTGAATTGAAAGATCTCAGCTTAGATGTTTGGCCATGTAAGCAGAATGCCACAAAAAAGACTCCCAAACAACTTTACTTCCCAAAGCAAATGGGGGAAGACCAGTTGGACGACCTAGAACTAGTCGGACCAAATACATTGAGGATCTTGGATGGAATTGTTTGGGACTTCACCAAAGCAAAATGACGGAAGTGATTGAAGAACATGAAATGTGGCAGCTTAATATCAAGCTGCTGCCCCTGCAACCCTCACAGAAAATTGGGGAATGAAGAAACAAGATATTTTTGACATAACTCGGTTCATTTTGATCGTAATATCGTCAAACGCCGATTGTCGACCTTCTATTGCAAATTACTTACTCCTTTTCCACCTAAAATCACAAAAATCCATAATTTACATTGTCTTTTCTACACTAAACTGCAGAAATTTGATTGTGCTTTGACTTGGTACAAAAATCTCGTTCTTCCTCTTCTTTCTTCATTGCCCGCTTTTCCGTGAGGGTTGCGGGGGCAGCAGCTTGAGATTAAGCCACCACACCTCACTGTCTTCCATCACCTCCATCATTTTGCTTGGGTGAAGTACCAAGCGGTTCCATCCAAGATCCTCAATGTAATCAATCCATCTAGTTCTAGGTCGTCCGACTGGTCTTCTCCCATTTGCTTTGGCAAGTAAACCTTGCTTAAGGAGTCTTTCCTGAGGCATTCTGCTTGACATGGCCAAACCATCTAAGCTGAGATCTTTCAAGTCGGAGAGGTAACGGCTCGATGTTGAGAGATTTTCGAATCTCAGAGCTACGCACCTTGTTAAACAGTGTAACATTTTCCAATCTCAGTGCTACGCACCTTGTTAAACAGTGTAACTCCCCCTTCGATTTTTCGTAAAACCTCATTTCGGACGCTTGCACTTGTGATCGCACTCTTTTGGTCATTACCCAAGATTCATGACCATAAGTGAGAATGGGGACAAAAACTGCTTTGAAAATTGAGAGCTTTGCCTTTTTCGACAATTCTCATTTCATGACAATCGAGTTGTGCAAAGCTCGCATTACTGCACTAGCCTAGCCTATTCGGGTATCGAGTTCTTCTTCTTGCCTTCCGTCACTCGTAAATGCAACCCCAGGATACTTAAACTTCTCTACCTGCTTCAGTGTCGCTCCATTCACTTGTAATACGCACTGATCAGGGTTTCTTGAAAGATGAAGTACCTCAGTTTTGGTCGAGCTTATTTTCATTCTGGCAGTGTTGCATGCATCTGCAAAGCTATTTTATGCGCACTGGAGGCCAGATTCTGTGGAAGAAAGCAGAACCAAATCATCAGCGAATAGCAGACGACTGATTTTGCAATTTCCAATCGTGGCACACTCATCAGCTTGGCTGCATTTGTCGATCCAATTCATGTAAACACTGAATAGGAGAGGTGACAAAACACACCCTTGCCGGAGTCCAACGCCCACATGGAACGACTTTGATTGCTTGCCATTTACCCGAACACAAACCTCCGGTTGGCAGTAGAATGACTTAATGGCATGCAACAATTGACCATTAACGCCGTACTTCTGCAAAACTTTTCAAAGTTTATCCCGAGGAACTCGGTCATATGCTTTTTCAAGATCGACAAAGCATGCTAAGAGATCTTTGCCATACTCCCAAGATTTCTCGAAGATTTGCTTCAGAGTGAAGATTTGGTCCGTGGTGCTGCGACCCGGACGAAAACCGCACTGACCATCTTCCAGTCTTGATTCCACTATTTCTCGGCATTTCCTTTCAAGGCATTTGGCATATACTTTCCCTGGCAAACTGAGGAGTGATATCCCTCTGTAGTTTGTACATTGCTTGCAATCTCATTTCTTGAATATCGGAATAATCACACCTGTTTGCCAATCTCTGGGAGTTTTGCCAAACTTCCACGCAACTTGACACACTCGCGTTAACCAGAGAATTCCTTCTCCAGTCAGCGTTTTCAACATCTCGAGTCTGATTTCATCTTCACCAGCAGCTTTTCCAGATTTTATCTCTTTAATTGCCGTTGCCCTTCTGCCGCAGTGAAAACTTCCTCTTCCCCTAGATGTGTCACTTCGTGTGTGTCACAAGTCGATGCCTTTACAGGATTTAAAAGATCTTCAGAGTATTCTCTCCATCGTGAAAGGATTTCATTCTCATCCGTTAGAATGTTGCCTGCAGAATCCCTAATGGAGTACGTGACACTCGATCTTTTGCCACGTAAACGGCGGATGGTCTGCCAAAATACTTTGTTTGCCGAAAAATAGTTGGAATCCAACCGACGACCAAACTCTTCCCATGACTTCTCCTTGGATTTCTTTACTGTCAAAGTTGCCGCTTTTCGCGCCTCAGTGTACCAGGATTGCAAATCAGATGACGATCTGTCCTGTAGCCAGGCCTTGAACGCATCTTTCTTTGCTCGAATACCTTCTTTAACCTCTTGGTTCCACCAAGGTGTTCTTTTCTCACTATCGCCCGCCACTCTTAGCCATTTTTGCCCACAACTTTCAGCAGCTGATGAAATGATTGCTGATCTGAACAGCAGCCATTCCTTCTCGATGTCCTCAGATACATCAGGAAGTTGTCTGAACTTTGATGATATACTGGATGAAAACTGTTTTCTTACTTCTTTGTCCTCCAAAGCTCCCATTTGATCCGGTAGGTCACAGACGATCTGTTGGATCTCCTGTTTGGCCAAGGTTTCGAAAGTCGTAAGGAACACACTACCAGATGGTGATAAGTTCACAATTCAGCACCTCGCTTCACTCGAACATCCAGCACATCAGGAAACAAATCTGACAAAACTATTATCAAAAATTTTTGATCCATACTAGGTGGATACCATGTATACTTGTGAACCTCTCTGTGCTGGAAAAAGGTATTCATGATGCGGAGTCCGTTGCTGCAACAGAGCTGATATAAATACCTTCCGTTCTCATTCAGTCCAGTGACTCTATGTTTTCCGTTCACACCCTTCCACGTATCTGTGTCTGTTCCAACATGTGCGTTAAAATCCCCCATAAGGACTGTAGATTCAGTAACTGATACTCGTGGAAGAGCATCATTTACGTCATCCACAAAAGCCTGATATTCACTCGTGGCATTGGGGGCATATATTTGCAATAGGCACAATGACCGATCCAATACCTTGAGCTTCAACATACAGACCCGTGATCCCAAAGGAATCCAATCTGACACACAGTCTGACAAATGGGGGCTTGTGAGAATTCCCACACCCCCTTGAGCAGACATACTAGGATCAGCACCACATTAAAAGAGTTTCCATCTGCCATCCAAATCCACAGTTCCAGAGCCATGTCGTTTGGTTGAAGAAACTCCGATAATATCGAGATGATACCGCTTTGCTTCCTCAACCAATTCTAGCTCTTTTCCTGTGAGGATGTGAGGGTGAGGATATTCCAATCGCCCAACAGCAGTTGGTGATGGTTGACCCGTGAGTGTGCGTTATTATCTCAAGTACGAATACTCTGCACTGCCTCCATTCGCCTCTCCAAACGTGTAGCGGGCACATTGATGGAGCTGCCACAAGGACTGGCTAGTGGAGATTTTCGCTTATTTTTCGAATGGGCCCCTTTGCCTAAGGCTCGAACACCATAGGGGTTTTGCTGAATGACGACCTGGGAATTCCTAGGTGCTTCCCTGCCAAAAGAGGTTTCACTTGTGAAGGTGGCCCCATTAACGTCGCTCACGTAATTTTCATTATTTGTGCTCATCATGATTTGTTTTGCAGTTTAATCTAACTGCGGAGAGGTTTTATATCAGAGTTGACCTTCTCCTAGATTATATGCTTACCACAGCTGATGGGCATAACCAACCCAGGTTTTAAGTTTTCCAACTTGTTTGATTTGAACTATACTTTGTCTCGCTTCTACCATCAGACCTATCTGGCATGGGTAACCCTATCAGGAGAATTGCATCTCCAGCCAGTACAGCACTGTGGGCCATTGAGGCAGATAGACTTTTCCACCTTGTTACAGTGATAGTTCATGGAAAAGCTATGCTTTGTAGGTCTAATATGCCGAGCTATGTTATACTATGCCTACTGTGCCACAATAAGCCAACTATATGTCATACTTTGATGTCATACTATGCCTACTAAGCTACGGTGCCCACTGTGGCCTACTATGCCTGTTGTGCCATAGTAAGCCTACTATGCCTACTAGGGTGCCATGTTATGCCTACAATGTCATACTAAGCTGCAACAGTTACTGTGGCACATCATGCTTACTAATACTATGCCTATTTTTCCATAACAAGCCTCCTGTATGTCATAATCTGCCGACTAAGGTGTCATGCTATCCCCACTATAACATACTAAGCTGCTGTGCCTACTGTGGGATACTGTGCAATAATAAGCCAACTATGCCTACTGTGGCAAAGTAAGCTGCAGTGCCTACTGTAACGTGCTGTGCTTACTAGGGTGCCATGATAAGCCTACTTCTTGTAGCCTCCAATGCCATACTCAGCCTACCATGACATATGACTCCTACTGTGCTATACTATGCCTATGGTGGCATAAGCCCACTACAGTACATTGTTGTTGTAGCGTATATTTATCCTGTCATCGGACAGCATCAGACGCTAACTTATTGGATGTTCCACACTCCTTTTATTGCAGTAACTGCTTCATGATTGGAGGAATCCGCACCTGCTTAGGAGTTTCTGATGATCCAATGTTCCTGTAGATTCCTTCTAATTCTTGCCCACCGAATTTGCTGCTTGTTTGAAGCCACTAAGCAAAGGTACTTATCGTAAAGTGCCTTATCCAAGGTCACAACAGCGTGACCAGGGGGTGGGTTGAACCCAGATCATTCGATCAGGGTCATTATAAAAACGACGCCTTTACCAATTCCGCCACGCCTCCAACTACACTCGAATGCTATAGGCCTACTATGTCTACAATGCCATACTACGCCTACTATAACACACTAAGCTGTAGTGCCTACTGTGGGATACTATGTCTATTGTGCCATAACAAGCCAACTATATGTCATTCTATGATGTTGTAATATGCCTACTAAGCTACAGTGCCCACTGTGGCATACTATGCCTACTGTGCCATAATTAGCATACCATATGTCTATTGTGCCACAATCCTACAATATAGCATACTATACCTATTGTACCATAAGAAGCCTACAATACCTTTAATGTCATACTAGCCTGTAGCACCTACTATGGTTACTAATACCATGAGTACTGTTCCATAACAAGCCCCCTATATGCCGTACTCTGTCTATTAAGGTGTCATGCTATCCTACTATGATATACCAACCTCCAGTGCCTACTGTGCCATATTAAGCCAACTATGCTTACTATGCCTACTAGAGTGCCATAATAAGCCTACTTTATGTCATACTATGCCTACAATGCGATTCTAAGCCTACTATGACATACTACGCCAACTGTGCTACACTATGCCTACTGTGCCATAAGGCTATTACTGTATATGCCATACTATACTCGTATACTATACGATGTCTAGTATGCCATACTTCGCCTACTATGACATACTAAGCTGCATTGCCTCCTGCTGGATACTATGTCTACTGTCCCATAATAAGCCAACTATATGCCAGACTATGCCTACAAAGCTACAGTGCCCACTGTGGCATACTATGCCTACAGTGCCATAACGAGCCTACAATATGGCATACTCTACCTATTGGGTCATAATAAGCCTACTATATGCCATTCTATGCCTACAGTGTCATATTAGCTTGTAGCACATACTGTGGCATATTATGCTTGCTAATACTAAGCCTACTGCTCCATAAAAAGCCCCCTATATGCCATACTCTGCCAAACTAGGGTGGCATGCTATCCCTACTATGACATACTAACCTCCAGTGCCTGCTGATCCATATCAAGCCAACTATGCCATATGCCTAGTGTTACACTACACCAAACCTATTAGGGTGTCACGCTATGCCTGCAATGCTGTGCCAAGCTGCGGCACATACTGGGGTATGCTCTGCCTACTATATGCCACACAAAGTCTACACTGCCATACTATGCCTACCATGCCACACTAAGCCTACTACATGCAAAACCATGCCTACCATAAATAAAACCATAATTATTCACCTACACAGGAAAAACATATTTACTCCAGAAACCAGTCTTGCAATTCATAGACTGGAGTGGCGGCAGAGTTGGATTTTGCACTTTTCAGCTGGAGCTAGAGTGCCATTGTTTAAATATCAAATTGGAGTGTTATCCTAACATTAAAATTCATCAATCAATATTCTTAGCCAAGCGCTAACATTTTTAATCAATTTTTCCAGCCCAATGCAAACATGCAGTAATCAACCTTCCTATACCAATGCTTAAATTCATCAACTAATTTTCCTGGTCTACTTCTAGCATACATCAATCAATTTTCCTAGTCTAACGCTAACAATTTTCAATCAATTTTCCGAGCCTAATGCTAGTGTTCATCAAATAATTTTTCCAGTTAAGAGTTAACAGTTGTCAATCAAATGTCCTAGCCTAATGCTAATATTTATACATCAATTTACTTAGTCTAATGCCAACATCCAATAATTCACCTTCTTACGCCAATGCTTACAATCAATTTTTCTAGTCTAATACGAACATTTATCCGTCAATTTTCCTACTCCACTGCTACCTTTATCAATCAATTTTCCTAGTCTAATAATGGTAATACTTATCCATCAGTTGTCCTAGTCTAATGCTAATATTATCAAATCAATTTTCTAAGTCTAATGTTCACATTTACCAATCAATTTCCTAGTCTAATACTAACATTCACCAACAAATTTTTCTACTCTAATGCTAAAAGTTATCCATCAATTTTCCAGCCTAGCGTAATGGTACGACAACATTTATCAAACAATTTTTCTGTTGCAATGCTCACATTTATAAATCAATTTCCTAGTCTAATACTAAAATTTATCAATCAAATTTTCCTACTCTAATGCTAAAATTTATCCATCAATTTTCCTAGCCTAGCATAATGGTACGGTAACATTTATCAAACAATTTTTCTGATGTAATGCTAACAATCATCATTTAATTTTCCTAGCCTAATGCTAACATTTACCAATCAATTTTCCTAGTCTACTGCTAAGATTTATCAATTAATTTTCTAAGTATAATGCCAACATCCAATAATTAACGTTCTTGTATCAATGCTTACATTCATCAATCAATTTTCCTAGTCTAGTACTAACCTTTATCCCATCAATTTTTCTAGTCTAATATCCATTCAATTTTCCTAGCCTAGAGCTAACATTTATCAATCAATTTTCCTAGTCTAGTACTAACAATTATTAATTAATTTTCTTAGTCTAATGCTAACATTTATCAAATTTTTCTAGCCTAATACTAACATTCATCAATCAAATTAATTTTTAGCCATCAATTTTCGTAGCCAAGCACAATGCTGCAGTAACATTTATCAAACAATTTTCTTAACCTAATACCAATATTTATCAACCAATTTTCCTGGCCTAGCTTAATGCTAACACTTATCAATCAATTTTCCTAATCAAGTGCTAACAGTTTTCAATCAATTTTTCTAGTCTAATGCTAACATTTATCAATCAATTTACCAAGTCTGATGCTAACATTCATCAATCAATTCTCCTGTTAACTGCTAACATTTATCAAGAAAGTTCCTTTGCCTAATACAGGCATTATCAATCAATTTTCTTGGTCTAATGCTAACATTTATTAATCAATTTTCCTAGTATAATGCTAACATTCATCAAGCAGTTTATCTAGTCTAATGCCAACATTTATCAGTGAACTCAATTTTCTTAGTCTAATGCAAACATTTTTAATCAATTTTTCTAGTCTTAAGACCAACAATTAACAATCAATTTTTCTACTCTAATGCTAACTTTATCAATCAGTTTTCCTAGTCTAATAATGGTAATATTTGTCCATCAGTTTTTCTAGACTAGTACTAACATTTATCAGTAAATTTTCCTAGTTAATTGCTAGCCTTTATCAGGAAAGTTTCTTTGCCTAATGCTAACATTGATAAATCAATTTTCCTAGTCTAATGCTAACATTTATCAATCAATTTTCCTAGTCTAATGCTAACATTCATCAATCAATTTGCTTAGTCTAATGCTAAACTTTATCCATCAATTTTTCTAGCATAATATCCATTCAATTTTCCTAGCCTAATATCCATCAACTTTCCTAGCCTAATGCTAACATTTGTTAAAGTAACAAAAGTTTGCTAAGTGGACAGATTTTTAAAAGCATCTTATGTTACGCTTCTATTGAATCAAAAAGCTTATTGCAGAAGTTGTGCTGCGCTTCTGAAAATATAAAATTTAAAGTGCGCCTCTTGCTCTGTGCTTTTAATGGTTAAAATAGTCGTGTTCTGATGCGCTGTGCTTTTTGAAAATTTAATTTGTGCCAGCCTCTGGAAAAAACTATTTTTTTGTCTACAGTATGTTTCAGTATGTTTATTGAAAAAGAAAAACGTTACAGCTAATGTTGCTAATAAAATTCAGGTGGGACTCAACGTAATTATCCACATTTCCCATATGCATTTGCAGTAATACTACATAAAAATTTTCAGGCGGGAACCAGCCCTGCCTGACCTATTTTTCTCAGGCTACTGCCCAGTATAAGACACAAACAGTAATAGTCGCAAACAGGTTAATAACAAAGAGTCATGTTCACATACGCATTGTCATCTAAACAAATCCAACATTTATAGCAGCATAAAAAAAGTTGCTATTAAAGTGTAAAAAGTATTATACTCGTAAAAATGTAGATAAGAAGAATTTATTGCATTTGAAAGGAATTGCATTAAGCAAAATCTTTCTCTGGCTACTGTCCAGTAAAAACACACAAATAGTAATAGTCACAAACAGGTTAAAACAAAGAGACACGTTCACGTAAGCATTGTCACCTAAACAAACCCAACATTTATAGCATCACAAAAAAGTTGCTATTAAAGTGAGAACCGAGGTATTATAAAAATGCAAATAAGAAGAATTTATTGCATTTGAAAGGTACTGCATTAAGCAAAATCGTTAAAATATTATTAACATCCAGTAATTTATCTATATAGACAATGTAATACTATACTTACATCTTTTTGCTCTAAGCAGTGCCTATATTCAGGTGTCAAATAAGCTATGTTCCAAACTGCAGGGCTAACTTCAAATTCACTTATCAACACTTTTATTTCATAATGCTGTCCAGGCCCCTCGCCAAGACGGAAATTTTGGGGCCGTGCCCTCCCCCCAAGCGAGGATTGTGCCCCAAAAGAAAGCAACAAGCCTGGTGCCACCAAAGTACATTTTGGAGCCTTTGCACCCCCAAAATAAACTTTTCCTCCCCAAAGCATGAGAAGAGTCTGGTTCCAGGACGTAAAACACAAGTAAACGCCAAGACGAAGCCCAAGATTTCAAGCCAGACTTTTTTTTTGATCTTCAGTCTTTACCCCTGAATTTGTGGGCATGAACAGAGATCTGTCGCGCCCCGCCAGGCTATGAACGTGCCCCCAAAGCAATAATTGTGCCTCAAAAGGAGGCAAACGGCCCATATCTATGGGGCATAATTTGGGATGAAGATCCTTTTTTTTGTCTTCAATCCTGAACTTGAGGAAAAAATTTATCTGTGCCATTTGTGCACCCTCAAATATTTTTTCTGCCCCACTCCCATCTCACACTACTCTGGCGCCAGGCCTGATGCTGTCCAAATATAAGGATGCTGGTAATGTGCAGTAATT
The DNA here is from genome assembly GCA_963965965.1 of Trididemnum nubilum. Taxonomy (NCBI): domain Eukaryota; kingdom Metazoa; phylum Chordata; class Ascidiacea; order Aplousobranchia; family Didemnidae; genus Trididemnum; species Trididemnum nubilum. The sequence goes on from OZ014470.1 coordinate 31,783,989, forward strand.
GTGCAGTATACATTGTCTGGTAGCAGGGAAATGCAATAAAGTCTAAAAGTGTCCCAGTAGGTAGGTGTAACAGAATTAATAGTACTGTGAGGTAGGCATGAGAAGCCAAAAAACTTGCAGCAACTTGAAACACGACCAAAGTTAATTCAATGTTGCGGAAAGCTTTCCGAAATCTTGCAGGAAGCCATTTATTTGCAGCAAGAAAATCCTTCCGCAACGTTTCTGCAGTCTAGGGATGTCCATTTCCGCAACTCAATTCGAATCAAATCTGAAATGATTCAGAATCTTTTTTTGCTATTGTCAATTCAAAATAGACAAAAAATATTGCAATGTATAGTTTACGCAATTGATTTTAGATTTAAAGTCACGCGCCCAAACGCATTGTGATGTGGTTGCGAAACGATATGATGCACACATGCTAAACGGCACTTACATACTAATTGTGCAACGATACACACGTTGAAGCGGCATGCATGAATTTTGCTGCCGCAAACTCATGTTATTGGCGATGGCTATTGCCTATTTCTTGACGACGGTCATGTATATTGTACATTTTTAATTTTGTGCGGTTTCAAATACAATTGTTTGTGCACTTGATCATGATTTGCAGCATAGACTTGATTCATTTGTCTAACAAAATAAGATTCAAAATGAGGATTCAAAATTCTGGATTCGACATTTGTGATTCAGATTCGATTCGGAATTACCCGAGATTCGGATATGACCATCCCTACTGCAGTCGTTGCCCAATATTCTTGCTAAGCCATTTACACACAGAAAAAAGTTGCATCAACACTTCTGCAAGCGTTCCTGCAGAAAAAACTTGATTGTTTATTTCGGCCTAAGTGAAAAAAGTAATTTGTTAATTAATTGAGAACAATTTTTATCATTTAAAAAAAATAAATTCGCACGTACACGAGTTGATCTGAATCTCGTGATCATGGCTGAATATCATGAACAGCTCTGTCGAGTTGCCTGTAATGTGTGTCCAATAATTACCCCAATCTTTCAACCTGGGTATTTTTACTACTATAACTCTTTAGAAATGATTAGTAAGGCAGGAAAAAATTACTTGGCATTGATGTCAATTGTTTGGCTTCAAGGAACGTTTGTAAATAGTGATTTTACATCAAAACCAGGGGTAAAAATTAACTTTTTCAACAACTTGCCCAACTGCCAGTCAGGCAAGTGATATCAAATGTTCCTTTGCCCAAATTTCTCGAAAGAAACAGGCACAGTGAATTTTGAGGTTTTTTAATTCTGAAAAAAATGCAAAAAAAAGTACTAATGTCTGCATACATACCTTATTTCAAGAAAACAAGTGTTTGTGCGCAATTGTTATATTACTGTGTGTAGTAGCAAGAAAATTTTTTAATCATGCACCAATGCAAAAATTGAGTTTTTGGTTGTAATCATTTCAATTGTTACATTAATCTTGTGGCGCCCACACACACAAATACTTGGAAAAAAACACACAAAAGGCTTTTTTCAAGTCAAATAATGATACATAATAAGACCTTAGTGAAATTTGGGGGATATCATAATTAATTGCCATATTTGGCAATGTTGCAAATATGCAACACTGGGTATTACAGGCTGCAACGATGGATTACAACACAAAAAGAAAAAGCAAAGTTTAATCACTCAAAAACAAATGATTTCAATGCAAATCAAATTTGCAAACACCACATATCTAAATTATTATTTATAAGCTACACAAAAAGGATTTAGCATAATCGGTGAATATCTTCACATAAAACAACTTTATACAAAATTAGTACCCATTTTGTAGTTGTAAAGATCAACAATAATTGACCCTTGCTCCAATCAAAACTTTGATTTCAAAATTTTAAAGCATTCACCCCTAATTTAAATTCAGAAACCACCATCTTTGAAAAAGTATTGCAAGAAGATGTCCTACTAAATAACTGCTGAATACTTAGTAGACACTCTCTGTAACCAGTGGCGTCGCTGGGGGGGGGGGCGGCCTGCCCCGGGTGTCACCATTTTGGGGTGACACCATGTTATGATGTGAAACCATTACTCCACGTGCCTATCTTCATTTGGACCAAAAACCCTCTCATTTTGCAGCGAAGATCTTTTTTTTTTCTTTTTTGGTCTTCACATATTTTTGGACCAAAAACCCACTCATTTTAGAGCAAATACCTTTTTTTTTTTGGTTTTCTCCTGCTTTTGGACCGAAAAAGGGTGCCACCACAAAATCCCACCCCGGGTGTTACCATTCTTAGCAATGCATCTGTCTGTAACCTGTAACTACCATAGTGCTGATACACCATGCAGCAAATACTACATCGTCTTATAAAGCCACTACACAGTACTTGCATAAAATGACCAAACTAACTAACTTTTTGAAACCAATGCTATTTTCGTTCAGCAGCTAGCGATGCCAGCAACCGCTGTTCAAAACCATCAGAGTTTCAGAGAAGAAACATCCAATTACAGCTAAACTATAAAACCAATGCAGTCATCAATGCAGGCCCTGCTCCACAGGGGTCATTTCAGGGCTGTAACCTCCAAGCAAGAAATGTGGCCCCCAGGCAAGCGAGAATTGTGCCGCAAAAGAAACCAACAGGACGAACACTATTGGGGTGCATTTGTGATAAAGACCTTTTTGTTTTTTTTTTAGCCTTCACCCTCGAATGTGAGGGCAAAATTCGAATCAAAGGAGGTTTTTGTGCCCTCAAGCGAGAATGTGTTTCTCAAAAGAAAGCAACAGAACTGACACCATTGGGGTGCCTTTGTGATAAAGACCTTTTTGTTTTGTTTTTAGTCTTTACCCCCGAATGTGAGGGCAAAATCCTTACCAACGAAGGTTTTTGTGCCCCCAAGCGACAGTGTCTCTCCCAAGCAAAAATCGTGCCCCAAAAGAAAGCAACAGGACCGATGCCACTGGGGTGCATTTTCCAGGAAGACTTTTGTTCTTTTTTTTTTGGTCTTTCCCTGAATGTGAGGGCAAAATCCGCATCGAAGGAAGCTTTTGTGCCCCCAGGCGAGAATGTGCCCCCAAAGCAAAAATTGTGCCCCAAAAGAAAGCAACAGGACCAACATCACTGAGATTCATTTGCCATAGGGTGGATTTAGCTTTTTATAATCTTTTTTCATAACTCACATCAAAATTTCGTCAAAAACTTGAAATTTCCTCCTAAAAGCAAATTACCGCAGATTTTTATCAAAAACATCAGACATAAGATTGTAAGTCAAAAACATCAAAGCTGGCATCATTGTTTGCAGCTCAACTGGCTTGATTTAGATTTGGATTAAATGGTAAGCAACTAAGCACTAATTGGCACTATCATAAATATTTAAAAATAAGCCAGGACCTAAAAAAATCATGCTGAAGAATATGCACTGTGTATTTGTAATACTAGCTACCTTTACTCAGCATCTACACCGATTAGCCAATCAAGCCCTAAGCGCCCAGTGTTGCAAATTTGCAACATCACTTCAAATCGTTTTGCTCCCAAAGATTTTGTTTCAAGTCTGACAGTTTTGCGTGTTCTAAGTGACATTTCGGTAGCGCTAATTCAGAAAACGTAAAATGCATTTTAATTTCTGTGCTATCCAAATCTCAAAAAGGAAACAAAAACTGGTCATGCTAAGCAAATATGAAAAAGGCTGTTTTTTGCAGCCAGTGGTATGTGGAAGTGAAACAAGGTGCACATTTGTAACAGCAGGCACTCAGGTAACTAGCCAAATTTGTAGAGTTAATTCATTCAATCACAAGGCTATGTTTAACGCTCTAGAACCTATGTTGCATAAATGCAACATGGGGCGCTACAGGGTTCAATAATTCATGTTGCCTTTTTGTTGCAAACGCTTTTGAGTGCCACAAATATATGAGAGAAACTGCACCAATTAAAGTAGCAAGCCATATTTTTTTGCAAAGCCGAAAGGTAGCGAGAGCTGAACATTTTAAACACTAAAAGAAAAAATTGCCAATTCTTTGACGTAACCTTCTTGCAGCACAGGGTAGCACTTGTGACATCCAAAAGTGCAATTAATGCACCAAGCTTGGGAAAATTTTTCGCACGAAAAGAGTGTAACATTTTGCGCCAAAAAAGTTGCAAAGCACATCTGATTATCGAATGAATTGGCATGCGATTAGAAAGTGCTAATTGTGATGCTGTGCAGTGTGCATGCATTTAAACAAACTGTTAATTGCAGTAATTGCACTAAACCAAGCCAAAACTTTCTTTACGTGCATTTTAAAGCGGTATATAATTTGCATTTCTAAATAATCTTGGTTGGTGTTGCTTACTTCAGTTCAAACGCTGCATTTTGTGAACTTTGCCCATTGGGCAAGTGAAGCCAAAACGAAACTGACATGTACAATAATTTTGAATGCCTAAGATATAATTATTTGCTGAGTTTTTATGTGTACTTGACTGTTTCTGTAGTTTTTGTCGCCTTTAACCTGGTCAGTAGCGGTTAGGTCTTTACGATCTGAATTGGTCGGTCGTAAGAAGTGTTATTGGAGCGAGTTTGCTCAGTGAGAGTGGTTTGTGTTTCAATCTTAAATAGAACTTTCAATTAAAGATTGGTGTGCTGCTTTCTGAGATTCAAGAAGCTAAAGGAACTATCAACTGCCATTTTCGATTCATCGATTAACATCTCAGTCATTCTCTAGTTTTAGTCCATGTGGACGATTCTAGAGATTATCCCCAAATTTTACCATATTTTATCTTTCACTTATATTTATCTATTCTGAAAATTTCTTCTGTCAAACATGAGTGGTTAAAAAGTTTAAATTTTGGCAGCCCAGTTTTGAGGAGATCCCCTTATTTTGGTACCCCCAAATTTTATCAAAAATTATCTTACCTTTGTAATTGTCAACCCTAAAAATTTCATTTGTCTAACATGTATGGTTAAAAAGTTTTGAATTTTGGTGGCCTCGTTTAAGGGGTAACTCCAATTTTGGAACCCTCAAATTAGGTAAAATTTTATCTCTTTTTATATTTAGTTACCTTACAACTTTCATGTCTCCAGCTTAAAAAGTTAAAAAGTTTGAACTTTGGAGGGTCCCAATAGGAAGAAACCCCCATTTTGGAACCCCAAATTTTCTTAGGTTTAGTTTATTTTTATATCTACCTATACCAAAAACTTGATCAATCTAGCCTCAACGCTTTATTAGTTTAAAATTTTGGTGGCCTCGTTTGAGGGGCACCCCCATTTTGGTACCCCCAAATTTTTGCCAAATACTATCTTTTCTTTATGTTTAGTTACCTCAAAATTTTAGTGTGTCTAGCATAAAAGGTTAAAAAGTTCGAATTTTGGAGGGACTCGTAATTTTTGTTAGGTTTAGGTTATTTGTAATATCTACCCATTCCGAAAATTTGATCCATCTAGTTCGAACGATTTAAAAATTCAAAATTTTGACGGTCTTGTTTCCAGGGGATCCCTAATTTTGTTACCTCAAAACTTTGTCAAATTTTATCTTTTTTTCATATTTCCCTACCCTGAAAATTTCATGTGTCTAGCGTGAGTGGTTAAAAAGTTACAATTATGGTGGCCTCATTTGGAGGAGACCTCCCATTTTGGTACCCCTAAATTTTGCCAAATTTTATCTTTCTTTAATGTTTACTTACCTTAAAAATTTCATGGGCCTCGCTTAAAAGGTTAAAAAATATGAATTTTGAAGGGCACATTTGGGGAGAAACCCCCATTGTGGCACCCCCAATTTTTGTTTTTTGTTAGGTTTAGTTTATTTTTAACATCTAACTATTCCGAAATTTTGATCCATCTAGCTCTAACGGTTTAAAAGTTCAAAATTTTGGAGGGCCTGATTGAGGGGGATCCCCCCAACCTGGCACCCCCGATTTCATTCCTGCTCTAGTCCTCCCAGATATCTTCAATCGCTCGAATTTTGAATACAGTGCGTTAAGCGGTTTAAAAGTAGATAGCCGGAGAAGAAAAAAAAAACGTAAGAAAAAAGAAAACTAGTAATCAAGTTGGGGTAAACGAACATAACCAAAAGAAAGACGGTTGATAGTGTGCCCAAAAACCACAAATCATTTTCCATCAAAATCAGTATTTAGCGAGATATATTGGTTTAAAATCATCCACTTTCAGCCTGAAACATTTTGGTCACATAACTGAGTGCCCCCAAACTCGGTTTGCATAAACCATCCAATTACCCACATTGTGTACGAAATTCAGTTGTGCACGCCTAGTGGTTTTTTGAGTTATAGGCAAATTAATAAATTTTCAAGCCAAAAATAGCGTTTTCTTATGTTTTTTTTGTGTCTCAATTCACAATCACGTGACCTAACATCTCCAAAATTGGCACACATGACGCATTCAATAATTCCCATGTTGAGTTCAAATTTCAACTTTCTAGATTTTACCGTTTGCAAGTTATGAGCAAATCAATCCTCATCTGCCAAAATTTGCAAACAAAGCAAAGGTACTATGTGCTCGCGCGAAATCCCAATAACAATAATATTGATGACCAGGGGACCCAGGCCAACTCAATTCAAATTCTTGCAAACCAATTTGAAAGTATAACCCCGAAGAAATTCAGGGTTTTTGTTCTAAAAATTGCAACCTCACCTTTTTTTGAATGTAATGCAATAACATGATTAGTAGCGTATGTTATGGACCATAAGGCGAACTTTAAATCCTTCTTTTTTCTCAAGAATTGATCATGTGCCTTTTAAGCCAGTGCACCTAATGTATGGATCAGGTAGTGCTTTATTGCCAACTCTCAAAACCAGTACTGATACTATTGTTATATACCAGTAAAACAAACCGCCTTCTTACCTATAATTTATGGTAAAAGCAACTTAGCTACTGCGATGTTCACTAGGCTCATTTTTTCTTTTGCTAATTGTACTATTGTGAATTGCGTACTTATTGCTTCTCATGATTGTATAATGCAAATACTGCTTGTATCACCACATTTTTTACGGTACCCGCTATCCTTAAAATGGCTCCTGTCAAAAGACATGCTTACAAAGCAAGTTTAAAGCTTAAAGCAATCAAGTATACAGTAACGCATGGAAACAGAGCAGCTGCAAGAGAATTTAATGCAAATGTATGGAGGGTACAAAAGCGGAGAAAGCAAGAAGATGCCCTGCGCCAGGTAAAAAAGAAACTGAGTTTTCGAGGGCATAAGGCAAGATAGCCACAATTGGAGGATAGAATTGAGCAGTGGGTTATTGAGCAGAGAACTGCAGGTAGAAGTGCCTCTACCATCTCTATTCGACTGAAGGCAAAAGCGATAGCAAGCGAGTTCGACATCAAAGACTTTCAAGGTACCACTTCTTGGTGCTTTCGTTTTATGAAGCAGCACAATCTCTCCATTTGCACAAGAACTACTGTTTTGCAACAACTACCAGATGATTACCAAGAAAAGTTGATGTTGTTTCGCACCTACTGCACAAACAAGATCAACGATCAAAAAATCCAGTTAAAACACATCACAAACATGAATGAGGTTCCCCTGACCTTTGACATCCCCGTAAACCATACTGTAGAAAGAACAGGAACCAGTTCTGTTAGTATACGGACCATAGGAAATGAGAAGTCATCCTTGACAGTAGTTCTTGGTTGCCAGGCAAATGGCCAGAAGCTACCACCCATGGTCATTTTTAAAAGAAAGACTTTGACAAAAGAAAACTTTCCAGCTGGTGTCATCTTTAAGGCCAACCCAAAGGGCTGGATGGACGAAGAGATGATGAGTGATTGGTTACAAGAGGTTTACGTGAAGAGACCAGACGGATTTTTTCACAAATCGCCATCTCTGTTGATTTATGACTCCATGTGCGCTCATCTGACTGATGCAGTTAAAGCCAAAGTTAAGAAAACAAATTCAGAGCTTGCCATTATTCCAGGTGGGCTAACCAAAAAACTTCAGTCGCTAGATATTGGTATCAACAGACCATTTATGGTTAAACTGCGAGTTGCGTGGGAGCATTGGATGACAGACGGCAAACACACATTTACTAAAACAGGGAGACAACGACAGGCAAATTATGCAACTACATGCCAATGGATCGTAGATGCTTCCCCAAAATATCAGTATCCACCATCATGCGATCATTTAGGAAAGCCAGGATAATCACTGAACAATTAAATACTGATAATAGCGATGAGGTAGACTCTGATAATGATGAGACAGATCCAGGAATGCTTGATGTCAAAATCGCACAACTGCTGAATTCCGACACAGAAGATGAAGAATTTGACGAATTTCTGGAGAAGGAATAAACTGTACTGGTTTTGAATTTTGAATTTTTCTTCGTTTGATCGTTTTTTGAATAAAATACAACAACCATAAAAAATATCAAGCGTTTTTGTTTAACACGTCGACTGCCAACTACGAGTATACTCGTAGTGATGCGTTGGTTCCCTGGTGCCAACTACGAGTATACTCGGTTTTTTTTAAATGCCAATGAAAAAAAACTACGAGTATATATGTCATTTCAATGCATGAAATTGACCCTTCAGCATATGTAGCACAACACGAAAATTATTTTGGCACTTGCAACACCAATAATAGCCTCCGAAATTAAAAAAGTTGCCCAAGTTTACCAAACAAAATTTTGGCGAACAAACGTTTTATACGCAATGTATTGCATGCTTACATTGCTTATGAAACATTGCTGCCACTTTGAGTAAAACACCTAAAGTTGCTAAGCAGTTTCACCCAAAGTATTTGTGCAGACTCACTAAAGCTTAGCAGAGTTTGGAAATGATAAACATTGTGGGATGTTCAGCTTTTTTTAAGAAAAGCTACAGATTTATATGGAAGTTGCAGCAGCAACTGCTGTTGAATGAGCAGAAAGAGATAGGCTAGATACTGGCACAGGAGGTTGCACTATTGCCTCTTCTTCATCTTCATCTGAACTTGATTCATCTGTATCTGATGCTACATATAGTGCATGTACATCATTTTCAGAATCAGATAAGTCAGAAAAATCTTCTGAATAAGAGTCACTCAAGTCCAAGAAATCATCCCATTCATCCTGAGATATATACCTTTTTCTAGCCATATGGTACCAAGTCAGTGTTAGTAAACTTAATTTTAGGCTGTAAGTTAAATTGAATTTGACCAACTTGGTGAAAACATATTAGTAATTAGAAACATGGAAAAGGCTAAAATATCTAAAAAAACATAAAGAACAAAATTTGGGTTACTCAGAGTGATGTAACCTGTTAGGCTACAGTACCAGTATTTGAACAGTAGCGTAGCCTAATCAGGGTAGCCTAATAGCCTAATCAGGTAGCCGAAATTTTCTTCCAAAAAAATCTGGCTCAGTAAGAAATAGGATTACTATCAGAGGTGGAGTCCTCGAGGACACATCTTGAAGTCCTTGGCCTCAAACCCTCAAGTCCTTGAAAATTGCCCTGTCCTTGGCTCGAAGACAGCACTATTTTTGAACCGTTTAAATGTTGTTGGAAAACACCAGAAACCTCGTGAAAAATTTGCGAAGACCTTTTTTTGTTTTCCTCAAGTGGAGATCACCTGAAAAAAATTTTGAAGACCTTTTTTTTTTGAGAACACTTGCTCCTGTGTCTTTGGCCTTGGCTTCGAGAGGGTCTGTCCTTGGCCTTGGAATTTTTTTGTGTCCTTGGCCTTGTGCTCTCGACTCCACCTCTGATTACTATTACTCAGTTTATTAGATCTATATCCTGTCAACTGCAGAAAGAGGAAAGTGAACTATGCTACTCTGGTATCTGGAACAGTGGAAGGCTATTCTGTATTAGTATTGGTGTACTGTAGTGACCAGTACTGTAACTGGAGGTTGGTAAATATTGCTAGAAGCTCACCAGTAGCCTGGTTGACTTCTTGTTCACCAGTAAAGAAACATTATAAAAATTTGTCCATTAGCAATTGATTTCAGCTCACGCTAGTTGGTGAATCCAAATTCAAATTTTATCTGATTCTAATCTGACTTCTAGCTTTCTAAACTTCTTTCTAGTAACGAGTGACCACTACACGCACTACAGCTATATTATGTGGTAATCGGAAAATGTTTTTTCAATATAAATACACGATGATACCGTAAGTTATTTTGAAAATTTTGTAAAGCAATATTTGGTCCTGTGTAAAAAATGGTCATTTTCAGCTACGAGTGATCTCGTAGAGTGACATTTTTTGACAAATTTGTTGATTCAGGTGCCAACTACAAGTATACTTGTACGTAGTTTTTTCGCATGATATATGACAAATAAGTTTAACTGTTGCCAAAAATCAACTTTATAGCTTTGTGGCAGTCTTACTTTAGCTCTTATACGTTTGGCATTTTGAGCAGTTTTGGTAAAAACAGGTCGGCAGTCTTATAAGGTATGAGCTTTATAAAGTAACCAGCTACTCCTTAAAAACCGTTGCGTCTTACAGTCTGGTGCGCCTTATGTATGGAAAAAAAACGAATCAAAGCAATTTATTGACAGTGCACCTCATAATCGGGTGCACCTTATGGTCTGTAAAATATGGTAACCAACTAACCATCTATTGTGCCAACTATAAAATTGAATAACAATCCACCTCTACCTCGCTAGTTGTTACAAACAACTGTTGACAAAAAAACTAGGGGGAAATGATTATTAAATAAATTATTAAATTTGAATGGGAGCCTAGGTCCCTTGGTCATATATGTTTTCTTAGAACATGTGAGTTTAGGGCAAAACAAAAATGCCTAAGACAAATCTTCGAGTGGATCATTATTTCCTGCTAAAAATATTGCAAGAAGCAATGTACCTTGCTTTCCTCACCTAGGCCAAGTCACTAACAATACTCAACCCCAAAACGAAAGATGTTAAACGTGCTATGGATGTGACTTTTAACTAAAATGGACAAAACAATTTAACTTTTTCAATTGGTTTTCAAATCTTAAAAATTTAGTTGCTTCAAATGGCTTTAAAAACGTGCAAAATGTGATCGAAATAGCATTAAAATAGCTATTTTTGTCAAAAAATTACAAAAAAAATCGTCTTTGCTCCCTACCCTTATAATCTCAGAGCCAAACGACAGTTTATGAATGAACTCCGAAAAGCTAGCTGGGAGGATGCTTCTTCCCTCCACAGTTCTTTCTGCTCCTCCTTCTCCTTGGCTGAGCTCTCCACTGCCATCTGCAAACTCTCCTCTTCCACTGCGTCTGGCCCTAACCAGATTGCCTATCCTTTACTAAAGCATTTGCCTGAGCCAGCACAACTCCTCCTTATTTCTCTTTTTAACAGGTCCTGGTACTCTCACACCTTCCCCTCTTGTTAGAAACCAACCACTATCATCCTCATTCACAAACCAGGAAAACCCACTTCCTCTCCACCCTCTTTCTGCCCCATTTCTCTCACCTCTTGCGTGTCCAAACTTTTTGAGCGCTTGATTCTTCCTCGCCTAACTTTTCGCCTCGAATCGAATCATCTTCTCTCCACTTGCCAGGCCGGCTTTCGTCCTGGTAGGTCGTCCCTCGACCAAATTCTTACTCTGTCTCAATCAATCTGGGATGGCTTCCAAAAGAAAAAGCCTCCAGACCGAGCCATTTTGGCATCTGTTGACTTCTCCAAGGCTTTCGACTTGGTCTGGCACTCTGCTCTGTTTCATAAACTCCTCTTGCTCAAACTCTCCCCTTGCTTCGTTCTTTGGGTATGCTCTTTCCTTTCTAACCGTAGAGCAAAAGTCCAGGTTGATGGTTCCCGCAGCCTTTCTTTCCGCATCAGACGAAGGGTCTCCCAGGACTCGGTACTTGGTCCAGTCCTCTTTATCCTGTTTGTTGATGACATCACCAAGGATATTCCTCGGGGTGCTCATGCCTCCCTGTATGCTGGCGATCTGGCCATCTGGTCCTCCTCCTCATACCCTCTCAAAGCCTCTTCTGTTGTCCAATCCTCCCTCATTGTCCTAGAAACATTGTCCAATTTATGGAGACTTCCTCTCAATCCAAAGAAGTGTGAGTCCTCCTTTTTCTCTACAGATCCCCATCAAGCCACTATCCTGCCCCGGCAGAACCTCCTGGGCATCCCCTCTTGTTCAATCCCACCCCTAAATTCCTTGGTGCAACCTTTGATCGGACTCTATCCTTTGACTCTACCCTTTGTAATCTTTGATCGAACTCTATCCTTCATACATTCCCTGTCGACTAAAGAAGAAACCCTCCTGGAGATCATTCTGTTCTTCGGCCACACAACCACTCCCATCCCCACGTGAGACTCTGATCATGTGTCCCCCTTTCCCCCCATGGCCTGCAACACACTTCCCTGTTTCCCCCTTCATTCCTGATGAACAGGCAACAGTACAGCCCTACTCCAGTCTGCTTCAAGCAAACTATCCTCCCTCCCCCTTGTGACATCCAATTATGGACTGACAGATCTGTCCCCTCCCTCTTTGGTTCCGGTGGTGCTGGAGTGTATGTCACATGCTCCAAATGCAACACATCCAATTCCCTGTCCTTTTCCACTGGTCCAATTGCCTCCAGCTTCACAGCTGAAACCTTTGCCCTCAAGCAAGGTCTCGATTGGTGTACTAACCATTTGATGACCTGCAAATTCCAGTCTCTTAATCCTTTCATCAGCCCCCTCTTATCTCCTGCCTGAGACCCTCTGGAATGTTTGATCCCTCGCCTCCTCCCTCTCCAACAACACCACCTTGAGCTTCCAATGGGTCCCCGGTCACGCTGGTCTCCCCGGAAATGAAAAAGCAGATTTGCTTGCCAAAGCTGGTGCCTCCCTGCCCACTAATGCGATCCCATGCCCTCTCCCCCAGTTGTTGCCAAAGTCCGTAATTAATAATACCACAATTGGAGACGTCACATCTCCCACGCCCATTTGAACTACCAAGTCCTCGAAGTCTCTTCGGTGGAACTGCTCCTTTCTCGCTCCATTTGCTGTGAGCTTTCCCGTCTTTGCTACCATGGCCACAGTCTTCTTTTATCCTCATATCTTCATAGGATCAGTCGGAAGGAGAATTCTGCTTGTAGTGCCTGTGGACACCCTCTACAGGACCTCAATCATCTCCTCCTTGACTGTCCTGCCTCTAAACCCATTCGAAAATCTATCTTTGGATCCTCTCACTCTATTCTTGACCTATGGTCCAGACCTTGGGGTGTGGCCCAACTGTTGGGTCTTCGCGGAGTTCCTCCGCACCCCATCCCTCGGAAGGGGTCAAGTAGTACCACCACCCTCATAACCTCCAGCAGATGGGGCATCATCCCCACACACTGTTTGTGATATGCTTGAGTTGCACTACTTTGCTCACCACATCTCTAAACTTGCACTCTACAGCATCTTTGTCCCATAAAAGTTCCTCTTTTTAAAAATTTCTGATGACATCTTTGTATGTGATTTGTGGTTTGGTCCCCCCCCAATCAAAAATCCTCGCAACACTTATGGGGAGAGGCTACAGCTTTTAAGGTTTGCTTCTTTTAGAGCATGATCGGAGCAGTGTGGTCCAAGTTGACACTCCTGAAGGATGTGCTCCATTGTTTGTAAATTGTGGCATGGGTAGTCACTGGTAGTGCTGATTGCATGTGGTAATAAAAAGTCACGTAGTATGTTTTTTGTTTGTCACATCACAAGAGTATGTTACTGAATTCTTGGTATTTTCCCTACTACTTTAATTTTGATTTTTACAAACTACAACATGTTACTGTTCCGATGATGCTCCAGAAGCAAAATGTTAACTTTAATAAAAAATACTACATTGGAGAACATTGTTTCAAATATGTTTTATCATGATCGATAACGCAACCCAAGCTTCATCTAAAAATAGTTTATGCATTTTCTGTTGTACACAATTAACTTTAGTAGCACTTGCAACACAAACAACACACCTTTTTGTGTCAAAATTTAGGACTTTTAGTTGTGTGATCACCAGCATTTAATCAATTACGACTAAAAAGTCAGATTTTTCTCAACTTGAAAAAAAGCTTCTGCTTGATATAATTTTGTAATTGCATTTTAACTACCGGTTCTTCTATACTTGCTTTATGCAATGCAAACAAAAACAGTCGGAATCTTCAAAAAAGCAATTATTTTAATTCTGAGGTGCAAGTTATGATTTCCATATTTTGTGTTTATTAATTTTCTTTACTTGTCTTATACAATGCAAAAACCAAAACAGCGTGAATCTTAAACAACAATTATTTTAATTCCGAGACAAGTTTATGATTTTGATACTGTGTGTTGATTGATTTTCTATACTTGCCATACGCAACACAAAAAACAAAACAACGCAAATCTTAAACAACAATTATTTTCATTCCGAGGCGAGTGGTGATTTCCATATTTTGTGTTAAATTATTTTTTATACTTGGCATATTCAACGCAAAAAACAAACCAGTATGAATCAAGTTGAAGTTCAATTTATTATTTGCTGCTATAAGATGCAATCAACTACACATTACATAAAAATAGTTTACAATAGCAAAACAAAAACAACTTTTTTCGACCAGAGACTGGAAGGGGCCTGTTACAATCATTTAGTCAAACATCCCCAGACTATGCACCTTTTGCTAATAAGAGCTTCAGGTCTATTCATCGAAGTTATTGCTTCGAGAGAGATGAAACAATTCTAGTAAAAATTCTCTTAGTTAGATGTTGTTAAAAAGAACTGCTTAAAGTCGGATTTAAGCTTAGAAAATGAGGAAAATTGAATGCTGTGTAGAATAGAGTTTAACGTTTTAACACTCTGGTATAAAAAAGATTGTTGCAGCTTCATACTTTTCAGAAATAGGATAGTAAGTATGAGAGAAGTGAAACAGCGGGTAGCGCGGAAATGTCTGACATTGGACTTAGTGAAGTATTGGTCTAGGTTATCTGGATATGACTTATGATATGAATTATAAATTATTTTAGCTACTTCATTTTGGTAGAGTTTGTTCAGTTTCAAGACCTTTAGATTGGTATAGGAAGAGTTTGCACTGGAATCCCATTTTGTTGGGTAACAATTTCAACAGCTTTGTTTTGCAGAATAAAACATTTGTAGAAATAGGATTTGTAAATAGAACCCCATATGGGAATCGTATAGAGAAGGCAAGGATAAATTAGTGCAGGATATAGTTGCAATAGAATATCCTTGGGGGAAATAGCATTGCAATTCATTGAGTATAGCAACAGCATAGGCGATTTTACGATCAACAAGAATAAGATATTTGTCGAATTAAGGTTTTCATTAATCTGTGATGACCGAGTGAATTAATATATTTTGTCCTTGCGCAATTATGTCTGCGGTATCCAGTTATTGGCACATATCGCTCATTGCTATGGGTGGTTTTGCATGATGAACGGATATTGCGAGACATATGGAATTTATTTAACGTGTCTTTGTTCTCGCTTTTCTTTGTTTACTCACTGTATATATACCGCTGCTTCGCGTTATGTTGGATTCAATATTATTGTTGTTATTACTATTATCATTAAATATACTACATGTCAAAATTAAAAAATTACCGTACGTCTTGAGACTCATCACTTTGAACTCACTTCATTGGTGTCCCGTGTGAGGAGCGCCCGAAGGGGCACTCTACCATTCGACGAATCAGCCTTGAAAGGCATAGAACGAGAAGACAAAGAGAAGTATTCTCGAAGCAAGAATACAAAGAAGACAGAAAATCTCACAAAAAGACTTCATTACAGTGAGAGAGAAATCACGTTTCGAACTGATACAGTAGATACTGCGATATTGCATTTTAAGTATTTGACTGAACTCTAAAAATGACTGTTAATACGCTTTAAAACAAAATCCTGCCGTGCCTCACCGGTTTTAGAATAGTGAAGCCGCCATGTTATGGCGAATCGTAAAAGGCGATTAAAAATAACGTTAATTTTTTGGATTAAGTAAAAAACAAAAAGAAGCCCAAACCCAATCGTATATTTGCAAGGTATGTGGGAATCGTTGCCAAACCACGCATAACAATGCAAACGGCAGAGGGGCTAACAAACTTGCATTTCGCTGATGAAGCAAAGCTCAAGTCATTTTTTTCTTTAGCCTGATCAATTGTCTTACAGTATCAGGTTTGAGACAGAACAATTTGAAATTTTTAGCAAACATTTATGTAAATGGGGGTGGTAAAAGGATAAACCCTCAGCCCCTATTGACAAAAAAATTGATAATATTGCGTTTATTACTGAACTGTTTTGGGATTATCAACCGCGTGTAAAGCTTATATAATTTTTGAATTTGTAAGGCGCGTCACGTCTGTGTTATCATTCCTGACTCCTTATATACCACAGTTAAGCTGTGCTACAAATGTAAACGTAGTTGTACTGATAATGGGTGTCCGATAATTGACCTTTCCAATGTATAAATTGCATTTGCGTATTTTCCTCTTACCTTAGAATTAGCTGAAATTTCTCGCGTTATAATCAATGCTATGGCAACTCTAATTCTGTTCGAGTAGAAGAAGTTTAAAAGATGCCATGACTCAACGAAATACAGTAGTCCCCGCTTAATAAGCCCACCTCGGGATCGGACAATTTTGGGCTTATTAAGTGGATGGGCTTATTAACCGGGGGACATATTTTCGCCACTCTCATGCGCATAAATGAATATGGTCGACTGTACTAAGGCTAAAAGTTGCTGAATCTATTAATACTGTACGCAACAGTTACAGATAACAAGCAATTTATCCTGTAATCAGCAGCCTACAGTAAAATCTTCAGAGCACCAGTTGTCTTGCCAATTGATTACCGCACAGATAAACGATCTGTGACGAAACAGTTGAATTAAGAACTAGGGCAGCAGCGTAACGAAGCGTGAAATCGTCGAAAGCAAGACAAAGAAGTGTGACTTTCGACGCGTTTTCACTCAGTTTTAAGCAAATGTGTTCGAAAATTGGGCTTATTAAGCGGGGTTTTGGACTTATAAAGCGGGTTTTTTATCTATAGGAATAAATGGAGTAATTCCGAACCGGACGATTTTGGGCTTATTAAGCGGTTGGGCTTATTAACCGTGGGCTTAATAAGCGGGGACTACTGTATATCTCGTGCGACCAGCAGAGTTACTGCATGTTTATTTTATATTGCTGTTTTCACATTTTTGATACTATTTAATTCCAAGCAAAGACTCGATGATTACATATTATGTTAAAGGGCCAGAGAAAAGCCATGTATATTGTGTTATCTGCATTTTCCGTGCTAAAATGCGCTATGTCATCCTGCGAGGAATGACCAAGTCACTTATTTCTGGTCGCATGGACGTAGAAAATAGCATTTCTACTGTCATATTTCAGATTTTAACGTGTTAAACGTTTCATCTCCAGTTTTGGTGTTTCTGCTTACTTCTTTTTTAACCCATTATCGGTTTTCTATGTTGCAGTTCTGGAAGAATTACATGTCTTTTTTTTGTCATGTTTTTACTCGAGTCCGCATTTCTTTTTGTCGACTGATGTGTATGCTGGGCAGCCTTTGGGGGCTTTGTCGTCTATCATACCCATCATTCTGAGGGGAAGGTCTGTGGTGACCAAGTGAATTAATATATTTTGTCCTTGCGCAATTATGTCTGCGGTATCTGGTTATTGGCACATATCGCTCATTACTATGGGTGGTATTGCATAATGAACGGATATTGCGAGACATACGGAATTTAATTAACGTGTCTTTGTTCTCGCTTTTCTTTGTTTACTCACTATATATATACCGCTGCTTCGCTCAATGTTGGATTCAATATTATTGTTGTTATTATTATTATCATTAAATATACTACATGTTGAAATTAAAGAATTACCGTACGTCTTGAGACTCATCACTATGAACTCACCTCAAATCCACAGTCCCAATTACTTAACGGTAGTATTTACAGCATCAGATGACTATCACATAAGATTTTTGGTTTTTGTGTGGCAGTTTTGGCTTCTGTAGTTGTAACTAATGCACTAGATTTTAAAGCGTTAATTTTGAGCTTATTAGTGGCAGTTTTGGCTTCTGTAGTTATAACTAATGCACTAGAATTTAAAGCGTTAATTTTGAGCTTATTAGCATTCAACCAAAGATCAACTATTTCAACTTGCAGTTCATTATGGTTTCTAAATCTTTTTCTTTTGAAGCTTTGACATACAAACTAGTGTCATCTGCGTATAGCACAGGAGCAAAATCAAAAATGCTGAAAATATCATTGACATAAATGGAAAAAAGTATAGGATCGAGGTTCGATCCCTGAGGAACACCAAATTGTATTGTTTTGGTTGTGGAATGGCTAGCATTAATGTATACCAAACTGTTTACATCCAGTGTGGTAAGATTTGAGCAGGCTATGTTCTGGACCACGAACACCAAAATGATATAATTTTTGTAGGAGTACGTCAAGTGAAACCGTTCCAAACGCCTTCCTTAAATCGAGAAATATTAGTCCAGTGATTTTTTTGCACTCATATGGTTGTTTATTTTACTCATTATACCCAGCATATGTGTAGTAGAGAAGTTTTGTCGTAAAACCATATTGGTAGGGGTAAATAATTTCATTTTTGTCAAAAAATTTTGAAAGTGGTTAAAAATGAGTTTCTCTAAGATTTAAGAGAAGTTTGATAACAATAATATAGGTTGGTAGTTATTAATTTCATTTTAGATCCAGCTTTAAACATTGGAATTATTTTGGCAGTTTCTGGGCAGTCCAAAGGAAAGATTTTTAAGCAGTAAGGAATCTTAAAAAACAAACAATTATTTTAATTCCAAGAGCGTTATGCTTTTGATAATTTGTATTAATCTATGTTCTATACTTGCCTTATGCAATGCAAAAAACAGCGTGAATTGTAAAAAACAATCATTATAATTCCAAGACAAGTTATCGTTTCCATATTTTGCATTAATTCATTTTCTATAGTTGCTGTACCCAACGCAAAAAATAAAACAGTGCGAAAGACAAAAAACAAACAATTATTTTCATTCCAAGGCGAGCCATGAATTCCATACACCTTGTATTAATTGATTTTCTATACTTGCCATATGCAACACAAAAAATAAAACAGTGTCAATTATTAAAAGCAAACAAGCGTAATAATTTTATGATTGATCTATCTGCTGTAACGGTTTCAGTGTATCAATCCCCTCTTATATTCAAAAATCATGGTCTACCTAGCATTAAAATGTTGCATTTGGGCTAGAAAGAAACCATTTAAATGTTTTTGAAATGTTATGGTGCTTAGCAATTTTAAGTGATCCTGTCATTGATAAATAATTCCATTCCAGATTCAAGGTAAAATTTTGCACTATTTAAAACTTCGTTTCACATTTTTGCAACAAGAATGAAGCAGCAATTAACCAAAATCATTGAACTGGAACGAAATCGCTACAGCAAATTTAAATGCTTTTGCCCACAACTTCATTGTTTTAGTATAGAAAGGCATGGGTTTTTTTTGTAGTAGATATATCTACTGGAAAACTATGCGTATCTTGGAAGAAATATTGCATAGAGGTTTTCATTTTATGCAACATTTGCAAGTTTATGATCAAAGATTTTTGCAAAAAAGTCTGGCTTGCAAAGTAAGGTACATTAGGCATTGCTTTGATGCTGACCATCAAGTCTAACTCTACCTATGTTATGACTCGATTACCCATAGCATGGGTATTGCATAATGTACACTGTGCTTGATTGGAAAAACTAGAGTACTGTATATCATCAATCACAATGTTGCATGCAAATTCATCAATTAAGCAAAATGCTATGTGCAATATATTAGAAGCTGTGTGGTAATTAGCATGACATTGCATCCACAACATTCAAAAGCTTAGCAAGAATGAGTTCAAAAAGCACACCCTGAAATACCACAAGAACTCGTAAAACAAGTGCTATATTTTGGATGGGAGGAATCACAGAAGCTGATGGCACAATTACAGGCTCTCGATCGTCATCATCACTCCAAGTCTTTCACAGTTTACTGTATCATTATCAACAAGGCATATCAGAACGCAAAAATAGGATGTAGGCAGCTAAACAAGTGTTTGCTCAAGTAAGCATCTTTTACCAGAGAGCTAACATTCCCATGCTATCAGAAATAAAAGCTTGTCAAAAAATGTTAACTGTTAGGCAACAATGTTAAAACTAAGAGCTATTCTAATTGCAAGACATTAACAGTCAGCAAATCAAGTCAAGTCATTTTTTATTTTTGTCTGTAACTAAAATATTACGGTTAAAAAAATCACACATCAACAATATTTGATATTAATAAACAAGGCTCATGTACCTCTTAGAATCAATTGTCACGACAAGGAAGCTGCAAAAAGATCTTATTAGCCTTTGAGTCAAGCAACCACCCAGATGCCAACATATTCTAATGTTTGATAATAAATAGAGGTAATAAAAAATACACGAGAAAGAGTCTGACTTATATTACTGAAATATTTCAACAAGTTAGGTTGAAATCCTATTCTAAGACCCGTATGATTCCACAAAAAAGTTTTTCAACTTTAGCTTAAAGGAAATTTGAAATAGCAAACGTGTTGAATGAGGAATGAAATTCCAAATTTTGACACCCGTGGTACCTAATGCTATTTTGCAATCTGTTAGATCGAAATCGGGGAATATATAAAAGATCATCTTCTTGAGTAGTAGATCTCATTGATCTCTGTGAGATTTTGTATGCCTTTTCAAAATATTTGGAAAAGTTATGCGAAAGATATCGAGGCCTGTGTACAATATTGTACACTAGTATTGACATTTGAATTTTGTACAAATCGGTCAATTTTGGAATGTTAAGTTTGTAGTAAAATCTGGAAGCTCTGTTTTGAAAGCCACCACCCCCCTACCAGTTTCACTATATTTTGAAGAGTGCTTATTTTCATCAAATAGGACGAATACGTTGATCCCCAATTTACTAGACCATATAACAAATATGGGTGGAAAAATGCATAATATAGTTTTATTAATGCATGTTTAGGAAGAACGAATTTTAGTTTACAAATAATAGCAACAGCTTTGGACAAATTGGTTTCTAAAATTTTAATTTGATTCTCGAAAGTTAACTTGGAGTCAAGTGTTAACCCCAAATATTTGACAGAGTTAGAAAGGGGGACAGTAACACCGTTTAGAAGTACATCAAAATCAGACACTAACTCATTCATTCTTGGGGATATAACGAGGAGTTGGCTTTTAGAGGGATTAATTGTTAACGTATTAGATTTGCACCATTCTGAAAGCCTTATCAGTTCCAAATTTAGCTCAGGTTGGAGATAGCTTAAATTTAAATGATGAACAGTTAAACGAGTGTCGTCCGCAAATAATCTGGGAATAGTCTTAGTTGAATTAGGCAAATTATTAACATATAATAATAATAATGGACTTAATGTTGATCCCTGAGGGACACCAAAAGAATTTGTCATTAATCAAGATTGTATTTTGTTTATGGAGACAAATTGCTTTCTAAGTAGAAAAGATTTTATTAATTTAAGGGTCTGGCCATGTATGCCGTAATGATCCAGTTTGGCTAGAAGAGTTGAATGGCAAACAGAATCAAAGGCTTTTTTTAATCTAAAAAAAATAAAGCCGTATAGTGCTTAATGTTGATGTTATCATATGTTAAAGATCCAATGTCAGTTATAGCAAAGATAGTGGAAAAATTACATTAAAAACCAAATTGCAAGGGAATTAAAATATTATATTTGCCCAAGAATTGAGTTAATCTTTGGTATATCAGTTTTTCAAGAATTTTAGAAAAACTGGAAGAATGGAAATGGGACAATAGTTGTTTGGAACATTCTTGTTACCATTGTTATGAATTGGGATAACTTTGGCAACCTTTAAAATATCTGGGAAAATCCCACTTGAAAAAGCATAATCATAAACTATAAGGAGGTAAGGAGCGACTTCCAAGTTGGCTGTTTTAATGAAAAAAGCTGGAATATTATCCTGACCAACGGCTTTGTTCACGCTCAAGGTTAGAGAATCAATGATTTCATAGAGGTTAGGTGCTTTTAAAAACATAAACTTAACTAAGCTGCAGCAACAGCAGCTGGAATTGGACAAAACGTTCCAAATTTGGCCACCTAATGCAGAATTATTGATCAAAGATTTTAAAGATATACAATTTTTTCACTCCATGAAGACAAACAGTAGGGTGCTTATAAAGCCTTACTATTTTTTGAAAGTTATCATATTACTTTTTACCTATTTCCAAACTGTTCATTTAAAAAAAAAAAACATACAAAAAGTTTCTGTCATCGAACAAGGTTTAGGGGGTCCTCCGGGCACTTTACATGAATCATTGTGAAAATAAGCAAAAACTGTGATTATTTCTTTGTTTTTAATGTTAGAAAGATAATTTTTAATGCTATTCCAATAAATTGATTATGTTCACTTAATGCAATAATATTTAAAGTGTCCCTTCAGAAAAGCCATCACCTGCATTTAATTTTCACAGCAATTTCTAAAATATAACAAAATACCAGCACTACCAATGTTCATAATGTGTGTGATTCTAGATTGCATGGACCATAAATATGGTATTTAGTTTTTTAATTGCCAATCAGCAATTTAACCTATCAGCATCTAATATACAGCTTTATCTATTACTTATTGCCTAATAGCACATACAAGTATTGAATGCTTAATTCTATCACCAGTACTACCCCACTAACATTCCACACTAAAAAAATCAACCCATATGACATAAAAAAGAATAAAACTTAACTTTTTTTGCAGTATTTACATTTTCTCTTTGAATCAGTGCTAAGAGTAAGACAACAGTGTAGTTTATTCCTTTTTAAAAATTAAGCTTCTTTTCAGGCCTTTAGCTGCATTAGCTAAAGATGTTGTCTTGAAAAATGAAAAATGTTACAGCCATCAGATTATTGAGCACATATGAAATCAGTCACAGTTAATACTACACTACTAAAATCTAATACTATACTACATAAAACCGATTTCACCTCAATGAGGCATTATCAATTAAATCTTATTCAAATAACACATTATCGAAAAACATGGCCTCAATCAAGCCTTAAGCAATGTAGATATATAATACGACACTATTTACGCCATTCCAATATGCATATTTTGAGCTGATCTTTCAAAAAGATGTTAGCTTGTCGAGTTTCCAAACTCAGTTTTAGTGAGGCACCTAAAGTTGCTTCAACTTGAGGTTATACCAAGCATGTGTAAATACTTGAGGTTATACCAAAGTAGCTTCAACTCGCAGTTATACCAAGCATGTGTAAATACTTAACATTTTGAATCTCATATTTAGACTATTTTCACACTATGCATAGACTTTTGAAATTATGTTGAAAAAATTTATGGGCTCCTGAGTTTTACCCATTTTTAGGTTATCAGCACAGCTACTAGAATATTTCAGACATTAACATCTTTAACTAGCATCTGCTGAAAAATCAACATTTCTGAAAGGAAGTTAGGGCCACTTTTCAAAACTTAAAATTTTATTTTCTATTAAAATGTTAAATTGCTTAAAGTGTGCTTGATCTAACCCAAACTTTGATGCAGCTATTTAGAAACTACCGGTACTGAGATGAGTTTGAAGTGACAATCCTGCTACCATTCATAAATCATTTTCCAACCTAAATTTACTAACCAAGTGAATTTTGTTGGTATGAGCAACCAATTTGGCATTATAAAGGGTTTTTTTTTGCATTGTTTGGTAAGACCATTAATATTGACTTTAATGACTTATTTATCAAAGAATCAACACAGCAGAAATGAATGGAAACAAAGACCACTAAACATTCAACAAAACTCCTTAAATTTTGACATTTGATGCATGGATGCAAGTATAAGTACAGCATACCAATAGTTTTGGCTTAAGTGCAACTATTTTTGAAGCATACATTATAACACATTAACAACATTCAAAAGCAAAACACTCAAGATCACCACCTATATTAAAGTTTCACTAACATTTTTTAAAAACTTTCATATTTTAATTACAGCCTTCACATCTTGATAAATTTGGAAGTGATTAGATAGCACATTGTCATACGCTATACTGCATGCAGCCTTATAAACAGAGAAACTACCAATTTCTAGAACTTGGGAAGAAAGACAGCTTTGCAATATCAAATAAAAGCTAAAGAGAGAAAAATCTGACAAAATATTACATATTTGAACATATTCTTTGTCACTAGGTATGATGTAGATCTGTATTTTATTGTTCTGCTGGTGTCAAGGCTAATTTCAAATATAAAAAACTTAAAAACAGCCAACGTTTCAACTGTTAACTGACTGCTTTCATCCGGGCTAAAAGGTCTAAAATTGTTTTCATAGTATTTCAGATACAAGTTTGGTCCTAATTCGTTCATTCACTTTTTACACAGTGTTATTGCTCATTCTTGTGACACGTGATTACGTCATTTGTTGATTGTTCTGCTTCCATTTGCATTTTAACTCATTTTAGCCCTGATGAAAGCAGTTAGTTTACTGTTGAAACGTTGGCTGTTTTAAAGTTTTTTATATTTGAAATTAGCCTTGACACCAGCAGAACAATAAAATACAGATCAATATTACATATTTACTGGCGTTAAAATACTTTGACATATTTACGTTGTTTTGACAAGGACAAATATGAAATGTTGCATGAAAGTGGCTTGTTTTTGCTAATGCTTGTAAATAAAGCAATGGTTAAACAAAGATGCCTAGTGAGTACAAATTAACCAAAAGTCATAAAAATTGTTCGTCAAACTATGCTACAAAAATTTCATATCAGCTTAAGACTGAAAAATATTAATTTAGTACAGAATCATTTCGGAATGACAGTCAATTTTGCTTGTATATACTAGGTTTGCTAGCTCAAAATTGAAGTATTCTTACAAAAGTTTACCCCTAACCTGCCACAGAGCTTGCAGTGATCTTTAATGCTTTCCATAACTAACAAAATGGTATGAAGAAAGAGGCTACCACGTAACCACACAACCATGTTACCTAACTACCATAACTAGATTCACAGTTAGTAAAGTTATGTTATAAGAAAGCAATAAAACCTCTATTTCACCAGCGTCACCTCATACTACAAATTTTACCTAAAAATTGATTTGCTAACATATTACTGTTAAGTACTGTATTTTTTTTAATATGAAGAATTGTCGTAATACAACAATTTTATTGCTCTGTTGTGAAATTATGCCAGAATCTAAGTAAGCTTAAATTTGATCATAATAATTTGATCTACTCCAAAAACATCCTCAGGTTTGAATTAGTGGGTATGAAGCCCAAAATGAAGTTTCTAACATGAACGATTAGGAAGTTAAAGGTATTTTCATTTATTTTCACAATGGTTCATGAAATTCTGCCGGAGGACCCCTAGAAATTGATTGTTTTTAAAAATATTTTTCAGAAACGGTTTTCTATACAAATTACACTTTTTAAACACATGTAAAAAAAAATGAAAATTTTGAGGCAAAATTGCATCATTTGGTTCTCGTAATAAAGCACTGCAAGATGAAATGCGAGCTGCAAAGAAAAGAGGCAGCCAAACAGCAAGTTAGTAAAACTTGTTTATGTGAGCAAAGTACTGGTACTTTGTTTTCTGTTAGCATAGGAATCTTTAGCAGTAGTAAAGACAGTGGCAGCTTAACTGAAGCTTGTAGTACTAATATATGGAGCAACAAACCAGGAAATTCTTTTTATTGTTCAAATAATAAGTACGTTGGAAAACTGGAACAGAAGTTTTTGTTCTTCCGACATTATATCTTCACCAAAGTTAGAGACTATGGCAACATGAATCAAAATACAGTGATCCCTTATTATTATCCCTTACTATATCGCGCTTAACCTATCGCGGCTTCGCTGTTTTGTGGAATTTTTTACAGTGAATTCTAATTGGCTAAAGGGCGTTACTGTTGTCTAGAAGTTCATTACAATAAAAAATATTGTTTTAAAACGTTCTAAACTATTATAGTTGTTTGTAAGAAAACGTTAATGTTTCTATTTCTTAAACACATTTTGGGCCTGAAAAGAGGTTTTATTTTTTGTTTCATTCCGCAGTACAGTATTGCATTGTAAATTAACAGTAAAAAATAAAGCTGACTACTTTGCGGATTTCACCTATCGCGGGTTATTTTTGGAATGTTTCCCCCGCAATAAACAAGGGTTCACTGTAATGCCAGCTCAGCAATGTGCAATTACTTGTGCTTTTATTGAAGAAACTGGTGGAGATCCTACAAAATTTTGGCTGTTATATGCTCATGCAGACAGATCTCAAAGAAAAATTACCAAATCCGTGGTAACCATATCAAAACGTCAGTGAGTTCCGCCAAGTTACACTTATCTGCATTGGGACTCTGAAATTTTGCAGTCTTCCAATAGTAAATATGGTAATGAAGAACGTCTTGTAGTTGCAGTGGGTACAAGAGATGAAGTCAAGCTACTTGGTGCTCCATAATTTAACACTCGCGCTCATGGCAAAATTGGAGAAACCGTGAGCCAAAAAATTACTGCTATGCTTATTGAGTGGATTGCAATACAAAGATCATTAACATAATACTTGATACTGCAAGTAGCAATACAGGACACTTGACAGTGCTCGTATGTGTTACTCTTCAAAGCCATCTTCAAAGTGCTTTAATATGGTCAGGATATCAACATCATGTGGGCGAAGTTATTTTAACCCACGCTTTTTATGACTTAAAAGAGCTTAATTTTTGCAGGATCGCCACCAGTTTTTTCAATATAAAAGCATGTGTAAATGCAAATTGTTGAGCTGGCGTTATTTTTATTCATGTTGCCATAGCCACTAACTTTGGCGAAAATAAAATGTCGGAAAGAATACTGTAAAAGCTTCTGTTCCAATTTGCCAACGTACTTATAGAGTTGCAATAGTGGAAGAATTTCCTGATTAGTTGCTCCATACATCAGTATTACAAGCTTCAGTTTAACTGCCACTGCTTCACTATTGCTCAAGACTCTCATGCTACCAGAAAACAAAGCACTTGGCTCCAATTAACAAGTTTTGCAAACTTGTAATTGTGCCATCAGCTACTGTGATTCCAACTCCCAGCCCAAATATAGCACTTGTTTTTACAGATGTGTCAATTAGTTGGCAAGTATTGGCAATTTTTTTGGAATCAACATGGGAATGGTAAAATATGACCGATAATTGCCGATTCTTTGAACATAATAACATGGCTAATTTTTTCCAACCAGATCGTTTTGCATTTGTATTTTTTACCAGACAGACACCAGCGCAGTCAGAAATAAAAAAAAGGGGGGGGAGAAAATTTTTTGTTAGGATTAAAGCATAAGCAAATTGGAAAGTTTAATTCATGCAAACTGTAACAAATTACAAAGTTTTAGCAATAACAGGCAGGAGTTTTGTCGTTATTCATGTAGCAGACGCATAAAAATAAATAATGAAAAGGAATTAAGTGGCTTCACCTGGTTTTACGATTTTATTTGACAATGCAACAGAGGATGCAAAAAAACGCATTTTCTTCATGTAAGGCCTAACGAAAAAATCATGCAGATTGCCATTACTATTCAGGCAAGCTGGCATAATATTTCAACTTTCAAATGCAGTATATTGTAACAAATTAAGAACAAATGAGATGTGCAATTCGCAAAAAAATACATACAATGTCCCGCCTACACTCGAAAATGATTGGTTTTTGAAAAAATAAGTGCTCCCTGTTATTGTTTATGTTAATTGACTCCACGTACTGCTTGCTACCTTCAAGCAGAAAAAAATGCACTGTATTGCTATTTCTCCATACAAAGTTTTGTAAACTGATTACTGTACTGTTACTAATATTGTTGGAAGGAAAGAGGGATATCTAAGCACTAAGCAAGAATAATGCGATAGTGATTGACCATTCCTTAACATAACATAACATAACATTTATTTACAATTTAAGACAAATGCAATTAAGGCACAAATAAACACGTAAGCAAGGCAATATATTATTCAAAAAGCAGTCACTTGAATTGCAACAGGAGGCTGTGAGGGGACCTCACGGTCATCGAGTTGAGCAGCCACCTATATATTAGCATTCATAGATTTCAAGGCGTACTGACTGTTTAAAAAATATTGCAATATGTTTCCTCTGGCTTAGTTTTTGTTCAAAAATATTATTATGCAATTTATCATTTATATTTTGACAATAATTTTTGTTAATATTTTACTTTGAATTGATTGAACGATAAAATTTTTCATTCTTCTGATAGCGAGTTCCAGATTTTGACTCCTCGATATTTGAAGTTTCTCTGCAATTTTTTGGTTCTATATCTAGGGAGAAACAAATTAAAATCAGACAAAGCTAATCTCGTAGTTCGTGTGTGTTTCGCATTCATGGTAGCAAAGTATGAGTTGAAACTGCTAGGTAATTGTTTGCGTGAGTGTTTATGCATCAGTTTTGCTACCTCGCATGTATATAAATCTTTTAATTTTAATATTTTGATTGTTCGTAATAAGGTGTAACGTGGTCTCGCCACTGGCCACCCGAAATTATTTTGACAGCTTTATTTTGTAAGGTTATCAATTGCTGTAAGGATCTGTCGGACGTGTTTCCCCAAATTGAGATGCCATAGAGTAAATGTGGGTGAATCATGCTATAGTATAAATTTCGTAAGGCAGTGAAAGGTAAGACATGCTTTAGTTTAGACAAAACACCTATGGACCTCGCTATTTTATTTGATATTGAATTGATTTGTTCGTCAAAATTTAATCTTGCATCGATTGTAATGCCCAGGTATTTTGCGGAATCACTAATAGTAATCACATTGTTGTCGAAAATCAAATCAATTGCAGGAACTGGAAGAGTTGTTTTAGGAGGAATTATCAAGGCGGAAGATTTTTTTGGATTAAGGGTAATTTTGTTCGCTTTTGTCCACTTATGAACATTTAATAATTCAATATTTATTTTTTCTTATAAGAGTACGTGGATTTGCAGCGTGGATTACTAAGCACGTGTCATCAGCAAATAATCGCGGTGGTGAAGTTAATGCATTTGGAATATCATTTATATATATTAAAAACAACAATGGCCCTAAGTTACTCCCTTGAGGTACTCCAAAGCGATTGAGAACTTTTTCAGAACATATGTCATAAGAAGTTATGTACTGATGTCTGTCAGACAAATAAGAGTGCAATAGTTTATGTGCTACGCCACGGATTCCATAGTGCTCAAGCTTTTTCAATAATGTGGTGTGACAGACAGTATCAAAAGCTTTCTTAAAATCTAATAATATCAAGCCAGTATACATGTTATTATCAATGTCATCATAAGTAGAGGTCAACACGTCCATAATAGCATGAGACGTTGACATGTTATTCTGAAATCCATATTGTGATGTAACCAAGACAGAATGTTTCTGAAAAAAGTTTGACATTCGTTTATGTATTAGTTTTTCAATAATTTTAGAGAAGCATGTTAATATGGATATTGGACGATAATTAGTAATGTTATCAGTTTTTCCAGATTTATGCAGAGGAACAATTCTAGCTATTTTACAACTTGTTGGAAATATTCCCAATCGAAAAGCATTGTCAATGATAAAACATAAAGCTGGAGCTAATGTATCAGAAGCCACTCGCAAAAAATACGGCGATATGTTGTCATGACCTACAGATTTATTCAAGTTTAAAGAGTTTATTATGTTTATTACTTCATTCACCCGAGGTGGTTCCATGAAAATCGATGGACTTACTCTATTTTGAAGAAATAGTTCAAATGCTGCCTCGTCATTCGTGCTAAATTCACTCGCGAGATTTTCTCCGACTTTTGAGAAAAAATGGTTAAATTCGTCCAAAATTCTTTCCAAAATCAAAAAGAGAAAAAAGTCCATCTGTTACAGTAACATTATCCACATTTACAGTTGTAGGCAAGATGTTTCTTTTTTTGGAATTACCAGGCAGTAAAGTTCGCAAAAGTTCCCATGTTTTTCGCTGATTTGTTTTATTTTTTTCTATTTCTGCTGAATAATATTTTTTTTTGGCTAATGCTTTAATTTTAGTTAATTTATTCGAATAACTTTTATATTCTTGTTTCATATCTTCATTTCCCAAAATATAATGAGATTTATGCATCTTGTTTTTTCGACAAATCATTGCGTATATCTCTTTTGTAATCCATGGCTTACTTTTCAATTTCTGTTGTTTGCGCGATAATCTTTTGAGAGGGGCATGCTTTTCCATTACGTTTTGAACGAGTGACACAAATTCATCAAATGTGCGATCAAAATTGAGTTCTGTTAATTCCCCCAAATTACTCAGGTAGTCGTAAACTGCAGTATTCATTTCGTCGCGATAAGAATCTGTGTTAAAAGTAGACTTATCTCTGATTATGAAGTAGGTTTGCTTTGGTGACGTTACAGAATTATTAGTTACATTGCAATATATGATGTAGTGGTCCGATAGATTATCATCATATCGGATTACACCTGGTTTTATTTCGTGCGAGGAATTGTTAGTTATAACATGATCGATGATAGTAGCGGATGTTTCTGTGACCCAGGTCGGAATAGTGATGATTGGCAAGGAACCGCAACTAATTAAGCTGTTTAGAAAATCAAGGCTACTTAAGCTTCTTTTGTTCACTGTTAGATCAATGTTCAAATCTCCGAGCAGGTAAAAGGTGTCTTTTCGATTTGTTATTTTATTTATGGAATTACATAGGGCTTCAGAGAATTCTTTTACTGTACTGTTAGAATAATTTGGATGTCGGTAAATCACGCCAACTGTAAATTTTTGATTAGAATTATCATTCGTTTTTATATTTAGTTAAAGTTCTTCACAACCATTTAGTTTCATCTCAAGGTCACAATCCAGTTTAAATTTGTAGTTAGTTGAAATGTATACTGCAACCCCGCCAGCGTTTGTTACAGAATCGGAGTGAACAAAGTTGTAGTCTGGTAATGAAATATTGATTAATGGATTGCCTTTAAGCCGCGTTTCCGATACACACACGATATTTGGAGAGTATGGTAGTAAGGTCAAAAATTCGTGAAGTGCTTCGAAATTTTCTGGTTTGTTTAACGATCTTATGTTTATATGGATTATAGACATTGTAGTCTGATTAGGTTTTGTGGATGGTAAAAACTCTTTCATCGGAAAATCAATATAATGACATTCTTTAATATTATCTAGCAAGGAGTCAAATGTGTCATTCAGATCACAAGTTTTTGTTTCATGGTTTTGCTCTGATCGACTCGTGTTGAGAAACTCAAACAGCCTCCTGTTGTTTATAATTAAGTCGTCACATGTAGCCATTGTTAGTACACTAGTAAAATCCATTTTGTCAACAGACCTTACGTGCAGTTAATTTTCTCAATCAAATGATGTGAATCTGAATGCAGGCATTCGTGGAAAAATGGTCATAACGAAGTACTACGGGTTTATTTATATACAGCACGCCCACCAACAAAATTTGGTGCGCACTGAAAATTGTGCACGGTGCTTTCATTGCAAATTTTCAGACTGGGCCTATACACTGCACGTAAAATCATGAACATAGGGCGTATCGTTAATTTGTTTGAAACATTAACAAAAACAAACAAAATGCATGAAATCAAAATCCACCATTTTGTATAAGAACAATTCCTAATACAGTATAATAAAAATCCAATTTCAACATTAAAGATGTACGGAGAGTCATTCTCTTTGAAAAGATTTGTTACCCTTCAGCAATTAGTGTTTTTTCCGAATGTTTTCAATTAAAAATATTCTCGAAATTTATAAGGTCGAAATAAGATTTAACTGTGGTGACATTTAATTTGTGGACTGATACACGTCAGATCTCGGCCGTTCCAAATTGTTACCAGTATCTGATTCTATTTGGAAAATGATGCGTTTTGAAACAAAAAAGATAGTATTTTTTGGGGCAAATTTGCACTGCTTTCTGCCTCATTTGTGTTCTCCAGCAAAAGAAATGCTGATGAGACATCATCATTCCAAGACAGCACGATACGGGCTATGCAATGATCCAAGCATTCTCATTAGATATCAACACTCCCTAGACAAGCATTCCCACTCTCCGGTTTTGTTTCCACCCTGTGTTGCAAAAAGGCAACGTGGCCTAATTCTTGTCTTAACAAAATCAAGGTTTTATACACGATTGTTACATTAAAGCGACATAACAGATAAATTTTTCAATCATATTTACCAAAATTGATTTTTGACTGTGATTTATTTCCATTGTTACGTTAATAATGATTCACTTTGCCTTTTTGCTGCAAACGTGTTTTCAACTCAAATATCTTCGAAACAATACAGGTGAGAAGGCTGAAATTCTTTGTAAAAGATAGAAAAGCTAATGACCTTTGAAAAAAATTTCAAAAAATATAAAAAATTTTGACATTGTTTACTTGAAACTTGGGGTGGAATTACACTTGAGTTGAGTGTTTTTAAATTAGTTTTTTGACATTTTATCTTTTTTAAAAAGTTTTTGTGAAATTGTGCACTTTCAAAAGGGGGGACTGGTTCACCTAATCCCTCCACCCCCCCCCCTGGCTGCGCCAGGGCAGACAGAAACAATTTTCTTTTTACGAAAGCGTTTACACACATTATGAGAGGAAAAAGCACAAATCGTAAAAGAAAAACTGAAACAAAAAAGTTTTTTTTGCCACAGCATTGCTTATTGTTTTGCTCAGTTGCATATTGCACAATCACGATTTTGCTTTCAGTGTTAACACTTGCTTGTTTGCAAAGTGTCCCTTTAATCTAAACATGACTGCACCAAAAATAACTTTGTCCAGCATATATATGAAAGGTATATAGTAATCAAACAATCGGCATTTTAACTAGAATCGGCACTGGTATCAGCATTGGCAAAAAATTTTGGTATCGGTACATCCCTACATGTTTTGTGAGATCTTGTGGTATTTCAGGGTGTGCTTTTTGAACTCATTCTTGCTAAGTTTTTGAATGTTGAGGATACAATGCCACACAAATTACCACACAGCTACTAACATTTTGAACATAGCATTTTACTTAATTAACTAAACCTTATTTTGTATCAAATTATCTAAAAATAAAATGAACTATTTTCATTGTATTGACTTCTCAAACAAGATGCTAAAATTCAAAATAAAGAAAAGATAAAATTTTACAAAATTTGGGGGAACACAATGGGGGGTTCCCCTCAAATGAGGAGGCCAAAATTCAAACTTTTTAATTGTTTAAGCTAGACGCATCAAATTTTCAGGATAGCCAAATATCAAGGAAAGATAAAATTTGACAAAATTTGAGACACCAAAATTCGAACTTTTCAACCATTCAAGCTAGGTACATGAAACTTTCAGAATAGGTACCATATTTATTCGAGTATAAGTCGCATTTTTTTGTACCAAAATATTGCCAAAAAAGTCAGGTGCAACTTATACACGAATGCATGAAGTGCAGTGTATGCCATACAAAACTTTTCTGAAGTATTTCCTTGCTATCGATTTCTACACTGTCACCTTTCATATGATCATATTACTTATCGCCTTTCATGCGAGTAACATAGTGCTTTTAACGCAGTCGCTTTTTTTTCATGTTGTATCACATTTAGTTGTCACTAATGCACGCAAGTCATGTTACGTTGCATCACTTGTCACCCTCATTGGATGCTGATGAGGATGTTTCAGAGGTAAACGGGGACTATTTTAGGATGGTGACAGCAGTAATGACTTCGATGGTTTTTAATTTTTTATTATGTAATTGCAATGAATGAATAATGTTTAAAAAATTTTGTTCTGTTTTTCATGTCAAATATGGGGGTGCGACTTATACACGCATGCGACTTGTACTTGAATAAATATGGTAAATATAAAACAAAATTAAAATCAAAATAGGTAAATAGAATATGACTAGGTGGCATAATTGGAAAGTCTTCTTTCAACAGGTCCTTCAAAATTTTTAACCACTCAAGCTAGACAAATAAAATTTTCAAGATAGGTAAAAATACATATGAAAAAATATTGCGGATCTCGTGCTCTAGGGGTCCTCCAATTATGTTGACACCTCCCCCTATTAACTACAAAATTTAAACTACTTAAATCTATTGGATAGGTTAATATAAATGAAAGATAGATAACAAAATTTGGTGGGCCACATTGAGGAGACCATGCCAAATAGGCCCCTTAAAATTCTTTAATCTTAAATACGAAGTACTCCAGCTAAACGAGTTCCAGATTAGAAAAAGATAAAACATGCCAAACTTGGTAATGCCATGTTGGACAACAATTAGTCCAAAGATTGTGTTAATTAACGAGCATATAGAAAGCTGCGATGGTTTACCAAATTATTTTTATGGACCTGTGACAACTTGTGAGTGAAGCATTTACTAAGGAAAAAAATTTTTAATTCTCCTTTTTTTGCAAGTTCTCAAAT
Organism: Trididemnum nubilum; assembly: GCA_963965965.1. Taxonomy (NCBI): domain Eukaryota; kingdom Metazoa; phylum Chordata; class Ascidiacea; order Aplousobranchia; family Didemnidae; genus Trididemnum; species Trididemnum nubilum. The sequence goes on from OZ014470.1 coordinate 31,818,188, forward strand.
TATATCATTCGAGAATGAAGTCCATGTGGCAAAAATATACGTGATTTGATAAACACTTAAATAAATGCCTGTTTTAAATTTACATCATTTTAGCATTTTTTATTTTAGTTTATGCTGTTGAGGAGAGGGGCTTTAATTTCCAAGCAACCGGTATACCAATACTATAATATGTTGAATTGCGATGCGAAAGAGTGTTTTCAGAATCATACATGGCTGTAAGTTTCGTTGATGCAACAACATTTGCTTATGAATCTCTGGAATTTTAAAGACCGCTTTATGTTCTTTCAAATAGAGTGAGAAACTGTTTAAGAACTCATCAAAGTGCTAACATTTAATGCTGTATTGTAAACTGTTATGCAAGCTTTTTGAATGACATTACTCGATTATTTTTGATAACTTCAAGAGATTTAAATTTTGAACTTAAATAACCACAAAGCGATTTAAGTTAAAAAAACAAAATCTGAAAGGGGCGCAATTTAAATTATTGATCTCACTACAAATGACTACATTTTTTTACAGCAATCAGATCACTATTTTAAAGCTTCATAAAGTTCAGTAAAAGTTGGATAATGTCGCGAAGTCCCCAGATATCGCTTGCGATGTCACGTTCTAGTTTTTCAGAGAAGTCGAGATTCTTAAATCATTATTCTCAGCTAACAATTACGCCGCTAATTTTTTTGATGAAATTCTGCGCAAATTTCTTGCGCTTTTATTCCTTCATACTCAAGGAAATGAAAACAGTGAAGAATATGAGACTTGCTTTTTAAAGTTCAATATATAGGTTCAGCATCCAAACACTTTACAAGAAGTTTCTCTGAACTTGTTTATTTTGAATTTGATTTGAAGTTAGGGTGATTAACCCTACGTTCACAATTAATTGCTATTTTCAGCAGAAAGAAAAAACACTGCATGCTCTTTGCTCCAATGTCCAATTTATTGTTGCTTCTAGGGCTACAATAAATTGTATCATACAATGCTTAAATTTGGATAAAAATTTTCCATAATCAATTGCAGCAATAATTAATTGGAAAAAGAAATATATTCAAAATTATGCCGTCATAAATGATGACGTCATCACTTTTTCGCTCTCATTTGTGCGGTCCGTGACAACCTTGATATCTATACCACCAGCACAAACTTAAGGACAGTTTTGTGATAATTTACTAACATATGATGTCATAACTTTTTCACCTTTGTAATACGTTAAAAAATTTTTGTAATTTTGAAAAAAAGTGAATTATGGAAGCAAATATTATTATTGAAATAAACTAAATGGGTGAAAAAGTGAATTATGAAACCAAATATTATTATTGAAATAAACTAAATGGGTGACATATTTTCAGTGTAATTTGTTGTATGAAAATGCTGATCAAAGTAAACCAAACTAATACAGTATCTTCTACTATAAAGAGACTTACTTCAATAGTACTATCAAGCCTCTACGTTAAATATAACAAAAGTTATAGGAGTTGACAACCACTCAGAATGGTAATTTATTAAGATTTTGGTAACATCTTTGTTCCTGCATTGTAATGTCATAATTGTATGACATCATATACGCATCTGAAGGTTGCCTATGTCCCACTTGTTGAGTGACCCAAGTTTGGATATTCAGGTCCAAACAGGGGCGCACTCAGAAATTTTTAAAGGGGGGGGTTTACTTTTTCAAAAACCAACTCGAACCCAATTGTAGTTAATTTACACTATTTCAATCATTACTGATAATGCACGCTATTATAGTCAACAGGGTTTCGCGGTAATAGCTGCCTTTTGGTACAACATTTGTTTATTCAGAAACCCTGTAACAACGATTTTGAAAGTTGTTGGTTGTGAAGATTGTGTGCACGAAAACAAGTTGCCCATTATGAGGGCATGGTGGCAAAGCTCCAGCCGCTGGGCAATTTTTGCAATTTTTTCAGAAAAAAATAGCCAATTTAACGCCATTTGGATAACATTTTGCACATTTTTGGAGCAATTAGAAAAAAAGCTAAATTACTAAGATTTGGAAAAATTTGAAAAAATTTTGCTTAGTTCAATCAGGTCCACGGACACTTACTGATCTAGTCCAAATTACATTTAAATGCTGAAAGATTGCGTATTTGGCTTAAATCTTTTAAGTGAATGCGTTTTTAAATTCAAAAAGCTGAAAGATTGCGTATTTGGCTAAATCTTTTAAGTGAATGCGTTTTTAAATTTAAAAAGCTCGTTGGGGGAAAAAAATTTCAAAATAGCTTTCAATAGCATCGGAGCTATCATTTCCATTCTTTGAGGAATGGGTAGCATTGAAAAAAGCTGTTTTAGGGTGAATCTTTTCGTCAAGCTTTATTTATGAATGTATGCTAGAATGAAGAAAAACTAAAATGCGGTGGTATACGTAGAGGTTGATTATATTGAAATAAATAATGGATTGTAATTATGACGTACGATGCCTCAAAAATCACTTAAAATACTATAAAGTCAATACAAAAATATGGAAGAATTATTAGGAAATGATAGCTCTGATGCTTTTTAAAAGCTGTTTTTGAATTCCTGAATACGGTTGCAGAATAAAAATGTTGACGTTTCAATGTAATTTTGTTGTGGCTTTTATCTTCAAACAGTGGATTGTTTGCTTTTTTCCTGCAAAAGTGCATTTGGCTTATTAGTTTTAGGCGACTTTTTTCACTAAATAGCCATCTGTCTCTTTTTAGAGTCAAGCTCTGTTCTGTGTAAAAGTTTATTTTCGAATATAATATATCCACTATTCAATATTCACGGATATATCAAATGTAAATAGTAACACAATGTTTCTGTCAGCAATGTAATCTGTTATAGGTGAGACAAATGAAAACATTTCAATTGCTAGGTAAATATGGTGAAGGATCAAATTACACCCTAAAACAACATCTTAAGTGATTAACAACAACTAAAGTGATTATTTAGTGAAAAGTAAATACAGCAAAGTGTTACAAACTGTGTCATATCAAAAAAATCATGCTGTTTTTTGAGTTCCAAAAGGGGGGTTCAACCCCCAAGCCCCCCTGGGTGTGCCACTGGGTCCAACCATAAGAGAAGTGAGAATAAATATAGTAAAAGTCAACAAAGCTAAAAAATTTTGCCAACTTTTGCGCAAATGATGTCATTAGGACGTAAATGGGCAGGAAAAGTGGGGTGGAACAACCCTAACCAGAAACTTCAGACTATACTGCGCATCGCTAATTGGTAAAAAAATCTTTCTGAGGCCCGTGAATGCATTTTTTGACTAGACTACCTAGCACTGTAAATGCAAAAGAGCTCTAGGACATCCGCTCAAATTAAGAGATGCAGGTGAGGGAGTGACTTCAGTTTTACATCCTGTATGTGAGGTAACTTGCATACTTACGCATCAACTGAGATGCTATTAGACTGGACAGGGATGTTTTCGACAGAATGTACATTGGATAATCAGACAGAACGGTTGCTATCCAACAGCAGTGGTGTTGAGGACACAACGCTCGAGGCCAAGGACTTAAAAAAAATCTCAGGCCAAGGACTGACTTTTCTAGAACAGACCCTCCCAAGTTTAAGGACCAAGGAGTAAGGACACAATTTTTCTAAATTATGATCAGTAAATTTTCCATAATTTTTAAGCGCTAAAGTGCTTAAGATATAGCATTTCATTAAGTTTTAGATGATAATTCGAAAATAATAGTTTTTTAAACTAATAATGAATGCCATTTTGAAGTTTCAAATGTTAGCAGCTGATGTTGATTTTGCACCTAAGCGGTATTGTAGTAATGAAACAAGCCCATTACCGGTGAATGGAAATATAGCCAGTACTTAAATTGTAAAAGGGACGCGTCCCCCTATCAGTAGTTAGCGTCCTCCCATTAAGATTTGGCCTCCCCCATTGGAAAATTCAGCATCCCCTCATACATGGTAAGCGGAAAATACCTTTTTTTTAATTTGCTAAGTCTTCATTCGAATGTGGTGGTCAAATATCCCACAAAAAACATATATTGCACAATAAAATAAATATCGCACAATAAAACCACGCGCAATAAAATCGTCAAATAAAACCTTTTTGTTTTGGTCTTCATTTCAATTAGGTGGGCAACAATCGCACGAACTGGGGTGAAGACCTTGTTTTTTGGTATTTATTCGAATTTGGCTGCGAAAAAATTGCAACAGAAGGCGACAGTTGTTGTTTTTCTTCTGATTTTGGGACAAAATTCACACCAAGTTGCTACCGCATTGTGAATGCATCTGGTCAGGCTGCTTAAGCGACACCTCATGCGATATTTCACAGTTCAAATGCTGAAGATAGCTAAATTATAAATGTAGAGATGGTCAATTTTAAAGCCATAATTTTATCATTTGGGCCTTGAGGCAAACATCTACTGATTATGGATGCCCACTATTTTAGTAGCTTTCTAAACGCAAACCATATTGCTTGGTTAAACCATTTCTTTTAATGGATTTTTTCAAAAATAATCATCAAAAAAAATTGCAAAATACTAGGAATTTAGGTTTTTAAAATGAATTGAGGTACCGTCAAGGATATATTTGTAATGTCAAACGTTTTTGGCATTGAAAAATACAGGGTTCTGGGGCGAGGGCAAAATCCCCATGCCCCGTTTAAATAATTTTAGTGATTTATTTTCGGAAAAAATAGCAATTTTTTGCGACTTTAAAGATGATTAAATACATTTACATTTTCAAAGCAATTTCAAAAGAAAATACCACAAATGCTAAGTTAGAAAATTTAAATTTAGTGTTCTTCACAATTTCCAAACCCTAATTTTATGCCAATCTTTTCTTTACATTTCAGTGCATTTTGTCTTTCTCACATCTAATATCTGCTAATGAATGAGCGCAAATGTTTCGGATGTCCAAGATACTTTGTTAAATTTAACGTAAGGTATTTAATTACAAAAAACCTGAGGAACCCAGCAGGTTCTAAGAAGGAAGACATTGGAGAGATTTGCCCTGTGCCCCCCTTCAAGAGGTCCACAATTGTCGAAATGAAAAATACTACACCATTAATTTTTTCTAAAAACTTCCAAATTTTTTGGGAGCTTGTAAAAAATTCAATAAATTATCCAGGCATTAGAACAATTATAGTTATATTTAATTTCACCCTTACTGCAATTTCTGAATAATCCTTCAAGCAGCGTTTTTTGTTATCGAATAGTTTGTTTTTTGGAATTCTTAGCAGTGATTTCCAAATCACAAATTGTTCATTGAATGTGGTTTTGCCCCCCAGACCGTTTGCCAGTGATTAGTAAGTCTTTCTTATCTCAAAAAAATTCTCAACAGTTATTTGCTCAATCCTCAACAGGTATTTGGTTAAAGTCTTTGGAGTCAAAGAGTATGTGAGAAGTGTTTTTACACTACCAACAAGAACCATGCTGAGCAGCCAATTTGGAACCAAAGATGGAAGAAGACTTGGAGTTGGTATTCGCAGATGTCTCAGATATGACCTATCCATATAAAAAAGAAGCTTTTGTTTTCGTATGCGTTTCGTGTGATTGGCTCGATTCAATGTGCATTTCAAAATTGGTCATGAAGGCCTTGCATTCCAGAGAATCACCACTGGAATTTGGAAACTCCGAATGAGGAAGGAATAAGCTGTTGTAATTCACATAGTTTTGATTGTATACACCAGGATAAAGCAGTGGGGAAAGATGGCTATAGAGTAGTGAATTGATACTACTGGGCAGCAGACCTGAAGGATTAGAAGCAGGAAGTCTGTTGAAGTTATAAGAGTGAGCAACTGAATGAGCCACAAGCATTTGAGATGATCCAGCGGACAAACCACGGTGAGTAGGCAAGGGACTGTGAACATAATATGAGGAGCTCCACACTTGACTGGTGGAAGAGAATGGTTGGATGGGTAAAGGACCCAGGGCTGGATCAGTAGACTGGGAGGACTGGACGGGTGGAGGGCCAAAGGCCGGACCAGTAGACATGGAAGACTGGACAGATGAAAAACCCAGGATCACACCAGTAGACATGAAGATCGGCCAGGCGGAAAACCCAGAACTGCACCACTAGACATGGAAGACTAGACAGGCAGAAGACCAGGACCGGACCAGTAGACGTGGCAGGCTGGACAGGTGAAGAACCCAAGACCGAACCAACAAACGTGGAGGCCCAAACAGGCAGAGGACTCAGGACCAGACCAGTACACATGAAAGACTGGACAGGTGGAAGACCCAGGACCGGACCAGTAGACTTGGACAGTTGAGCGGTCAACCCCCCAGGACAAGGTGTTACTTGCAAACAGATTGCCGAACAGGAGTGGCATTGATCGATCAAAAGTCAGTTCAAAACAGGTTTTTGGAACAACAGTTTCAACAATGATTTTGTTGTCACTACTCGAAGTTGTGGTGACGTCATCAGTCAGCTGCTTAGTTTTAGCAGTAAATTCACTGATTTCATACTCCGCCCTTGCTGAAGCAATTTCGCGATCAGCCTCTCTTTGTTTGATTTCCCGTTTAAAACAGAGCTCTCTTAGTTCGATTTCCTTTTTAAGACGACGCTCCCTTTCCCTTTCCTCCACTTCGAGACAATGCCGTTCCACTTCTTCATTAGCTCACTCTTTCAATATGCAAACTTCATCTGAGCAAGCTTTAACTTAGCCGTCACCTCTACGTGTTTAGCATTTATTTGTGAAGAGGAGCTACGAGACAACTAAGAAGAACACCTAAAAGACCTACAAGAATGCAGGGAAAAACTGGAAGACACAAAACTTGGAGGCCTAGGAGAAATGGTAGTTTCGGGAATAGCAGCAGTGGAAGAGGTGGAAGTTGGTCGGATATCCAAAGTTGAAAACCATTCTATTTTCAAAGATTGAATTTGTGTTGATTTTGCATACTGCTACAATAGCCTCAGTGCCTTAACCCATAGCCCAATATGCCATAGCCCCAACTAATTCATCATAAGATTTGTCAATTTTAGCCAAAATAACTTTAAGCTCACTACTATTAGGGGTACATAATGCCCGAAGTTTTTCTGCAGCTACATAATTTTTGTTCAGAACACTTCGCAATTGCTTAATGACACACTCTACATCCATAGCAGTGGTTTTCGATGCCATAATGAGTGTAAAAAAATGGCATGAAAGACATTACACTAACACACCCACAAATGTAAAGTATATAAGCACAAATATAGCACATGAAAACATAACAAACTTTTCTGTTTGAAGATTGCAAAGCGCTACATGGTGTCAAGTAACATTTAAATAATAATAGGGAGCACTTATTTTTTTCAAAAACCTATCATTTTCGGGTGTAGGTGGGGGTTGTTCGTATGTTTCTGTGAATTGTACGTCCCATTTGTTCTGAATTTGTTACAATATACTGTATATGAAAGTTGAAATATAATTATGCCAGCTTGCCTAAATAATAGCAGCAATCTGCGATTTTCTAATATGGCCTACCTAAGTGAAGAAAACATGTTTTTGCGTCCACTGTTGCATCGTCAAATAAAATAAAATCATAAAATGAAGTAAACCACTATGACAATTCTATTCTCTTTCACTCATTTTTTATGCATCTGCTGCATTAACGACGACAGGATTCCTGCCTGATATTGCTAAACCTTTGTAATTTGCTGCAATTTGCCTAAATTAAAACTTTCTGATTTGAATATGCTTCAACCATAAAAAATTTTGTCCTTCCCACCCTTCTTTTTATTTCTGGCTTCGCCAGTGGCTAGGTGCTAAAGTCTAGCTGCATAATTATGTATATTTTTGTGTTTTTACACTTGCTATTTGAAGACTCTTTTTTTGGCTTCAAAAATTATGTTAACTTTTTGAAAAACAACTGCATCTCAAACATTTTTTAGCAACAAATGTTTGCTTTCTTGGTTTGCTTAATTACAAGCCAATTGCATTGTTTCCTTTATAATAATTGCGACACATAAAATTTTAAGTTTTCAATCGTAAAAAAAACAGCTCTTGTGACAAAACAGTTGAGATAAAGATGTTCTCTTTTGTTAAATTATTTACCAGAAAACCAATAACTTACAAGCTAAACAAGTTAGAGACTTGAAAATTCTATCAGGCCTGAAATATCGTTTCAGAATAAAAATGTCAATTGTTACAAAAAGAATCATTTTGAAATGCTACGTTTAGCCAAACGACGAGAGCATAAACAGTTAGTAAATCTGAATGCTCAGTTAAATCCTTAAAAGGCTGACATAGGCAAGCCAAGTCAACAGACCACAACAAACTGACAGCGAACAAACTGACCACGAACCAACAGTTCCGTCACAGTGATTTTGTCACAAAGTGAGGGTTTGGGCAAGATGGCTTTGGGGATAGTAAAATATTTCTATGATCGCCCTTCTCAGCCAATCGGCATCATTTGGTTTCCGGTCAATTTGTTCGAGATCAGTTTGTCACGGTCAGTTGTCGTGGACCCTACTTAAGCTAGAAACACAAAATCTGCTAAAATAGTTGCATATTACTATTATTTATTTAATTCAATTGTTTCTCAAATTGTCTTAAATGGGGTGAAGCATCCTGCCAATTCCAGTACGGTAGTTTACAATAGTTAAAATCGAAATATAATTTTTGAAATGTTTTGTTCTCATTTTGGAGCTGCAGTAGCAAAGACATTCAACGAATACAAAATATTCCTCATAACAAGTTTTTGGAAACCCTGAATCTGTTTTCTCAACCTCAACTTCCAGAGAAAAATAGAGACTAAATAATATTTACCCTTCCAGTAACATCACTTGATCTATTCAGTTTTGGTAAAACCTTTCCTTTTCCTGAAAATTAATGTTGGGAGAATGAACTAAGGGTTTCCAAAAACTTTTCTAGGAGGATATCTTTATGTATTTGTTGACTATCTTAGTAGTTAACCATTGCCCCAAAATGAGAACAAACAATTTCTTCTTTCTTCATTACCCACTTTTCTGCAAGGGTTGGGGGGGCAGCAGCTTAAGATTAATCCGCCATACTTCACAGTCTTCGGTCACATTCATCATTTTGCTTGGGTTATGTTCGAAGTAATTACACCAAAGATCCTGAATGTAATTGGTCCATCTAGTTCCAGGCCGTCAAACTTGGGTTTTCCCATTTGCTTTGCCAAGTAAAGCTTGTTTGAGAAGTCTTTCCTAAGCATTCTGCTTACATGGCCAAACCATCCAAGCTGAGATCTCATAACACAGTTAGGGATGGGCATTTCAGAATAGTTGGCTATTCCAGAATTACTCCGAATAGCTAAAACCGAATCCAGAATACCGAATCCTATTCTGGTTTAAGTTAACTTAATTTGCTGAAAAAGAGAACAACCAGTTAACCACCAACGATATTCAGAAAAAATTTATTCAACGATTTGGGTAATTAAAGCACCACTTTATTGCAGTGCATGACGTTGAGTGCTTTTAAGTATTCACCACTTAGTTGCATTCTCAATTCGCTCACAGTCAAGTCTGCACTGGAGAAACACTTTTCACAAGAAGCTGATGTTGCAGGAATGCAAAGGTTGCTTCAAATGAGAAAATTGAAAATTTGTGGACCACCAATTCATGTGTGCATTTTAAAAGGTTAAAAAGTTTGAACTTTGGAGAGTCCTGTGTGAGGGAACTTTCTTCATATTGGTCTACCCTGAAAATTTCACGTATCTAGAGTGAGTGGTTAAAAAGTTTGAATTTTGGCGGCCTGCCTCGTTTGGGAAGACCACTATTTTGGCACCTCCAAATCTTCTCAAATTTTATCGTTCCATTATATTTACTTACCTCAAAAATTTCATGTGTCCAGAGCAAAAGATTAAAAAGCTTGAAGAGTTGGTTGGTAGTACAGAACTTGAGAATTGCCTTGATAAAATGTTCATATCTTCAAAGCTTTTCATCTGACACTTGTCAAGAAGAATCCGCAGAATGGAGAGCACAGGAAAATGAGCAGCTACTTATAGGAAAAAGCCGAGCAGTGATTGGCTGGAAATGAACATTTTAATCAAGGCAATTCTCAAGTTCTGTACCACCAACCAACTCTTCAAATATTTTCGAAAACGGTACAGTGACCAACAACGCAAGATCTTGAACAAGTTGGTCAAAACTCCTGGAAAGCTCAGATCTCTACAATCTTCAATAGCCTTTTTAAACGCTGCCATTTCTCAAAGAGTTGTTCCTTAATGGATTCACACACGTATTGATAAGTCACACGCTTGACACACGCCCAACATGGAGCGCGCTTTCATGCGTGATAAAATCGAGAAAAAGCGTTCTTTTATCAAAGTGCAAAAGAGTAATTATCGCATGCTGTGATCACATGTTCGAGCAATTCTTTCCTTCTTTGACCTACTGCATTTTTGTCGTTACGTTGCCAAGATCGACCGCGTGAAAGATGAAAATCTGTCGAAAAACAAACGCAACCTTTGTGTACTTCGACTGCAACGATTTGGCAACACAGCTAACCCAGACAAGAAAAACATCACTAATCTATCCGATTACATACTTTCACCAACAAAAGAATTCGTGCTTTTGCACGGACTCAACTTCTGCCTTCCACCTACAAACCCGAAGAGAAAAGGAATTTTTGCAGAGTTTGAAGTGCTAATTGCTCAACTTCAGCACCATCGACCTCAATCACACGAAACGCACTCCGCTTTGAAATCCAAACTGAGCGATTTGGCACATGCTTACTGCGGCACGCCTGTTGATGCTGGTAATTTTCTCATGCACAGGGAACGTCTCAGTGCTATCAAATCCCTGCGATCAAACAGCAATATTCTGATTACCAAACCAGACAAAGGATCCTGTGTGGTCATTTTGAACAAAACCGACTACATCAAAAAAATGAACTCCATTCTTGAAGACGAAACGAAATTTCTGACACTCGGTCCATCAAGTGAAAAGGACAACGCTTCAAAGATCAAATCCCGGATACAACGCCGTCTGCTGCAGTTGCACAAAGACGATTTGCTCCCAGCAAATTTATATGATCTTATTCGACCGACTGGCTCACAGCAGCCGCGCATGTATGGCCTTTCCAAAACACACAAAAAAGATAAGCCACTCCAACCCATGCTGTCTATGACGGGTTCAGCGCAACACCAGCTGGCCAAATATCTCTCTTCTCGAACCTGTTCTCACTCTCTATTGGAGCAACTGCATACGGGACTCTTTCACCTTTGCTGACATCATTAAAACTTCAAAATTGGACCCTTCTTCCATCTTTCTCTGCTCTTTCGACATTTCCAGTTTATTTACTAATGTCCCTCTAGTGGAGACTATTCAAATATGTGCCGATGCTCTCTACAGTTCGGAACACCCTCCTGCACCTTTTCCATGGCTAATCTTCGTCGAACTCATGGAGATGGCTACCTCTTCTGTTGAGTTTAGCTTCAATGATATCATGCATCGCCAAATTGACGGAGTCACCATTGGACCACCCCTTGCCAATATTTTTGTTGGCTACTATGAATCTAAACTTTTACAGACCACTTCCAAACCGGAGATATATTATCGCTAGATTGATGACACCTTCGTAGTATTCTGCAATGAAGATGAATGCGATCTTTTCTTGAACAGCCTCAACTCGCTTCACCCTTCTCTCCACTTTACTTTCGAAAAAGAATCTTTAGTAAGTATATATGCAGTATATATACAGCGAAGCAGCGGTATATATACACCAAGCAAACAAAGAAAAGCGAAAACAAAGACACGGTAATTAAATTCCTTTTGTCTTGCAATATCCGCTCATTATGCAATACCGCCCATTGCAGTGAGCGGTATGTGCCAACAACCGGACACCGCACACAAAACACAAGGATAAAATATATTAATTCACTCGGTCACCACAAATCTAACCTGGCTCTCCTATTTCTGGATGTTCTTGTTGAAAAATCCCCTTCCAAGTTCATTACTTCCATCTATCGGAAACCCACATTCACCAGTCAATATCTATGCTGGAATTCCTTCAGTCCTCGGAAACGCAAAACTAACTTAATCCTGACATTAACTCACTGGGCTCTTGCCATCTGTTCTCCTGAAAGATTGCCATCGGAACTAGACAATATCAAGTTTATTCTACTGAGTAATGGATACCCAGAGCAGTGAGCACGTTATCAAGTCGTTTATGGTTATGAAGATAAAATAATTTCACGCTCTGCTCAAATTTGGACCCGAAAAATGCCCCGTCTATCTACGTCTCCCATGGCTTGGTTCTATTTCTACCCGGTTTGAAAAGCAAGTTAAATCTGCTGTCAAACAGTGCTTTTCCGCTGTGGAACCACATGATGTTTACTCTACCAATGAGCTTCTCTCCGCTACCAACAAGGATGTACTGCCTGCTTTACAGAAAAGCAACGTGATTTATCAATTCTCATGTCACTGTGACAGTCAGTATGTAGGTCATACTTCCCAAAGGCTGCAGGACAGAATCAAACAACATGTCCCCAAATCTATCCGTTTTTGCTCTTCTTCCCAAAAACCCTTACTTCCTGCTTGTCAGTGCAAACCTTCCACCCAGACTAATACCCAGTCTCTTGCTTCTGATTCAGCCATTGGACTTCATCTTTTACAAAATCCTACCTGTGCTCAACATTATGATGACAACAGATTTTCTATTCTTGCCCAAGGCCGCTCATCTTTTCATCTATCTGCTCTTGAAGCCACTTTCAACAAAACTTCTAACCCCAACCTCTGCCAACAAAAAGAATTCACGTACAGCTTAAAGATTGCACACTAAGATTAAAGATTGAGTACAGTGTGTTTAGCGGTTTAAAAGTAGATAGCGCAGAAGAAAATGAAAAAAGTAAAAAAAGGTAAGTAAAAAGACGCAAAACAAGAAAAATAGTAACATATTTAATTTGGGGTAAACGAACATAACCAAAAGAAAGGTGGTTGATCGTGTGCTCAAAAATCACAAACCATTTTTCATCCACATTGGTAATCACCGAGATATATCGGTTCAAATTCGTCAACTTTTTGCCCATTTTTGGCCTGCAAAATTTTGGTCACGTGACCAGGCACCTCCAAACTCGGTTAGCAGAAAATATTTATAAGCATCCACATTGTGTTCAAATTTCAGTTTTGCACATCAAGTGGTTTTTGAGTTAAAGGCGTATCAATAAATTTTCAAGCCAAAAACTGCCATTTTTTTATGTTTTTTTTTTGTGTCTTAGTTCACACTTGTCTCAGTTCACGATCAAGTGATCTAGGATCCCCAAAATTGGCAAGCATGATGCTTTCATTAATTCTTTTGATGAGTCCAAATTTCAACTTTGTAGGTTTAACTGTTCGTTAGTTATAAGTCGATTCTCATCTGGCAAAATTCGTGAACAAAAAGAAAAGTACTACGTGCTCATGCGAAGTCCCAATCACAGAGCAAATGGCTCACCACACTTTTATGTGAGAATTAAGTGCAAACAATTTTTACCAACGTAATTGCATTGCTTTAAAACCGGTTCCTATTATCTGGTTTATATCTCAATTTAGATTTCGGATAGTTTGGGACTCAGATCCTTTTGGATTCGATATTCTGAAATGCCCTTCCCTAAACACAGTACACGTCAAAAATTAAAAATATAAAACCCCACAGTATGTTTCACCCATAATCGAGATCGTCAGGGGTATTTTATTTAAATAAATAGCTGATATCTTTCATTTCGGAGAAGTAACGGCACGATGTTTAGAGATTTTCGAATCTCAGAGCTACGCACCTTGTTAAATAGTGTAACTCATTCGATTCTTCGTAAAAATCTCATTTCAAACACTTGCACTTGTGAAGCACTGCTTTGGTCGTTTCCTAAGTTCATCACCATAGATGAAAATGGGGAAAAACTGTTTTGAAAATTGAAAGCTTTGCCTTTTTTAACAATTCTCGTTTTATGACAACCGAGAAGTACAAAGCTTGCATTACTGTGCCTTGCTAATTCGAGTATCCAGCTCTTTGTCTTGTCTTCCATCACTCGTGAATGCAACCCTAACATATTCCATTCACTTGCAACATGCATTGATCAAGGTTTCTTGAAAGATGACAATTTCAAAAATTATTTTTCAATTTTATTTATTGCAAACTACCCTGAACTAGCTAAATCCTTCACCCCCTATACGCAATGCACTGGATAATTTGCATGTTTGTACTGATTACGATTTCTTGAAAGATGACAATTTCAAACAATTTCAAAATTTATTTTTCAATTTCACTTATTGAAAATTACCCAAAACTAGCTACAGTCGTGGCCAAAAGTGTAAGACCACCTTCAAAATTTTTGATTTTTTAAAACATCGCTTTTGTAGTTGGTGGAAAGTGAAAATAAACGGCACAACAAGTACATGTTACAAGCAACAAACATTTTTTGAAGAAATATAACACATGTTAACGTCAAACTTATGCAGAAATTTAATATTTTGTTGGACCACCCCTGGATTTGATCACAGCTTCTAAACGTTTAAGCATGCTTTCCACAAGACTTTGGCAGTACTCAGTTGTCGTTTCTCGCACCCAAACTCCTTTTATTGCTTGTTCCAACATTTTTGCATTAGTCGGTTGTCTTTCGGAAACTTTATCTTTCAAAACTGTTCATAAATTTTCTATTGGGTTCAGATTTGGAGTGTTTCCAGGCCAGTCAAGAAATTGGATTTTCTTTGACTTTAAAAACTGAGTGACAATTTTGGCTCGGTGACATGGTGCACCGTCTTGCATGAAAATTGTACAATTGTGAATGCTCATGTGTAATTCCAACTTGTTTTTCAGTAAATCAGTGTATCTTTGAGCATTCATGGTTGTTCTAACAGGCAAAAAAAAGAGTCCAGCTGTCCCATTGACTGACATACCCCCCCAGATCATGACACTTGGGGGTGCTTCATAGTTTGTATTGTGTTTTTTTCATGAAATTGCTTTCCGATAGGCCTACGAATGTAACGCCTTCTGGTAGTGAGCTGCTGCACTGTTGATTCGTCCGAAAATAATACTTTGCTCCACTGCTGTTTAGTCCGTGTTGCATGTTTTTTGGCAAAAGCCAAGCGCTTGTTCTTCATAGCCTGTGTTAAGCGAGGTTTACGTGCAGGCTTATAAGCTTTTAAGCCAAAATCATCCACCAAGCGCCGGCTGACAGTCCTCCGACTAATTTCTGTACCTTTTCCCAGCAGTGCATATCGAATTTTGCTAGCAGAACTCATCAGAGACCGAACTGCTATTCTGCGAATAACGTGGTCGTCCCTTGGGGTGCTTTTTCGTGGTCTAGCAGATTTTTTGCCAGTTAAATAGGAGCCTGTGTTTTGAAATGTTACCTCTGCATTGTGAACAGCAGACTTGCTGCACTTCATTTTTTCACTGATTAGTCGTTCTGAGTATCCCTCCTTATGCAGAGCCACGATTTGAGCCCGTTGAACTTCTGAAAGTGGAACATTTTTGCCCATTTAAAAAAATATTTAATCCTTAAAGCTTCAATAATAAGACTACGAATTGTACAAAAATAAACTTTAAAACAAAAAAAAAACATTAGTAAAAGTAGTATTTTACCTTCCTTGGCCAACACAAGCAATTATAACGAATTGGCAACTCATTATGCCACTCTGATTCAGCTCCTCAGAAAAAATAACAAAAAATCACTATTTTACTTAGTGGTCTTACACTTTTGGCCACGACTGTAAATGCTTTACCTCATATATGCAATGCACATTGCGCAGGATAATTTGCATGTCTGTAATGTTACGCCACCTTCATGCAGTCGTGACTTTTAGGTGCGAATGTTTAGGCGTGGGATGTTTATGTGTTGCCGATTACTCACCGGGACTTTTAGGTGCCTAGAGTTTTATGCGCAGAGACTTTTAGACACCAGAGGTAAAAAATTCTTTTTCAAAAATTATTTTTCCATAAAAATTTTGTTAAAAAAAATTTCAAAAAAATTTTTTTCAACAAACATTTGTTTTCCAAAAAATAGTGTTTTTTCCAAAAAAAATTTTTTTTCCTAAAACATTTTTTTTTCAAATAACATCAAAAAAAATAATTTTTTTATTTTTTCTTTCAAAAACATTTTCTTTCACAATTGAAAATAAAATAAAATTTTTTTTTAATTTTTTCTTTCAATAAAAGCTTTTTTCCAAAACAAAAAAACATTTTTCACACAAAAAAGTTTTAATTTGATTGAAATGTTAATATTTTCAAAGCTTTTCAGCTGACATTTGTCAAGAATAATCGTCAGAAGAGAGAGCGCAGGAAAAGGAGCAGCTCAGAGAAAAAACCTGAGCAGTGATTGGCTGGAAAAGGATCGATGATGGAGCGTTATTTGTATACAACCTTTAAGCTGTACAAGAATTCTTTTAGTCGGCAAAGGGCGAGGTTAGAAGTTTTAGCAATTCAAAAGCAAATAGATGGAAAGAGAGTGGAAAAAGTTTTACAAAAAATTGGCTTCTTATTGTTTTTTTTTAATAATAAAAATGTTTTTCACTACATGTTTGCAAGGTTTTTTTTCCTAATTCAGTTGCATGCGATCTGGAATTTTGCGGCATACAAGCACAAGGTCTGATATTGGCACACGCAACAAACCGTGTGACATATCATGGTTATTTTGAGTCGACTGCTGCCAAACAATATCGTACAAAGTTTATGAGGAGCTACTCTTCTTCTAACTGCCTTCTGATATGCGGATGCAACAAAATAAAGAACGAGTGATCTGATTTTTTGGATTAAGGTAAAAGTGCAATAAAATCGCTTTCGTTTGAAAATGAAACAGCGCCCGAAAAAGCTTTTTTGGTCAAAATAACTTTGAAACGAAAAAGCGACGCAATTTTTGTGACCCAAGCGAGAGCCGTTACGACTGATTTTTAAGAACTTTTGATGCGCGAAAGCGTAATCTTAAGCACAAAAGCGCGTTTTACAATTTTGTTTGAAAACTGGAATGTGGTGACATTCAGTGGCACACCCAGGGGGGATTCTGGGGTCGAAACCCCCCTTTTGGAACTCAAAAAAACGACATGATTTTGTTGACATAACGCAGTTTGTAAAACTTTGCCATATTTAGTTTTCACTAAATAATCACTTAAGTTGTTGTTAATCACTTGAGATGTTGTTTTAGGGCTGTAATCTGATCCCGCAAGATAAGATGTTGTTTTAGTACTGTAGTTTCATCCTGCAAGATAAGATGTTGTTTTAGGGCTGTAATTTGATCACCTGCAAGATATTTACCAAACAATTGAGATTTTTGCATTTGTTTTTAAACTACAATATTGCTTCTACAGTGTTTCAACTACAAGATGGATATATTGTGTCACCATGAGTATTTGTTATATCCATTGAATTGTGGCGACTCTGGTGTACTTTGTGTTTATTGTCAACGTCACCAATTTTAGTCTCTCACACTTTGGATATTGGATATCGGGCAAAGAAACGATATCTCACTCCTCTTCCGTCATTGCTTATCTGATAGCGCATACTAATTTTGGCTCTGCTCAGAATGGCGTGTTTGCGGTCAGCCGAATGCGTGAGAGAGTTCGTTTCGGCTGTGACGTCAACTGAAGCAGCAGCTGCTATATATACACTAATCAGCAACTCTGTTAATATATATATATATAAATTATTATACTGACCAGTGTAGAAGTCAGTGCACTTGCTTTGCTTTGGCTCGCACAGCCTGCTGGCTTTGCCAGCAGGATTCATACAATAACGAACAACATTGAGACTCATTTATGAACTCACTTCAGAATAATGGATAATATTATACCCACTCATGAACTTCTGAGCAGCACAAAGCTTGAAACTAAAACGAGGCAGACGCCATTTAGCGAAAAAAGTCGTCCTTGAGTAAAAAAACCTACTGAGCCAAAAGCACTTTTGCAAAAAAAAAAGCTAAATCCGTTGTTTGAAGACGATAACCACAACAAAATTACATTAAAACATCGAGATTTTTATTCTGCAAACATATTCAGGAATTTAATAGCAGCTTTTAATAGCGACAGAGCTATTATTTCCAAATTATTTTTTCTATATTTTTGCATTAACCTTATAGTATTTTACAACATAACACAGTACGTGTCAAAAATTAAAATTTAAAACCAGTAATTGGGATCATCAGAGGTATCTGCCAAAAGTAACACAGAGTTTAAAATCTAAAATTAGAAATTAAAAGTTAAAATTTAAAAAATTTAAAAAATTGCTTGTTTCAATCCTGAAGCCATATCCGGCTCCTGGGAGGCCCAAGGTACACCCAACTAGCGAAGAAGACTGAACCGGGCCCTCCTTAATTCGAACAGTCTAAGCCACTAGGGAGCCAAACCTAAGGCTCAACACCGGAACTGAGATAACAAAGCTAGTATAACTTCATAAAAAGCTAACTTGATGTAAAAGCATGACTGCAGATAGAAACATATACTCAAAGTTAGTACCCTAATACTAGGCTACTCTGCAAACAGCTGGTTAGCTTTTTCTGATTGCTCTAAAAACGTTCAAAACGTCATCCAAATGGCGTTAAAATGGCTTTTTTTTCTGAAAAATTGCAAGAATTGGCCAGTGAGTGGGTGCTTCGCCCCCAGGCCCCCATCTTACAAACTTAGCTTTTTCTAATTGCTCTAAAAACGTTCAAAACATCATCCAAACGACTTTTTTTCTGAAAAATTGCAAGAATTGCCCAGCGGTTGGGGGCTTTGCCCCCAGGCCCTTTTCTTAGTAATTTAACCTTTTTTAATTGCTCTAAAAACGTGCAAAATGTTATACAAATGGCGTTAAAATCGCTACCTTTTTCTGAAAAATTGCAAGAATTTTACAGCGACTGGGGGCCTCGCCCCCAGGCCCCCATAGGGAAAAACTGTTATCTTGCACACAATCTTACCAACCAACAACTTTCAAAATCGTTATTGCAAGGTTTTTAAATAAACAAATGTTGAAATGATGCAACTATTACCGCGAAACCCTGTTTGACTATAACTAAATTAACTACAATTGGGTACTAGCTGCTTTTTGAAGAATTCAAACCCCCCTTTATAAATTTCTGGGTGCGCCCCTGGTGACATTGCAAGCAACATCCGAGGACTTCATGATAGTAACAAACTACTCATAAACTTTAAAATAACGTTCCAATTGCGACTACTTAAAAACAAGCAATGCAAAAAAGTTGCCTTCCTGCAGGAATCAAACCTGCAGTTTGATCCACTGCTCTACCAC
The DNA here is from genome assembly GCA_963965965.1 of Trididemnum nubilum. Taxonomy (NCBI): domain Eukaryota; kingdom Metazoa; phylum Chordata; class Ascidiacea; order Aplousobranchia; family Didemnidae; genus Trididemnum; species Trididemnum nubilum. The sequence goes on from OZ014470.1 coordinate 31,837,269, forward strand.
TTAAGCTAGAGGGGATGTCTTCTCACATGCTTAATTTTGGCTATTTAAAACCAGCTACTATTAAATCCAAAGCCTGCAGGTTCGATTCGTGCTTTCGCATTGCTTGTTTTTAAGTAGTCGCTGCTCTGGTGGCACTTTCCTAGGCTTCCGTGCAGGTACCCTTTAAGCTAGATGGCACGTAAACGATTGAACATTAAAACTCTGGTCCACAAACGTCAAAAACATCACAATTGATTTATTATTCAAATCATAGAACAAGCAAGTTGCTGGTTTAATTTGCCAAAGTTAAGCATGCGAGGAGACATCTTCTGTCGTTGAAGTGGTAGAGCAGTGGACCAGTAATCCAAAGGCTGCAGGTTCGATTCCTGCAGAAAGACAGTTTTTCCGCATAGCTTGTTTTTAAGTAGTCGTCATTCTTTTGGCTCTTCTCTAAGCTTCTGCGCTGGTAACCTTTAGGCCGGAAGGAACATAAACAATTAAACAGTCAATTTTTTTTAAGAAACGCAAGATAAAAGAAGACTTCAGAAAATATCTCACAGGACACTGTTAAAGCGCTTGCAGCAAGGTAAGTTTGAATCCACAATACATAAAGAAACAAAACTGAAAAATATGATATGACAGAATAGACAAGAGTTTGCTTCCTGTAAAAGAGAAAACTGTCTTGAGTTACTCATGACTGTATGTTCGCGCTATTTTGTTTGTTTTTAAGGAAACAACAATCAAATAAAATTGAATTGTTGAAATATTTATTTCACCACGTATTTCAAATTAATCGCTAGGAACAGTAAGTTTAAACAGTAATGGATCGCACTACAATGGGACAACCGCCAAAGAACAATCAGAACTAAAAAATTGAACATTAATTATTATTATCAGCAAACTTCAATTTAATAATGGAGAGGCACATTTGCACAAACTTAAACCTAAAATCAAGAACGGACGTATAAGGTGCAAAATAAGATTTTGCAGCTGATTAATGGACTGCCACATCCGAGGAGTTTTCAAAGCAATTTGACAGAAAATATCGTAAAAGTTAAGTTAGAAAAACTTTTCCTACATTTTTCCGATCCTATACTTTTATGCCAATCTTTTCTTTATGGTTTAGTGCATGTGATACTCTGCAGGCTATAGTGTCACATCTAATGCCTATCACTGAATGAGCTTATACGTTTTATACTATTACTGAATGAGCTTATACGTTAGTCGTGCCCATGCGCCGCAAAATTCCAGATCGCATGCGTCTGGACTATGTAAAAAAAACAACTTTGCAAACATGTAGCGAAAAACAATTTTTATTATTAAAAAAAAACAATAAGAAGCCAATGTTTTGTAAAACTTTTTCCACTCTCTTTCCATCTACGTATTTGCTTTTGAATCACTAAAACTTCTAACCTCGCCCTTTGCGAACTAAAAGAATTCTTGTACAGCTTAAAGGTTGTACACAAATAACGCTCTATCATCAATCCTTTTCCAGCCAATCACTGCTCAGGTTTTTTCTCTAAGCTGCTCCTTTTCCTGCGCTCTCTCTTCTGACGATTTTTCTTGACAAATGTCAGCTGAAAAGCTTTGAAATATTAACATTTCAATCACATTAAAACTTTTTTGTGTGAAAAATGTTTTTTTTTGGAAAAAAGCTTTTATTTGAAAAAAAATACGTTTTTGAAAGAAAAAAAATTTAAAAAAATTTTTTTTTTATGTTATTTGAAACAAAAAAATGTTGTTTGGAAAAAAATTTTTCGAAAAAGAATTTTTTTACCTCTGGCGCCTAAAAGTCTCAGCACATAAAAATCTCGGTGCCTAAATGTCCTGTGCTTAAACGTCCGCGCATAAAAGTACTAGACCGCCTTCATGAGGTACATTTAGCACTGCGAAGGTTAAAATAATACATTACGTTGCTTTCAGTTTAATCGTACCTTGGTATGAAAGTATGGAATGGAAGAAAATTGCAGGTATAGAATATGGAAAAATCGTCTTCCATTCCTTGCAATGCACTGGGTTTCTGGTTTATGTTAAGGTTTGGAATAGGATTAGATTTGAGGTTAGTTAAGAATTCAGGAAGTGATTTGCAGCATACAACATGTGCGAAGACCTAGGCTATTTATTTCAATGGAAGATTAGCAACATCATCAATAGAAGATTATATATCTAGTATTTTACAAATACATACCGGTACTGCACAAAACCGTAACCCTAATCCTAACCCTAACTCAAACCTATAACTTCAATAATCAAAATAAAATGTCCACTAACAGGTAAAAAAAATGTTGCATGTTCTGTGTGCCAACTTACTTTAATTTAAGTTTGGGTTAGATTCGAGTTAAAATTAACAAAAAGCTAGAAAGAAATTTCCAGTGAAATAGAGCCTTCCTTTTATTAAAGGGAGTAGTGACCAATTCACTGGAAAATTTTAAGTTACGGAGAGTGGAGGCTAAATGAGGAATATTCATCTTCACTTTTTTTTTTAATTAAAGTTAGAGTTTGAGGTTCGATTTGGATTACTGCTTAGTTTTAGAGCAAGAATTTTAGTTTGGGTTAGAACTAATAAAAAATAGTTACTGTGGAAATATATGGTGAAATACAGTGTTCCTCCATTAATGTCTGTACAATATCATTTAGGTAGTGACTATTTCACCAAAAATTTTCAAGTTAAAGAGAATAAAACGAAAATGAGAAATATTTATCTGCGCTTTTTTCATTTGCTTTTTAGGGATTAAATTTAGGGTTTAAGTTAGGGTTTGGGTTCAATTTGGGGATAGTTTTAGAGTAAGCATTTGAGTTTGGGTTAGATTTGAGTCAGAAGTAATAAAAAAGTAGATAAAAATTTCTGGTGAAATAAAGCCTTTCTATCATTTATTCATAATTACAAGTTAAATATATGCATATTTACCTTAGATTTGGATGACAAAGTTACAATAGTTAAACACTTCAGCTTTTTAGACATTGCAGATGATAGCACAGGCAACGAAAAAGCTTTAGCTTGCATTAGATAATCTTGATAAGTTCCATATGCAAAAATTTTTAAGAGTTTTACATACTGCCAATTACTACTATCTTCAGCAACCTAAAAAAAATAACTTATGTACCAGTAGATGATATGAAATTACTAATTGCGTAACAAATACATGACTAGCCTATAATATCTGTCCTATAAACATTGCATGTTTAAAGACAAGATTGCATTACAATTGACAAATTTTATTTAGTCACTTAATAACAATATAATGGCACAGCGGCGTCGCTAGGGGGGGGCCTGCCCCGGGTGTCACCATTTTGGGGTGACACCATATTATGATGTGAAACCATAACTCTACCGATTTGTGGTAAATACCTTACTTTTTTCACTTTGTTTGGTTGTCCCCATCCTCATTTCCTCATTTGGACTAAAAGCCCATCGATATTTACGTGATGAACTTTTTTTTTGGTCTTCACATACTTTTGGACCAAAAACCCACATATTTTGAAGTGAAGACCTTTTTTTTGGGGGGTCTTCACCTATTTTTGGTACAAAAAAGGGTGCCACCATGAAATCCCGCCCCGGGTGCCACCATTTTTAGCAACGCCTCTGAAATGGCAGTCATAAAAATTTATTAGAATTGCAATAGGGAAGTTGCAAAAAAACCTTGCCAGTCATCAAGTCCAGCAGCCACCCAAATTATCAAGAGAACTTACCGGTACTGATTTAGCCAACAATATCGAGATTTGAATAACAAAAGCGAACAGACCACAACAGTTTTAAATCATTAAAAAAGTTTAACACACTAGGCTACACAAAACCAAATTGCATTGATTTTCATACAGTATTCAGTCACTTTTTATTCATCATAAAATTTACTTTGCATGTTTTATTTATAATTTTCCAATTCAGAATTATAGCAGTTAAGTAATCTACAGTCTAAGATATTTTGGCACTACTTGTATTCTGCTATGCCAAAATCATGAAAAAATAACATTCGGCCAAATTTTTTTATTTGCAAAAATGTCTTTTCAATGGCCACACATTTATCGCACAATCAGCACTCTCTGATCTGATAAAACAATTCAAATTACCAGAATTTTACTAACCTCTGTGATACACGGTTGTTCCAACAATTCACCAAATACATAAACTCCATTTGCCTCCAACACTTGAATTATTAATGCTTTTAAAGCTACTCCTTTAGCGGTTTTGGCCAAAAGTAAGTACTGCTCAAGTTGTTGATTTGTACCGGTATTAGTACAAGTAAGCTTTGAAAGTTGATTATCTGCATCTGTTTCCATTTCAGATTATATCAGCTATGGACTTATCTAAATTTATAACTGGAGCAAATTCAAAGATTAGATTCAACCTTTAGCCTTCTACTAGGGTAGCATTGAGTACGCTATATTAGATTTTATCACAGTAGCATATTAATCAACAGTAAAAGCCTGATGCAATAGACTACCAGTACCTTATACCACTGGGTAACCAGCAACTTAGATCTGTTAAGTACCGGTACATCATCATATTTATTTATTAACCAAGTGCCGTCATATCACAAGAAAAAAAAACTGCACTGTGCAACTTCCTCTAGGTCTATCACCAAAGCATCAAAACATGCAATTCCTTCAAAACCAACATACAAACTTGCAGAGTCAAAGCGATATTTAGTCACTTGGTGAGGAGACAGCGAAGGACCGAAAGGTCATCTAAGTCTACTACCACCCCACCAAGTTAATGTTAAAAAAACAGCTTTTAGATTTTCTCAGTCTGCTACTTTCTTGATAAAAAATTTATTCAAAATTAAAATTAAGTGTTCCAAAGATATGTACACTTTGTACAGTACATACACAAAACTCACAGTCAACATGTAAAGAAAATGCAGGGCAACATTAGAATCGTACTAACTCTAAGCATACTAAAAAAATAAAAATAATGCCGTAGCTACACATTGGATAGAAAATAAATGGATAAAGTTCATAATGCTTATTTACGGTATGTTTTATAGGATTTAAAGTGGGCATTTGGAGTGAAAAAACCCCTTGCTTTGTTTTGTATCGTTTGCCAATATTTCATCAGTAGCGATGCAATTTCCAATACCAGTATATATTAACCTCAGTCAGTTACTGCAAAAATACTTAGGAAGTGACTATTTCACCGGAGATCGGTCACCGAAGTGGAAAAGTCACATCTGCGTAACCGACTTTCGGTCACGGAAGAATTCATTTCAGCACTACGGCAACCGGCGGTCGGTCACGCAAGATCGAAAAGTAACAGTTCGGTAGCCGTTTACGGTTGCCGTAGTATCACTTTGAAAGTTCGGTAACCGATTTTTCGGTTACAGAAGTTTCAAACCAACACTACGGTAACCGATGCTGTAGGGTTAACTAAATAACTGAGATATTGTCAAATTAGAATGCAAAAAATGAGAAAATGGACGTGCAGTTGTGCAAAGTGGTGCAGCGATTAGGCAATACGCATTGAATGATAATCATGAACCATTAGGAAAGCTGAAGGGAAAGCATAAACCTGGTCACAGTATAAATATCATACAGTACTCTCACTCCATGCAAAAACCATTGTGACGTGCGTCCGCATTTTTTGAGAGGTAAAAGCAGAGCTGGGTTTTTTTTTGACGTCATAATAGTGACATGGTGAGCGGAGGAGGATAACGCCAAAAAATAGGAATTGTTTTGAAATTTTACGTGTGTTTTCTTGGCTTGACGACGTTACCGTCTTCATCCTTTTTTGCGCCCCTGAACGTTAGAGGGCAGCATTTTTCCCCTCTGCATTAGTCCAGATATATCGCGGTCTAGCTCCTTTTGTAGAGTTCGCACGGTATCAGAATTAGTCTCGATGGAACCGTCAAAGCTCGGGCTTCGACTGGCAATAATTTTGACGTCACTTTCTTGTGACGTCACAAAGTAGTACGTTTAAGAAGGAAAAAAATCGGAAATTTTCTTACATAAACAACCTTTAGTTACTTGGGGTTTTGCTCGCAGCCGGAGCCCAACATCAAAAGTTTGTCCACACTTGGTTCGTATCGTTAACTAACTATTCTGCAAATTTCGTTTCAATAGCTTAACGTTTAACGAAAATATCCTTGATTGTTTGCTTTGTCGTAGTAAAATTCGTCTTGAATTGCAGTTATATGCAGTGATTGTGTTATTGCTTAGGCCTATCACCAAATAGACTGTGACATCATTATGAAGTAGTAATCGTGAACCTCTAGAACTTTTGATCGAAAAAAAGCTTTCATAGACTGTATGAGTTATCGTTTATTGATGCAGACGTTCAGTGTAATTCATGATAAAACTTTAATTTAGCAGCAATAATTTTGCCCAATCCAAGTTATTTTCTTCTAGTTGTAGAGGTATTGAACAAAATCATTTATTAATTGCATGTTTAAATGGGTTTGGTGTTAGTCCCTTTTTTGAAGTCTTGTCCCGCTTGAATAGTAGTTGGTCTTCATCTCAAATCCGCAAAAAATTGTGATTTACATTTTACCTATGATGAAGATGTTGACCTTTTGTTAAATTTTTTATTTAACTTCACCTCATATTCGAACAAAATTGCAATTTTTCTGAAGTGAATAAGCATCGTTTTTTCTGATTTTTTTTTTTTCTTTTTGACTCAAATTCAGGAGAAAATGCAGTTCTCTAATAATTCTGTTTTGCGTTTCTACTTCAAAAATATGGCAACCGTTCATTTGAGCAAAAATAGATTGGCGCAGCGAGATACTTGCTGAGGAAAACGGGGGATTGAACCCAAGTTTTCAAAAAATTTGATCAAAAACATGTCATTTAAGCGACGCCTTGAGTAAACTGGTGCAACTAAGCATGTCACATACAAAAGTCTGCGGGTAGGCAGCCGCCGCCCGAGGCCATGGGGTCATTTTGTGCGATGTTAGTAATTTTTCCCAAAAAAATAGCTATTTTAACGCCATTTAAGTACAATTTTGCACGTTTTGGAATCATTTGAAAGCAAAAAAAAAAAAAAAAGGTATTCACCAAATTTTAAGGTAGTTTTTGGCCAATTTGTAGTTGAGAACCTTAAGAAAAAAAAAGGTTTTGTCAAATGTTGGGGTAGTTTCAGAGCAGGATTTGGTTGCGTGGCCAACGACTTCCGGAAGTCACATAAGGGATCTCGGATGGATGTTTGAGATCGCGGGCCGGATACAGCCCAAGGGATATAAGTTGCCGACCCCTGTTCTAGTGGCGTACGCAGGATTTTCGAAAGGAGGGGCCAGGCGCGTAGCCAGAAATTTGAAAAGGTAGATAAAAACCAGATGAGAAACATGAAGACCAAAAAGATGAAGATAAAAAACAAAGGTTTTCACTCAGATTCAGCCCGTTCTTCTGTCCAGATTTAGGTGAAGACCAAAAAAAAAAAAGAAAAAGGTCTTCACTCAGGTCATAGTCAGATTCAGTGCGTTTTCCCAGATTTTCTACCCAAATTCCAAAGAGGGGCGGGCATGGCTCAATTTTGCGTAGTATTATGAGGTATTCAAACATTACTGGCGACCCAAAGGGGGGCTTTGTCTCAATGCCCTCCCTCCTAAATACGCCCCTGCCCTATTCAACGAAATAGCTAGCAACAGGTGCAGGCATAGTCAAGAATTTACAATGGAGTGTTGAACCGATATCAGAGATAATAATGATTACCGCATGATCAGAGAGACTAGCTCATTATAACCGTTGGAAGTCAATGGGGAAAATTAAAACTCACGTTAAGGGAGATATAATTAACTACCAAGCAGAGTTGTAAACGGGCCGACTAGTTCAGGCCCAAACCCGAAAAAATAAGCCTCAACCCGAAAACTAATTTGAAGCCCAATTCATGCCCGAAAAAAACCGAAAGTTTAAGGTTGATCTGAAAAATTTAGCAATGTTGTCAAGTTAATTTGATAATATTTTTGTGCACCTAAGACAAAAAGCACGTCTTAGACCCGAATTAAGCCCGAAATTTTGTCAACTTGAGGCCCGAACCCGACCTGAAAAGCCCGGCTCGACTTACAACTCTGCTACCATGCGGTAATTGACTCTTTACGTCCATGAAACTTTTTTTATACCGCTTGTTGTCATGAATATTTTTTAAGCGGGTTAGTCATACGGATAACTAAAAACTTTCATAATGATGTCACAGTCTATTTGGTGATAGGCCTAAGCAATAACACAATCACTGCATATAACTGCAATTCAAGACGAATTTTACTACGACAAAGCAAACAATCAAGGATATTTTCGTTAAACGTTAAGCTATTGAAACGAAATTTGCAGAATAGTTAGTTAACGATACGAACCAAGTGTGGACAAACTTTTGATGTTGGGCTCCGGCTGCGAGCAAAACCCCAAGTAACTAAAGGTTGTTTATGTAAGAAAATTTCCGATTTTTTTCCTTCTTAAACGTACTACTTTGTGACGTCACAAGAAAGTGACGTCAAAATTATTGCCAGTCGAAGCCCGAGCTTTGACGGTTCCATCGAGACTAATTCTGATACCGTGCGAACTCTACAAAAGGAGCTAGACCGCGATATATCTGGACTAATGCAGAGGGGAAAAATGCTGCCCTCTAACGTTCAGGGGCGCAAAAAAGGATGAAGACGGTAACGTCGTCAAGCCAAGAAAACACACGTAAAATTTCAAAACAATTCCTATTTTTTGGCGTTATCCTCCTCCGCTCACCATGTCACTATTATGACGTCAAAAAAAAAACCAGCTCTGCTTTTACCTCTCAAAAAATGCGGACGCACGTCACAATTGAGTAAGATTACTGTATGATATTTATACTGTGACCTGGTACAGGTAAACAAGTACCGGTAGCTTATTCGTGCTGTACAGTATATACAGTACAACTGGTATAATTGTCGTGCGTATTGGTAATTTGCCTGCGCGTTAGTGCAAGTTAGCAGATGCGGTAGGCCTAGTAGATATCCTACGCAGTCAGTTGAGTTACGGATTTACCCTATTGCAGTAGGCTAGCCTGCAAGTCAGAAGTAGACAGGTAGGTTACTGAGGAAAGTGCAGCATCACTCATCAGGCATTGTTTGTTGCCTTACTTGCTCGTTAGGTACAGGCATCACATATTTAGGCCTATAGGCTAGAGTCGTCTACCATGTATAGGTCAATAGTTCTAATTCTATGGATTTTCACAATTTAAGTAGTAGGCTACCGGTAGTTAACGGTACTTTTCTTTCAGAGTTGGATCTAAAATCAAGTTATTAATACCAGACTCCAGGTATCCTGGTGCCGATCTTTGAACTTTGAAACACAAATATTGGCTTGACATAGGTCTACCAGGTTTACCCGTACTTACTAAGGGCACACTACAGATAGCCTAGACTAGATCTATCAGTAGGCTACACAGAACCAGGTTTGTCGACCAGCTGCAGAGGTGGGCTCAACTAACTTTATATCAAAAGCACAGCGCAACGATCTCTTCAACCAGTAAAAGCGCAGCGCAAAATGCGCAATTTAATTTTTTTAGTTTTGAACCTCAGCGCAACTTCCGCAATAGGCTAAACTTTTTAATTCAGTTGACATGCAACACGATTTCGCCATTGCGGAACAGCATTTTTGAACCAAGTTAAAGCGCAATCTAACTTCCGCAATAGAAATTTCCCAATACAATGGAAATACTGCATTTTTTTGCAACTTTAGGCAAAAATAAGTAAATAATTTGCTAAAGAAGGCCTGCATTTATCAAAATTATGCTCGAAATGAAATGAAATCAAGTTCAGTGTATCTGGTATAGAACTGCGCTATTAATCGAAAAAAAATTGAAAGCGCCACAAATTTTAAAGACTTTAGTCTGCAACGCAATTTCTGGAATGTTTTAAAATAAAAAATTAAAGCGCAACGCAACTACCGCAATTGTGTAGTTTGCGGAAGTTGCGCTTCTAATTACACTTTGCCCACCTCTGATCAACTGTCATTGTGCAGTTAATGTTATAGATGCTAGACAAGAGGCAGAATTAACTTATCTTTGGCTCAGTCTTTGCGAAATTTTAGAAAAGGACAACTTTGCAACATTTCTTGGAGAATAAGAAATGCGATGTATATATAATGAATGAACATTGTGTCCTTACCGGTAGTTATTCTGCACTGTGCAAGAAATTTTGAAAGTCTTTTGCTTCTCTTTCTAGTGTCACAAAATTTTGAAATGCAGGTTGCCAATGATATAAAGTCAAGTCTATCAAATCTATTTTCACAGACGAGGGATATAAATAGTGGAACAAGGTTTAGGGCACCTCTTTAATATATACCTCAAGTAGTTCTCATTTTAATGAAACCAATATCGAGCAGTATCTCTTTAATAAAGCATCGACTCAGAATACTTATAATTGAGAGGCACATCAAAATGAGAGATGACGTATTGTATAAATCTGAAATGTGCGATAGATGAATGCACCAGCTCCACCATGCAATCAATAGAATAGGTTATTGTTGAACTCAAGCATAAATATGCAACCATGTTTACTGTAATTGCTACTGCATTGCTGATAGAAAGTTGTTATTCTAGCTTTTATCGGTTTCATAGGTTGATAAAAAAATGAGCTTTAACAGCTTTATTAAATCTGTAAAATGAAAATTCTTTTAAAGTGCTTGAAATTTCATTCCAAGTTTTAATTCCAGCGAATGATAGAGACTTTTGCCCTAATCTTGTTCTAGTTCTAAGAAGAAAGAAGTTGTTTTTGTGGCTCAATCTTGTCTTATGTGTATAACAGTTTTTTATTAGGTTAAACTTATCTAAATTTGTAAAAGATAATACATTATTGTGAATTTTGTGCATAAGCTTTGCAGTTTCAAGAGAGTACCGGTAAACATCCTTGAGTTTTAAGCATTTAGCTCGATAGAACAAAGGATTAGAATGCTCTTGATATCCACTTCCAGTTAACAATCTAATGCTTCTTTTTTGGAGAATAAAGAGAGGTGCTAATGTTGATTTTGAAGCAGTCCCCCAACTACTTATGCAATGTTGTAGATGAGAGTATATGAGGCAGTGGTAAACAGATCGTAGTGTTTGCTCATCTACAAAGTGTTTTAATTGATTTAGGGCCCAAGATTCCCTTGCTACTTTTGAGCATTGTTCCTCGATTTGTTGTTTCCAGTTTAGATTGTCGTCTATAAGAACACCTAGATACTTTATGTGATGTGATTGTTTGATTGGATTATTATCTATTGATACTTTGAGTTCAGGTTTATTTTGTTTTGTTGTCACTACCATAAACTCAGTTTTATTAAAGTTAATGATAATTTATTCAATTTGAACCAATTGCTTATATTGACTACCGTAATTCATTATTAATATTTTGTTGGAGTGTTGAAACATTGGAATGGGAGAGAGTCAGGTTTGTATCATCTGCAAAAAAATGAATTGTGGAATTTGAGGCAAGCCGAAGATCATTGATATAAATATTAAATAACAATGGACCTAGGGTTGAGCCCTGAATAATATCACAAATAACATCTTTTGACTTGGATTTATATTGATTTGCAACTGTATACTGTTGCCGGTCAGTCAGATAACTTGCTAGTAACTGTAATGGTAATCCTCTAATTCCATACTTTTCTAGTTTTTTGATCAGTATTGTGTGATTGATTGTATCATATTCCTTTCTTAAATCTAAGAAAAATACAACATGTAATGAGCTTTTTATCCATATTGTCTAGTAGCCTATTGTAAATATCTAAAACGGCTTTATTTGTTGAGCAATTTTTCTTAAAACCATACTGGTTTGGACTAATCAAATTATTGCTCATAAAATAATTATAATATTTAGTTGATCAAGCAGACACTTTTCAAGTAGTTTGGCAATTTGGGTCGATGGAAAATGACGTTACTGAAAATGCCGGTACTGGAAAATGCTGGTACTGCAAATGCCGGTACTGGAAAATGTCGGTACTGGAAAATGCCGGTACTGGAAATTGCCGGTACTGGAAATTGCCAGTACTGGAAAATGCCGGTACTGGAAATTGCCGGTACTGGAAAATGCCGGTACTGGAAATTGCCGGTACTGGAAATTGCCGGTACTGGAAAATGCCGGTACTGGAAAATGACGGTACTGGAAAATGACGGTACTGGAAAATGCCGGTATTGGAAAATGCCGGTACTGAAAATGCCGGTACTGGAAAATGCCGGCACTGAAAATGCCAGTACTGGAAAATGCCGGTACTGGAAAATGCCAGTACCGGAAATTGGCAATACCGGAAAATGCCAGTATCGGAGTGTTGCCATTCAATATTTTGGTAGGCTGTGAATTGGTGTATTATGGAAATAAGCTATAAAAATTCTTGCAGTGAAAAAATCAGCCTGTGTTGGAAATGGACTGAGAGAAATTTGAAATCTGGAGGTAGGCTGAAAGGTACACTGAGTAGGAGGCCTGGAATTAGTAGGCTAAGAGCAAGCAAAATTACAATAGGCATACTGTAGTTCAGTAGAGGTTAGGACCACAATATACACGTTTGCCTACAAATGTGGTTAGGAACAGCAAAGATACCCAGCCATGCCGGTACAGCATAAATTTTTGCCTGGTAGAGTTGCATGCAGTCAGGCAGTATCTACTTTTACTGTTTTGCTTTTTCAATCAGATAGGCCTACTTTTAAACTAGATACCAGGGCTGTGAACTCGAACTTGAAAGAACTCGATTGTTTTGCCGAACTCGAACTTGAACTCGAAAAATGAAATTTGGTGAACTCGAACTCGAACTTGCATAAATTTTATTAAGTTTGAGTTTGCAATGTCGCGACTGAGAATTCTTTTTCTATTGTTTTATTGTGATACGAGCGTGAAGTAATGTTTCTGTAACTTTGACGCGTTTTACAAAATTTGCTGCGTTTTTTACGTGTATACCTTGTTATTTACAAAGAAGAGTTCCCAAGCATTAAACAAATTTTGATAAATTTCAGGTCGAACATACTGTAGCTACTGTTGTATTGATTGGTTTTAAATACTGTAATGCGATGCCACACACACTTACCAGTCATGTGTACAAGTGTTTTCAGCTAGATGAAAAACAGGATTCATACAAGTGTATAGAATCAAAGAAAAACGGCGAAGCATGTGACACTACGATTAAAATCGGAAAATGGAATCCATGCAGTAATTTAAAACGGCATATTGAAAGATGTCATTCTGAAGCATGGAAGCGGATCAAACCGGCTGAGGAGCAAGACTCAAGCTCAAGGGCGAAAAAAAGGCAGTTAGCATTGGCAAGCCAATCAACAATTACATCTCATTTTAATTATCGATCGGCTACAGTAACAATAAACAAAGAAACGTTTATTCGTGGTATATTGCAAATGGTAATGTCTGGTGTGCCACTACGCTTTTTTGAAAGTCAAGGATTTCTCATTCTGAATGGTGAAATGGCCCGAAAACTTGGTGTATCTTTATCCAGAGAGTCAATTCGGCGATACATATCAGATGCAGCAAGCCGAGTAAAGAAAGTGTTGATGAAGAATATTGAAGGACAACTGGTATATATTAAAATGGATGGCACAACTCGGCAAATGAGAAGTTTTTTGGGCACAAACGTTCAATATTATGACAAAACCAAAAACAAAACAGTAATAAAAATGTTGGCTTGTGCAGACGCTGAAGGAAAGCACACAAGTCAAAGGATGTGTGATATGTTGAATGAAACTTTGCAAAAATTTAACATTCGCAAACAAGATGTACTTTGTCTGGTCGTAGATAATGCCAGTACCATGACCAAAACAGTAGAGCGAATGAATGAGGATGAAGATGAAGGTGACGCTGGCTTATCAGAACCATTGGATGAAGATGAATATTCCAACGAATCAAATGATGAAAGTGACAATGAAATAGATAAATGTGCTGATTCTGTTCAGATTCATCATATGCGCTGCGCAGTTCACACTCTGCAACTTGCAATTAAAGACGGTTTAAAGCAGCCCAGCTGTAATAAATTGCTGACAAAAACTCGCCATATTGTTGCAAAGCTTCGTTCTCCGAATATTTTGAGTGTTCTGGAGAAGCGCCAGAACAAACGACCAGTGTTGGACATGGCTACACGTTGGGGTTCAACATATAAAATGATCAAGCGCTTAACAGAACTGCGAGAAGCTATTGAGGAATTGGGTGTGCTTTCTCCAGAACTTCACATTTCTTCAACCATGTGGTCCGGTTTGGAAGTACTTTGCTCTGTCTTAGAAATGCCGTATTCCGTAACACTAAAACTTCAAGCAGAAAGCTTGACTTGTGGTGATTTCATGAAAGAGTGGTGCTCTTTAAAACGTACTCTGCGCAAAAATGAAACAACAACAGGAAAGGAGATTCTTAAGTCTATGGAAAAGCGAGAATTAATCTTGTTGCAAAACAATCTGTTTTTGGCAGGAGTGTATGTAGATTCAAGATATCGCATTTTGCTTTCTCCGGAGCAATTGCAAAATGCGAAGACAGGATTAACTGAGGTGGCGATGAAACATCATCGCTCATTGAATTCGATGGCATCTACTGCCAGTACTTCATCTGCTTCATCTACTGAAGATCGTATTGACATCAGCGACAGTAGTACTTCTTCATCAGAAGATGAATTTGAAAAGGAGCTTGATATGTTGGAGCAAAGGGCTTCTCTTGGAGATTCCAGCTCCAACAATCACAATACGTTTGACCACGTCAAGTTGGAGTTAAACGCGAACATCGACAAAATGCTTCAAAGGGGTAGATTGAAAGGAGAAAATGTTTGGAAAATTGTCGAAAGCTTGGATGAGCCTCTTCGCGCAACAGCGAAAATTTTAAGCGCTATGCCTGTTACCCAAGTGTCCGTAGAAAGGCTTTTTTCGTCAATGAAATTCATTTTAAGTGATAAAAGATCCTCGACCAAGCAAGATCTACTGGAAGCGATATTGTTTTTGCGAGCAAATGACGATTTACTTTAACTCCTGGTGCCGATGGTGCCGTAACAGCAATAAGCATTTACTGAGCTGCTTTTATGTTGTGCTTTTTACTTTATCCCTTATCTACCCAGAATTATTTTTTTGTAAAAATGACTTTTCTTTCTAATATATTTATTGAATTTGGTCAGTTTAAACTCATGATGCGATTTTTTTTGAGCCCCCATTTTTGTAACTCCCCATATTTGGTGTGCCATATTTGGCACCCTGGGCATAAGTGATTTACGTTAATTGTTTTTTTTAGCGTTGTTTTGATTTGATAATAATTATTATAACTCAACTTGAATACTTGCATGCATATTTCTGTTGCAGTGGTTTATCCCGTTTCAGTGAAAGAGATAAGAGAGGGGCAATGGGGCATCATTACCTTTACCACTTTTTACTTATTATGACGTCATAATAAATAAACTTTATTATTGGTGAAAGTAGAATGACATTTTTCGTTGCAACATGTATCATTTCTTCGTGTTTATAAAACTAACAACTTGCGATGTGCTTAGGCGTACCAAGTATAAGAAGCAAACTAATATCATTAATCAAATAAACCACTCAACGTTGGTTGAAATCTTACGCTGTAATTGCAGAAACATCAAAAGTTAGTGTAACAAACAACAAACTGAATAAACAACAAAACAAACCAACAATAAATCAAACAGCAGAGTTTGTGACTCTTCAAAAATTAGCATTTTGTTATTTTGTGTGATAGTCCAAGTTGCATCCTACACAAAGACCTACGTCACATTTACAGCATTGCGTAAAGGGCCGTTTTGAACAAAATTCCCCTGCACATCGCCTTCGTTTTGGAATTTCCACGAGATAATGTTTAAAACCGTCGTAACGAACATCATCTATAACCCTTTTACGCTTTGGACATGAAGGCCCTGGTAGTTGCGGAGGGGTACCGTATCGTTGCAAATAAGATAAAGCTATGTATTCTTTGAAATCAAATTGAGGCATGCTTCCTCCACATTTTTTGTGAAGGATCCAAGCATTTTGAATTGATATATCCAAAAACCACGTAAAAATGCACCAGTACCATTTTTTACCCCGAAACGATATGCGATATTTCGCAATATTTTGATCTTGTCGGTCAGTCCCCCCCATATGCTTGTTATACTTTTTGATCACTTCTGGACAGTCAATTTGAATCCGTTTCTTTTCTTTTTGAGAATAACGGAACACCTTACTTGAATTCTGGTTCGTATGACAAGTAGACGCTATGGTGATGACAGAGTTATCCATCCATCTACATACAACAATTTGGTTTGCAGTGTCCGTCACGTATTCCGCAGAGCCTCTGGGCAACTTTTTCATGTTGTTAACAGGGGTCAAAGGGCATTTTTTACCACGATTTTCTCGCAAGGTACCAGTTGCACTATACCCAGAACATTTCAGATGTTGTAGCAACTGCAATGATGTAAACAAATTATCGAAATAGAGCTTAAATGGTAATTTTTGCTTATTAGCTGGAAGAGAGTCTAGATTTTTTAAAACAGTTGCCCCGCACTTTCCAAACAACTCTTCATTTTCTTTATTTCCTTCATGCGTCTTCCCTTGGTACAAATCAAAGCTTGCCAAATATCCTTCAGAAGTATTCAAACACCAAACCTTGTAACCGAATCGAATAGGTTTTCCTCGGATGCACTGCTTGCATCCGTGCCTTCCAAAGTATTCTATCATAGCCTCGTCGTGAGATAAATTTTCTTCCGGTTGAAAATGTTGTCCAAATCTTGTAAGTAGTAGTTTTGCTAATGGTCGAATTTTGGCGTATTTATCAGAGCTTTCATTCAATGTTGAATTGTCGGCAAAGTGAAAATATTGCATAATTTTTTCAAATCTATTTCGCCTCATTGCATTGCTTGCAAAATTGTTTTGGCAAACTGAATCTATTTTCCAATAGAGTCTCCGAGACGGAGCAGGGCATAATCCAGATACCATCAGTATTCCTAAAAAAACTTTTATCTCGTTTTTCGTGACAAAAAAATTTGTTTCTCCTTTGCTATGCGCATACAGAATAGACTGTTGAACCACTAACTCAAATAACTCATCGTCAAAAAATAATTCAAACAGTTCAGCTGGAGAAAAATCTCTATATTTTGAGTAATCTGCTTCCGGAAATACCACATTTACTTCCGGAAAAGATGTATTTTTTCTCCATTTGGGGGTTTGGTAGCTATTCTCTTTAGGCTCTTCGTTTTCATGTTGATGAGGGATGCTGTCGGAAATATTCGTATGCGAATTTGAACAGCTGGGCGTTTCTAGTGAATGAGCAGATGCACCAATCGAACTGTATCTTTGGCTAGAAATGACTAGTTCAGCCGGAGCGTTGAGTTGTTTTCCTGATAAGTTGTTCAAAAATCCACCCCCATCTTCCTCCCCCGAGTCTTCATCCGTAACATCACCACCATTTGGTTCGATAAAAATATTTGCGGCCACATTTTCATCTTCTAGCATCGATATTATATCGTGAGTTGTATAAAATCTGCAAAAAATAAGCAAGTCATTTTTGAAGTACTTGATAGTGCCCAGCGTAGCACATGTGGCACAGACAAAACGGAGCGTTGCTGCATCAAATATTTACTAGTACCATATGTTTCAGTTTCAACAATTTTTAGGTAGAAGCATTATCTTTGTGTTTTAGCAAAATTTCATTACTAACATCAGTTCAAATATGAAAAATAAAACAAATCATAAACTTACCTTTCATTTTCCGCCATTTTTTTCACTTTGAAAACGAAGTTCTACTTTGAATGATTCAGTGATCACTTTAAATTGACCAAAACACTGTGACTTCATTATTGGTGACAAAGACATTGTTTGCTAATAAGATTAACACAATTGCTGTATTTGCAGTGCTTGAAGCAACAATTATTTTTCAGAAGTATTGTTCTACTATACAGTGTGCCAAATATTGCACGCTGGGCAGATTCGGGTTATTTCGATTTTGTTGACTTGCCGCGCTACCGGAACTGTTTTTATACCCGATCTGCATCTTCAATTTTGGAGTAGTTATCGCTTTGCTTTTGTCCTGCTATCCTTTAGTGCGTGTCAGCCCTGTATATAGTATACACTACAGATATGTTCTTGCTTGCAATCACTTAGCTTTTGGTTTCTTTTATTTTCTTTGTGCTTTGACAAGAGCAATTACGTTCGAACTCAAACAAAACAAAACAAACCAATAGTTACGCGGTCGTAAGAAAGAAAATATCTCTAGTGTTGACAGACCCATAGTTCGTTTCGCTTTTTTATTGTAGCGCTCTAGTAGGCTGTAAGACGTGTAAATAAACCTTGCTTCAAACCAAACTAACTTTCTGGCTTAAAATAATAGCTTCAGATTGTGTCAGTTTTTAGTTACTACAGAACATTCCACGTAAACTGTAAAGATATAAGCTGCAAAGAAATAGTTATAATATTTAGATTATATATCATTCACTGGTAACTTATAAATTTGCCAATTAACATTGCTAATACTCCACTTCAATTTTTTTTCTATACAGCAAAAAACTAAATGTTGCGCCGAACTTAAACAAGAACTCGATGTAATTTTACCGAACTCGAACTCGAAAATATTGAAACGCAGAACTCGAACTTGTAAAAACTTTGTGAACTCGAACTTGAACTTGCTTAAAAATCGATCGAGTTCGCAGCCCTGCTAGATACTGTAAACTATTATAACTTTTTAACTCAACACCATGTTTCAACATTTTTTTGTGAGTGTGGGCTACTGCAATATTTTGTATACAGTATTGATAACATGTATGTATCAGGCTATTTTTTGGTCTTCTGCTCTTTCCCAGTATGCTATCATGTCTTTTTAGTTTTAAATGTTAACTGTATCTGTGGTGTATCGTAGGCTATTTAATAAAATTTACTGCTACTATTGGTATTGTTTCATGTTTGTGATATTTAAATTTGCAACTGGTACTTAAATTTGTTAACATTTTTCTCAGTGAAGTTTTACCACCGTCATTCTGGCAGAATAATCAGCGTCATTCTAACAGAAAGTGTTGCCGCAAAAAAAAGGCAAAAACAAACCTACGTCACAAACATTCAACAGTGTTGGCAACCTCCAAATATCAAGTGAGTCATTACGTCATAATTGAAAACTTAATCAATAAACAGAATCATATGAAAAAATAACGATGTTGCCAAAAAAAAAAACTCTAAAAAACAAAAACAGAAAGAAAACTGGTTTGGAAGCAAATTTTCAATTTTTCCCATTTAACTTTCCGCAACGCCCCGAGCTCCGGGTTTGGGTGCATTCGGTAGCCCTCGGGCCCCTCTACCGGACCCAAGTCTAAAATAGGGTACGTTCTCAACGGGGGCCCCAGCAGAATGGTTTAAAGGAGGCCATCGATTTTTGGCGAAAAACGGCGTTTTTGGGGGAAATTTTCAATTTTTTCCCATTTAACTTTCCACAACGCCCCGAGCTCCGGGTTT
The DNA here is from genome assembly GCA_963965965.1 of Trididemnum nubilum. Classification (NCBI taxonomy): domain Eukaryota; kingdom Metazoa; phylum Chordata; class Ascidiacea; order Aplousobranchia; family Didemnidae; genus Trididemnum; species Trididemnum nubilum. The sequence continues at coordinate 31,856,584 of OZ014470.1, forward strand.
GGGTGCATTCGGTAGCCGACGGGTTTCTGTTTTTTGTATTGATTTTCAATCACGTTTTCTTTAGTTTTTTTTTTTTCATTTTTCACGAAGCAAAATGCCAAGTTCAACGTTCATTTCAGATGCTGGTAGTTTTTGCCCCCCATTGTTGTGTGGTATGTTCACCTAATTTAAGTTGTTTGTGTTTTGAATAATTTTAGGTTTGTGTTGTTTGATTTGGAATATTTCGAATTTTGCAATTGCGTCATTTGATAAATCTGAGACTGCTTGATTTTGCTTTTGTTTCTAACTTATACATTTTGTGTAATAATTATTTTTTTGTTTTGGCATTTGTTCTTGCTTCAACACAGTTTTATCTAATGCCAGTATTATTTTTATTAGTGGTAGTGCATTATCAATATTTTGGCTTTGATTTTTTTGTATTTATTTTATTCGTATTTGTTAATACTACTTTTTTTGCTCAATCTTAGTTGAGTAACGAAATTGCGGTTTGGAAAAGTATTCAATGTCAGTTTTGGTCATGTTGCATCTATTCTTTTTGACAACTTTTTAAATTTTTTGCATTCACCAGCTTGTGTGTTGAGTTATTTGTGCGGTATATATTAGCACTTGCGTTGAATGAAGTAAAATCAGGAATACTTAGACAACGAAGGTATGCAAAGGCTTATTTTACGCATAACATTACAAGTGCTAAGCTTTCGTGATGTACTTTTGAAATGGTGTTCTTTTTCTTTTAATACATGATTACTGCACCCACTCAGCTTGGATGATTTCTTAATGCTACAAATTAGTTGTTCCTTTCTTTTGAATAATGGAATTGTAATCTTTTGTGAAATAATCGGATTATCACCAGTAGTTGCCATTAATCCGGTTATTGCTCAAATATCGTTTACAGCAAAAGGACTGAACAAAAATGAAAAACAAACTGGTGGATCGATGATACCCTGTAAAATATGCGCACTTTGTGGACGTAGAGAAACGCGTGTGTCCTTGGTTAATACTAGTGGTACAGTCATTATAACCAACGACGAAAAATTGCACGGAAATAAACGTTGAGTTGCAACTAATTTGGGATCGACGTCGCTTCCTGTACGGTATGCAACCAGCAATCACGGATAGATATCCCTGCCAGCAATACGTCCGACAAGCATTTTCAAGTTTTTCTGCGAGGTGGACATAACACAGACACGTCTGGCAAACTTACCTCAACAATGAGAATCAACAACGGAAGGACAAAGCTGCCCTGGTCCACCACTACTACGATGAACATCATAAAATAATCTGGATTGCTACAAAACCTGACTTGCATATTGCTACAATACTGTACAATTTGTAGAAAAAGTCAACCCGAGCCACTTGAACATTCGTGAAAATTTTTGGATCACCAAAATCAACGCGAAACTGAATATAAATAACATCTCTATGCTTAAATTCAAATAACTCGGTCAATTTGGAATCTTACCCGGTTTTAGTGCTGTTTTGAATTGTACTGCGTTTTTCTCCGCTGGCCTGTAGTTACCTTTGGTCTGCATCTTGCACGACTTATCTATTCTGTGTTGTAGGTGAGTGGTTCAGATTTAGATGAAGACAAGCGGTTGTATGCGTGACTGAGATAGCTTTTGGTTCCATGTAATTCATAGTGAAGTGTCTTTAGTTTTTCGTACTTTTTCGTTTTGCAGAATGAGGATGAGTTTTTAATCACGAAATCATTTCTGCCAAAAGCGTATTTTTATCCATTGATTGAAGCCTAGCCCCACCCTAGATAGGTGTTTTAACAATATTGCTTAAAAGCAAATAAATTAAAATCACGTTATTAGCTTTTCTAACGCCAAGTGTAAAAGAAGCTTTCGCATCCCAGACTCCCTCAGATCCCTGAGAAAATTTCCGCCAAAATACGCTAATTTGAGTAAAGGTATAATAGTCATAAAGTTTAGCCTTTTTTTTTGAGATGATCAAGGATTGGCTGATTGGGTAAAGAAACCAGGAAGGAAATCATTTTCATTAAACGGTTACTAGTCTTACCCTTTGTATAAAAACTGTTCGAATCTTTTCGTCATCTTACGAAGATATTTCATCTGACGAAAGGCAAATTAGAAAATTGAGAGAAACATAAATTTTGCTTGTATGTTATTGTTTTATAAAGCTAGTTATTTTTGATGAATTTTTAGTGTTTTCGTGTGAAAAGTTTTTCAACAAAGCGCCGATCACTTTGCATTGTGATTAGTGCTTCTCGTTTTGAAATTCGTATTTGATTTCATAAAGTTTTGAGGTCACGCTTATGATAAGACTTTGAATCATGGGTTTGCATTGCAATCATTTTTGGTTTTTGGATAACATTGAAATCCAGCAATCCAAATCAATAAACACAGTAGTGATAATAACTTTTACGTATTACACATCTTGCACGAGCAGCACGCAGCCCTTGCTGCTTTGTCTTTCACCTTGCATTTTCATTGCAAGTTTTAACGAAATTAGCTGCTTAATTGTGTTCTCTCTATTTCGTTTTACGCTTGCGTAGGCTTCATACATTTAGTTTTCAAAATTCCGAATCGTGATTGTTTCAAATGCAAAAGCTGACAAACGGCGCATTTGAAGTGCTTTTGCAGCAGTTGGCTTTTGCAAATTCAAAAGCAGCAAGCTGCGCTTTGAAACTATCTTGCAACGTGTAAGTGAACTAGTGCGATAGCGTCTCTACTACCGACTCGATTAGGCGAGAATCACTGGCACGCAGTCTCAACGTGTAGCTGACTTCTGCGAGTTGCAATCGTGTGCGAGCATAGCGTTAAAATCTCTCCCGTGTGAGTGACTGCTGCGATTAGATTTTTTTTGGGGGCGTGTCTGGCTATATCGCGCAGACGAAATCTCGCATGAATCTTGCACCGTGTAAGTGACCTACGCGATTTGAGAAAGAAAAAAGGCAAAATGTCGATTCTCGCAGCTAAAAGTCGCCCGGGTAAATGCAGCTTTTTCGATGCGACAAAATCGCAGCTAGTTAGCGATTATCGGCTTTTTTGATTAATTTTGAAATTAAAGTTTGTGATCTATATTCTATAAATTGAAACTCAGCCAGAGAAAAATTTTATATTATAAAGTATTGTGATTGTAACGCAACAAATGCTAAAACAATCTCAAACTTCTGCCCAAAATCCTGCTTGTGACGAAACAGAAGAAATCAACACAAATAATAACTAAAATCGGATTAATCGTAAAAATTGCAGATTTTTATTTTCCAACTTCTATGATGCGACAACGGATGCGGATTTTTTGTGGGCTTCGATGCGATTTTTTGGAATAAAAAAGGCGTGCGATGCGATGTAATTGCCATTTCTGTGAAAAAGCAATTTGTCCACTTTAGACATCACCTTACAAACTTTAAACATCAAGTCACCTAGCAAACTTTATCGTAAGTTCGGCTCTATCGTGAGTCAAACTTTATCGTAAGCACATCAAATCACCTAACAAACTTTATCAAACTTTATCCCACAAAAGTTAGGTGGCTGCTTGACTCGAAGACCGGCAGGTCACTTCGCAGCCCTCCTAGTCCACTACACTTAAATACATAATAAATGATCCCGTGTATTATTGTTTTAATTTTGTGAACAAAATAAATATGATTGATTGATTAAGAGTTATCTTTTTTTATTTCTTTCAGGTTGGGTCTTATTTGTCTTTTTTTGAGGAAGTATTAGTCTTTTCTCTATAAACTTTTTATCGTAAATAGAAAATTATAAATTTCAGAACCCAAATAGGTCCAATGCTAAAACCGAAACAAAGAATTGAAAATATCAGTTATCTCCTCAGCCAAATTTAAAATGCAGTAGTTTACTTTTGTGAAGTATTTCTGAGTGACACGGTTGGTGTTTTTTTGTGTTGCCATTCTGGATTCGATTTGCCAAGCGCGAAAATCTCTTGACAGATGCATTCTGGTAGTTTTTGACGTTATTTTTTTGCTTAAAAATTTTGAATTGAGATTATTCAATTGCTTCACTCAAAAATTAGAAATTTTTAGCAACTGTGTCAAATTCCCTGGACAAAATGATTTTATGCCCAAAATTTGAGATTCAAAAGGATTATAATTTTTCCAAAAAACTGTGTCTTTTAAAGTGTTATCGTTTTTTGTTTTTGCTTCATCTGCGTTATTATAATAATTAAAAATTTTAAGTCAGGGCGCCCGCAGGGGGCAGAGGGGCACTTGCCCCCCCCCTGGAAATTGAGATATCAAGTATTTTTTATGCTTAAATTTGAAAAATAAGTCTAAATACATCTATCTAAACTAAGAAAACAACACTTTGTGGAGCTTTTTTACCATTTTTGCCTTGGTGCAGAGGGCGGGGGCAGAAGGAACAGGATTGCCATTTTACTTGAATTATCATACAGTATTTTCTTGAAAACGAGCGTAAGCAACACGCTAGGATTAAGCATTAAATCGTTAGATTATATAATCAATATCAACCGTTTCACCATCTGTCATTGCAATAGCGTATTGCCAGAAGAGGTGGGGGCTATAGCCACCCTCCTATAGTCCTATCGGCCTGTCGACCAAAATGCAGAATAAGGAAAACACCACGTTTTTAGCACTTCTAAAACAGTCTTTTGCACTGGAACGGACTCAAAATAATTTAAAGCATCATTTGAAACATGTATTCAGGCGAGGAGGGCTAATTTACCCAAAATAAAACTCACAAATTACTGAAAAGTTTGAAAACTGGTCAAAATAAGCAATCAAATTTGATCGCTAATATAAAAATGCTGAACGTTGGCTTCATAAACAAATATACTGTAAACTCAGGAATGGAGGGGTTGGGGCTATTCAGTATCAGTTAATTACCAATCACTTCTCTCAAATCTCTTTCCATTAGTCTCCCCCAATTATTTTTCTACATAAAACCTAGACGAAATAGATTATTCTGTATGAGTTTTATTGAACTATACGATTTTATAATTTACCAGCATCTAAATACGATGACTAAAATTTTACCATTAGCCACCTCCCATGTGGCCCATCTTTGCAATAAGTTTAATCATTTTTGCGCAGCCAATTTTTATGCCACGTTTTAAAAGCATTATTTTCCTATCAAAATAGTCCTAAAATTAAGTTGTTTTGCAAAAAAATGCAAAATTTTTGAGCGCTGGAGGCTCAGCCCTCAGACTCCATTGCGAATTTTTGACTACGCACCCGTGTAATTGAGCTTTTATCAGGATCTAAATACAATATAGTATGTTATTTCTAATTTACGTTGTGCTTATATAAACACTAAAATAATAATTACTCCGCCATTAAATTAATTTTGTTCAGAAACCGAAATCTAAACCAAACTTGTAATCAATAGCGTAGCCAGGGGGGGCTGTGCCCCCTTGCATTGACCTGTAGACCAAAGTGCTCGATAAAGAAAATACCATAACTTTTGCGCTTCAGAGGCAGTTTTTGCAGTGATATGGTCTCTAAAGTGATTCAAAGCCACTTTTGAAACATTTATTAACATTATTATTTTTTGGGGAGGGAAGGGTATTAATTTATTCGTCAAAAATACCGCTTACAAATTAATCGATAAAAACTTCAAAACATGGCTAAAAATAAGCAGTCAAAATTGATTGCTCTATGAAAAATGCTTAACATAAGCTTCTAAAAAAAGACTTTAGGGGGGGGGGGCTATTCAGCATTTAATTTATTTAATTACCACGAGTTTTGGAGATGACCTGTGAGTAAAGTAGGAGGTTGAAAGGGCTGAGCAATTTAATTCTTTTAAATGGCTTTTAAATTGTATTTATTTAGTTTTTTTAATGGCTCTGAAAAAATGCGACATTTGATTCGAATAACATTAAAATAGCTATTTTTTTTTCTGAAATATCACAAAAGGTGCCCATCAGTTAGGGTTTTGCCACCAGACCCAAGTTTGTGACATGCTTAAGTTGCATCTGTTTGCTATATTGAAGGCATTTTTGAAGCAAATTCGAGGCATTTTTTAAGCAAAAACTCTCAATCTTTACGTAAATCAAGCCCCATCATCCCCCTTAGCAAAGTTCAGGTTGCAGTCAGTGGAGCAACCGAGGAAGCTAAGGAAGCTTAGCCTCCCCTTCTCCTTATCCAAGTCACTTGGAAAACTTGACTCACATAATTATGGGAGCGTTTAAACGTGGTTTGAATTTGATGTGGAAATAAAGAGGACTGAAAGGGATGAGCAATTTAAAAATTTCTAGAAGATTCCTAATCTCAGCAACTTTGCTCTTTCCAATTGCCTAAAAAACGTTCGAAATGTGATCCAAATGACGGTAAAATGGTTATTTTTTTCAAGATATTGCGAAAATTGCTCAGCGACTGTGGGCTTTGCCCCCAGACCCCCATAAATAATACACTTGAATTGCATTAGTTTGTTCAACATGCCGCCCAATTATTTTAACTTTTAGTTCCAAGCCCCTTACCAAAATCCTGATTGCAGCTGTAAGGTTTTATTTGATCCGGTAGATAATGGATAAGTCGCTTGCCCCTCCCTGAAAAAATTTCTGGGGGCGCCTCTGTTTGAAGTTCCTTTCTTTCTTTGTGCATTTTTTTCAAGTCACTTATATAAACAGTTTGTCGTCTTTTTGGAAGTAATTCTTTCGCTTCTTAATTCCTATTGTTTCGGCATTTTTGAATGAAGAGTATTTTTTTGTGAAGGAATGTTTTCAACTTTCCAACAATATCTTGTTCAAGTGTGAACACCAAAACAACTCTTGTATGTCGGTTCGAATTTGGTTTAGTATTATACTTTTTAATGCAAGTTTATACTCGAAACCAATAATATTGAATTATTTAATTATAACGGATAACTCTCCTATTCTGGTGCTGATCCTAGTATGTCTGCTCAAGCGGGTGTGGGGATTCTCGCAAGCCACCGTTTGTCAGACTGTGTGTCAGATTGGATTCCTTTGGGATCACGGGTCTGTATGTTGAATATCAAGGTATTGGATCGGTCATTGTGCCTATTGCCGGCATATGCCCCCAATGCCACGAGTGAATTTCAGGCTTTTGTGGATGAAGTAAATTATGCTCTTCTACGAGTATCACCTATTCTGAATCTACAGCCCTTATGGGAGAATTTAACGCACATGTTGGAACAGAGACAGATACGTGAAAGGGTGTGATCGGAAAACATGGAGTCACTGGACTGAATGAGAACGGAAGGTATTTATTGCAGCTCTGTTGCAGCAACGGACTCCGCATCATGAATACCTTTTTCCAGCACTGAGAGGTTCACAAGTATACATTAGACCTGTTCAAAAAAAGGGGAGTTTTGAAATGTGAGGAGGTCCGCACGTTTTCCCGTTGCATTACCTCTAAAACCATCACATATCAATTTTCAGTCGGATTCATCAACGTTTACAGGTCGCGCAAAGCGATTTTTTATTTTCAGGATTTATGAATTAATTTTTAGCAACCGCTAGATGGCGCAACAGGTAGGAAAACTTTAAAACGGTGTTTAGACTCATTTTAAATCAAGGAATGTGATTTAATGTTACTTGGGTCAATTATTTAGCAACTGAGGCACATCAATCAACGGAATGAGACCAAGAGTAGCATTAGTTTTTGCTAAAGTGGTACCTTAGCTGGTTCAAACACTTAAAAGAGCTCTGCAAGAGGCACAGACATTTTTGGCACCCAGCCAGATGAAGCTGTGAAACATAAGGCGTTCAAACACTAAAAAATATCTACAAAGGTATCATTTAAACACACCATACAGGGGTTTGAACAAAGAAAATTTCAAAAATTGTGTAGGAGAACCGTATTGCCGAACAAAAAATTGTGGTCGTTTGTTTCTCTACAATCACTATGCAAATTGCTCAGTCAATCAATCATAACCAATTATTTCACAAATAACTGACAACATTTTAACTGAAAGTTTTTTCAAGAGTTGCTTTTGCGAAATTTGGAAACTGTTCTCGATGAGCTTCTATGACTTGCTATAGATCGTGTTTTTGCTGAACATCATCAGTAATTGTAGCGGCACAGTCAATATTGAGCTTCACACCAGAGATGGATCCGGTCAGGATTTTCTCAACCCGACCGGTAAATTTCAAAATCTACGCCGGTTGACCGGTTTTTTTACAGAAAGTTTTTGTTTGCACAAAATAAGCATAAAAAGAACTGGAAGGCACAAGCTAAAGTATTAGACTTCTTTCTAATGATCTTATGCGAAAGGCCAAAAAAGCAGTTAAAATTTTTTAGTTATTGCCAGAGGTGGAGTCCTCGAGGACGTCCTTGGCCTCGAGGACGTCCTCGAGGACACATTTTGAAGTCCTTGGCCTTGGCCTCGAAGCCTCAAGTCCTTGGCCTCGAAGCCTTAGGTCCTCGAAAATTAGCCTGTTTTCGGCTCGAGGTCAGCACTATTTTTTGAACTGTTGAAATCTTGTTGGAAAACGCCAGAAACCTCACGGAAAATTTTTTGTTTTCGCAATTGGAGCATAGGCGTAGCGAAGCGGGCCTCCCCCCAATTGAAATTTCACCAATGACAAAAATGTGACAAAAAAGCCTATTGTTTCTTCAGTTTCAGTATCTTTTTAGCGTTTTTCACTTACACCAGTAGCGAACAACAATATTGAAGACCAGGGGCCCCGGGACCCCCTCAAATCAATTTTTGCCAGCAAATTTAAACGTAAACCTGGAGGAACTGGATAGTTTTTTTCCTAAAAGTTGCTATCTCAGGATCACATCTAGCCTTTTTATGAACGTAATGCATTAACCAAGGCCAGATTTACCACAATATGGCGCAGTATCAGCGAAGGGTCCTGCGCTCAAATCTTAAGACTTTTTATGGGCTTCGCCTACATTTGGCAGAAAGATGTTGCGAAAATCTCCAAAGTGCCAGGGGCCCAGCGCGATGTAAATTAGGCCCGACAATAACATGGTTAGTAAGCGTAACCATCTATTGTGCTATTTTTCAATAACAATTCATTAATTCACCTCCATCTCGCCAGTTTTTATGCTCAAAATACTTGAAAAAAATGAGCCATGGAAGATGCTGATTGAACAAATCGTTGAACTTCAATTGAGGGGGCCAGAGCCCCCTGGCCTAACATGCACTTCTATAACTGGTTATTTTCATGACAAAACAAAAATCTCTAAGGAAAATCTTCGAGTGGGTTTTCATTACTGCTAAAATGTTTCACGAGACAATGCACCTTACTTCCCCCTATCTGGACCAAATCACGTACAATTAAACTTTAACTCCAAAATGCAAGATGTTAAACGTGTTTTGGACTTAAATTGCAACTAGAAGGAGGATTAAACAATTTAATTTTTTTAATTGGCTTTCAAATGTCAAAAATCTAGTGCATTCAAATGGCTCTAAACATGCGCGCAATGTGATTCAATGGCATTAAAATAGCTTTTTTTCAAAAAATTACAAAAAATCGCCCAACAGCTGGGGGTTTCGCTCCCAGACCCCCAAAGCATCTGTCCTTGGCCTCGAGAGGGTCTGTCCTCGGAAAGGCTGTCCTTGGCCTCAGATTTTTTTTGTATCCTTGGCCTTGGCCTCAAGTCTTGTGTCCTCGACTCCACCTCTGGTTATTGGTGACAGATTATTTGAAATTTGCCGTACAGCGAACACTATTCTGTTATGACATTGGCTAGAAAACATTCGTGCCCCAGCAGTTTGTAGAAATGCTACTTCAGAACAAGCCACGACCAGTTAGATATAAAAAAACAAGAGTACTGTCTTTCTTGCCCAGTGTAGAGTGTGGTAAATTTGAGTTGAAAAAAGCTTTTCAAAGCGGCAAGATTATAGCATGTTCTAAAAAGTCTGAACTCTGCTTCACTTCTACTTTTAAGCTGAATAAAATGATGCTAAAATGCCAGGTAGCGCAAGCCTCTTCCATATGCATGCTTTATTAGAATATGATTACGCGATTTTAACGTATATTTTGCACTTTTTTTCTTTGTGCCGTGGCCCACAGGGGGGGAAGGCATGGCACAATGCCCCCCCTAAATGTGCATGTCTTTTAAAATGGTGACAGCATATTAGTCATAGCTTGAAACCATTCAACAAGTGTTTTTAAAAGGTGTGGTTTGTTAATAATACTGTTTTTTTATAAAAAGTTTTATTTATGACAAAACATATAAATATATTTCGGTTGGTGCTTCGATGTCTTTTAGGTGCAAGAAAGGAGAATTTGACCGGTGTTTCAACCGGCTTGACCGGCCGGTCGAAGAACCTCGACCCGGCCGGCAGGTCAACCCGACTGGTGCCGGTCGACCCGATCGGTTTCCATCTCTGCTTTGCACCCCGCTCCGCTGCATCGTTTACAACTTTCACTGTTCGCACAAAGTCTCTAGCGTAACAAAAATCACCTGACGTTTCCCACTCTCGGCATGGCAGTGAGAGCTAGTCATGGCTGATATTTAATGCCGTAAACAAAAACAAGACTCCGGTCCAATTAGGTCAAACAACTTTGTTGATCGATCAATATGAACAAACACTGGCTTGCCGGTTCTGAAAACTTCTGATTGAGTTGTTTGTGATAGTGTTTTAGCCATTTCTTCATTGGTTTCAACCGAAATGTTTTGGTTGCTACTGAACATCGCAAAAACGACCAATTCTGATGTTAAATACCAGCGATTTTTTAAGATTTTTTGCAAAGCAGCTTCTGCGATCTCATTATCCATGGCTCGGTAGTCCATCATCTGATAGATAAATTTGAGGTCATGATACGGGGCATCAGCGCCAAGACTTGTGTTTAGGCAACTGGTAGTGTAAAAGAAAACAAGAAATTGAGTCATTCTAGTCATTTGAGGCATTATTTCCGTAGTAAACGGTAACTGATCAGACAGCATGAACATTTTTTGAATGTGGAGAAGTTGCCCCATCCATCTGGCGCTATGCGCAGCTCCTGGTCTGTGAGGGTGGTAATATTCCTTTTTTCCAAGCAGAGCCAAAGTATTTTCGGGACATTGTTTGCAGTCTCCACGAGCAATCACGGAGTCTGTTTCTGTGGCTTTAGAAAGTTTTTCTTTTAGTTCAGAGATAACTTGAAATTTAAGTCAGAGAAGGGAGGCGATCCACTACATATTCAGCTTGAGACCATGCTGTACTCCTATTTTTCTTTGGTATATTTTTTTCGTGCAAGAGCACTTTAAAAACCTGCCTTAGAGTGGGCAACTTGCAGCGCGTAATAGATTTGCTTGGATATCCAATCAAGAAAAGATTGGTTTAATTTCTAGTCCGTTTAACTATCGTCTTTCTTGAAGTGCCACTGGCGAATGGAATGCTGGACATAATTTTCACTGATTAAAATACGAATACTTGATAAATTAGAAAGCTAATCAAAATCATTGAAACTCTACGAACAAAGGTTAAACCAACCAATATTCTTTCGTGATAGGCCGTCAGTGTTTTCACTGAATAGTAACTGGTACAAACATATCACTTTAAGATGTTTATCTTTGTAATACAAAACAGAATAAACCTCATTTATGGCACAGGTGTACCGCTGTTTTCAGTTTTCCCTATTAATTAGTACGGTAATCAATCCTGCCTAGACAGCCGCCATTTTTATCAACTTCTATTCTACAGCTACCATACGTTTTGTAAAAGTTTTCATCTCTTTAGTATTTTGCCTGGCAGGACTCCGTATTCACCACAGCTAATATATTCGTGTACTGTACGCTATTTGCTATTGTTAGCGTCGTTATGTTGATTGATGTGCCTCAGTTGCTATATAACCAAGCCAAGTAACACAAACATCACATTCTTTGATTTAAAACGCGTATAAATATCAATTTCGACTCTTGTTACCTGTTGCGCCATCTAGCGGTTGCTAAAATTAATTCATTAATCCTGAAAATAAAAAATCGCTTTGTGCGATGTGTAAACGTTGATGAATCCGACTGAAAATTGGTATGTGATGGTTTTAGATGTAATGAAATGGGAAAACGTGCGGACCTCCTCACATTTCAAAACTCGCCTTTTTTTGGACAGGTCTAGTATACATGGTATCGACCTATTTATTTTGTGGCTGCGGTTACAAAGTATGGATGGCTCAAAAATCTTTCATAGATTTTTGCATAGTTTTGTCAGATTTGTTTTCTGATGTGCTGGACGTTCGAGTGAAGCGAGGTGCTGAATTGTCAACTGATCACCATCTGGTAGTATGTTCCTTACGACTTTCGAAACCTTGGCCAAACAGGAGATCCAACAGATCGTCTGTAACCTACCGAATCAAATGGGAGGCTTTGGAGGACAAAGAAGTAAGGAAACAGTTTGCATCCAGTATGTCATCTAAGTTCAGACAACTTCCTGATGTATCCGAGGACATCGAGAAGGAATGGCTGCGGTTCAGATCAGCAATCACTTCATCAGCTGCTGACAGTTGTGGGCACAAAACGGCTTAGAGTGGCGGGCGATAGTGAGAAAAGAACACCTTGGTGGATCCAAGAGGTTAAAGAAGCTATTCGATCAAAGAAAGATGCGTTCAAGGCCTGGCTACAGGACAGATCGTCATCTGATTTGCAATCCCGGTACACTGAGGCGCGAAAAGCGGCAACTTCGGCAGTAAAGAAATCCAAGGAGAAGTCATAGGAAGAGTTTGGTCGTCGGTTGGATTCCAACTATTTTTCGGCAAACAAAGTATTTTGGCAGACCATCCGCCGTTTACATGGCAAAAGATCGAGTGTCACGTACTTCATTAAGGATCCTGCAGGAAACATTCTAACGGCTGAGAATGAAATCCTTTCACGATGGAGAGAATACTTTGAAGATCTTTTGAATCCTGTAAAGGCATCAACTCGTGACACACAAAGTGACACATCTAGGGGAGGACGAAGTTTTCACTGCAGCAGAAGTGGCAACGGCAATTAAAGAGATAAAATCCGGAAAAGTTGCTGGTGAAGATGAAATCAGACCCGAGATGTTGATAGCGCTGACTGAAGAAGAAATTCTCTGGTTAACGCGAGTGTGTCAAGTTGCGTAGAAGTTTGGCAAAACTCCCAGAGATTGGCTAACAGGTGTGATTATTCCGATATTCAAGAAAGGAGATCGCGAGCAATGTACAAACTACAGAGGGATATCACTCCTCAGTTTGCCAGGGAAAGTATATGCCAAATGCCTTGAAAGGAAATGCTGAGAAATAGTGGAATCAAAACTGGAAGATGGTCAGTGCGGTTTTCATCCTTGTCCCAGATTCACGGACCAAATCTTCACTCTGAAGCCAATCTTCGAGAAATCTTGGGAGTATTGCAAAGATCTCTTTGCATGCTTTGTCGATCTTGAAAAAGCATATGACCGAGTTCCTCGGGATAAACTTTGGAAGGTTTTGCAGGAGTATGGCGTTAATGGTCAATTGTTGAGCGCCATTAAGTCATTCTACTGCAAACCGGAGGTTTGTGTTCGGATAAATGGTAAGCAGTCAAAGCCGTTCCATGGGGGTGTTGGACTCCGGCAAGGGTGCGTTTTGTCACCTCTCCTTTTCATTATTTACATGAATTGGATCGACAAATGCAGCCAAGCTGATGAGTGTGCCACGATTGGAAATTGCAAAATCAGTCGTCTGCTATTCGCTGATGATTTGGTTCTGCTTTCTTCCACAGAATCTGGCCTCCAGCGCGCATTAAAAAGCTTTGCAGATGCATGCAACTAGGCCGGAATGAAAATAAGCACGGCCAAAACTGAGATACTTTATCTTTCAAGAAACCCTGATCAGTGCGTATTATAAGTGAATGGAGCGACACTGAAGCAGGTAGAGAAGCTCAAGTATCTTGGGGTTGCATTTACGAATAACGGAAGGCAAGACGAAGAACTGGATACCCGAATAGGCAAGGCTAGTGCAGTAATGCGAGCTTTGCACAACTCGGTTGCAGGGCCTCAAAGAGAAAATTTTTCAGGGGGTACGGAGGTCGATACCGGGCCCCCAAATCTTTTTGGGTCCCCAAGCCTTATCGGGCCCCATGCCGTAAAATCATTTTTTGTCGGATGGGTGTAGATCTTCATTTAAAGGTGAGGGAATAACGATATTCGCATACAGTTAGGACCTATGAAAAACACAACTAGACATAAAGTTGGTTTAAATCCATCTAGTGGGTTTGGGGGAGCGCTGTGAGCTCTCCCAGCGGAGTCTGGGGCGGAGCCGAGGAAGCTGTAGCACTTTTTATGCTTCTCAAGGGTAAAATACAGAATTTGATCAACATCCCACACCAAAGTTCCTTAAATTGACAAGCAGAAAACGTGATATACATGAAAGAAAGTATGTGAAGTGGGGATGATGACATTGACACAATATTATACAATATAATGACTTTAATACTGCAAATCGAAATATTTTACTGATAAAAGTTTTAAGAAGTCATCTGCAATCATAGACTTCACATACCCAAATACCTATTAAACTCATACAGAGAGAGTGAATTACTTAATGATAGTAGTATAGTATATCAACTTTGACTCCGCTCTCTGAGGTTGAAATGCTTTTGGATCTCTGGAAATGTGGGCCCTCGTACATTGTTATACTGTAGAATTAGGGCTCATAAGTCAGAGAAAAGTAACAAAACGTTAATTTAGGTGCAAGTGTATGGCTTTTGATACATTTTAAGCTTTTTTTTATGAAATCGGCCACTACTAGATGCCTTGAAAGCTGTGTAGCAAAAATAGCAACCAATTACCAATACTGAATAGGCTGACTGATATTTTTGCTGCAGGCAAGTTTGGTTAAGGTGTTATGGTACAATACCAAAACTTAACGCGTAAACCTGAACTCTTCCGGGCCCTTTGATCCCGGGCCCCCCTAGGCCCGGGCCCGGGTACGATGTACACCCCTCTCGCAGGCCCTGCTCGGTTGTCATGAAACGAGAATTGTCGAAAAAGGCAAAGCTCTCAATTTTCAAAGCAGTCTTTGTCCCCATTCTCACTTATGGTCATGAATCTTGGGTAAGCAAATGACCAAAAGAGTGCGATCACAAGCGCAAGTGTCCAAAATGAGGTTTTTACAAAAAATCGAAGGAGTTACACTGTTTAACAAGGTGCGTAGCTCTGAAATTCGAAAATCTTTCAACATTGAGCCGTTACTTCTCCGAATTAAAAGATCTCAGCTTAGATGGTTTGGCCATGTAAGCAGAATGCCTCAGGAAAGACTCCTCCCAAACAAGCTTTACTTGCCAAAGCAAATGGGAGAAGACCAGTTGGACGACCTAGAACTAGATGGACTGATTACATTGAGGATCATGGATGAAACCGCTTGGGATTTTACCCAAGCGAAACCATAGAGGTGATGGAAGACCGTGAGGTGTGGCGGCTTAATCTCGAGCTGCTGCCCCCGCAACCCTCACGGAAAAGCGGGCAATGAAGAAAGAAGAAGGAAGAAGATAAAGGATGTGTGAAAAGAAAAAATACAAAATATAAACTAGTCTTAGCATTGGGGTCGCCAAAGCAGATAAAGTGCTCGATTACAAATCATTGCGAAATATTAGTGTATAAGCTAGTTCCAGATTACCACAATTACTTATCTTGCATTCATGCCTCAACAGTTTGTTTCGCCGGTTGGTTCTCCAGGGGGCTAAAACTTAATATGATAAAAAGTATTAAAGTCTTATTTAAACCAGTAAAATTTCTAAAGTCCAAAAGGTATAGAAATTTTACTATTTTAGATACTGCTTTACTATTTTAAATCAAATAAAATAAAACTGCCGTTTAATCAGTACCGAAAATTGAATATAGTGTTATGATGAGTTGAATTTGAATTCAACCTATTCGATTCCTAAATCCTGAATCTCCTCAGCAAAATCCCGGTTGCGCGCCAATATAAGCAACGGCTTCTGATCCCCATTTTACGGAATCTTTGACTCAAAAAAGTTTTTTTCGAAAACTTCTGGTGGTGTCATTACATGTGATTTGCAATACGGGTCCCCCCCAATCAAAAATCCTGACTACGCCTGTGTTCAAGTTTATCAAAGATATTGAGCGTTGTTAAAATCAAATTTGCAACTAATTAAGTATGGATACTTTTAATGAATAGTACCTTAAACTTTTTTCACAAATACTGTATTTGCAAAAAAATCAGTTTTAGTTTTATTAAAGCTCCCTGCTTTTACCAAGTTGTTTGAAGTGCCCAACAGTTTTTCCTAGCATCATCAAAATCGAAATACAGATGTTTTTTAGAAAAAGTCACAAAAAGTTTCATTATTTCGGAGCTACTACTCATCTTCTGCCCAAAAGCTTGTTCAACTTATTTGAAAATTCAATCAAAAACATTAGTTTATTTTCATAATTTTGTTTTTCACATTATTTTTTTGGCATTTTACAGGGCAGATAAGATCCACTTCATTGACCTTGTTAAGTGAAATAGCGCGTTAAAATGTCTTCGGTTTTGTTGAGTACCTTAACCTAGCAAATTCGGATTAATGTAATGAAATCATCGCTTGAATATATTTGTATTTGCAATAAATACAGAAAAATAAGCTGTGTTTATAAATTAAACTTGACCACGACGAGAAAAAATTTAACTCGCCCTTGATTTTTATATTTATATTTATGTTTATATATTTATATTATATTTATATATTATATTTATATTTATATATTATTTTACTTATATATTTTTTACATTTTATTTTTTATATTTGTATTTATATTTATATTTTTATATTTATATTTTTAAAGAAAAACCTTCGATTTTTATATTTTATATGTTTGTTGAAGAAAGAATAATACAAAAAAACTGAATAGACTCAAAACGCTAAAATTAAAAATGTCTCCTTTTGCCAATCACTGCAAAAAAAAAAGAATTTCCAGTCCCCAAAATTATGAGTTCAAAAGGTAGCAAATTTTGTCAAAAAGGAAAATCAACACCTTTGATAACTTCGACTCAAAATATTATACTTAATTTTACAATAAGTTAGGAACATTGTAGAAAAAAAACTTGGCCAATAAAACAAGAAACAATGTAACAGGATTTAAAGTATAAAACCAAAACGATAAATAGCGCAGTTCGAACTCGGGTTTTCAGTTTTTTGTCCGTTTTTCGAAGTCTGCCGGATTATCCAGTGTTGTGTTTTGTCAACGTTTTTTTGCGTTTCTGCTCGAATGACGCAATACTATACAAGCCAACGCTTGACCGTTTGTACTCTTATTATTTTTGACTTCGGTAGTTAAACACTGTTAACTGATTTGAAACACTGTGCTGTATTTGAACAACTACTGTTTTCGAGAATGGCGACTGTATTTGAAAGCCAAATTTTGGACGTCAAAACGAAAACTACCAGATTATACGCCAGATCGATTGCCAGCTTGCACGCCAGCTCCAAAAATTTGACCAACTGACCGCCTGCTTCACCATACCGCCATCTTTTTCATTTGATCATTTAACTGAATTTTTTTTCGTTTCGTCGTTGAATTTGGCTTCAGTTGTAAACTTTACTATAACCCCCTCAGAATCTGATCAATTATTTAAATCGATTAAAATTTTCATTTCCATTATAAAATAAATCAAATTGCAATATAATTATATCTTTGGTATTTTTCTGTTAAGTTTCTATTTAATTCTAAGCTTTCAATAGTGACTTTTCAACTAACATTTGACCGTTACTAATATGAATTAATGGACAAAATTTTGTTAAGTAAAGAACAGAAACCGTAATTCTAATTAGATTTTATAGACCAAGTTTCCTTGGCCAGGAGACACCAAAGGGACCTTTCGGTCTTCAAGTCAACCTGCCACTTGTCCACTCGTCTACCAAACACGGTGGAGGTTTCACACTGTCTCGTAATTGCGGAAGTCAAGCGGAGAACCTGTGATTACCAATTTTTATCATCTTTGGTTTGACCCGAACGGGAATCAAACCTGAGTCTACAGCTTCAACAGCAAACGCTCTATCCACTCGAGAAAAGGGTATCAGCCAAAAGTGGATTGGTTGGGATGAAAGGGTATCTTAAGATATGCAACCATATGAATTATTTCTTGCCCTACTTAAAATGATTTTGACTGAGACCGCTTTTTACGCAAAACTTGCGGGGCGGTTTTCGGGTTCTAAAACCAAAATCACGTGACCTATAGCCTCCAAATTTGGTATAAACATGTAACTCATTAATCTCAAACTGCTGTCGAACTTTCATGTAACTACACCCAACCGTTCTCGAGTTATAAGCAAAAGTCAGAATTTTCGCACTCGTTAGTGGGAAAATGGCCGAGTAAAAACAAAAAAAAACGCGACGCAAGCGTCCGTCGTTCCAAAAATTACACAAGATGTATAAGCTAGAAACAAAAGCAAAATCAAGCAGTCTCAGATTTATCAAATGACGCAATTGCAAAATTCGAAATATTCCAAATCAAACAACACAAACCTAAAATTATTCAAAACACAAACAACTTAAATTAGGTGAACATACCACACAACAATGGGGGGCAAAAACTACCAGCATCCGAAATGAACGTTGAACTTGGCATTTTGCTTCGTGAAAAATGAAAAAAAAAAAACTAAAGAAAACGTGATTGAAAATCAATACAAAAAACAGAAACCCGTCGGCTACCGAATGCACCCAAACCCGGAGCTCGGGGCGTTGTGGAAAGTTAAATGGGAAAAAATTGAAAATTTCCCCCAAAAACGCCGTTTTTCGCCAAAAATCGATGGCCTCCTTTAAACCATTCTGCTGGGGCCCCCGTTGAGAACGTACCCTATTTTAGACTTGGGTCCGGTAGAGGGGCCCGAGGGCTACCGAATGCACCCAAACCCGGAGCTCGGGGCGTTGCGGAAAGTTAAATGGGAAAAAATTGAAAATTTTCCTCCAAAACGCCGTTTTTCGCCAAAAATCGATGGCCTCCTTTAAACCATTCTGCTGGGGCCCCCAGGTTTGGGTTAACTTTGAATTTGTGTTTGAAGTAATGACGAAATGTGCTGAGTATTTTGTAGTTGAATTAGTTTAAATGTTTATTTGTTCTTTGTGTTGTTTTTTTACAGTTTAACTTAACGAGATTGTTATTTTAGTTTTCAATTTTGTTTTTTTTTTGGCAACATCGGTTTTTTTTCATATGATGGTTATTCATGATTATGTTTTCAATTATGACGAAATGGCTTTTTTGACTTTTGGCGGTTGGCAACACAGCTAAATGTTTGTGACGTAGTGTTTTTCTGCCTTTTTTTGTGCGGCAACACTTTCTGCGAGAATGACGCTTGTTATTCTGCCAGAATGACGGTGGTGAAGTTTTTATCATCATAAATTGCATGTTTCAATGCCTTGCTGATAGACCTAGATTAAGTTGCAGTTTTTTCTTGTGATATGACGTCGCTTGGTAAATAAATAGATACGATGATGATGATGAGATTAGGGTAGCATACAGGCCTATGTTGATTTGGATAAAAATTTTGTTAATTGGTGTCTTAGTCTCTTTGTCATAACGAAATGCATGGGCATGACAGTTATATGCCGGCACCAAACCACTATCAGCAACATGAACTTATGTCTGATGTACTACTGACAAGTAACCTACCACACCAGATTATAAGCCATCTGCATAGCAAATTTCATTTTAAACAGTAAATAGGCCAATGCAGTTTGCAGTATATGCGAGATCTACATATTTAAAGCAATCTATCAAAAAACTTGATCTATTGTAGTTTATACAAGTAGGAAGTTCAATTTTTTGGAAAAATTTCAAGTAATTTACAGTTTAGGTTTGCCTTATAGCCTAGTCTGAAAAATAGTAAACTATTAGAACTGCTGTAAATAACATATAGTAGTCTGCCATGCTGACGACAAAAAGTTGTAGTCCGTAGCTGACAATAGCTGATATGGTGCTCTGAAATATTTGCAGAAGGCTATCAATAATGGCTTCATTTTCATAGGCTAGTAGAAATCATGCTTATTTCAACGGACTAGACATAAAGCACACTTAACGTACCAAACAAACAAAATACTTAAAAACTGAACAAAACTGCAATAATTCCAAATTAAATGATAAAAAACGAGATTAGGTCATAACCTTATCCATGCATAAAGGCATAAGGCACATCCGAGTATAGGGCTCAACAATGTTCAATTTTTTAGAAATTTTTAGAAGTAGATGTTCTATATTTGCCTACTACCAAGTACCACAATCTGAACAATGAAAATTTTTGCATTGGCAACACTGCAGTACTGGCATTTTCCAGTACTGTCATTTTCCAGTACCGGCATTTTCCAGTACCGGCATTTTCCAGTACCGTCATTTTCCAGTACCGGCAATTTCCAGTACCGGCAATTTCCAGTACTGGCATTTCCAGTACCGGCATTTTCCAGTACCGGCATTTTCCAGTACCAGCAATTTCCAGTAGGCTACCGTCATTTTCCAGTACCGGCATTTTCAGTACCGGCATTTTCCAGTACCGGCATTTTCCAGTACCGGCATTTTCCAGTACCGGCAATTTCCAGTACCGGCATTTTCCAGTACCGGCATTTTCAGTACCGGCATTTTCCAGTACCATCATTTTCAGTACCGTCAATTTCCAGTACCGTCATTTTCCAGTACTGGCATTTTCCAGTAGGCTACTGTCATTTTCCAGTACCGGCATTTTCCAGTATCGTCAATTTCCAGTACCATCATTTTCCAGTAACGGCAATTTCCAGTACTGGCATTTTCCAGTACTGTCAATTTCCAGTACCGTCATTTTCCAGTACTGGCATTTTCTAGTACTGTCATTTTCCGGTATCGGCATTTTCCAGTACCGACATTTTCCAGTACCGGCATTTTCCAGTACCGGCATTTTCCAGTACCGTCATTTTCCAGTACCGGCATTTTCCAGTACTGTCATTTTCCAGTACCGGCATTTTCAGCACCGGCATTTTCCAGTACCAGCAATTTCCAGTACCAGCAATTTCCAGTACCGGCATTTTCCAGTACTGGCATTTTCTAGTACCGGCATTTGCAGTACCGGCATTTTCCAGGACACTCTTTTTGTCTACCGTAAAATCAGCAATTATTCAAAAATATCTGATTATGAAACCTCCAGAAAAGTGGAGTCAAAATATTTGTCAGTTAAATATCTCCTGATATCATAAAACACTGGCACCCTAGCTTGAGCCATTCAAAAATTGATTTTTAGAGGTCCATTTGGGGGGTCCCCGGGGGGTGGCCCCCCCAAACTATGTCAAAATATTTGTCTGTTAAATATCTGCTGATATCAAAACAGACAGGCACCCAAGTAGAGGTATTCATAAATTGATTTTTGGGGGTCCATTTGGGGGGTCCCTGGGGGGATGGCACCCCCAAACTATGTCCAAATATTTGTCTGTTAAATATCTACTGATGTCAAAACAAAGCAGAACTCTAGCTTGAGCCATTCAAAAAAATGAGTTTTGGGGGGTTCCCGGGGTGGTCGCACCCCCAAACTAGGTCAAAATATTTGTCAGTTAAATATCTACTGATATCAAAACAAAGAAGAGCTCTAGCTTGAGCCATTCAAAAAATTGATTTTTTGGGGGTCCATTTGGGGGGGTCCTCGGGGGATGGCACCCGCAAACTATGTCAAAATATCTGTTAAATATCTATACTGATCAGAGGTGGAGTCCTCGAGGACACATTTTGAAGTCCTTGGCCTTGGCCTTGGCCTCGAAGGTCAAGTCCTTGGCCTCGAGGCCTCAAGTCCTCGCAAATTGGCCTGTCCTCGGCTCGAGGACAGCACCAGTTTTTGAATTGTTAAAATTTTGTGGAGCGCTTGAAAAATTTTTTGGAAATCGTTTTTTTGTGGAGATCGCTTGAAAAATTTTTGTGAAGACCCTTTTTTTTTGGAGAGCACTTGCGCTTGTGTCCTTGGTCCTTGGCCTTGGCCTCGAGCCTTGTGTCCTCGACTCCACCTCTGCTACTGATATCAAAACAAAGTAGAACTCTACCTTCAGCCATTCAAAAAATTGATTTTTGAGGGTCCATTTGGGGGGTCCCTGGGGGGGTGGCACCCTCAAACTATGTCAAAATATTTGTCTGTTAAATATCTACTGATATCAAAAAAAAGTAGAACTCTAGCTTGAGCCATTCAAAAAATTGATTTTCGGGGGTCCATTTGGGGCGGTTCCCCAGGGGGATGGCACCCCCAAACTATGTCAAAATATTTGTCTGTTAAATATCTACTGATATCAAAAAAAAAGTAGAACTCTAGCTTGAGCCATTCAAAAAATTGATTTTCGGGGGTCCATTTGGGGGTTCCCCCAAACTATGTCAAAATATTTGTCTGTTGAATATCTACTGATGTAAAAAAGAACTAGCACCCTAGCTTGAACCGTTCAAAAAATGGATTTTTGGGGCCCCATTTTGGGGGGGTTCCCAGTGGAGTTGCCCCAAAAAATTTTGGGAGAAAAAATTGCATTTGCAGCTCAACAACTTTACACAAAAATTTGATTTCGATATGTTGTGGTTTAGGAGAAGAAGAGCGTACAAAATTTAGAAAGAAAAAAAGGAAATAAAAGAAAAAAAAGGAAAACAAAAAGAAATGAACCTCATCGCGGCCAAAAGTGGGTTGGT
Organism: Trididemnum nubilum; assembly: GCA_963965965.1. Classification (NCBI taxonomy): domain Eukaryota; kingdom Metazoa; phylum Chordata; class Ascidiacea; order Aplousobranchia; family Didemnidae; genus Trididemnum; species Trididemnum nubilum. The sequence goes on from OZ014470.1 coordinate 31,879,027, forward strand.
TGGGATGAAAGGGTATCGTAAGACCATAGGTGGGCAGTACCGCGGTACTTTCCTGGTACCGGTACCGTCGGTACTCTTGTGGTACCGGTACCGGTACCGCGGTACTTTGCTATTTTTTGGCGGTACCGGTACTTTAGTTTTATTTTTTAGTAGGGATTTTACGAACGTAATTAAAAACTTGAAACGTTGCAAAAATGCTTGCGCATAAACCGAACAAACAACGAATCTTTTTTCTTAATTTAGTGTTTAACTGTTGGTCTTACTCGCTACTACCACCGCAGGGACTTAGCGTTAGCAGTTTTCTGGCCTATTTGAAAAAATGACGTTTTCTTGCAATGGCAAAATGATGCATTACCAGTATTCATGTACCAGCGAAACAAAAGTAGAATCGCTGAGAAAAAATTGTAAGAGACGACTTACGTAATGAATACTCATCACCAGGCGTGAATATAGTAGCAAAGCCAGGGGGCGCGTGGGGGGACTATAAAAAATTATTTAAAGCATATTTTGAAACGTTTATTGAAAGGGGTAGGGGGCTAATTTGTCAAAAATAAAACCTATAAATCAGAAAAAAGACTTTAAAGAGTAGTCGAAAATTGGTAATCAAATTTGATCGCTTATTGAAAAATGCTTAACATAGGTTTCATCAAAAAAAAATGTATTTAAGCGCAGAAATAGGGGGGAGGATTATTCAGTATAAGTTAATTACCAACCACTTCTCTCGACCTTCCTTCAATTCGACCCCCTTTATATGTACATATAGTATCGTTCACTATAAAATATAGCCGTAATAGATTACTCCTTGAGAGGTTTACTAACCTACCGAAATAGAATTTTATGATTTACGAACTTATAAATAAGAGAACTGAAATGGTAGCGATAGCTACCTCCTACATAACCCATTTATGAAACTAGTACGGTATAATCATTTTTTGCGCTGCTAATTTTTATGCCACGTATTAATAGTAATAATTTTTAGCAAAATAGGCCTAAAATTAAGTTATATTTGCCAAAAAAAATTTTTTTTTCAAGGGCTGGGGTATCCGACCCCCACACCCTATGCTTGCGGTAGCTGGAAGTCTTGCCCCCAGAATCCAATTGCCACCGGTGGTTAGGGAATCCGCCCCCAGACCCCGCAACGCCTCCCCCCCATCGCAGATTTTTGGCTACGCGCCTGCATGAAGAAAAATTTACTGCACGTTACTGCCGGCCTTCATTTGTATTAGCTTTTAGTTTTAAATATGCCTGGAACGTTTGACGAAGAAGATGTTCTCATTCACAAACGGTGTAAAATACGGCCAAAAGTATTTCACCCAATAATACTTATACAGAAAAATTATCTCAAAAAATCCTTTCATCTGCACCAATCCCACTTTAGCTTTGGCCGCGATGAGGTTTTTTTTTCTGAACATTGTACGCTCTTTTAATAAGTTCTAAAGGGCAAAACAACGCAATCAAATTTTTGAACAAAATTGTCGAGTTAAAAACACGGTTTTGTCTCGTAAAATTTTTGGGTGCCACCTCCGTGGAAACCCCTCAAATTAAAACCCCAGAAATCAATTTTTATAAAATTACACCTATTTTAGAACCCCCGAAATTGAACCTTACAAAAAATAAATATTTCAACGGCTTTAGCTAAAAAGCTAATTTTTTTTATAATCAGAAGAGACCAAGAATCTCCTTGAGAGTTCCCCAAAAGCGTGGCCAAAAGTGCCAAAGCTTTTTTTGCGACAACCCTAATTGCATAATCTGTGTTCAACCCACACTCTGGTTACGTTGTTGTGTCCTTGAATGGGGCGCTTTATGATGATTATCTCTGCTTGTGGCTTCGAACAAGCAACAAATTCAGTGGCAAGAAATCGAAATTCACAGGACATTGGAAAACTAGAAACTCTTAAGCAGGTGCAAATTCCTCCAAGCACGAAGTAATTATCACAATGAAAGCGCGCGGAATGTCGAGTAATTAGCGTCTAACGCTGTGCTGTGACAAGAGACTAAACAGCAATAAAAAATGTTGTAATTTTGAAATTGTTCTCATTACGGGGGAACAAAAGGAATTTTTAAAAATCACCATTAACACGCGTCGTTCGTTTATAGGCTGGCAACTTGTGAGCTCCCATCTAGCTTTAAATAAGAAATCCTAAAAGTAACTGCAGCAACGAATCAACTAAAAACAAATCAAAACAGCTCACTTTGCCAAAAGTGCAATTTATCGCCCAGTTTCTAAGTTTTGTGTGAATGTCACTTGTGCCATAATTGGTAGCTGATGTATCGTCAGAGTAGCCTTCAGTGCCAACTTACGCAAGTGATGCTTTAGAGATGACTGCTATTTGGTTATTACTGGTGACAAGATACCAGAGGTGGAGTCGAGGACACAAGGCTCGAGGCCAATTCTAAGGCCTAGGACACAAAAAAAATCCGAGGCCAGGGCCAAGGACAGCCTTTCCGAGGACAGACCCTCTCGAGGCCAAGGACAGGAATGCTCAAGGCCAAGGACCAAGGACACAGCTGCAAGTGTTTTAAAAAAAAGGCCTTCAAAAAAGTTTTTTAGGCGATCTCCAATTCATAGGCGTACCCAGAATTTTTGATTGGGGGAGGCCTAAATCACAAATCACAGGCAATGACGTCATCAAAAATTTTCCAAACAGGAAGTTTTTGTGGGACAAAGATATCGTCGGTAGGAAGATCTGAAATCGTTGCCTGTAGGCAGGTAACCAGGATTTTGCAAAGAGAGAAGGATTAAACTAATACTTGAAAAGTGCAAATATCTAACGTTGGAAACGTATTGAGAAAGCTAGTTTAACTCAAAGGTATCACACATTGGGTTTGGGGGCGAAGCCCCCAGCCGCCGAAGGCTTTAGGGGTCTGGGGGCGAAGCCCCCAGCCGTTGGGCGATTTTTTGTAACTTTTTGGAAAAAAAGCTATTTTAATGCCATTGAATCACATTTTGCAAGTGTTCAGAGCCATTTGAAAGCACTAGATTTTTGACATTTGAAAGCCAATTGAAAAAATTAAATTGTTTAATCCCCCTTTTGCTAGCAATTTAAGTCCAAAATACGTTTAACATTTGGCATTTTGGAGTTAGATATTAGTTGTAAGTGATTTGGTCCACGTAGGTGGAAGTAAGGCGCATTGTCTCTTGCTACATTTTAGCAGTAAATAATAATCCACTCGAAGATTTGCCTTAGAGGTTTTTGTTTTGTCATGAAAATAACCAGTTATAAGAGTACATGTTTGATCAAGGGGCCCAGGTCCCCTCAATTGAAGTTCAATGATTTGTTCAATCAGCATTTTCCATTGTTAATTTTTTTAAAAGTATTTCGAGCGTAAAAACCGGCGAGGTTGGAGTTGAATTACTGAATTGTTATTGAAAAATGGTACAATAGATGGTTACGCCTACTAACCGTGTTATTGCCGGGCCGGATTTACATCGCGCTGGGCCCCTGGCACTGTGGAGATTTTCGCAACATCTTTCTGCCAAATATAGAAGAAGACCAACAAAAGTCTTACGATTTCAGCGTGGGGCCCCTAGCTGGTACTGCGCCATATTATGGTATAGATCCGGCCCTGATTAATGCATTACGTTCATAAAAAGGCTAGATGTGGACCTGAGATAGCAACTTTTATGACAAAAACTCATAGGTGGGCAAGTTAATGCAAAACGTTAGCTTCGTTAACCACTGGTCCGTTAACAAACTTCACACCTCCGTTAACGTTAATCCGTTATTTTCAGCTTTAATTAACGGAAGTTAATAAAGTCCGTTAATTCGTTAACATTTTGCGTGTAGTTTAGATTTCGTTTTATTCACTCGCTTCTAGAACACGTATTGACGCTGTTGAGCTAATTGTAAGGAAATATTTATGGAAGGCTTTATTTCACCGGAAATTTTTATCTAGTTTTTTATTAATTCTGACTCAAATATAGCACAAACTCAAATGCTTAGTCTAAAACTATTCCCAAATCGAACCCTAGCCCAAACCCTAACCTAAACCCTAATCTTAACCCCTAAAAAAGCAAATGAAAAAAGCGCGGATGAATATTTCTCATTCTCGTTTTATTCTCTCTAAGTTGAAAATTTTCGGTGAAATAGTCACTACCAATATTTATTGCTGTGGTGGTCTTTTTGTGTTTTGGAAGTTACGTTTTACAGTCTAATATAATTTCAAGATAGAAATAAGTTCAAATGCACTAACGAAGCTGCAATCGGAAACTGTTTGGAAATTGCGAACAGCGATAATGAATTGACCTATGAAGCTGTAGCTTATTATTTGCCACAAAAAGAGCTCCTTTCTTCGCTCTCTTCCATAAAACTCGTGCCAATGCACAACAAGTTTTACCAGTGCAAACTGGTTTATACCGGTACGATGAATGAATGGTGCAAGATTAACGATAAAAACCTTAACGGAAGTTAACCAAACTTAACGGAAGTTACTCTAGTCCGTTTACAGAACTTAACGGAAGTTAATTTAGTCCGTTAACACGAAAAAACCTTTTAACGGATTAACGAGTTCAAGAAAAAGTTAGCTTCGTTATTAACGGATTAACGATTAACGGACTTGTGCCCACCTATGCAAAAACTCTCCATTTCTTCCGGGTTGTACGTTTAAATTGACTGGCAAAAAATGAATTGAGGGGAGCCCGGGGCCCCTGGTCTTCCATATTGTTGTTAGTTACTGTTATAAGCGAAAAATGCCAAAAAGAAACTGAAACTGAAAAAACAATAGGCTTTTTGGTCACATTTTTGTCATTGGTGAAATTTCAATTGAGGGGGACCCGGGCCCCTTGCCCTCCCCCCTTGGCTACGCCTATGCTCCAAGTGAGGAAAACAAAAAAGGTGTTCGCAAATTTTCAGCGAGGTTTCTGGCGTTTTCCAACGAAATTTCAACTGTTCAACAAATAGTGCTGTCCTCGAGCCGAGGACGGGGCAGTTTTCGAGGACTTGAGGCTTCGAGGCCAAGGCCAAAGCCTCGAGAACGTCCTCGAGGACTCCACCTTTGCAAGATACTGTTGTAGAATACGTAGCTCGATTACCTTAGTCCGTATAAGTTAGATACTTTATCGAGTCAACTCCATCGCTAGTTAGTACTTTGTACTCACTATAGTAGTAATACTAATACTGTAACTGCTTACTATTCTACAGCAAACTTTCTGTAAAACGAACAGTAGGTCTACGCAGTGCGCTCTAGTCGTGGAAACGAACCTAATTGCTAAAAGTGATGATTTACAATCCCGTAAACGAGGTCAATCAGTCGAATTTTTTTCTTTTAATTTTTTAAAAAAAGTACAGCAAAAGTACCGCGGTACTACCGCGGTACTTTTAATTTGAAAGTACCGGTACCGCGGTACTAATTTTAGCAAAGTACCGAGTACCGGTACCGCGGTACTTTTGCAAAGTACCGTGCCCACCTATGCGTAAGACATACAACCATATGAAATATTTTTTGCCGTACTAAAGCTGTTTTTGATTGAGACCGCTTTTTACGCTAAACTTGCGGGGCGGTTTTCGGGTTCTAGAACCAAACTCACGTACCTTATCGCCTCGAAACTTGATACAAACATATAACTCATTAATCTCAAACTACCGTCATAATTTCCTGTAGCTAGACCCAACCGTTCTCGAGTTATAAGCAAAAGTCAGAAATTTCGCACTCGTTAGTTGGAAAATGGCTGAGTAAAAACAAAGGAACACTTGACGCGAGCGTCGGTCGTTCCAATAAAACTTTTGTGTTCACCCAGTACATTGTTTTTTATAAACATGATCGAAGAGAGTTGAGCTTGTAGTGGTTATTCTTGTTGGGTGAGTGATTAAGGGTATGCAGCTTAAGCTATACGTTAAGTTCATAAAATCTTTTATATTGGTATCAGGGTTACTTTTCAACAAATCTGCGTTGAAGTCTCCTCCGATATACATCAATTTTCTACTATTCAATTTTTCACCACCGTCATTCTGGCAGAATAAAAAGCGTCATTCTAGCAGAAAGTGTTGCCAGACAAAAACAAACAAAAAACGAAAAACGTCGTTGCGTTTAATCGGTGTTGCCAACGATTAAACCGAAAAACAAACATTGACGCCACCTAAAAGAAACAAACATTTCCTCTCAAACGCAAACAACAAAATAATGTTTCCAAAAACAAACCAAAACTAAAACCCAAAAAACCGTGTTCAAAATTAAGTGGAAAAAAAGCATGAACTTGTTGAATGAAAAACAAACATCAGTATTATTACCTAAAAAAAAAAAACCAGCATTAAAATGTTTAAAACTTCCTTTACATGATGCAATTTTAACTTCGGGCGCCCCAAGACCAGGGGTGCCAGCAGAACGGTTTTACCAAAAACATCAATTTTTGGCAAAAAAACGATTTTTGCTCCCCCGATTTCAAACTCTTCCGATTTAACTTTCCGACACCCCTCAAGCTCCGTGTTTGCATGGATTTGGTAGTCCGAGGCTTCCTCTACATGATACAATTTTAACTTATGGCGCCAGCCGAATAATTTTTGAAAATTTATTAAAGTAAGGTGATAGCAAAGAGCAGAATTTTTTCTCATTGTGTGAAGCGGGATTTTGTATCAAACAGTTTGCCTTGATTTGCTATTTTTGCACAGCACTATCAGTATAATATTAAATGGTTCAAGGTGGAGTTTTTCGGGAACAGTTTGTGTATTTTGATGCTATTAAATATTCAGCACGCCCAAGGCATATTTAAATCAATTTGTTTTTATTAAGGTGGGTTCACACAGTATCCATTTTTCGACCGTTTTTGTCCGTTTTGTTACGTTTTTTCTTTTCCGTGAAAAAGTATGCTTTCTTTCATCCGCATTTTTATATGTCCATATCCGCAATAACCAGACAGTCACACATACTGGACAAAAGTTTTTCGAAAAGATTTTTTTATCAAGCGGTACAGCTCTATTTTGAAATATTGCTTTTATCGTTTATACACAAAATTTTAGAACAAACTTTTTATCAATTCATAACAGTCTTGGTGCGGATATGGATTTATAAAAATGCAGATAAAAAAGTGCATACTTTTTCAAGGAGAAGCAAAAACGTAAAAAAATGAACGATAACGGACAAAAAACTTATACTGTGTAAATTCACCTATAGTTTTTACTACATAGATCAGGGTGTGCAAACTGTTGCATTGCCAGGAAGGGATTAGGCAGCGGGCCGAACTTAAGACCTTTTATTGAATACCGAATTGTGATTTATGCCGCAGTTGTGCTGCTACATTGTCTTTATTATGTAGGAAGAATTGAAACCAGGCCTTCACGAGCCAATAATTTTCAAGGAGATTTACGAGAATTAATTAGGCTACCCAAAAATGAGTAGCCCAATATATCATGTCATGTAATGGCCAGAGGTGGATTGGACAAAGTAGTCGAAAAATCTACTTAAGTAGAAGTATTGTTACTTACTCAAAAATGCCTTTCAAGTAAAAGTAGAAGTATGGCGAAGCATTTCCACTTAAGTAAAAGTAGGAAAGTAGTCAAAATTAATTCTACTTAAGTAATGAAAGTAGAAAGTAATTTCGAATTTCACGTGTTTGCTTATTCTTCGAAGGTTTGCTGTTGTGACGCTTACGATCAGTGTTCAAGCAAAGCCATACTTACGGTAGCATATCAAAAAATCAAAGTTTTATTATTCTCTTGAAATTACACCGAAGCGTGTTACGAATACGATTTAGTAGGGACTCTGGGCTCATCTCCGCGCCTGGATAACACAGCTTGAGAAGAAATGTCGCAGCGATGGCGAGTCGTTAGCAACACTCTTCGTTAACCGGCTAGGTAATCGAACCCCAGACGGGCCGCAGCAAACGCAACGCCGTTAACCGCTAATCTTTTTCGTATGAACCAGGAGTAATGCGCATGTCTAGTTTGTCTACTGTACCATGCTAATCAGGGTTCGGTATGTTTTTTTTTTTTTTAGTGAGACTGAGTCAACACCTGGAATTTGATGCAACGCAAAAACACACTACCCTAGATGACCTGTAAATGAATCGGCGTAACTATTCAATAAGTTTCGTAGTACTGTACAGTAAAACAAACTCGATACGTACTTATTGTACACGTTGTGAGGTGGAATAATGTTTACTTCGTTATTGTACACGTTTTGAGGTGGAATAATGGCTAGGTGTTTACGTCTACTTTACATGAAAGTCATTACTACTCAAGTAGCGTTACTTCGAGAGGATTTTACTTGAAGTAAAAGCAGAAGTATCAGAAATGAAAAATACTTAAGTAAGTCGCTCGTTACCGAAAATAGTACTTAAGTAGTCTACTTAAGTAGAACTACTTCGTTACTGACCACCTCTGGTAATGGCAAATGTTTCTGTGCTATCTCCTGGCCTACCTACACCTTAAAAAGGTCTCTCGAAAGCACGTAAAACTGCAAAAAAAGCCTTGGTTTACAAACTTCTGAGTTCTGAAGTCTATCAACAAAATAACAACATTGTACAAATTTATTAGAAAGCCTCTGCCGCTGTGCAAGCCCTTAAGATTTGTCCAGTTCGGCCAAGAGTCTTGTCCAGCTGGGGAATAACTTTGTTAGAGAAGCTGAGGGCTGCCGATGGGAGCTAATAGCTCAATACAGCGCTGTCCAGCTCTGTGCATCTTATGACTCGAGCTGCTTTGTAGCTGCAGGGTTGGTGGTTGATCTGGCCACCTAAGTGCCAGTGGAAGTCGTTATGATTTCCCAGGAGTCGACCACGAAGGACCTCAAGCTTATCGGTTAAAGATTATTTATTTAGAAAACCGCGCGCGCGCGCAAAAAAAAGAAATTATGAGAAATCTTCAAACAAATCGACAAAAATGAAAACCCGCTTCAAAAAGGTTTATTACAAAAAGGAATGCAGAACCACAGCGGAAATCAAAAAAAAAAACTTTGAAAACGCTTGCGAACATTGACAAGTCAAGAAAAAATGTTATCCCAAAAAAACTGCTACCGGTACCCAACTAAATTACTCAAAAAAGCGCGAAGATTTAGCAAAAAAAGTTTCTCCAATAATCCAATAAACTAATTGGCTGTTAGGACGCATTATTCCAAATTGTATTTTTTCGAACCACCAACAGAAAAAAAATCTGGTGCATTGGTTTTCTTAACGCAAACAAAGCCAGGCGCGTAGCCAGGATTTCGTAAAGGGGGGGGGGGGGGGCTTTTTTGGAAGGTAAAGACAACTGTGAGCGACCTTAACCCAAATTTTCATTGCTTTTAATTCAGATTGAGGCGGTTATTTCGGCTGGAAATAGGTGATCTCCAGAAAAAAAGGTCTTTGCCGAAATTGAGACGGATTTTTCGGCCGAAATCGGAAATTCAAACGGTTTTTCCCCCCAAAAACAGGTGATCTCCAAAAAAAGAAAAGGTCTTCGGCCGAAATTCAAACGGTTCTTCCGGCCGCATCACGGCAACTCCTTCACAACTTCGGCTCTTAAATCTCTTTGGGGAAGCTGTTTTCATTTTTGGAGCAAAAATCGGCCTCAAAAGCACTAAAAACGTGCAATTTTGCATACTTTTTAGGCCAATGGGGGGGCTCGAGCCTCCCCGCCCCCTGGCTACGCTACTGAACAAAGCGGTAGTTTTCAAGTTCGACTTCAGAAAAATTATTTTTTTAAGTTCGGCAAAGAGATAGAGCTTTTTTGAGTTCGAAGCTCTGACTAGATGTCATGTTAACTACCTTAACTTGACATCTAATGTAATCATGCATGTAGTGTTCTAGGATAAAAGGAATTTGCGCTCATCAACTTCCAATTAAGACCTAGCTGCAGTTCATCCGTCGTGATGTTTCAGCATAGCGAACAAAATCCTAAGAGTTAGTTGGCTTGGTAAAACACACAAGAGCTGAATAAATTCAATCACGAAATTTCTCCTATTACAATGCACTACCTAGTATAAAAACAGACAGCTTTACAAAATCATTATATCGAGAATTTATTGTCGATTTTACAATTTGAAATAAACATTATGTAGAATAAAAAGTGGTCAGGAAAAAATCACTTTCAATTCAAACTTTTCTGGGCTAGTTCGCATTGGCATTTAAAATCAAAAACAAATTACATTTTGAAACAACTACAACGATTGTTGTAGTAGTGCATATTTATCCACGTATTACCGGGCAGCGTCAGACGCTAACTATTGGCTGATCCGCACACTTTTCTATTTCGGTAACTATTTCGTGAGTGGAGGAATCTGCACCTACTTAAAGCGGAGTCAATCACCCAGACTATTTCAGTAGTTTATAATGGCTAAAATCAAAATATAATCATTGAAAATTTTTTGTACTCATAATGGGGCTGAGGTTACAATTAAAGATATTCAACAAATACAAAGATATCCCCCCTAAAAAGCTTTTTGAAAATTTGAATCTGTTTTCTCAGCCTGAACTTTCAAGGAAAAAGAGATACTGAATAATATTTACCCTTCCAGTAACATTGCGTGACCAATTCAAATTTGGTAAACTGGCCCCTTTTTCTTGAAATTCAGGCTGGAAGAATAAACTCTGGATTTAAAAATCTTTTTAGAGAGGGGGTATCTCTTTCTATTCGTTAAACATCTTTGCAACCGCAGCCCTAAAATGAGAACAAAAACTTTCAAAGATTATAATTCGATTTACCGGCCAGTTGGTCGAGCGGTAACGCGTTCGTCTCTGGAGCGGGAGGTCTGAGGTTCAAAGCTCGGGCCGGTCAAATCGGACACAGTGTTGCCAACGGCTCGCCACCGCTGCGACATTTCTTCGAAAGGAGCTGTGTTGCCCGGGCGCAATGACGCGGAGATGGGCCCCGCCAACTCGTTACACGCTTCGGCATATTACAGCGAGTATAATGAAAGATTTGATTTGATTTGATATAATTCGATTTTAGCTATTGTAAACTACCGTAATTGGTTGAAGAGTTTCCATCAGTCAGCTGTTCCTGTAGATTTTTTCGAATTCTTGTCTCATGAATTTGTTGCTTGTTCGAAGTCACCAAGCAGAGATAATCATCGTAAAGCATCTTATCCGAAGACGCAACAACGTGACCACCAGGATGGGAATTGAAACCAGATACGCGATCAGTATCGTCGTAAAAACGACGCTTTTACCCATTGGTGGGCACAAGTCCGTTAATCGTTAATAACGAAGCTAACTTTTTCATTGACTCGTTAATCCGTTAAAAAGTTTTTTCATGTTAACGGACTAAATTAACTTCCGTTAAGTTCTGTTAACTTCCGTTGAGGTTTTTATCGTTAATATCTTGCACCATTTATTTATCGTACCAGTTCAAACCGGTTTGCACTGGTAACACTTGTTGCGTATTAGCACGAGTTTTACAGAAGAGAGCGAAGAAAGGAGCTTTTTCTGTGGCAAATAATAACCTGCAGCCTCATAAGTCTAATTATCGCTGTTCACGATTTCCGAAGGTTTTCCGATCGCAGCTTCGTTAGGGCATTTGAACTTATTTTTATCTTGAAATTAGATTAGACCGTAAAATGTAACTTCCAAAACTCAAAAAGACCACCACAGCAATAATTTTTTTCCTTACAATTAGCTCAACTGCGTCAATACGTGTTCTAGAAGCGAGTGAATAAAAGGAAATGTAAATTACACTCAAAATGTTAATAAATTAACGGACTTTTATTAACTTCCGTTAATTAAAGCTGAAAATAACGGATTAACGTTAACGGAGGTGTGAAGTTTGTTAACGGACTAGTGGTTAACGAAGCTAACGTTTTGCATTAACTTGCCCACCTATGCTTTTACCCTCTCGGCCACATTGCCTATTAAAAAATAATGTACTGTAAACACTCTCAAAAACTAAAATTACATCATGGGACACTCAACTCTGCATCAACCTAGTGTTAATGTAGTTTTTTAGTATCAATAGAGGCAATTAATTATTGATTGTCCATGAAATTTTTCTAATTAAAGGTTAGAGGCACCTTATCAAAAAGCTATGTGAGAAGTGCTCTAACTTATAGAGCTGAATGTTGCCGATTGAGAGCAAAAGATGAAAGGAAATTGAAAACTACAAAAATGAGAATGCTGCGAATGACATATGCAAATGCCTGGAAGGATAAAATAAACAATGAGAATATTCCTAAGATGACGAGTGAGGAGAGATTGGAAAAGTTTTTGAGAGAACAAACGTTGCAATGGCTGGGGCATGTCGAGAGAATAGATGAGGAAAGAGGCCCAGTAGAGGCATTACATTTAAAATTGGTGGGCAAGAAGAAAAAGGCCGAAAAAAAAGTAAAGAAGTGCTGGAATGCAACTTAATTGCTAGAGGTTTGCAAAAGTTGAATGCAAAGCATTGCGAAAGATGGTGACTAGGCTACAAAAAACTGGCTGACCCCTGCATGCCGGAAAAATCACTGGGCTCCAGGAATAGAAGGATACACTCTAGCAATTATCGGCAGCGTGGCCCAGAGGGTAAAGGCGTCATTTTAACGACGACCTTGATCGCATAATTAGGATTCAACCAGCACCATGGTCACGTTGTTGCGTCCTTGAATAAGACGCTTTACGATGATTATCTCTTCTTGGTGGCTCCGAATAAGCAGCAAATTCAGTGTCAAGAATTCGAAGAAATCAACAAGAATATTGGATCGCAGGAAACTCCTAAGCAAGTGCGGATTCCTCCAACCACGAAGTAGTCAATGCATCAAAAAGTGCTGTCCAGTGACAGTAGGATAAATATGCACTACAACAACACACTCCTGGGGCAAAATAATGATGAAGAAATTTCTCTAATTTAAATCTGAAACAATTCTTTATCAAATTTTTACACACTACGCGACTATAGGTTTCTAATATACACATCTTAGTTTGACACTATAATCCGTTTTCAAGCAGTGCTGTCAGTAAAAATTCATTTTCCAAACAAAAATATCACCATACCATACTAAACATTTCAACTGATTAAGTAAGTAATGTAAGAAAAATTGTCGACGAATACGTAAACAGCACAGTGCATTTAACAAAATTAAACAATCTTAAACACTGTAATTTTTGTGCAAGTGTTGACACGAACACATGCCTCGTTAAAAGTTCAGCGCACGTTGGTCATGTGTTTAGGCAGAAAAACTTGTTTTCTGATGTTAATAATAATAGATAGTGGTTTCTATGTGAATAGTGTTTATAGTTGAGACTGTTTTCTGATGCTTCCTTGGTCTACGTGGTATTAAAATCTCTATCAAGATTGTTCTTGCTCTAGAGGCACTTTCATATCCTGAAAAACATTGAAAAATAATGAATGAAACCACAAAAATTTTAATTTCAGCAATTTGAAAAAACGGTTGTTGACAACAACGAGTTAAGCTCCTAAGCATCCATAGTAGAAGAGTTCAGCATAATACTAAAAAAACAAGCCATGTAGCCATACAAAAGAAATTTGAGCTACTTCTGGAACAACTTTCTGAACGAGCATTTGTATCTGCGATTCCCTTTAAAAACCATTTCTTCACACAAAACTTTCCTTCGCCACTTTTTATGCTTTTAGCGTGTTCAGGTCATCAATACCATTTTCTAAGCTCTCAATTAATATCTACATGGTAACAGTTAGTGATTAACCCTTATCAGAACAGTGTTTTTACGTGACTTAATCGGAACATATGTTGACAATTGTCAACACGCTGTTTTTACATGTTTTTCAATGCAAATGCGCGGTGTTTTCAATAATATCTTTTGTCTTCTTGTGATGGACATGCAAGATTGATCAATCTTACAGCCTGGCGAGGCGCCAGAGTAGCGTGACCGGGGAGAGAGGGGGGGAACACGAACAATATTTGGGAGGCATAAAATAATTATCCCTTAAGTTCGTGGGTGAAGGCCAAAAAAAATTCTTCATCCCAAATTGGACAGCTGGGCTCCGGGCTGGTTGCGCCGCTGTTGGGGAACAATTTTCGAACGAGGGCGCGATCCTCACCTAGGGGGGGGACCACGACGGGATTCTAAGGTGCGGATCTCGATTCATGCACTCAGATTCAGGGATAAAGACAAAAATAAGTTCTTTGTCACAAAATCTGAGGCTTCGTCATAGTGCTCACCCGTGCTTTCGTCCTAGAACGAAAGTGTACTTATGCTTGGGGAAGGGGGGAACAAGCAGTATTTTCGGGGGGGCACAGGACCCGAAAAGCACTTTAGTGGCACCGGGCCTGTTCACATTTTTTGCTTAGGGGCACAAGCAGTGATTAGGTAGGCAAGGCCCCGAAAAGCAGCCCAGAGGCGCCGGGCGTGGGTTGGTCCCTGACAACAAAAAGTGGGTTGGCTCGGACTAAGAAGTGGTGAGGTTTTGACAACCTCCGGCAGAAATTTGAGCTGAGTATCTTGTTTACGTGGCTTTTTTTCGTCAAGTTTAGAAAAAAAGGTCTTCACCGCAATTCAGTATATAGTCTTTTTTGTCTATTGGTGAAGATAAAAAGAAAGGACTTCACCAGGCTTGGCGCCACGGGGGAGGCATTCCGGAGCTGTGCCCTCCCAAACGAGAATTGTGCCCTTCCAAGCAAGGATTGTGCTTCAAAGAAAGTAAGAGGCTCAATGCCACTGGAGTGCAGTTTGAGGCCTGAGACTCTCAAAATACTGGTTAGCACCCCAGAATTCGTGAGCAAGAGCTGTTTTTTCGCAGATTTTGCAATAAAGACCCATTTTTTTGTGGTTCCACCCCAGAAATCGTGGAAATTCGTGCATTTTTTTGAGATGAAGACCTTTTTTTTTTGGTCTTTACCCAAGAATTTGTGGAAATTCGCGCTGAAAAGCTTTGTTTTTTGGTCCACACTCTCGAATTCGGAGCATTAAACTTTTTGTGCTCCCCCAAAATTTGTTTATGCCTCCCCAGTCATGCTATCCTGGCGCCGGGCCTGAACTTCACCAAATTCAATAGTCTTTTTCAAATTTTCCGTCAGTGAGTTAGGGCCTACCCTGCCAAAAAACGAAAGCAGACCGAGCCTACTTCGACGGCAACACTGGTTGTATGAGTTAGTACTTCAAATGTACAGTGTATGACTATCAACTAGTATTGAGATTGATTTTATGTTCTAAATTCTGACAGGTACTATTATCAGTATTTTGAAATGTAAATAGGCTACTACAACTACAGTACGTCTGAGATATAAAAGCTGTTGACCGAAACTTATCATTCTCCAACCAAAATCACTTCTCTAAATGCAGTTGCAAATTTCTTGCCCTTGCTGGTAGTTGTGTTGAAACAATAGATAATTATCAGGTGTAACAATAGTTATTTAGTTACAACAATAGCAACAGTCACCGGACAGCGTCAGACGCTAATTATTGGACGACCCGCGCACTTTTTCATTGCAATTTCTACTTCGTGGTAGGAGGAATCCGCACCAGCGTTCCATTGTTCCTGTGGATTTCTTCGAATTCTTGTCTACTGAATTTGCTGCTTTTTCGAAGCTACCAAATAGACATAATCCTCGTAAAGCGTCTTATGCAAAAACGCCACAACGTGACCAGGGTGCAAATTGAACCCAGATCATTTGACCAGGGTATCAATGTTTTTATGACAACCCTCGTAGAATGGCCTAGGTTCAACCCGCATCGTGGTCACGTTGTTGCGTCCTTAGATAAGATGCTTTACGAGGATTATCTCTGCTTCGTGGCTTTGAACGAGCAGCAAATTCAGAAGACAAGAATTCGAAGAAATCCACAGGAATATTGGATCGCTGGAAACTCCTAAGCAGATACGGAAAATGTGCGCGGATCGTCCAATAGTTAGCGCCTGACGATGTCCGGTAACTGGAGGATAAATATCCACTGAAACAACAAGTCATTCAGAGTAATTTTAAATCTCAAAAGCCCTATGTCTTTAATATTTTGCTATTGTTTCTATTTGTTGATATTTGTCAACAAGTGTTCCGATTAAGATAAAGCGCAAATAACTCATTGTAGAAACAATTTTGGAATTTCACATCACTGCATCAGGAAGCTAATAAGCAGTTTTCCATCGTCAGTGAATGGCGCTAAGCTACCATATAGGGGGCGAGTGCGGTCAAGCAAAAAAAATCAATGTTGACAAATGTCAACGTATGTTCTGATAAGGGTTAAAGAGATACTGCTCGAAACTGGTTTTATTGAAGAAATGAAAACTACTCGAGATAATGAAATTACTCTTGCTATATTGGTACCTGCAGACCTACGCTACCAGTACTAACCTACAGAATGATCGTTTTTGGCTTTAAATTTCATATCATTCGTAGGCTAAAAACATCACCAAAGCTGGTCTAACTTTGATGCAACCGATTATATCACTCGTATAATGCCACAGATGAATGTAGTTTGAATTTGAATCGCTGTCTAAAGCAGAATCCTATTATCTTTCTCATTGAACATTGCATTCCTGTTAGCCAGCAAGAAATTTTTGCAAACTCATGCCTGTTGTGATATCACGAATTGGTACGGAGTCAAACGGATTAACTTGTATTTTCGCGAATAAGAAGAATTGGGGAAAAAGGTTTGGGACAACTCTTAATTACCTCAAGTTGTAATTCTTATTTCTTCAATAAAACCGATTTCGAGCCGTAGCTCTTTAAAAATACCAGCGTAAATGGGCTACCAAAACATATTTGCTAAAAATTAGCATTATTGTTCATCCATTCGCAATGATTTCTAGCTATTAAGAGATACTGCTCGAAATCCTTTTTATTAAAAAAAATGAGAACTACTTCAGGTAACAAATAGGTGCCACAAACAGGTAATAAGCTTATTCGCGAAAATACGGTTAAATTCGTTTGACTCCGCACCATTGGCAACCCCGCATTTCGCAAATTTGTGATATCACAAAAGGCATAATTTTGCAAAAATTCTTGCAGACTAAGAAACGCGATTACCAGCTGGTAGCAGTGAGTAGCCTATAACCAAATCTGAAAATTTGACTACTGCTACTGGAATCTGAAGATCTATACTACCAGCACTAATCGACAATACGCCTTTTGTGATGTCACAAAATGGCAAAATCCATCAGGGTTGCCAATGGTACGGAGTAGAACGAATTAAAACGTATTTTCGTGAATAAGAGGAATTGTAGAGAAACGTTAGGGGCACTTCTTCATTACCTCAAGTAGTTCTCATTTCTTCAATAAAACCAATTTCGAGCAGTACGGTATATCTGTCAGGATTAGATTTTACAAGTTACTTACAATAGAATGCTTCCAAAAACTGGTCTTCACAGGTTTGACAATTTGCTGCTTGCGAACCAAAGTAGTCAAAGTCATTTGGAAACCACTCGCACAAACTCCGTTGCTCTTCATCATTTCTTTACATCAGTAACAAAAACATACGAAAAAATGACACCAGGAACAATGGAACATGTTTCTTCTTGGTAGGAGTATATGTATTCAAGCAGCAGATGTTGTTTACTTGATCTCTCCTATTGCTCATTTCGAGGACAGGTTAAAATCGTCTTCAAGTCGCTATAATCTGCTTCATAATCGATCAGAATAAGGAATGACAGTTGAAGAATAGTATTGAGCATTACAAGGCTACTTGCAAGTAAAAAACGGATGATAATGAGAAAGCTAATGTACATTAGCAAAGCAAAAATGCTTTGTCCTATCAAAAAATCTGGAAAACACAAACATAAAAAATTATATCTGTAAGAAAAACATAAAACATTTAGCAGTTTAGCATTTCAAGGTTCAAATTACTTAATACAAACACCAAGCACTAAAATCAAACCACAAAAAATCAAAAACTGAGTAGTTACCAATGACCACAAATAACCAATGTTAAGTAAAAGCTTTTTTATATCTTCAGCTTATAGGCAATTTGATGCACTTCCCACGTTCTGATAAATAGCATAGTAGGTAGGGAGGGATTGGCAATGTAAAACATGTAACTGTTTTGAAACAAAACCGAATCCAGAACAGTACATCTGAATTAAAAAACATGCAATGTCAAATTTTTAGCAACATTTCAAGCATATTTGTTATATATTTGTTATCCAACGTTTATCATACAATTATAAAAATCGCAATAAAAAGGTTAAAAGCACAACAGTCTGCTTCGTCCTAAGGACTATTTTGTTGCTGTATATCGTCGAGCACTGTTTCAGGAGATGGGCTATCAACAAGTCTTTAACGTTTATAATATGCCAGTAATAGCACTATACTGAATGGATAAAGAAACAATAGATTATAGAGCAACACATTTAGTTTGTTGCTGTCAAATTGCTGGTAAATTGGTACATGAGATGCGTAGAAGTTGCACAAAAGTATACACACCTGGCTGGGAGATGAAATCAAGAAATATCGCATTTTGCTCAAAGAGCAGAGAGAGTTTAATGCACAAACATGTTCAAGAGATCTCAAACTTGAAACCTTTTGCAACATAAAACTGAATCCAAATACTTGGTTTAAATTGCATTTTCAGTACCGACGACCTTTGGGTTCAAATCGTTTTGGATTCAATGTTCTACATTGTCCAATACCCATCCCTAGTAGTAGGCTACTCTAGACTGGCAGTAACCTCACAGAATTTTAGGATATACACTTGCAGTGTTGCAAACGTTAAGGCTTAAGATGTTGATTGGAGAAAATAAACAATATTGCTGCAGTTATTTATATTTAGGTATCAGTAACAGTTTTATTTAGTGTCTTAGTGAAAACTGTCCTACTGAATTCATAAATTTCAGAAAAATTGAACGCAATGGTCATTGCTTTTTTTTTGTGATATGATTTTAAGGATTAAAGCAATGGGAGATACTGTCTGATTATAGGTACTAAAAAAAACAACATCAGTTTGATTCGTCACATTGTATTACTACCTTCTTTAGTACAGTTTAAATAACTTGTGAAGGGATATGTGTATACATGCATGATGGTGACACACCACTACGGTGCCTCCTAGTACTTTGCCTATTTGAAAACAAACTGCGGGGTTACTCTACTGATATCTAAAAACCCATAGTAGTTTAGGGTTAGGGATGGCAGTGGCATTGCCTACTAACAAGCCTGTTAACAGTTCAGAACAGTGATTCTCAACCGCTGCTCTCAGAGCAGCATGCGACTCTCACCAGTCCTTATTTTGGCTCACACCAACGTTTTAAAAATTTATCATTTTCTGATCCAAATGGTTTTGCACAACTGATTATCAAAAATTTATCGAAATTTGAATAATTCTTTGTTAAAAGTAAAACCAATGCTACGGTACTGATGGAATAAATTTCCTCCAATTTACCAACAATTTTTCAAATACGAGGTCAGAAGCTGTTTTTACTGTGTATTGGGTCCTAATTGGGATATCTATTACTATTATCTGAAACGAAAAGAGTGGCTAAAATCTAGCTCCTCAATAACATGCAATCCAACACAACCAATAGCTTCCCTACCTCAATCAATTGGCCATGACGTGTTGATGGACATTATCCTAGCGGTTATGTGCTGACAATGTGCTTTGTAATCTTATTCGGCTGGGCCCTTCCTTCTATTCATTTTTGTTTTTGGTTGATTTATTACAGTGGGTCCTTTTGCCAAGTTGTTCAGGTTAATTGTTTTCAATATTATAGGCTCCTGAAGTTGTCGAAACTGCTTTATAGTAGATAATATAATAAGTGACCAGCATTTTGATTCATGTCAGCCCTGCTGATGATAGACAGACACATTCAATGCTAACTATAAAGAAAAAAATGCACAAGTTTTGAAGTTACCTTTTGGAAATGAACCAAACTCGAGTTTAAGACAGTGCTTGCAAAAAATTGAAAATTTTTCTTATTTGCTTTTGGCCTTTGGGGGCAAATTTTCCTAGTCCCATGGGTAGTTGATTGAAGTTGCATAACCAAGTGGGCTAGAGTGATCGAAGTACCCCCATTTTCACCAAGTCACTTTGAAAATTCAGCCAAAATATGCATGCTTCTAAACGTGTTTTATACTTGACCAGGAAGCAAGGGGCAGGGTAAGCTAAAGAGGATATGTAATTTACCTCTGTGAAAAGGCTTTCAAATCTTTTGCTTATTTTCCTTCGTTAACTGGACAGCGTCAGACGCTAACTATAAGATGATCCACGCACTTTTCATATTTGAAGTAATCTAGCAATTAGTTCTTTCAAATGGCTCTACAAACAAGCAATATCTCACCCAACTGGCCCCTGCAATGACTATTTTTTACCGAAAAATTACGAAAACACCTAGACCGCTATCTGGGTTGAGACACTTAGAAATTTTATCTTTGGGTTCAAGCACCCTCCCTCAAGCCTCAGAGATAAATCTTATCAGGATTTACAAAGACTGATATCGAGGCCGTTTATCAAGGCCAGGGCCGGAAATTAGGTGAAGAGCAAAAAAAGGTCTTTATCGAAAACCCAGCTAGCTTTATAGGGTGAAAACAAAAATCCGGCCAGCTTTTTATCAGAAATTAGGTGAAGACCAACAAAGTAAGTATTCACCAGAAATCTGGGCAGCTTTTGCCTGCATGTACACCGAACTTCGATTAATTGAGAGCTGGAGCAACTACTTGAGTGCCCAAAAACTTATAGGTCCTCTTGGGCCCTGATACAATGTACTCTCTGAACCCCCTCTCGCAGGCTTTGCCCCCATCTTTTGAAAAATTCTGGTTAAGCACTTGGTCGGTAGAGGGTGTGCAGAATGTGTTGGATTGCATGCAGTTTATGAGTTTAAGTTTTGTACCCCTAATTTGATTTCTCGGATTACCTTTGATAGTGGTCAAAAGGCATCATTCTTAGGACAACCCTGCTTGCACGATCTGAGATCGACCTGCACCGTAGTCCTGTTGTTGTGTCCTTGGATAAGACACTTTATGATGACTATCTCTGCTAGTTGGCTTCGAACAAGCAGAAACTCTAGTGGACAAGAATTTGAAGAAGAAATCCACAGGGACATTGGATCATTAGAAACTCCTAAGCAGGTGAAAATTTCTACAGTTAGCGTCTGATGCTGTCGAAGCACAAAGTATTGAAGTAGCTATCGCAATGAAAAGTGTGCAAATCGTCCTACAGTTAGTGTCTGACGCTGTCCGGTAAGAGAAGGATAAATATTTGATACAACAACAAAGTAGTCTGGAGCTTGATTCCTGGAAATTGGAAATTACCGAAAATTTGGGGATTAGGTCTATCTGCTGTTTTTATGATGTCACAAAACTTTGAATGAAATTTTTGCATTTGGTTATGAGTACCAGTTTCGCTTTTGTGCTTGCATTGTTTGCATGCGACTCTTTGTGATCTTGAGGTTTAAAATTTGGCTCAGATATTAAAAATGGTCAAGAACCATTGGTTTAGAACAAGCTTAATTTTTGAATTAACCATTATAGATAAATTTGGCAAGGCGTTGTAGGCATAATTCGCATAGTAAGCATAAAATGGCACAGTAGGTAGAGTACATGCCATAGTAGGCATGAAAATCATAAGGCCAGTAGGCAATAATGTGAGATAGTAGGCACTAGGCATGGTAGACATATCAGGCATTGTAAGAATAGTACGCAGAGCATGGCACAGGACTGGTATGGTCAGTAGGCAGGGTATGGCATAATAGGCATATTAGGTATAGCATGGAATAGTATGTTTTAGTAGACATAGTAGGGCAGGGGTGTCCAACTTTTTTCAGTCACGGGCCAGATTTGCTGTTCCAAAATTTAGTTTGTGGTGTTCTTCTTCTTCAAAAAGAAAGATCTTTCGATGGATTTTGTGACCAGTGTTCTCCAAAAAAAAAAAAAACTAAAAGGTTTTCGCTCAGATTGGGTCGTTTTTTTTTCCCAAAATCTGGTAAAAGCCAAAAAAAAAAAAAGAAAAGGTCTTCAGCCCACCAATTTTGAAAGATTTTGTGGTGTTTTCCAAAGAACAAATAAGGAAAAAATGAAGGACTCTTATCTGCAATTCACAATATCAAGTCAGCATGTAAAAATTAATTAACCAACCAACGTAGAAAGTTTAACGAGCCACTTTGAAACCTTTGGCGGGCCACAAGTGGCTGGCGAGCTGCGTGTTGGACGTCCTCATAGTACGATGTAGTATGACATAGCAAGGCAGAGTATTGCACAGTAGCCATAGTATGTATGGTAGTCATAGCATGGCACAGGAGGCATCAGTTCAACTTAGTAAGGCATAGTTTTCCCTAAATATCGCCATAACTCAGTGGAAAAGTATGCATGACTCCATGACCTGCAAAAGCTATACTGACTGGAGATTCAATGCTCCCGATAGAGTTACCCATGCCAGAGAGGTCTGAGGGTAGCGGCCAGACAAGGTATAATTCAAATCGAACAAGCGCTCAAAATTTCAGGACTAAGAGTGTAATTTTAGAGTGGCGATGCAGATTTTTCTTAGCACACCACCAACTACCATGTTCGTCATTTTCGCAATGCTCCTTTGAGAGTTGTAGTTTTACCAACCTGCTCGATTACGTTTTGGATAAAATATTTAATCCGCTAAAAGCGAATTTGAAATGCTTATCATTTATAAATTAAATTATTTCCAACAAAACATTTGATATTTCAATACGCTTGCGTAGCATATAAACCTTTCAACAAAATCGACGGGGTAAGAGACATTTTACCCATTTGAGTGTCAGACCCAAGGGTTGCTGCCTTCCCAAAAATCAATTGATGCCAGTTGTTATTGTAGTGCATATTCATCCTCCTATAACCAAACAGCGTCAGATGCTAACTAGTAGACTGTCCACACACTTTTCATTGAGATAATTACTTCATGCTTAGAGGAATCCGCACTAGCTTAGGAGTTTCCATTAATCCAATGCAGGAATGTTCTTGTAGATTTCCTCAAAATTTTGTCCACTAAATTTGCTGCTTGTTCAAAGCAGGGATGTGGAAGTAGCAGTTTTTGAATCACTTTCGCTTCTACCACTTGATGTTGTAATAATTCTTGCTTAAAATTTTTTATCTTGAAATTTTTTTGGCAAGATTTTTTTTCAGATTTGTCTAGCTTCAACGATTTAATCATCTTAAAAAGAACATAATATAAAACCAAAATGTCAAATTAGTTTGACGCTGCAAGGATCTGAGCATAGGCTTAGCCAAGAATTTACACTAGGAGCAGCCTAAAGTTGAAATGTCCAATCACTTGGTCTTATGCTAAAACAAGGAGCGATTGCTTGTTGGATTCTTGGTGTGGATTTCCAAGCACTCGGGGTAATAATGTTTGAATTGCATCTGCTGTAGCGTATAATTCTTGACGTGGCTACAATTAGTTAAACCAGCCAGAGTTAAATCCCAACATTTGCAAAATTTTTTTAGTATTTCGTTTTGTATGCCACTTTGCACCAAATTTCTGCATAGCAGCATCCATTTTTAAGACTGCAAAATAAAAAACACTGCGAAAATTTTATGGTTATACATATCATAAGAGATTACATTCCTTTTCAAAAATAACAACGGTACTCAGCAAAAAGACATACATTCGCATTATACCCTGTTTAAAAGTTCTATGATATTTTACCTTGTTTAAGAGACAATATAATATTCTTTACGAAGTAGATTTTCCCATGTCTACTTTGTAAGGAATATTATACAGTCACAGTGAGAAATTTAAATGCCGGAACTGGAAACTTTATGTTAATGAGTGAATTCTATGTTGTATCAATATACTGTGTGTCGCTAACTTTTTTTCAAGAAAAGGGCAAACCTCTCCAAATTTTTGAGAAAATCTTCAAAATCATAGGGCTGAAACATCGAATTGTTAAACACTCATAGATTTGAAAATAAGTTGGTAGGCTGCAAGGTTCATTTTTGAATTGATAGGAGTGGGGCTGGCCCCAGATTTAGTGGACCACAAACATTTCAAAACGTTTCATAGCAAATGTTGGTTTCTTGAACTAAAAATTTTGTTGTATATTTTACAAAAAACTGCACTACATTCAAGTTGTTGACATTTAATATGAAAGGCCAAAGTGGAAATGGAAGCAGTACCTTTTTACACTTCCACATTCCTGGTTCAAAGCCACCATGCAGAGATAATTATTGTAAAGCGTCTTATCCAACAATGCAACAATGTGACCAGGGAGAGAGCTGAACCCAGATTATGAAATAAGGTTGTGGTAAAAATGACGCCTTTACTCATCCATGCTGCCAACAAATTGTTAAATGAAACTTCTATACCATTCAGTTAAATGGTGATTAAGGATGAGTGAAATCTAGGGCTGATATAAAATGTCTGGGCATGAATTTCGACCAACATCTGACATTTCAACTATAACTCACATATTGAAAGCATTGCAAAAAAAGTTGCTAGAGCAACCGGAATTCTTTGGAAATGAAAAAAAAAATTTCCAGCTAAAGCATTATATAGGCCTACTAAATTTGGATATATATACAATGCTTTTATAAAGCACATCTCCTATATGATATCGTAATATGGGGATCTATTGATCCATGTGCTACACAGCAATCTTTGCAACTTTTGCTAAATAATGTGGTAAGAGCTTTCACTGGGATGAGCAGGTTTGAACATATTACACTTTCTTTTATGCAACTTGATATTTAAAAAATTCATAATTTGTGTGAAATTGAAATTGCTTTAAATTTGCATAAACTTAATAACTCTAAACTTCCTGATTTATTTCAAAACTACTTTACTACTCCAAGTAAGGTACATCATTACTCAACTAAAAGTAAGCTTTAATTAACCTTATATGTTCCAAAATTCAGTCTGGTTAGGTTTCAAAAATTGTTTAGATATACTAAGGGGTGTAAAAATTTGGAATTGTAGAGACCAAGACTAAAAAACAATTTTAAAAAAATTCTGCAAAAAATACGAACATATATTGCTTCAAAGCTCTCAAAAGGCAAAACGCAAAACAAAAATGGTTCTAAATACTATTTTGCCTCCCGAGCAGGGGTTCTTTACCTTTCTTGTGTTGTTACCCCTAAAATATTTTGATGTATATGAATTAGATCTACCATTTTTAGAAAAACATCAACTATAATACTATAGCTTCCGATCCAAAATAAACACACAAAAAATAAGGTCATTCTTTATTACAAATGCATTTAATATTACACCTATCAGCCTATTACTAACTGGACTAGACTATCAATTGTTTCTAAAACAAAAGAATTTAAAGAGACCCTATAATTATGACTAATTAGTATTAAACTATGACATCATAAAAAGCATGGTAATGTGAAACAAAATGAAATTCTTAAGTTAGTTGCCCAACACAATAGCCGGACTGTAGAAGATTTCTTTTTAATTCCAAAAAATTTACATTACCCCTTTTAGAATGCCAAATTACCCTTTTGGGGGTAATTACTCACAGGTTAAGAACCACTGCTGTAGAGGCAAAATGACCCTAAATCCCATTTTGTTATTCTAATGACAGAAGCTGCTGCTACGTTATGTAAGAATAAGAACTGAGAAAATTGCTATTCTAGCCCTAACCCCAACCCTACACCTAACCCAAATTCTAACCCAAGCTCTAAACCTAACATTAATCCTTACCCAAACTCAAAATCTTACCCAAACCCTAACGATAATTTAAAAAAATAATAAAGAGTAAATGAGCAAATAAGCGTTCACTCTTTGCTCTGTTATTCTCTTTATGGGCGTTATGTAATGCAACACCAGTCACTTCCTATTCTAAACACTGTCCTGGTCGTTGACTTAGGTCTCCTTAGCCCTTACCTCAGGACTATTTTGCCTCGGTTAAAGTTAGGGTTAGGGAGGCCCAAGTCAACAACCAGAACAGTGTTTAGAATGGCAAAATAGGATTTAGGGTCATTTTGCCTCTACAGCAGTGGTTCTTAACCTGTGTGTAGTTACCCCCAAAGGGGTAATCTGGCATACTAAAAGGGGTAATGTAAATTTTTTGAAAATAAAAAGAAATCTCTTCTATGGCTATTGTGTGGGGCTACTAACTCCAAAAATTTCAGTTTTGTTTCACAATCACCATGCTTTCTAAGATGTTATAGTTTAATACCAAATAGTCAGAATTATAGGGTCTCTTTAAATTCTTATGTTTTATAAGCAATTGATAGTCTAGTCCAGTTAGTAATAGGAGTGAGGGGAACATCTGTTATGTTGCGATAAAGCAATACGATATGTTCTTGGCATTTTGAGTGACATAACTTTTTGTGGATTAGCAAGCCATTTTCAGTTGAAGAAAACTATATTTATGATGATGATATGGCAGCAAAAATAGAATTTCTTCAACTGCGCGAAGATGCAAGTCAATTGAGTGGTTGAAAATTATGCTAATTCTTATATTGTGGTTGTGGGTGATATGAATCTGCCTGATGTTGATTGGCAAACAGGATGTGTAAAGGGTCCAAGTCAGTCCACAAACAGAAAGCTGGTTTTACAGAATGAAATGATGGATGCATTTATGTTAAATGGTTTTACATGGTGTTTGCAAAATGATATAACTAGAAGAAGACTGGTGATCGGTGCTTTGCAACAATCATCACTTGACCAAATTTTTTGTAATCAAGACAATCTAATAACACATATAGATAAGTCTGCTCCTTTAGGTAAGATTGACCACATCTGTCTGAATTTGACTTTAAATGTATCAATAGAAAACATTGCTGCCAATGTTCAAGAAAATGTTGTATCAAAGACAAAGAGGCTCTGGTCTAAAGTTGATCTAAATGACATCTATAACTTTTTTACTGCTATTGACTGGTCTATGCACCTGGCTGAGCCAAGTTCAGATGGGTGGTGGGATGTAATTTTCAGTAAGTTGTTGAGCATTGTCCACAGAGTCCCTTCTTGTACTCAGAAGTTTGACAAAAATGGTACTCTACTTTTAAGCCATCCGTGGGACAACTCAAAACCAATTCGGTACCGAAAAGAAAAAGACAAAGCTTGGCAAAATTTTAATGTAAACCCTTCCTTGAGAAACTACTGTGTTGCAACAAGCAAACAGCAAACTTTT
Organism: Trididemnum nubilum; assembly: GCA_963965965.1. Lineage (NCBI taxonomy): Eukaryota > Metazoa > Chordata > Ascidiacea > Aplousobranchia > Didemnidae > Trididemnum > Trididemnum nubilum. The sequence continues at coordinate 31,905,852 of OZ014470.1, forward strand.
CATGCTGTTGAGGTCTCAGCAAAAAAACTTTTTGAAACCAAAATTGTTAAGAACCTAAAACACAATTCCAAGCCTCTTATCATTATTTGAATTGCAAGTCTAAAAAATCTCATCTCTGCAGACTGTATAATAGTGATGGGAAGCTATCACAGTCATCTATGGAAACTGCCAACATACTAGCATCTCACTTTCATTCAGTTTTTCAAAATGCTGAAAATGGCCCATTGCAAGAAGAATGTTATCATAATAACTGCATAACCAAACTGTCACATGACAAGATTTTGTTGTTACACCCGATGACGTTTGTGAGGTGTTCAAAACTTTGAATACAAACAAATCCCCAGGCCCTGATGGAATACCGTCCAAATTACTGAAAGGTCTACTTGCCAATAATTTTTTTATTGATTCTTTTGCAAAACTTTTCACTTTCTGCCTAAACTGTGAAAAAATTCCTTCAATATATGAAAATTGCTTATGTTATTCCAATACACAAGGGTGGCTCCTTGAATTGTGCTCAAAATTATCGGCCAATATCTTTGACATGCATTTTATGCAAATTGTTTGAAAAGATAATTAGAGACCGTATTTTGTATCAAATTCTTAATAAAATTTCTGTGCATTAACATGGTTTTTGTTTTGGTAAATCCTGTACTTCAAATCTCTAGGAATCATTAGATACAATTTACTCCATTCTTAGCACTGAAGGTGAATGTGATGTAATATATTTAGACTTCAACAAGGCTTTTGATAGTTTGCCCCATCAACGTATTCTGATCAAAATGGCAAATATGGGCATCAGTGATAAGTATGTCAACATTGTGAGTGATTTTCTTAGAAACCGACAAATTCGCGTCAAGATTGGCGATGTCCTATCTGAACCAAAAGAGGTGTTGTCAGGTGTACCCCAGGGCTCTGTACTTGGGCCGTTATTGTTGCTAATTTACGTTAATGACATCCCATCTATGCTGATGTCAGTTTCAAAAATGTTTGCAGATGACATAAACATAATAGTCAATCCCAACCAATATACTGATATTGAGCACGATTTGCATTCACTTGAACATTGGCAAGAAACATGGTTGTTACGATTCAATACATCAAAATGTAAGAAAGTGCATTTCAGTAGTGCAAAATTACCTCAACTTAGTGGAAATGACTACTGCCTTTTTAAACAGCCTCTCGAAAAACTGGAAGCATGCAAGGACCTTGGGGTGGTGTTTGATTCAAAACTAAATTTTCATAACCATATCAACCTAGTTGCTTTCAAAGCAAAGAAAACTCTGCTGTGGCTTTTAAGAACACTGACTTCAAGAGAAAAATTTGTCATACTGAAGGTCTACACTACATTAGTTAGACCACATTTAGAGTATTGCACTCAGGTGTGGGCACCCTTACCAGAACATGGCAGTTGGGGAACAATTCTCAACATTGAGTTCATTGAAAGATTTGCCACTAAAAGTATTAGTGGTCTTAAAGATTTATCCTACAATGCCCGGTTAAATGAGCTTCAATTGACTACATTGTTGGAGCGAAGAATGCGTGGTGATCTAATAGAAACCTTTAAAATTGTCAATGGATTTACTGATTATGGCCGAGACTGGTTTACATTATCTTCTCGCACGAACCACTGATACTTAGAAGTAATTTTCCTTTGGTTAATTTTTTTGCCAATCGAGTTGTGAAATACTACAACAAGTTGCCTTTACATGTGAGAAATGCTTCCAGTGTTACTACTTTCAAAAAGCATTTAGACAAGTTTCGCAATGTCAATTTTCATAAGATAACTCATGGTCAGTACTGGGAACTCTTATACAAAATTTTTGAGCGCATTTAGAAATAATTTACCTCTCTTGTTTAATTCTAATCATTGATTTCTTTGTGTTGAATATGCTACAGTACTTGCCATTTCATTGGTTCTCCTACTTAGGGATTGGGCCATATATGGACGGAATATAGCTGACACATCTCAGTTTTTAGATCAGACTGATGTGATAAGTGTTCGTGTTTAGAAGTGTTCTGATATGAGCATATTTTATGCAGTTTGTGCTTTGTTGTACTCTGGTACTTACATTACTGGTTTTGCGATTTTCTCCCAAAATGTCTCTTTTATATTGCATATGGTTACTATCTCAAATAAGTGTCCTATCTCATGAATGCATAGGTGGGCACTAGTCCGTTAATCGTTAATAACGAAGCTAACTTTTTCATTAACTCGTTAATCCGTTACAAAGTTTTTTCATGTTAACAGACTAAATTAACTTCCATTAAGTTCTGTTAACGGACTTAATTAACTTCCGTTAAGTTCTGTTAACTTCCGTTAAGGTTTTTATCGTTAATATCTTGCACCATTCATTCATCGTACCGGTACAAACTAATCTGCTGTGGTAGCACTTGTTGCGTAATAGCACGAGTTTTATAGAAGAAAGTGAAAAAAGTAGCTCTTTTTTGTGGCAAATAATAAGCTGCAGCCTATTAATTAGCGCTGTTAACAATTTCCAAAGATTTTCCGATCGCAGCTTCGTTGGAGCATTCGAACTTATTTTATCTTGAAATTAGATTAGACTGTAAAATGTAACTTCCGAAACACAAAACGACCACCATAGCAATAAATATTTTCTTACGATCAGCTCAACAGCGTCGATACGTGTTCTAGAAGCGAGAGAATAAAAAGAAATGTAAATTACACGCAAAATATTAACGGATTAACGGACTTTATTAACTTCCGTTAATTAAAGTTGAAAATAACGGATTAATGTTAACGGAGGTGTGAAGTTTGTTAACGGACTAGTGGTTAACGAAGCTAACGTTTTGCGTTAACTTGCCCACCTATGCATAAATGTATATGACTAGTATTTCAAATAAGTGTCTTATTTTCATCTCCTATGAATCCAGTGTAATTTAAGACTTAATGTGCTAGAACTAAGTAGGCCTACAAATACTGTGAATCATTAGTGCAAGTACTGCTTTTAATGTCAAGTGTTTAGTTTATTTTTATTTTTTTCTTCAACTATGTGTGAAATGATAGTTTGTTGCAAGAGCTCTTGCAAAAGCGTTAATGCAATTTTTTTCTGTGTGTAAAGGGCCTGGTTAGAAGACTGCGCAACGCTTGCGGAAACATTGCACAAACGTCTTCTTGCGGAATTTCTGAAAGTGTTTGTCCATATTCAATTAACGTTAACCAAATTTTAAATTTCACTTTAAATTTCACTTTTAAATTTCACTTTTTCGAACTCGTGATCTTCAGTTTTGGTGGACTCGGACTCAGACTCGTGGCATTCAGACTCGGACTCGCACTCGGACTCGTGATCTTGAGTTTTGGTAGACTCAGACTCGGACTCGTAGCTATAGGACTCGCTCTCGGACTGAGACTCGTGAAAGTGGCAATAGTCTCAACACTGCTTATACCTGCATGCTACGCATCATGCACTGTCTATTGTGTTTCCAGGGGTGGAGTGAATAAAGTTTACATAAAATTTGATATGGGAGAGAGGCGAAAGAGGCTCAAAATTTGGCCTATTCGGACGCGGGACAAAAGTGGAGTCGAGGGCACAAGGCTCGAGGCCAAGGACACAAAAAATATCCGAGGCCAAAGACAGCCCTTTCGAGGACAGACCCTTTCAAAGGCAAGGACACAGGCGCAAGTGTTCTCCAAAAAAATAATGATAATAAAGTCTTCAAAAATTTTTTTCACGCGTGTTAAAAAAAAGGTCTTCAAAATTTTTTTTCAGGAGATCTCAAAAAAACAAAATCAAAAAATCTCCAAAAAGACAAATTTCGCTACAAAAAACGAACTACAAAATTTTAAGAATTCGAAAAACACTGCTGTTCTCGAGCCGAGGACTGGGCAATTTTCGAGAACTTGAAGCTTGGAGGCGAAGGACTTCAAAGTGTGTCCTCGAGGACTCCACCTTTGTAAACGGAATGTAACAGTAGAACTGAAAAGCAGCTGAAAGCTGAAAACAAAATGTACCCTGCAAAACATTGCGATCATATCTTTCCACCGAGTCACCCTCCGCAAAGAGGAATTCAAAAGAGGAAGAACCGGACCTTTGAAAGCAGACTCTAGTGCCCATCAGTGAAGGCCCGGCGCCACGGGTAGCATCCCGGGGCGGTGCCCCCCCAAATGACTGCTTGTGCCCCCCCCAAGCGAGGACTGTGCCCCGAAGAAATTAACAGGCTCGGGGCTACAGGAGTGCAAATCAAGGCCTAAGACTCTCAAATTGGTCCTTATCGCCCAAGAATTCTCGAGCAAGAACTGCTTTTTCGTAGTTTTTGTGGACTCACACCGGATTTCATAAAACTTTGGGGATGAAGACCTTTTTTTTTTGGTCTTCACTTTAGAGTTTGTGGAAAATCGCAAGATGACTACGAAAATTTGTGGACATTTTTGAACTGAAAACGTTTTTGTTTTGGTCTTCACTTTAGAATTTGAGGAAAATCGCAAGAATTTTGGGATGAAAACCAGAGTTTGTGGAAATTTTTGAACTGAAGATCTTTTTTTTTTTTTTTTTTTTTTGGTCTTCACCTTTTTCGTTTGATCCACACTCTCGAATTCACATAAATGAACTTCTCGTACACCCCCAAAATTTATTTCTGCCCCCCCAGTCACGCTGTCGTGCCGCCGGGTCTGCATCAGTAGCCAATAAGTTAATTTTTGTTATTTTGTTGTATTCACCGAGTTGCTTTGGCCAGGAGACAGCAAAAGATCCTTTTGGTCTTTGAGTTAAGCTACCACGTCTTGTCTACCACACACTGTGGAGTCTTCACGCTGTCCTTTTTTCTTGCTGAACGCTAAGCAAGGAATCGAACCGAGATCTAGCATTTTAGTAACAGGCGCTCGATCATTGATTAGTGCAAATATTTTTTTTTTCTTCATCCAACAAAACCTTCGCTACCTAATAGCCACCACAACACTCTTGATAGGCCATGCGTTAATGTTTTTTTGTGAGCAAGGTAGAAAAAAATTCACGTTTAAATTATCAAAAAGACAATACTACTTCTCGTGATGCATAATCTGACCCATATTTAACCGCAGCAACAAAGAATTGTAATAAATCTGTGATTTCCGTCATCCAATTTAGCATAATATTATGGTCACCCCCAGAATACGCTGTTAAGCTGTTACGCTCGTAAGCGCCGTTTTGTGTAGTGTAGACACCTTCGACCTACGAGCCTAAAAAAATTTGTAATTTTGTACGCACAGTGTAGACAGGCCCTTAGTTCCAATTGCTCTGTCTGCTTAAGTGAAGGCTTTTTTCCTGCTTTTGCAGCATCGTAAAATTGCAAAAAGAGATAAACCAAGCTTTTTTCAAGTTGAACAACTGCCAAAAAAATATCTCAATTGCTTGCGCATAGCAACAGCGCTCTATAATCTTGGAATAGTTGCAATTTTGCTTGCAAACGCAAGAAATTCACAACAATTTTATCGCTTTGAATCAGCAAAAAACTTAGTTTCTTTCATTGTTTTCAATGTTTTTTTGTTTGTTTTTGGTTTATTTTGCTGCCGAGGCTGGCATTGTTTTTAGTTCGTTCTTAAATTTTAAGCAAAAATAAGCCTCGTGGTCTTAAAAAATTGTTCTTATAAAAAGACGGTATTTGGGTATTGCTATTTTTGTTAACTGGCGCTATCAGTCGAAACAGCAATTGGTTCTCAATGCAATTCACTTTCCTCTTAGCAGTCTAATAGCAAACGTGGCGACGCTTTTAATTAATTTTCAGCAAAAATTCACTTTAGTAATAAGTTTTCTTTTATAAGTTTAGTAATAAGTTTTCGCCATTAAATTTCTGAACCGAAAAATATTTCTCGCACGCTTAAAGAGTGCTTGAAAATCTTTGTTAAGTTGGCAAGGAAAATGTGACGCTTTTTCACTTGAGTTATATGTACCTCGCAATCCATCCAAGCAACTTCGCGAGCAAAAATGACGTTATCGAGCTCTCTGAGCTTTAAATGCACGTGCAAAAATAACCTCTTGCCTTCGCAAATATTTCGTTTGGTGGCACCTCTTAAAAAACTCTCGTTATTAATGCGAACGAGGAAATTTCTGTCATGTGGGCCCTGATTATTTAGTTATGTTAAAGTATTTCATAACCGAAAGAGAAATTTTGGTTTTTAAATTTGGCCAATGTTCTTAATCAATTTTCTCATGCCGTGGCTGGCATTGTTCTTAATTTGTTCTTAATTTGTGATTAAAAGTGAGCCTTGTGTTCTGATGAAATCGTTTTTATAAACCAGAAAGAATTGTTTTTATGAACCAGAAAGAATGTATTCTTACTTTTTCGATTCAATTTAGTTAATACAATGCTAAACACTCGATCTACGTAAGTAGGCTTGACCGCATCACAAAGCAAACAAATCGTATTGTGTTCGTCGCAACAATTGACTTGTCATGGATATCGTCATCATTCGATCAACAAACCAAATAATACTGTATTTTGAAGATCAGTTTTTGGGTTACGTTCTATAGGGCAGACTAGCAAACAATACCTTCGTTCTAACCCATGTATTTTGGCTAACTTTGAGTTAAAAAGGGCATTCAAGTCAAGTTTTCACTCTTGACCAAAATGTTGGAACAAGCCTAATATGAATTAAATTAAACTATAGACAGTATCCAGAGTCTTTTAGGCACAATCAAACCTTTGATTAACAGCCTAAGACATACTGTTTCGGAATCGACATTCGTCTTTTATTCTTCGTCAGTATAGCTAGGACTACAGGTATGAACATGAGCGTAGAGAGGCAAGGAATCGCAAATTAACCAGATCATGACACAATTTTTTCCCCAAAATATTAAGCAATCGCAATATTACAACAGATAATTCAAATAGTTCAATTCAAAATAATTTCCAATAGCATGCATTACACAGCTGTTTCGCCCAATCTTAGGGCTCATCAGTAAGGCGAGCAAGGCCAAAAGGACAATATCACCAGTGATAAAAATCTTCAAAACATGCATCTTTACCAATATATCAATTCTTGAGTAAATCTTTACCGATTACGCTTATAACACATAAATCTTTTCCCATCATTCAGTCAATTTTAGCCAAAATAGGTAAGTCTTAACTGAAAAATCTTTACCCAATGAAGCTAAAGCTATTAATTAAATCTTTACCGATTTAATTAATTTTCTCAGTACTATTAATTAATTTTCTCAGTACATTGTTCTTAATCAGCCTAATATGCGTTCTCACCAAATTTGAAGCTTCTACACTTTTCCGTTTTCAAGATATTGTGGTTCAAAATTAACAATTTTCCCCTCACTTCTGTGTCGCCATTTTGTCAGTATTGTGACAGACGATTATTAACCTTTTAAAAAAATGGCTTACATTTATTGAAAAGCAGCTAAATTTACAGGTCTAAACATTTGCTTTGTTTTACAAGAACTCTTCTGCAAAAAAATTTATTGAGAATCAGGAACATGCAGTAACTTTTTGAAATTTTGTTTCTAACTGGCAACCCTGGCAAAGTTATTTAGGGGAAAAAGCCTTTTTAAGGAAAATCTCATCTGCTGTAACTCAGGAATAAAAGGACGTAGATAGCTCAAGTTTGGTGAAGTTAGTCTTCAGATATGTCAATTTTTTTTTGAGAGAATATCAAGCAAAAAATTTTCCTACATGAATGCCCTTTTAAAGTATGTAACGTCGTTAACGCAGTAATTCAGGACTGAGAAGTGATTATGGTGTCTGATGAGACTCGATTCACCGTCAAACTGCAATCCAAAACATAAAGCACCAGCACTCACAACCAGCAAAAACTCCAAGGTAAAAAGTTTTTGTTCGCTCGTACACGATATCGAGGAGATTTTAATTAGTTATAATTACGGTGCAATATTTCATGACTTTTTGTCACTCTGTACCGGTAATTAGATCCTTGTTACAAGAATATCTCGTTCACATATCAAGTTTTGTACTGATGAAAGTGACAACGTAACTCTTTAGCTCTATCGTTTCAGCCAGTTCAGGCATTTTGACTGGCTAAATTAAAGTAATTTTTGAAAAATGTCAGGAGGAAAAAGAATCAAGTGGAAAATACGAATAGCAATGACGCAAGAGGCGAAGTGGTCCGAGCTGCATGAGGTCTGCGCCAATGGCGACACTGATCTACTAGAAGAGATGCTGATATCGGGAAAATACGAGCAGCACGTTGATTACAAGGATCCCGATTGGGGTGAGCGGGCTCCTCTACACTGGTGCTGCATTAGAGGTACGGTACAACATGTAGTGGTAGATATAACAATGTTGCAAAAACTGAAAGACGTACTGTAGGAAAGCATTTTATTATTTTTATCTCTTGACAGTGCAAACATATCCGACGTCATAGGTTTAACCTCAAGTTACTGTAGATTAATTTGTGTATGTGTGTGTGTAGCGTATTCTGTTAATTTTAACCAACTGCAGTTCGTACGCCAGTATATGCCTTGTTACGCATAGCAAAAAAGTGCTTAAATAAGGATTTTCGTGGCACCCACTTCGGAGCAACATGAAATTTACAACAAATGTGGCTTTGGCAGGCTGAATCGAAATCCACGTTTCTTCAAATGCACAAGCGGACCATCTAGCGTCATATTTACGTTACTCTGTCAAAACTAAAGCTGTTACTTGCAATACTTCATTTGCATCGCATTTCTTATCTCGTAAGCAGGGTGTCGAACCGTTTCAAATAACGGTTCGGGTTCAGGTTTAGCTCCTGCTCAAAATATTTTAGCGGTTCTGATTTGGTTCGGGTTCACTTGAGCACCATTTTCGAGGTTCAGGTTTGGTTCAGGTTCACTCAAGCAAAATAATGCTGGTTCAGGTTCGGTTCGTGTTCATTGACTTAAAATTTAACTGTCTTTACTCGTTTCGTCCAGAAAAAAAAAGAAATTGCTGATCCTGTTGATGATCACCACTGCTTTTATTGTGCGTGTACCAGCGCCAGCGGCATCCGGATATGGGAAAATATATTCCTACTTTTATTAGGGGTTCAGGTTCGGTTTGGGTTCATTTAAGCACAATTTTGAGGGTTCAGGTTTGGTTCAGGTTCACTGAAGTAAAATTTTGCTGGTTCAGGTTTGGTTCGGGTTCACCAAAACGAAACGGTTCATTCGGGTTTACGGTTCGGGTTCAGGTTCGGTTCGACACCCTGCTCGTAAGTGCCCCAATTTCAAACTTTTTCCAAATTAGTTGTTAATCAACTGACCATAAACAATGAAACTTATGACGTCACAGACCATGACGTCATAAAATAAACTACTGTTTTGCGTGGAAAAGATGAAATGTTACGAATTTTGACGGGTTACGTTTATTCTCGTTTTTAGACGTGATTCGCAACAGTACTAAACTAAGTTTAGGAGGAAACCTATGTCCTTGACTCCAAGTCTGCGGTTTTGTTGAATTTAGCGCACGTCTTTACTTGATATTCATCAATTATTGCAAGCCACCAGATTATCACGTGACGTATAGTTTGCGAGGTAAATTGCAAATTAGTTGTAAAAATAATGATGAAACTATCTTGTGCGGGCTTAAGTCAACTGTCACAGTTTACGACACATGCAAAATATTGAAAAAAGTTAATGACGTTATGTGCTGATGACGTCATCAATCTTTGGTTATCGAAATATACACTTCACTGTGGCTCAAGTTTAAATGCGATTTGTCTTTATTTTTTATGTTTACTGTTGGATACAAAACCTTTAAACCTTATCAAAAGAAAGCATGTAAAATAAGTTACTTAGTCACTAAGTTTCATTGAGATTAATCAACGTTCTCCTGTTTAAACTTATCGCCCATTTCCTGTTTAAACTTACCCATTGAACGACAGGCTCATGTTGAATACTGAAGTTCTCAAAAAATTTTTTGATTTCCCGTTCAGACAGCAATTAAAAATACTTTCTTTTGGACCACCAAGAAGGGTTTGGAATTTTAAACAGTCTCAAATTTTATAGACCACATAGTAAGAGATAATAATAGTAATAATAACAATAATCTATGCTAACGTAAACCGTATAATAATACAAGGTTGGATGCTTATTTGGGGAGTTGCCAAAGTATGGCCCCCAAATCCTTATTTCTTGAATATTTATTTGCATTAAAAACATTTTGCTCTCTAGCATAAGCCAAGAGTTGTACTAATTTGCATACCATTACATGATTCACCTAAATTAGCTATAACCTCTTACGTCAAATCTAATAAAACGGTAATTGCTCTCTGTTTTGTTTCACAGCATGTGTACAAATTATGCCGCTGAAGCGAGATCAAAAAGAAAAAAATCATTTTACCTTTGAATTTTACCTAAGTAGAATTTTTCTGTTAAAGCTTGTACCATCAGTACTCATAAGAGGAGTGCAGGCAGATTCAATGGGAGTATTAAAAGTTAGGACAATCGCAGTATAATAGATTAGCGTTAATCCCATTCTTCTGGACTACGCCGTTTTAGAGATATTGTACTTCAAACACGAGATAACAATTCCCAGGATTTTTAGCGCAACTTTAAAATTGTTATTGGCAACACTAATGCTGGTTAACGTCGCTGTAGCTACGATCTGAATTCTAACGTAAGGCAATGGCATCCAGCGCTGATTAGTCTAAACTAAATCGAGTTACTTAGAATCGAGTACCAAACCAGTCTGCAGAACAGAACGAACAAGTCTACTGGTTCGGCTTTAGCAACATATACACAATAAGAATAAGAGGTGTTGACGCGTAGAAAATTCAATGATGGTTAAGGCTAGAGAGCACAGAAGAACTTAGCAGTTTTCGAGTGAAAATAATCTCCGGCATTCAGTAAGCTAATCCAACTACCGGAATAGCAACAGACTCAGAAAAAGGATAAAAAAACAGAACCGAGTTGGAAAAGAGATTAGTGTTAATGTTAGCTAAGCTAGGTATCTCATTATAAAGATACAGAAATGCTACTGTTTTAAATATACTACGCCTAGTAGGTATAAAAAGCATAGCCTAGTAAGCTAGTAAACATATTTGGCATAGTAAGGTTAAGGTGAGGTCATATATGTTAATTTGGTGATTATTTAAAAAAAAAAAAATTTGGAATAACGTTAGAAAAATGCAAACAGGCAAAATAGCCTATAGTACCCGCCTTCTTTTCTTATTTTCTAATCGTTCTTACTGCTTAAACGATTGTCTTCACTGCGAAAGCTTGGCTACTGTTTCGTAATCTTTTTTTTCCTACTTGGGTCTCGGCTGCTGATTGGATTAAATTGATTTATTACACAGCGAAAGTACTGGATTCAGTTTAGCCTAATCAACCCTGGATGCCATTGCCTTACGTTAGAATTCAGATCGTACAGCTGCGGCAACATTAATCAACATAAGTGTTGCCAATAACAATTTTAAAGTTGTGCTGAAAATCCTGGGAAATGTTGCGGCGTATTTGAAGTACAATATTTCTGAAACGGCCAGTCCAGAAGAATGGGGTCAACGCTAGTCTAATATAATGCGATTGTCCTAACTTTTAATACTACCCATTGAATTTGTCTGCACTCCTCTTTTAACTTATGCGTAAATTCATAATGCGTACAAAGCTGTTGCCTAATGTCTATTATCGCATAGGTTATAGATATTTATTCACAAAAGACACTCTGCACTGTAATTTGGTCTCAGATCTATTTTTTACGTTAGTAACAGCAATTTTAACTTTAATCTCAAACAGATGGCTAATTATATTTCTAATTCTTTGCCTTTTGAATATTTACTCGATTGCCCATCACGATATGCAATCCGAAATAGTCACCAATCGATTTGGAGTGCCCCAAGGCAGTAACTTAGGCCTCTTGTTGTTTTTGATGTATACATGACATATCTAATGCCTTAAACCAGTGACGTAGCGTAACATTTCAGATAAGGCATGCAATTATGACGACGTCATCAGTTTTGGTGACGTCATCGGTTATCAGGTAGTAAAACAAAAACAACTAACACTGCCAAATGCCTAGTATTGTAACTAGGCCTCCTCTCATCAGTACACGTTAGTGTGTCAAAGTACATGTCTTTTTTGTGTTACTGTACTACAGACAGTAATAGGTCAAGCAGTTTATATGTGCCAGCACCCAGAACCATACCGGTACTAGGCTAACACCAACACTAAAGTTGGCCAAATACCATTGAGGTAAGAGCATTAATTGTAGAACTAAGCTGAGCCAACTTGCTTAATAGCAAATACATTGCCCACCTTCTTAGCTCTTTTCCTCATGTCTTTGTAACATACCGTAGCTTGTCAAACATTTGCGATTCTACCGGTAGGCTATGCAATATTAAGCAGGCTGGTAGGCATAGGCTAGTCCAATGAAAGTATGGTTAGGCCTGACCTTGTTTAGTTTGTTTAACAACCAGTAAAGCACAAGCAAAACAGCTAAACAACCTACCGGTAATTTATTGTAGACTTAAAAACTTTCTTGCAAACTCTATAATTAGCCTAGGCCTACAAAGTACTAACTGGACCAACTACCGGTAATTTTCTGTTTACATGAATTTCACATCTTGCACTCACTTTTATAGCCTTACATTTAGCCTAAATAGGCCTAGTGCTAACAGTACCATATCAAAAACCATAGGTGGGCACAAGTCCGTTAATCGTTAATCCGTTAATAACGAAGCTAACTTTTTCATTTACTCGTTAATCCGTTAAAAAGTTTTTTCATGTTAACGGACTAAATTAACTTCCGTTAAGTGCTGTTAACGGACTAAAGCAACTTCCGTTAAGTTCTGTTAACTTCCGTTAAGGTTTTTATCGTTAATATCTTGCAGCTTTGTTGTGCATTTGAACTTGTTTTTATCTTAAAATTAGATTAGACTGTAAAATGTAACTTTCAAAACACAAAAAGAACACCATAGCAATAAATATTTCCTTACAATCAGCTCAACAGCGTCAATATGTGTTCTAGAAGCGAGTGAATAAAACGAAATGTAAATTACACGCAAAATATTAACGGATTAACGGACTTTATTAACTTCCGTTAATTAAAGCTGAAAATAACGGATTAACGTTAACGGAGGTGTGAAGTTTGTTAACGGAGTAGTGGTTAACGAAGCTAACGTTTTACATTAACTTGCCCACCTATGTCAAAAACTCATTCTGAATCACATTACCTGATGCTAATACCCAGGCATGCCGAAACCCGGGGGGGGGGGGGGGTGGGGGGATGAAGGGAATATATCCCCCCAATAATTTTGCTGTATCCCCCCCAATAGTTTGAGTATGGTCTACATCTGCATCCCCCCCAATAATTTCACTCTGGGTTGCATCTGAGCGTAGGTGTCCACTTGAAATCGGGGAAAAAAAATTGTTCCACTTTTGGTGAAGACCTTTTTTTTTTGGTCGAATTTCGGGAAAAAAGTGTTCCATTTTTGGTGAAGACCTTTTTTTCGGTCTTCACTTAATTTGCTCCCCTGAAGAAAATCGTGGTCGAGGTTCATCCCCCCAATATTGAAAATAGGGCAAAATTAGGGTAAAATTGAAAATTATCCCCCCAATGCTCAACAAAGATCGGCACCCCTGCTAATACCTACCAGCTATTACGGCTTGGTTTCGCTGCTGAGTTATTCGCTTTCAGCATATAGCTAAATTACATAAAATAAATGGCAACACACATGCAATATTTAAAATTGCATGCCTTGGTGCATAGTCTATGGCCTGTTTCAAGCTAATTTACTGTTACAAATCTTAGTTGAAAATAAAGACTACATTTTACGAAAACAAGATATTAGACGTAAAAAAGAACTTTTGCACCAAACAATGCCCCAACCAAACTTTTTAAACCTGTTTAATTTTGTTCGTAATTTCATCGAAACATAGCGATTTCTTGAACCGTTGAATCAATGACATAAAACTAGATGATCCGAAACTCCGCGAAAGCGCTCATTTTATTCTCTGCTTGGTCACGCTTGGCTGCAGGCCCACTCTTCTGCTTTTCTCTGGCACTGGCGATTGGTGCGCAGTTTGAAAAAGGTCGGTTGAAGCGCTAATAATGTGCTTGCACAGTAATTAACGGTGGTTTGAAGTGAACTAATCTGTATTCATGTTTATGTCATTTGAGTGAAAGCGATATCTTGAAAATTGGAGCTGATTCTACAGGTCTTTGATAGCCTATTCAGAGTAGGATCGAGTCCGTTCTTAATCGTTCAAAGAGTGTGAACGAAATTGTCGAAGTCTTACTCATCCGCACCAACATTTTTCATAGGTTATAACTTTTGCTGCTGTCACTCGATCGATCATTAGTATGAACCATGCACTTTGCGTCTGTCTTATCACATCAACGCCTAGCACAGGCGTAGCCAAGGGGGGTAAATTAAATTGCCGCCAATTATAAAAATAATAACAACAAAGCCTTTTTTCAGCTTAAGTTTATTTTAGCACTTTTGCGTTTAACAGTACAATATTAATATCCAACCAATGTAAATGTATTATCCGGAAGAAATTCAGGCTTTTTGTCGTAAAAGTTGCAACCTCAATCCCTCATCTAACCTTTTTGTGAACATAATGCAATAACATGACTCGTAACCATCTATTGCACCAACTTTGAATAACAATCCACCTCCATCTCAGCAGTTTTAACGCGACAAAATACTTTTGAAAATAATTAGCTTGGGAAAATGCTTATTGAACAAATTATTATTGAATTTGAATTGAACGAGCTTGGGTCGTGGTCGTTTATGTACTCCTAAAACTGTTTGTTTTTACGATAAAACAAAAATCTCCAAGGCAAATCTTTGAGTAAATTATTATGTACTAGCTGCTAAAAATATTACAGGAGGCATTGCATTTTGCTTCACCCTACCTGGACCAAGCCACTGCAAAATTTAACCTAAAAATTCAAGATTTTAAACGTGTTTTGGACTTAACCTGCAAGTAAATGGAAAATTGAACAATTCAATTTTTTCAGTTGGCTTTCAAATTTTAAAAATTTAGTGATTTTAAATGGATCGACAAACGTGCGAAATGTGATCCGAATGGCCTTAGAACTGCAATTTTTTCCAAAACATTCCAAAAAATCGCCCAGCGACGGGGGGCTTTGCCACCAAACTCTAGTCTGTGATACGTTTAAGTTACACTAGTTTACTCGCCATCTCTCCCAATTTACAATTTTTTGAAAACTTTTCAAGTTTTGGTTCAAGTCTTGACCCCGTTTAGCAAACTCCTGGGGCTTCTGCTTCTGATCCTCCATTTTACGGTATCTTTTTCCCATTAAAAATTCCTTTTGAAAAGTTCTGATGACGTCATTGCTTTGCGGTTTGGCTCCACTAATCAAAAATCCTAGCTACGCCTATGACGCTGAGCACTTTTTTGGGTTCTATTTGCAAGTCTTTCCTCTGGCTGGGCCTTCGTTGCGGGTAGATTGCTTAGCCCTCATGGGAAATATGCGCCAAGTGTCTTTCCCAAGGACACAAGGACGTATTTTAGTCACTAATTCTGAAAAAAAGGTGCGTTGACGCTTTTTCGCAAGAAGTTCGTAAAATATATGAATCTTCAAAAGTTGAGGAGTTTATTTAAGACATCAGACGACATTTAGAGTCTTGATCGTATGCTGTAGCTAGTGATTTATTTTTGCTTTATCCTGCTGTCACGAAACAACGGTGGCGCTGTATATTAGACAAAACCGCATCTGCTTTGGAGTTTCTCTGCGATCAATTTCAAAACATACCCTTGATTTTTCACTAAATTATTTTGATGAATTCAAGTTTTTTTTCACTAAAACGTCTCAAAATCGACGGTTTTCATGAAAAAAGCAAAAATTTCTTGAGCGGCGACCCTCCAAAATAAAATTTGCAGCCGAAACTTCACGCAAAAATATTATAAAATCAATCTCTTTTGTAAAAAAAAAGCAAGATTTTTCAGCGGCAAAGACTCCGCATTCCAACGTAGAAGTTAATGTTTTTTATAAAGATACTTCACCACTGGATAACATATCTTAAAAAAAGAAATCAAAAACGCACAAACTAACTAATCATATACTCTCTTTTCTAGAACAATTTCATGAGAACACTAGGCTCATTTTTGCTCAAAATTTAAGAACAAATTAAGAAAAATTCCAGCCTCAGCAGCAAAAATAAATTAAGAACAAACGAAAAAGAAAAAAATCCAAATTAATAAAAGAAACTAAATCCTGTACTGATTCAAAACAATAAAATTTCAGTGGTTTTCTAGTATTTGCGAGCAAAATTGCAACTATTATGAGATTAAAGAATGCTGTAGCGCTCTATGCGAGTAACTGAGAAAATTTTTGGCAGTCGTTCAAGTCGAAAAGAGCAGTTTTGCGTTGCGGCAAAAGCAGTAAAAAACGTTCACTCAACCACACAAAGCTTTGGAAATATGGTCGCTAAAATTAACATCTTAAACAGTTGTACAAATGTGGTCCCTAAAATTAACATTCGTGTTTTCAAAATTTAAGAACAATTGACGCCAAAATTCGGCAAAAAACTACAAACAGCCAGCCTTAACTTACTATTTATTGGTTCTTATAAAAAAAGTATACTATATGCCGAAAAAAACTGCGGCAAGTTTTTTTGACATTATTCAATTCAGTTTATTTTTGCCATTTCTGGCATGGAAGCAACGAAAATTAACATACGCTCTTGGCTCTTCAAAGTTCAATGCTACCGTAGCAACAACACAAAATGAAACAACAAACTGACACGTACATGTTTAGAGTAGTTCAACCAATTCAGTGTGAAACATTTAGCATATTTTGACTCAGAAAAGCAGACCAAATGAGAAATCACAACAATAAACAAAAAACAACACTTTTCATATCTACATTTCAGTGATGTCGTAACATTAAAGGCGGTGAATCATCCAGCCAATTCCGGTGGTTTACAAAAGCTAAAATTGAACCATAATTTTTGATATTTTTTGTTTCAATTTTGAGGCTGTGGTTGCAAAGATATTCAACAAATACAAAAAGATATCCCTGGACAAAACGTTTTTGGAAACTCTGATTTTTGTTCTTCCCGCCTAAACCACAGTACGCCTAATAGTTTAGAGAACTGTGGTTTTGGCGGGAAGAACAAAAATCAGAGTTTCCAAAAACTTTTTGTCGGGGGATATCTTTTTGTATTTGTTGAATATCTTTGCAGCCGCAGCCTCAAAATTAAAACAAAAATTATAGTTCACTTTTAGCTATTATAAACCACCGTAATTGGCTGGATGATTCACCGCCTTTAAGTTGTGATAACAGGTTGATATTTATGTATGTTACGCAAAACTTACTCGAAAATTGGATTTTGGGGGGTAATTTAGTGGTTGACAAAACTTTACGTAGGTTACGCAAAGCTACAATTTCCAGAGACAACGATATATGTTATAAATGCTACCCTATAGTTAGTTGAGCAAGGCAAAGGCTGTACAATACAGTCACTGTCAGCAGATCAGCGCGGGCAAAGACAGAGCAAAAATCCGTACATTAAAGAAACAAAGAGGAAAAAGAGTTGCGTATTATCTAGCTTTATGTCATTGGTTGAATGCAGTTTAAAAATTGCATGCGTGTTGCCATTATTTTTTCAAATTTAGCGATATGTTGAAACTACGCTAAAACTGAAATCAATGAATTAAGCGTGACTATTTATTGCTACTTTGACTTAAATGTTAATGCCTGTAACTGTGGCTACTTAGTTTGATTTTGTTTTAAATTTTTACATGTACTTGTTTAAATTATTATTATTATTTTTGGCTTAATGACTAAACATGCAATGCATGCCTTGCATGCATGGAGAATACGCCCCTGCCGTAAACGCAAGCCCCAGATTATTTGCTGATGATACGTGTCAGGAAATCACGCTGCTAATTCGTCAATTTCGCGTAATAATATAAATTATGAGTTACTAAATGTACTAGAATATGCGAAAGCCAACAAAATATCTGTTAACCTTAAAAAATCTTCAGCGTTAATGTTGCCTCTCAAAATCGTCAATCATACTATATCAAAATACTTTTAATGTTACCTCCCAACGATCAAATTACTTTTCAACAATAATCCAGTTTCCGTCAATAAATCAGTAAAATATTTGGGCATTTCAATTGATGAGAAACTAAACTTTGCAGAACATATTATCAAGCCAGCATGCAAAATATCTAGATCTGTAGATATCTTGTCTAAATTGCAGAACATCTTACCTTTTGCAACTCTTCGCAATTTGTTGTATAGCATGGTTAACTCTCATTTATTATGTGACATTGTAATCAGGAGTACCACTTATGATAATCATTTGAAAAGATTATTCTTCAAAATGAAGCAGTCAAAATAGTTGCAGGAGGAGAGCGGCAGGACACCGTTACACCATTTTATCACCAATTACAAATCTTAAAACTGAAAGACATGCATGTATATGAAGTAGCAAAATTAATGTACAAAAACTCACGGAAAAAGCTACCATCTCACTTCACTCCTGTTAAAGCGATACACAATACACCCACGAACAACGCAGCTCGTTTTATATGAACTTAATTTGTATTTACCAAAGTACACAACGCAAAAATTACAAAAAAGTTTTAAAGTATCAAGGAGACAAAATTTGTAACTCGGTACCATATGAATTAAAAAAATTATACCATTTGATTAATTTAAACTAAATACAAACAAATATTTATTGCTAAATTACAAATGATTCACAATTCTAAATTAATTAAACTTGATAAAAGCTCAAGTTTGACCTGTGTGTATCATATTCAAATCAACATGAAAAACTGACAAGCCCAGCAGCTTGACAAGTCTAATTTTTGGGTGGCTGCTTGGCTCGATAACCGAGAGGTCCTTCGCAGCTTCCTGTTCTATTTATTTGTGTTTATAAGTGTCCAATTGTAAATGAGATTATGATTATTGTTTTTTTATGATTATTCTGAATGGAACGAAATAAATAAATAAATAAATATGTCTAAAACAAAATATTTGTCTGCTAATATCAAAAAAAGAAAAAAAAATTATAAACAACACTGTTTTAGCTTACATTAAAAACAATGATTTGGGGTATTTATTTGGGGGTTCCTGAGAGAGGGGGTGTTACCTTTAACCATGTCAAAATGTTTATTTTTTCAAAGGTCTACTATATCAAACACAATCAAATCTATAATAAAATAAGTCGGTTAAAAAATGGATTTAGTGTGATCCAATTTGGGAGATTCTCGAGAGAGTGGCACCTCTGAGAGATGCCAAAATATTTGTCTCTTAAATATTAACTGAGAGCAAAAAAATAAGTTCTCTAGATTGAGCTGTTCAAAAAATTGATTTTTAAGGGATCCATTTCGGGGAGGGTCTTCGCAGATGTGACACCGACAAAAGATGTCAAAGTATTTGACTTTTTAATGAATTACTACCTGAGAGCAAAAAAAAACTAATGCCCTGACTTAAGCCGTTTAAAAAAATTGATTTTGGGGGCACCAATTAGGAGGATTCTTCTGGAAGTAACGAAAAAAATTTCCGGAGACAAAATTGCGTTTGCAGCTCAACAATTTTACATAAAAATTAGATTTCGGTGTTTCGTGGTTTAGAAGAAGAGCGTAAAAGATTTAGGAAGAAAAAAAAAACGAAAAAAAATCATCGCAACCAACACCTGGGTTGGTTGGAATGGGGATGAAAGGGTACCTTAAGGCATATAATCATGTGAAACATTTTTTGCCATGTCTAAGTCGTTCTTGAATGAAACCGTCTTTCACGCCAAACTTTTGGGATGGTTTTCGGGTTCTAAAACGTAAAACCAAAGTCGTGTGACCTATTGTCTTGAAATTTACTGGATACAAACATCTTCGTAATCTCAAATCGCTGTCCCAATTTCATGTAAATAGAAACTTCTCACTCGTTCATTTGAAAATGACGGAGTAAAAGCAAAAGAACATGCGACACGAGCGTCGGTCGTTCCAATAATCAAAATATTGATTAACCGAGATTGATGTCTAAGAGATTGCCAAGTACCATTGTTAAATGTTCTCGTCACGCATGAGTAATGTTCAAATTTTCGGTCAAATTGCTGCTGAAAATGCGTTTTTTCTTAATGAGCGACGTGCAGTATGGAGATGGCAACAGCGCAGCTTACGCAGCCGCGCGCTGTTGTTGATGCACCGCGCCGCGCAGCTTAGCAAATAAAATCTGCTTCTGGTAACAGCGTCAGCGCAGTGCCGCGTGCTATAAATGGAACCACTGACGATCGCGTCGCGTGTTCCTTTGTTTTTACTAAGCCATTTTCAAACTAACGAGTGCGAAGTTTCAGACTTTTGTTTATAACTCGAGAACAGTTAGATCTAGCTACATGAAATTTTGACAGCAATTTGAGATTAATGAGTTTTATGTTTGCGCCAAATTTCGAGGCAATAGGTCACGTGACTTTGGTGTAAGGACCCGAAAAGCGTCCGGAAAGTTTGGCATAAAAGGTGGTCTCATTCAATAATGGCTTAAGTGCGACAAAAAATGTTTTACTCAGTTATGAGTTTTAAGATACCCTTTCATCCCTACCAACCGACTTTTGGCCGCGATGAGTTTTTTTCTTTTTTTTGTTTTTTTTCTTTTACTGTCTATTTTTTGTCCTTTTTTTTTTAATCTTGTACGCTCTTCTTCTCCTAAACCACAAAACATCCAAATCAAATTTTTGTGTAAAGTTGTTGAGCTGCAAACGCAATTTTGTCTCCTGAAATTTTTTTGAGCCTCTCCCCAGAAACCCCCCAAGTGGGGCCCCAAAAAATCAAAGTTTTGAACGGCTTAAGATAAGGTGATATTTTTTATATCAGTAAATAATTAAGAGACAAATATTTTGACATAGTTTGGTGGGTACCACCCCTTCCCCCCGCGTGGACTTCCCAAATGGACCACCCAAAAATCAATTTTTTGAATGGCTCAAGCTAGGGCGCTAGTTTTTTTGATATCAGTAAATATTCAAAAGACATGTGCTTTGACTTAGTTTGGAGGTATCACCTCCCTGAAAACCCCCCAAATGAACCCTCCAAAAAGAATTTTTTTAAAGGACTTTAGCTAGTGCGCTAGTTTTTTTGATATCAGTTAGTGACGATCGATGAGGGGCATCTAGGTTTTTTTTGAATACTCAAACAGAATTGTCTCATCTGTTTTAATTCAGTGCTATTTACTTTTTCAAAAATTGGTTTATATGTTTATTGTTGATGCTTCATTGTTACACGGGAAGCATTTTATATGCATTTGTCATCTGGCGCTCCCTAACGGCAGTAAAATATTCTAGTTTTGGGCATTTTGGCGCTTGCGTTGAAATAAGCGTGTAAGATATTTTCAGAGACCAAGTGAGTTCACATGCCTTTACGAAATAAGAAAGAAATGCATTGCTCCGCCTGCACATTAACCAACCATATTCAGACAAATGCATCCAACCGAAACGATTTTGACATCAAGCGAGAAACCTAGCATAATGTGTTTTGCTTATCAAATGAATTTCTCATTAAAAATATTTTCTGCAAATATAAAATTAAGCAGAAAAAAAAACTAACAACAATCATAGCTATGAACGTTTATTACCAGTGGCGTTCGGTGAAGATTTACACGGTGTTCAATTGTTTATCGATGAGCTCTTTTTAGCGCTTAGCGTAACAATAATCACTAAACTAAATGGGAGTTTGCCAGCAAACCCAGTGAACGACCGACGCGTAGCTAATGCTGTGACGCTCAAAAGTACTTTGTGTCTATCGTAAAATCAGCAATTATTCAAAAATATCTGATTATGGAACCTCCAGAAAAGTAGAGTCAAAATATTTGTCAGTTAAATACCTCCTGATATCATAAAACACTGGCACCCTAGCTTGGGCCATTCAAAAAAATTGATTTTTGGGGGTCCATTTGGGGGTATCCGGGGGACGGCACCCCCAAACTATACCAAAATATTTGTCTGTTAAATCTCAGCTGATATCATAAAACACTGGGACCCTAAGTTGAGTCGTTCAAAAAATTGATTTTGGGGGGTCCTTGGGGGGTGGCACTCCCAAACAATGTCAAAATATTTGTCAGTTAAATATCTGCTGATATCATAAAACAATGGCACCCTAAGTTGAGCCGTAGAAAAAATTGATTTTGGGGGTGCATTTGAGGGAGTCCCCAGGGGAAGGGTGGCACCCCCAAACTATCTCAAAATGTTTGTCTGTTAAATATCTGTAGAATCAAAACAAACTGGCACCTTAAGTTGATCCATAGAAAAAATTGATTTTTTTGAGGTCCATTTGGGGGGTCCCGGGGGGTTGGTGGCACCCCCAAACTATGTCAAAGTATTTGCCTGTTAAATATCTGCTGATATCATAACACAATGGCACCCTAAGTTGAGCCGTAGAAAAAATTGATTTTTGGGGGGTCTCCAGGGGGGGGGGGGGTGACAAAGAACGTCTTTTTTGAAATTCGTTGAAAATTCGTTGAAAAGAACGTCTCTTTATTTTTTTAATGGCATTACTAATTTTTTGTTATGCACTGTTTAATAAAGAGACGAGCCAAACCTAAAAAACGATAACTTCCATTTTAGTAAAATTGTTTTAAGAAAACAGTACCGTATCGTAACAAAGCGGTAACCAGGTTTTAACAACCATAGCTAGTAGATTTGTTCAATAATCAGGATCAATAACTAAAAGCATTGTTTAACCAAGCAAAAATGATCTTGTGTTACTCCAACAAAATTAAGAATAAATAAAATTAAAATTTTTGACCGTCACCTTTTACCTAAATTTTACTGGTTCTTATACAAGGAGAAAGAAGATTGTACTACATTATTGATATTTAGACCGACAGGAAAAGTTTTTTTTTATCTCAAATAAAGCGAAAATGATATTACGAGACAACAACGCTTAAAATCTATAGCCTATTGGATTTTACCAGAAGAGTAACAACGATGTTAGCATAGTCGTTTAATTTTGCAGTAATTTCAGCTGGAATAAAGGGTTTGAGAAAACGAGCGGTCGGCCGGTTGAAATTAATGTCAAACTTTATGCAATGTCAAATGTTTATTGCAATGAATAGTACGCCAATAGTTTAAACAAAATCATTTTCAACAATTTCGAAGCCCACATTTATTTGTCTATTAGTATATCAGTGCTATGACGTACTGTAGTATACATGGCGACGTAGCCTAAATTGAGAGCGCTGATTGTTTAATCACAAAAGCCGTCGCGAACGCCGCCTAAACTTTCGCTCTGGAGGCAATCTACGCGGTTTTTTGTGCGAACTAAACTTCGTTCGCGTTCGCACTCTGTTTAAACGAGTCTAGTTTATTTTATTATGACCTTTCTTCCTCGAACGCCTCCTTCGCGTTCGCGCCGCTTAAACGCAACCGATATGCATGTTTAAACATAAAATTGTAGTTTATGGTTGATTTGTTGAAGCCCTTCCCTCGGCGAAATCCTGGCTGCAAGCCAGCTATCTTCGTCGAAAAATGACGCTGTTTGAGCTCTCTTGGCGATGCTGGCGACAAGCACAAAGAGTAGCTCGATTTCGGACGAAAATGTGGCGTTATAACAACCTATGAAAAAATTAATAAACCAAAGTTTACTAATAGCTGAAAAGTGCTACAAAGTGCTTTTATCTAAAAACATATCCAAATATTTTTTCAAGCCGAGTGATGAAATAAAAACTAAAGTTGAACACTGGACAGCATAGCATGTAATACTAATACTCATCGGCCCCATTGGGCTTGCGCGCCGGTACTTGGTTGTCCTCATTATATACAGCATTATCCTTTGCATATTGTGTTAAGGTACCGAGTGGTAGTAGGCATAAAAATCAGCCAAATAATCATTTCTTTTTTCGACTAAATTAAGATTTTAGAACCATTTCAGACGAAAAAACGTTGTGTTTATTTACTTAGGCTACATGCCATTTTGCATTGAACGTTTTAACGGTTTCTGTTTTCATGAGCAAAAACAAGTAAACGCAATTCAAACCGAATTTTACAGTTTCGCGCAAACAATCAAAGATATTTTTGTAAAACTGGCTATTGAAGCAACTTTGCAGGATAATTGGTTAACGATATATTATAGAGCAAAGGTGGACAGAATTTTAATGGTAGGCTCTTTCAGCGCGAACAACTAAAAATTGCGTGTGTAGAAAAATTGCCAGTTTTTATATATTTTTACAGTGTTACTTTGTGATGTCATAAGTAAACGATGCACTGATAGTAATTAAAGTTTCGCTAAGAATTGCCATGCTTGACTAATCAAAAGCAGAAACATTTCACGAAATTAGAAAGCAATTTCAATATTAGTACAAAAGTTGCTGAATTGCGGAATAACATTGAAAATAGTTCGCCACTGCTGTTCCGCAATTTAAAATGCCTAAGTCCGTAATTCCGCAAATGTGCAATTTTTTTTGTTCGGACTTGCGCAAGTAGTAGGTACTGGTCAAAAAGTATAGGGACTGCACGGGGGCGGGTGCGGGGTTTGTCTAAATGCAGGGTTGTCGAAAATTCTCAAAATATGTTAATGCGGCGGTTGTGGTAGGTATAGCCCAAGGTCTAACCCTAGTCTTAATGTTTACTCTAACCCTAGCTAGTCGTAAGAATCGAAACTTAATCTTGACCTGAGTGTTTTACGTGAGTACCGAACCACCGCAGGTGGTTTGCCTGGCTATGGTTCAAGTGTAAAACCTGAAGAGTGTTTTATTTGAGAATCAAACCACCGCAGGTGGTTTGCCTGGGAACTGGTTCAAGTCTAAAGCTTTACTTAACCGTTGATGGACGAAATGCTAGGATTATTGGGTCAACATAACCCGTGCTTTCTATTCGAGTATATTTTCCTGCAACACTTACCAGAGGATATTCGAACAATATTAGCGGCCGAAACCTTTGACAATTCTCGAAGCTCAGCACAGCTGGCCGACACCTTGTGGATGGCTCGTGGGGCCGAACCAACAATCTCTCGAATACGACAGCAAGCAGCGCAACGAACCAAGCCAGCTGCTCTATTTTCTTCCAACGAAGAGAAGGTAGGATCGTGGTTTTATCACAAACGTTTTGGTAATAAGGCACAACGCTGTGTACCACCATGTGCTTTCAAACGGGAAAACTCTCAAGCCGGCCGGCGTTAATGGCTGCAGCAGCCGGCATAACTAGCACTAGCAGCCTTTTCTTTGTGATGGACCAGTTATCTTCTAGACGTTTCTTAGTCGATACGGGCGCTGAAGTTAGTGTGCATCCTCCTTCTGGTCGAGAGCGCCGTGGTAGCAAGCGTGGACCTTTTAACAGCTCAGTCATTTTGTACCTGTGTTTTTAGCGTTGCAGAGAAGGCCACCAAACATTTAAAAAATTGCAAGAAGTCGTTGTGAATTTTTTTAAGTTTGGAAAACACTGCTCTACAACTAATACACTTACTTTAAGTACTAACTGGACCAACTGCCGCTAACTCGTTCTTTAGTTGGCTTTCATTGCTTGCTCTCACTCTCATAGGCTAACATTCAGCCTAAATAGTGCGAACAGTACCACATCAAAAACTCACTTCGACTTACATTACCTAAAGCTAATACTTACCGGTTACCACAGCTTCTTTTTACTGCCAAGATATTCGTTTTAGCATATCGCTTAATTTACATAAATTAATGGCAACACGCATGCAATATTTAAAATTGCATACCGTGGTTGATTGAGTGTGACTGTGTGGCCTGCTTTAAGCCTATTTACTGTAGCAAATCTATAATGAAAATAGAGACAACATTTTGCTAAAACAAGAAACTAGACTTAGAAAAGAACTTTTAAAACGAGAAATGCGCTACTTAAAGTTTTCAAACCTGTTTAATTTTGCTCGTAATCTCATAGAAACATAGCCATCTCTTGAACTGCTGAAAGCAATTTAAAAATTGCATGCGTGTAGCCATTATTTTTGTAATTTAGCGATATGCTAAAACCACGCTAAAAGTAAAATCAATGAATTCAGCGAGACAATTTATTGCTATTTTGACGTGAAAACTAATGCCTGTGACTGTGGCAACTTAGCTTGATGTTGCTTTAAATTTTTACATATACTGTATGTAGCGGCGATTTGTTCATTTGCTTAGTTCAAGACTCGAACCAGGTTTCCTTTATCCGCACATTTCTTGGTTAAGGATTAAGACTTGATGTATTGAAATTCGAATAACATTTTAAGAGCACACTTTTTGATTTGCTGCAGATTACTTCCTTTTTTAAATCCGGTTCTTAGCCCAACAACTGTTTAATTATTTCTTTGTGACGTGGAACTCATTTACATTTTAGATTGCCGTTTTTGTGTGAAAATCTCTTGTGTTAAATTTACATGCAAATTTTGTAATTCTTGCAAGCTCAAACTTGCAACGGCAAAATCAGTCTGGATTAGCTGCGACAGAGTGCAGAGGCCCATTTTGGAAGAACTGAGTCAGCGAGCAAATTCTAAGTTGGAGCCAAGTTAACGTGGCATTTATCAAGGTCATTGAGACTTGAGATTTTGGGACTGAAAAATTGTCCATTTTGAGAGCTTTACTGCTCGATTTTAGCTTTTAGAGCTATTGCCTTTAGTGTCCGTTGGCACAACCCCCTGCTTAGCTGATTCCCCCTCCCTCTCTCTCTTTTCGGATTAGTCGCCAGCTCAACTGATTTGTCATTTCAAATTTGAGTTTCAAATATTCAGTCAAATTGTGGAATTATTGCGTCTGCGTCCGAAAATCCGTTGGTGAGTTTATTTATCTTTGCTTTATTTACTCAGAGACTGATTTAATTATTGTTTGTTTATAACACGGAGGATATTTAAATACTTTTAAGACTTTAAAAACAGAAACGTTAAATTATCATTCACTCTATAAATCATGTGTTTGCGTGCACTTTCTTCCATTATAAATTTGTTATGTTTACGTGAGAGTTTCTTACACATTTTTTACGTTTTCAGAAACCGTTATTTGGTATTTCGTTTTTGGTATTTCATTTTTTGTGGATTATATTTTATCAAATTGAATTAAACTAAATCATACCAAACGTGTTATTGATTGAAGCGGACGCAATAATCAAAATCCAATCAGTAACACTGTACTTGTTTAAATTTCTGTTTTTTGGTTAAATGACTAGGCATGCGATGCGTGCCTTGTATGCATGGAGAATACGCCCTGGATATAGCTAACACAATGGTTTTCAACCTGTGGGCCATAGGAGCATTTTGCGGTGGGCCACAGAGTTATTTGGTTTGAAAAAGTTGTATTTGTTTTATTCCCCAATATCGCCAGAAAGCTTACAGAAAGTTGCGGTGTTTGGCGCGGTGACCTTTTTTTTGTTTTTGGAGTTCGCGTAAAAATACGCAGAAAATGGCGTCCCCTGGTGCAATGACCTTTCTTTTTTTGGGGGATGGCTAGCAGATCGCAAATGTTGGAAATTGCAGTACAGCAATACTTTGAGAGATGGGCCAAGAAAAATTTTCAAAATGAAAATGGGCCACGGTTAGAAAAAGGTTAGGAACCACTGAACTGACAAAGCTTACTGTATCTTGAGAAAACCAACTTGTTCTGAAAATTTGCGAGATTATTACGAAGAATTTTTTTGAGATAAGAAAGAACCACTCTAATCACTGTTAAGTGGTTTGGGGATAAAGCCACATCCGCTGAACAATTTTTGTGTTGAAAATTGCCGCTAGGAATACCAAATAATGAACTATGCTGTATCAGAAAAAACGCTACCTGAGGAATTAAAAAAACGAGTGCAAAATTTGATATAACACTAATCGTTCAAATCCTGGAAAGATGCGCGCTGCAATTAATCAATTTTTCACACGACGTCATCAAGATGAGAAGAAGCTCCCAAAAAATTTGGGCATTAAAAAAGATTTGTTATTTTTAAGTTTCTACAATAATATTGTGAGCCTTTCGAAGGGGGTGGGGGGCTCCGGGAATATCGTAAATGTCTTTAATGCCTTTCTCCTTAATAGAGCCCTGGTGATATTCTCAGATTACTTTTTGCCATTAATTACCTTATGTTGAATTTTACAAAGTGTCTTTGGCGGCAAAACGTGCGCGCTTGTTCGTTGATTGGCAATTATTAGGCTATATAGAGAGACATCACGTGCACTAAAATGTAAAATAAAGATTGGCTTAAAATTAGGAATGGGAAAAATGTGGGAAAACTAAAGTTTTTCAACTCAACTTTTACGTTATTTTCTTTTCTTAAATTGCATTGAAAATTCAATTGCCTAACCTCCCTTAAAAGTCACAAAATTGCCTTTTTAAAAAAATCACTGAAATTGTTCAACGGTAGTATGACGACTTTGCACTCACACCCAGAACTGCGCTTTTTCCAAGGACTTGATCTTGCAAATACAGGGTACGGAACCTCAATTCATTTAAAAGCATAAATTATTCATGGTACTTTGCAAAACTTTTAGATAATAATATCGCAGTCGCTATGAAATATTAAAAAAACTATGATGACATAAAAGAAGTCGTTAAACCAAACAATAAAGGTTGTGTTTGAAAAACTACTAAAAAGGTGGGGATCCATAATCAGTGGACGTTTGCACCAGGTTCTTAACTTATGAACTTAACGCCTTAAAATTGACCATTTTCATGCTTAGAATTTAGTTATTTTCATTTCCAATTACGGCCTTAATTGTTTCATTACCACGATACCGCTACAGAACGTAATTAGCATTCCTGCTAGCGTGTAAAACTTCAAAATGTTAAAACTTTGCTAAAACTTCAAAAAGCAGTCGTTATTTTTAGAAACTACCATTTTCGAATTATCATCAAACAATTATCGAAATACAATATCTTAAACACTTTCGCACTTAAAAATAACAGAAAATTTGCCGACCATAATTTTAAGAAAAATTGTGTACTTGGTCCTTTGGCCTCGACCATTCCTGTCCTTAGCCTCAAGAGGGTCTGTCCTCAAAAAGTCGATCCTTGGTCTTGGCCTCGGATTTTTTGAGTCCTTGACCTTAGCTTCGAACGTTGTGTCCTCAACTCTATCTCTGGTTGCAGTTACTGCTGTGGTGTCGACATCATAGATTTTTCAATAGGCTTTGGGCAGCAGACAAAAAGAGCTAAGAAAAGCTGTTGGCCTGATAACACGTTTCTTTTTTAGAGATGAATCTAGGATTTTAAAAATCCCTCATAATTTGTAACCGTACAAGATCAATTTTAAGTTGCAAACGTTCAGTCTATTTTAGTGCCGTCTCACTTTCAGCTTGTGCCCCCTTATTTCGTTTGCTCTGGCGACAACACAGCTTGATATTTCTTAACCATGCAATCTCGCTTAGTTAGTTTTGACGTGCATGTCTCAGTGCTTTTTCAGCATTATCAGACCATAGACTTTTTATTTAGTAGACTGAAAACCGACGCGCGGAGAAAAAGAGAAGGGATTGAAGAAAAAAAGTTTGATCTTAATGCAAAGGCTTTCTGCGGTCAGGCGTGTTCCACTGATTTGATTGGACATATTTATAGAACGAGTGAACCATGAAAAAAAAGTTGCGCTGATTGGACGAATCAGAATGTTCTAGAACAAATGAACCGTCAAGAAACAAAGACAAAACTGTCAGCTTCCAGTCTACTTGTAAAGAGTATATGATAAAACTATCAGTCTCAAGACCACATTCAAAAGTGGAACAAGTTTTTTGATTTTTAGGTCTTACAATTTTATTTTCACACTGTTTTAATTTTTTTAAGTTACTTTTGAAAAGTATCGGTAACGTCAAAAATGAAGCAAAGTACTGCGGTATCGGTACTTTTGATCAAAAGTACCGACGGTACCGGAACCAACAAGGTACCGGGGTACTGCCCACCTGTAGATTTAGGGACAAGTTCAATTCCCCAACGTCTACAACTTCTTATTACAAGGACAAAAGTTACCTTTCCTTGATTCTTCTTCTTTGGTCAACGAATTCTTTCTTGAAATTAATTTGAAAAATAAACAAACGAACTTCAACTTAACAAAAATTTCTGTAAATCAAATTTTTATTTATCAAAAAGTATCAAACTAGAACTGAAAGTCGAGTTAAAACAAAATCCGGTTTTTAAAAAAGCATTTAAGTCAAGTTTTTCACTGTTGACCAAAATGTTAGAAAAAGTTTAAAATGAATTCTCACCAAATTTGAACTTTACGTCTTGCTGTTTTCATGATATTGCAGTTCAAAGTTAACTATTTTCCTTTTACTTCAGTGTTGTCATTTTGCAAATGTTGTGACAGAACATAAGCTTTTGGAAAGTTGGCTTGAATTTACTTGAAAAGCAGCTAATTTATAATTCTGACGCTTTACTTTGTTTGGACAACAACACTGCCAAAAACACTAATTGAGAGTTACCAACATGCACTGAGTTTTTGAAATTTTGTTTGTTGTTGCCTGGTAAAATTTCTGAGGAGAAAAAGCTTTTCTGAGGGGAAATATAGATTGTCATATCTTGAGAACGGAAGGTCATAGAAATTTGGTGAAGTTAAGATCTTTATATTTGTCAAAACTTTTTGAGAAAAAACTGAGCAAAAAGTTTTCTACCTGAATGCCCTTTTTAAAGCAATGCAAAATCAAATGTACGCTTGCTTGATTAGTGCAAATAAAACTACAAACAACACGCCATAAATCTGCAAAATCAATCAATCAATCAATTACGTTTATTTATGCTCAAATCAAAATAATCAGATTTCAAAATACAGCACAGAAAAATAAAGCACCAGGAGATGGCGAAAATGACCGTCCGGTCTTCAAGTCAACCACCACCTGTCACAAGTCATGTAGCGTGAAAGTATGCTTTGAGAAAGTACATTTACACAAATAAACAAAAACAAAAAATCAATGAGTAAACAACAGCAAAAAATAAAAACAAACCATAGTTCAAATATTTACATAACATGACTCTGATAATGTCACGTTTATTTTAACCTAATCAAGAGTATATTTGCTAATGAAATGGAATTTTAGTTTCCGTTTGAATTGGCTGAAAGGTAATAATTTGAGTTCGTTTGGTACAATTTGCCATACTTTTGGTCCCATAAAAGAAAACGATTTTTTACCAAAATCTGTCCGTTTCCGAGGAATGAAGTAGTTATTCTTTGATGAGAGTCGTGTGTGATGTTTGTGCATCTGTGTTGCAAGGCAACAGATTTGGTTATCGTGCAATGTCATTTTGTTCTTTATTTGAAACATATTTTTTGCAATTTCTAAATTACAAATGTCATGTATTTTTAATAAATTTTGTTTGAAAAAGAGTGGAGTAGTGTGTTCAAGATATGGGCTACTAGTTATATTTCTGATAATACGTTTGTGTAATTTTTCAAGAGGATTGAGTGCGTTTGCGTGGGCCAGTCCCCACGAGGAAATGCAGTATTGCAAATGCGAATATATTAAGGAGAAATAAACAGTTTTAAGTGTTAGAAGGTCTACATATTGTCTTAATTTTAATATTGCCCATGATCCAGAAGAAAGTTTAGAACAAATCTGTTGAATATGTAGTTTCCAAGTTAATTTGTCATCAAATGTGATTCCTAAATACTTGATTTGAGATACTTGTTCAATTTTATGCTTGCCTATGGTAATTTTGAAATTAATCAAATCTTCTGAAATTGTTTTTTTTGTTATCAACATGTATTTAGATTTGTTATAGTTCAGTGATAGTTTGTTTAATCTCATCCATTCGTCAATCTTTGTCAATTCCTTATTCACATCATGTTGTAAAGTCGTTATGCAGGAGTTAGTCATTGTTAAGACTGTATCAACGGAAATAATTTTGTTGTGAAATTAGATATATAAGGCAAATCATTTACATAGATCAGGAACAGTAAAGGGCCTAAAGTAGAGCCCTGAGGTACTCCTCATTTGACTTTATTTAAGTCAGACTTAGTACCATTCACCATTGTATATTGACGTCTATCAGTGAGGTAGCTTTGGATAAGCTGTAATGGAATTCCTTGAAAGCCATAATTTTCTAGTTTCTTTAATAGGATTTCATGGTCAACAGTATCAAATGCTTTGCTTAGGTCTATAAACACAGAGCAAGTGATTTTTTTCTTGTCCAGATTTTCCAGAAAATCATCATAAAGTTGACGCACTGCTTGCGATGATGCACAGTTTTGTCTAAATCCGAATTGGTTTGGGGTATGTAATTCAAATTTTTCAACATATGTGTACATTTGTTCATAAATGCATTTTTCAAAAATTTTTGAAAGTGGACTAAAAAGTGTTATGGGTCTATAGTTGCAACATTCATTCTTTGGACCTTTTTTGCGTATTGGGACTATTTTACCAATTTTTAAAGAATCAGGAAATACTCCATTAATTAAACATTTGTTAAATAGATGTTCTAAGACAGCAGCTATGACAGATGCAGACATTTTGATGATTTTAATGGGAATATCTTCTGGGCCAGCACTTTTATTGACATTTAGTTGTTGTATGTAGGTTAAAATATCTGTAGTAGTAACTGGTTTGAAAAAGAAAGAATTACTTCAGTTTGCGATTGATGGATTTGGGGAGTTTGTGTTAGTTGCAGATGGTTTGTCAATCTAAGCTGCAATTTTTTGTCCAATTTCAGAAAAGTAATCATTTAACAGATTTGCCATTTTAATGTGGTCAGTGACTTTTATGCCTGCTTCATCAAGTAATTCAGTAATTTGCAAATTCGATCGTTTTTTGAATTTAGTGATGTCATTAATGGTTTTCCATGGTGTTCTCATGCTGTGTTTCGAATCATGAACAAGTTGAGAATAATATTCTCTTTTTGACAATTCTTTAATGTGAGACAACTTGTTGCGATAGGTTTTGTACAGTTTAACGTCCTCTGATTTTCCAGTGAGACTTATTTGGTACAGATTGTTTTTGGTCTTGCTCGAATTTAGCATGCCTTTTGTGATCCATGGCTTATTGCCGAGTTTAACCTCTTTTCTTGATTTTTTTCTTAATGGAGCATGTTTGTTCAAGGCGTTGACAAAGATTTGGAGAAAAGTTGCAAAATCATCTCTTGAGGAAAGAAGATCTAAAGTGAAATCTACTCTATCTAGTTCTTCAGATAGATCAACTATGAAATCTTCTGGTTTGAAAGACTTGTAATCTCTTATCATACTAGCTGCTGGAGTGCTTTTATTTTTTAAGTTATGTATCAGAACTGAAACAGGAAAATGATCTGAAAAATCATTCAATATAACATTGGATGTGATGTTTTGTGTTGTAGCATTGGTGTAAATGTGGTCAATAAGTGTGGAGCTCGTCAGCATTATTCGAGTAGGGTGTTTGATTAAAGGTAGGCAACCAGAGCTACAAAGCATGTCTACATAGTTTTTGACACTGCTTTTTGATTCATAGTCCATTAAGTTAATATTTACATCACCACTTGTGTAATATTGTGCCCTTTCCCTATTCAGTGTCGCCAGGGTTAGTTCAAAAGATTTGCTGAATTTAGTAAAATCATTTTGTGGATGCCTATATAAAACCCCAAAGACTTTTTTTTGTTGTTGTTTATGTTAATAGTTATCCATAATTCTTCACAACCCTCCGTATTAAGTTGATATTTATTTAAAGACTGGAAAGGTAAAGTTTCTTTAATGAACATTCCTACTCCACCTGCATTTGTATTAGAATTGTTTTGAATGAAAGTATAGCCTTGAAGTTGCATTTTAAACTCTGAGTGTAGTTTGGTTTCAGATATTGCTATTATTTCAGGTAACTTTCCAAGTTGTGTCACAAATTCCTCAAGTTTTTCAAAATGTTTGTTTAAACTTCGTGTATTGATGTGCAGCATGAAAAAATCATCATTAGTGCTGGTAGCATACTGTTTGTGAAATTTTTCAGGGGTTATGTAGTTATTTGAAAAGTCACATAAATTATCATCAAACATATGTAGAAAGTGGGACAAAGAACTTTTTCCCTCGTTAGAGTGGATTTCAGAAAATTCAGCTTTATTTAAGTTGTGAAATGGAAAAATTGTCTCATAGCATTTGATGCAAAAGTATGGCAAATTAGATTTACCCAATTCGGTAAACTCTTTTATTGACAGTTAAGAGCATTTTTGGTGAAGCCATTTTTGACAAATATCACAGTAAATGGCATTTTGATTGGATTTGCAAGATTTGGCACAGACAATGCAAGGAAATTTTGAAGGCATAAACAAAAACGGTTAAAAATATCAAAATGAAATCTATTT
Source organism: Trididemnum nubilum (assembly GCA_963965965.1). Lineage (NCBI taxonomy): Eukaryota > Metazoa > Chordata > Ascidiacea > Aplousobranchia > Didemnidae > Trididemnum > Trididemnum nubilum. The sequence continues at coordinate 31,939,875 of OZ014470.1, forward strand.
GCTCATATGTTCATATTGGCTAAAAGTATTACAATTACAGGCGGTTGTATGACGTTAACAACCTCAAACCCTCTGGCCAGCATCCGAAGTAGTTCAGATAAAATTGCCTGGAAAATTAATTGTTGAGGAGTGTCTTCTATGCGATCTATCTATGTATTTTGTATCAACTTTAGCATTCTGTCTACATCTGGAAAAGATTATAATAAACTACCGTGTTCAAATCTAACCGGAAACAGTATCTAGTAGCCCCCAAAGGTTAGGATACGATAATATGAAGCAAAAAAAAAAAGATTAGGAAATGCGCAGACAAAAATTATGAAAATTTATGAAAAATACACAAAAAACAGTCATGCTATATACCCTTCATACGATATAGCAAACCGTGGGGTATAATTTAAGCATCGAGTGCAATATACAGAACGTCACGCAACACGTAACTGAGCTATATTCTTGTAAACACATTTTTCTTAAATAATTAGATATGAAAAATTTTGTCAGTTCACAGAAACGCGTTTCTATGCAGTGTGGCAGAGAAAGTTGCAACATTATGTATAAATCCCTCTAATAAAAAAGTTGAAAAAAACACTCTTATCCCAAGCTCGCAAAAAAACATAAACAGTTCCATGAAACGGAGCCGAAAAAAGAAAACATGGCCACAGACGATTAGAACCAATGAATGTCGATTAACAGTCTGAGCATCAAAGTGAAGCGGTTAACAACACCAAGGAACCATTAGCGACAACAAAGCAACAGCTGAAAAAATCAATCAACTTGAAGATGACATCACAAAATCTCGAAAACTGGAGGGTCTTTTTCAGCTTTGCCACTGCATGTATTCGTGCTTAAAGAATTGGAATAGGGAGCTTCTGTTGTTGCTTGGGAATCAGACGGAAATACTGAATTAGCCGGAAAAGTAGAGATACGATGTGTTTCATTGAGCAAATAAGCAACCTTTAAACGATCAATTGATACATTCTTCAAACTGTCCTTAGTATTTGAAGTGAAAGTTTTGTCATTGCGCTGTACGACTACATAAGGACCTGAATATCTTGGCTGAAAAGCATCTTTAACAAAATCACTTCGCAACCAAACGTGTAAACACGTTTTTAGTTTTTCGTCATATGATGAGAATAATGAGACTTTATTCTCGTAGGAAAAGGATGAATAGCGGAAAAATGCGTAGACAAACTTCGTATCACATTACTTCGATGCACTTAGAGATTTTCGTTTGCATTAACAAACTGTCTAGGTTAATTCAAAGCTTGACTAAAAACTAAATCAGCGGGAGAACAATCGATTTCAACCTTACAAGTGTTTCGAATTGACAAAAGGACTAATGGCAAATTATGATACCAACGTTGAGGATCAACCTGCATCCGAAGAGCTGCTTTTAACTTTCTAATCGAATTCTCTACCAAACCATTATCTTGGGATGATACCTAGTAGTTCGATTACGCTGACATCCCGAAAATTGCAAGAATTGAGAAAACAAAAGAGACTCTAACTGTGCATCTTGATCTGTCATGATTACCTGAGGAACTCCGAAATGTGATAAGAAATGTGATAAGTAACAGTGCAAAAATGCATCAATAGTGGTTATTACTGTTGCATTTTTCATCAGAATAGCAGTTAAATACCGAGATACCTATCAATGATCCTTAAAATGTGCGAAAACCATTAGATTGAGGTAGAGGCCCAATCAGACTCGGGGGGGCATAAAAAACTTTTGGGGGCGCAAAAAAATTTTCCCTCAAATTCAAGAGTGAAGACCAAAAACAAAAATGAAAGGTCTTCATCGCAAAATCTGCGACAAAACAGTTCTTGCCTTAAAAGTTTGGTGTGAAGACCGCGAAGTCTTAGGCATTGTTGTGGCGTTTACTTCTGTTTTCCATTCTAGAACGAAAGTTTATTCACGCTTGGGGGGCACAAACAACATTTTGGGGGGACACAAGGCCCGAAATGCACTCCAGCGGCACCGAGCCTGTTACTTTCTTTTGAGGCACAATTTTTGCTTGGGCGGGCAAATTTTGTTTGGGGGGGGGCACAAGCAGTGATTTGGGGGGAGCACGGACTCGAAATGCCCCCCGTGGCACCGGGCCTTGGCCCAACCAAGTCTAAATTAATTTCTTGGAATCGAGCATTTGGTAAACTGTAGACCTTGAATTCACTAAAAGTATGTGATTGAATTTTTAATTATTACTCTGACGAACCAAAAAGGTTTGACGAACCCATGATGTAAAATCCTTTGTCATTTTTGGCCAAACAAACCTCTTCCTTACCAAACTCATTGAAGCAGGGATACCAGGGTGACTTAGAAAATGCTCTTTATCAAAAATCATCTAACTAAATTTGTTAGAAATAAACGGACGAAAGACACCTGCAGAAGTGTTTAAGTATGTCTGCATCATCTCTCTGCCGCTGCAATCTCACCATAATCAATTCTTTCACGAAAACATTAAACATTATTGATAGTAACAAAGCATCCGCAATGAAATTTTCAGAGCCTAATGTAGCCAATGTCATTCGTAAATTCAGTGAGATAGCTCATCTGTCTAGCACGATGACCAATTTCTTTCGATTTCGAAGATTAAAACGTACTAAAAAAGGTTTATGATCATTATAGATCGTGAATTCTTTGCACTCTGAAAAATGGCGAAAATGTCTAACTGCACTGTAAATAGCGAGCAATTCCCTATCGAATGTGGCATACTGTCTCTGAGTTTTATTCAATCGGCGAGAAAAAAATTTTGAACCGTAGTCAAACGATGCAATAAACTTTGTTTTCACGGATTTGGGTATCGATCTGGTACGGTTTGCTGATTCAGGACACGATAATCTCCTACCGACCAAAATTTACCCGTAACCTTTTTCGGAACTAATGAATCGGATAAAAGCACTCAGAATTGGATCTTTGTATGATTCCAAACTCAAGCATGAAATTAATTTCCGGCGTAAAAATTTCTAATTTTTCTGGTAACAAAAGACGTTCTCTCTAGCATGGCAAAGAAACCTATACGGTTTCAATTTCGTGAACATATCATGTTTCACTCACTGGTTTATCCTTATTAGGTGGTCTGATAATGTCTGGAAAATCTAAAAGTAGCTTAAAGTATTCATTCATCATCAAGAAAGGTTTTGGTATCTCAACATTGCAAATCTGTTTTACCTAACTCCACGAGGAATGCAAATGGCAATTCTTAAGAGTCGAATTAGCAAAATCAACTATCGAAGCATTTTGACACAAAAATCACCTTCTAAAATATTGTGATTCATATCTGCAATTATACTATCCATCTATACATTATTTTGTTGTCGAAAGACAAAGTCATAATGCGATTACCATAAGTTTTAACTGGTGAACCAATTACCGACACGAACGAAACATTCGACGTAAGAACATTCTTTTTAGATGCGGTAGGCTTAACAATCTTTAATAGGCAAGAGTTGACCGCTTTGTGGGTTATTCGGTGTGGGCGCAGTCACTACACAACGATCAATTAGTCTCCCTGCTGCCAATTACAAGGACGAACACATTTAGGAGCATTTTGACCAAAGCGTTAATAGTGAAAGCATAATCCACCAACAGCGTTTTTCCACCTTAAGTTTTGATTTCTAGGATAAATCGAAAAACGATCATGGTTCTGCTAAAAGTACCTCGGCTGAGATTAATTTGAACGTTGCGGCCAAAAATTTTGGGAAACAGGGTGTTGTACTTTAAGTTTAACATCTTTAACTTTTTGAAAATTTGGTCTAGTTGCTGGATTTGAAAATTTGGCCTAGTTGTACCAACAAATTGACCCCAAAATTTACTCGTAGCTCTGTCAGCAGCTTTTGCAAACTCGTCCATCAGACAACCAAAAATTATCGAAAAAGTAGCTTGAACCTCCTGTGGCAATCTCGTCATTAAAATTTTACAAAGTACAGCGTCAGACATATCTACTGAAGAAATAGCACCTTTAGCACAATTCAAAAGGCTTAACATCACCTTAGGAGAAAGCGCTTAAAAGCTCCCGTAAATGTTGATCCAAGCATTTGAAAAATTTTTGCATCGAGAAATTTTTAACATCATCAAATGTATGCTCTCCATCTAGCCATGGTTGTATATCCAAAAAGATTGGGCCATCCGAGCATGAAATTAAAGCATCAATTTTCTGATTATCGGAGCGTAAACCATTACAAAAATACAAAGGTTCAAATTATTTAAACCATCCAACGGATTTTCTTTTGTGAAGCGCTGGGTGATTCGTTCCCAAGGCGTCAGAATCACAATCGCATCCTCTGGCAAAACCACTGAAGACCGAGCCAGACCAGAAACGGAAGTGCCGCTATTTATATTTAGACCCTTAATTGGAACCATCGAGCTCGCATCGCGTGTTCCTTTGTTTTTACTTGGCCATTTTCAAACTAACGAGTGTGATATTTCAGACTTTTGCTTATCATTCAAGAACGGTTTGATCTAGCTACATGAAATTTTGACAGCAGTTTGAGATTAATAAGTTGCATGTTTGTACCAAATTTCGAGGCAATTAGTCACGGGACTTTGGTTTTAGGACCCCGAAAACCTCCCAGAAAGTTTGGCGTAAAAAGCCGTTTCAATCAAAAACCGCTTAAGTACGACAAAAAATATTTCATACGGTTATATGTCTTAAGATAGCCTTTCATTCCTACCAATCCACTTTTGGCCGCGATGAGTTTTTTTCTTTGTTTTTTTCCTTTTTTTTTCTTTTTTTCTTCCTAAATCTTGCACGCTCTTCTCCTTAATCGCAAAACATTGAAATCTAATTTTTGCGAAAAAATGTTGAGCTGCAAACGCAATTTTGTCTCCTAAAATTTTTTTTGGGAATTTCCTAGAGAACTTCCCCAAAATGGGCCCCAAAAATCAGTTTTTTGAATTGCTCCATCTAGGACGCTAGTTCTTTTTGATAACAGTAGATATTTACCAGACAAATTTTTTGACATAGTTCCAACGGCTTAGGCATGGATTATGATGTTTTTTTATTATGATCAATCTCTATGTTGTCAGTTAAATATATATATTGACAATGTTTGAAATTCCAAACCCTCTTTTCCCAGAAGATATCTATAATTAATTTTTTAACGGGAAAGCGAAAGTTTTTTTTTTTTTTTTGAGAATCTCATTGTTTAACATGCAGCGGCTGTTCACTGAGATTGCTTCTCAGCAAGCTCTCATCTAGTTACTGCTTGACTCTGCTGCAGCCTTGGCGTATTCTTTGAATTTTATCCAGTATTACTATCAACATTACAGCATCTTCATACTTTTCAGACTTACCGGTAAAGCTTTCGGATTGTGATCGAGTATTGTACCGAAATAAGTACATAACATAATTAAGCAAAGATTCAATAAACGACAAATCAGCGTTACTACAAAGATATAAGCTACTATCAATCAGTCAAGTTACGATTTGTCTATGTGAGCTAATTAAAAACATGAACACGTCACAGTAATTCTCACAAACACGAAATTTCAGAAAAACGAATATTCAAAATTAACGCCAAAGTCCAAATAAGATTTCCAAGAAAAACTATATTGTTCGAAATATTGTCTCGAATGTATTCTTTGAAAGAAACGATAAAGAATTTAGCTCCAAAATAAAGAACGACTTAACGAATTTATCCAATCAACTTATATTGTTTCGAATGATTGTTCCGATACCAAATCAAATCAAGTGCGTTTTGTCACCTCTCCTTTTCATTGTTTACATGAATTGGATCGACAAATGCAGCCAAGCTGATGAGTGTGCCACGATTGGAAATTGCAAAATTAGTCGTCTGCTATTCGCTGATGATTTGGTTCTGCTTTCTTCCACAGAATCTGGCCTCCAGCGCGCATTAAATAGCTTTGCAGATGCATGCAACACCGCCAGAATGAAAATAAGCACGGCCAAAACTGAGGTATTTCATCTTTCAAGAAACCCTGATCAGTGCGTATTACAAGTGAATGGAGCGACACTGAAGCAGGTAGAGAAGTTCAAGTATCTTGGGGTTGCATTTACGAGTGACGGAAGGCAAGACGAAGAACTGGATACCCAAATAGGCAAGGCTATTGCAATAATACGAGCTTTGCACTACTCGGTTGTCATGAAACGAGAATTGACGAAAAAGGCAAAGCTCTCAATTTTCAAAGCAGTTTTCGTCCCCATTCTCACTTATGGTCATGAATCTTGGGTAATGACCGAAAGAATGCGATCACAAGTGCAAGCGTCCGAAATGAGGTTTTTACGAAGAATCGAAGGAGTTACACTGTCTAACAAGGTGCGTAGCTCTGAAATTCGAAAATCTCTTAACATCGAGCCGTTACTTCTCCAAATTGAAAGATCTCAGCTTAGATGGTTTGGCCATGTAAGCAGAATGCCTCAGGAAAAACTCCCCAAACAAGCTTTACTTGCCAAAGCAAATGGGAGAAGACCAGTTGGACGACCTAGAACTAGATGGACCGATTACATTGAGGATCTTGGATGGAATCGCTTGGTACTTCGCCCAAGCGAAATGATGGAGGTGATGGAAGACCGTGAGGTGTGGTGGTTTAATCTTGAGCTACTGCCCCTGCAACCCTCACGGAAAATCGGGCAATGAAGAAAGAAGAAAGAAAGAAGTTCCGATACTAAGCGCAGTTTTACGGTTCAAAGGTCACTAATTTGTAGCTAGAGTTCACAAATTTGTAAGTCGGGGTCACAAATTTGTAGCGTTAGGGAAAAATTCAATTCCCAACGTCTACAGGTTACTATTAGTATGAAAGTTACTTTTTCTTGATTCTTCTTTCTTCTTTAGTTAACGAATTTTTTCGTGAAAGTAATTTGGAAAATTAACAAACAAATTTTAACTTAAAAATTTCTGTAAATCAAAATTTAAATTATCAAAAGGTATCAAACTAAAACTAAAAGTCGAGTTGAAACGAAATCCGGTTTCTAAAGCAATGCAAAATCAAATGTACCCTTGCTTGATTGGTGCAAAGCGCACGTACACTGTAAACAATGTCACAAATCTTCAAAAATAAATACCGGGTTCAAATCTAACCGGAAACACTATACACCAATGGCTTCAATGTTGCATGTTCTATTTTTAGGACAAAATCAATAAAATATTTGCTGAGCCCGGAAAAGCTTTTGTGTAATTTATCAATTACTCAGGTAAGAGCGACATGACAATGAGTTTACTTGAGAAAGAAGCACACCCGGGAGTGCGATCTTTTTGCGGATGGACTCCTGCGCACTATGCAGCAGAAGGAGGGAGAACTCATGTTTTGAGGTAGGTGTAAAACGTTTTGCTGAGATTTTGTTTGAAGGAGTGAAAAATTGAATTGGTTTTCGTTTCTCGTAATGTGAAAAATAAGTACTGGTATATGTTTGAAAAAGACATTACTGTGGTACAGTGATTCTTAACCTGTGGGTAATTACTCCCGAAGGGGTTATTTGTCATTTTGAAAGGGGTAAAGTAAATTTTTTTAAAATAAAAAGAAATCACTTCTATGGCTAACGCTTATCGTGTGGGGCTACCAACTCTAAAACTTTCGATTTGATTCACTCTCACCTTGCTTTCTATGATGTCATAGTTTAATATTAAGTAGTCAAAACTAGTTCACTGTGACTAGGTCTTTTTTTTATTTCTCTTGCTTCATAAACAATTGATAGTCTAGTCCAGTTAGTAATAAGCGTGAGGTGAGCATTTGTTATATTGCGATTTTGTATTTTTTTTCTGAAATTGAAAAACGACGTAATTTTCGTGGATTAGCAAACCATTTTCAGGCGAAGAAAACTTTATTTGTGATGATGATATGGCAGCAAAATAAAGTTTCTTCAACTGCGCGAAGATGCACGTTTTAAAACCGACTTAACCAGGGAGAATATAGAAGATTATGGGGCTGGCATTAAAAATACACGTTACATTCTTTCAGAAAAAGTTTTGAGTTTTTTCGTTCACTTTCCTTCAACTTATTGCTGTGAAGTAAGATTTTCTTCGATGGTGTTCATAAAGACAAAATATCGAAACAGGCTTCAGATTGATGATGATATGCGATGTTTTCTTTCCTTCACTCAGCTTAGATATGAAGGCTTAATGGCATAAAAGCAGCATCAACCTTCTCATTAATGCATTTGAAATAAAAGAATAACCGTATTTTTCTGCGTGTTTGTTTTAGGTTGCAAGCTGTTACAGTTGCTGTTTTTCTAAAAGGGGTAACTGATATACATCAAAATATTTCAGGGGTAATAACATAAGAAAGTTTAAGAACCACTGCTGTAATGGATTTCTCTCCAGTTTACGAATAGTATTGATAACCAAGAATGGAAAGGGCAACTATGAAGAGTAGCCGGAAACTTTTAGTTTCATTGGTTCTGCATTTAAAAAAACTTGATTCTCTAAGCGAGGATATGTGATATTTCGAATTGCATACCGTTTTGTAACCAACAGCGAATTTTTAATTGCAGCCCCAATCCCTTTTTTGAGACTCATGGCACACTTTAAACTGAATTAAATAATTTTGATAAGTATTTAGTAGTCGTAACAAATGAATAAAAAATGCAAGCTCCACTAGTCCTTTAAACAATCTCACTGAAATCTGTTTCAGGATCTTGCTTCTAGAGGTGAAGTCTCTAGGACGTCCTTGGTCTCGAGGACACTGTTTAAAGTCCTTGGTCTTGACTCGAAGGCTGCAAGTCCTTAAAAATATCTTGTTCTCGGCTCGAGGACTGCATCATTTTTTGATTAGTTAAAAAGGAAAATAATCAAATAAAAAATAACGTAAACTTCTAACCTGTCAATTTGTTTCCTTTCCTTATTTGAAAAACAATACACCGGTAATGTGGTAGCAAGCCATAGTTAACTTTATTTTAAATGGCATTGTGTGAAAAGCTCTTATCGAACTACGAGGGGGCAAAAGGCATTGTAGAAAAGCTCTTTTTATTTCTGCAAATGCTTTCGGTGTGGGTACTTCTGCTAATTCTTCTGTTCCAAACAGCAAAGCACCAGGGCCAAAAAAAGAGAACCGGGGGTCTGGAAACAAACATTTTTGAGTTGCTGATGCTACAACATGACCGTGCCTACTTGAATGTGGATTCAGAAGAAAGTATGTGCGTAATAATAAAATGCTGTACAGCTATAGGCATTGACTATTATACTAACTATGTTAGTGTTTAGTGAGCAGAGGTGGAATCCTCGAGGACGTTCTTGGCCTAGAGAATGTCCTTGAGGACACATTTTGATGTCCTTGGCCTTTGCCTCAAAGCCTCAAGTCCTCGAAAATTGCCCTGTCCTCTGCTCGAGGACAGCAGTATTTTTTAAATCGTTACAATTTTGTACATCGCTTTAAAAAATTTTTTGCAGACCATTTTTTGGAGATCACCTGAAAAAATTTTGGAAGACCTTTTTTTTGGAGAACACTTGCGCTTGTGTCCTTGGTCCTTGGTCTTGGCCTCGAGCATTCTGTCCTTGGCCTCGAGAGGGTCTGTCCTTGGAAGGGCTGTCCTTAGCCTTGGTCTTGTACAGGCGCGTAGCAAGGAATTCGCAAGGGGGGCTGTGTGTTCAGGGTCTGTAGGCGGAACCCCCAGCCGCCGGAGGCACGGAGGTCTGGGGGCGGAGCTCCTCGCGCTCGAAAATTTTGCATTTTTTGGCAAAAATAACTTAATTTTAGGGCTATTTTGATAAACAAATAATGTTTTGTAGCCCTCCCCCTATTCCTTAGTTTATAGTATATTTGTTGATGACACCTATGTTTAGCATTTTGACTCTTGCAATCAAATGTGATTGCTTATTTTTGACCATTTTTCAAAGTTTTTATTTGTTTGTGAGTTAAATTTTTGACAAATTAGCACGCCCCTTGAATATATGTTTCAAAAGATGTTTTAAATCACTACTTAGTCCACTCCAGTGCATAAAACAGTCTCAAAATGCTAAAAACGGAGTGTTTTTCTCATTCTGCATTTTAGTCGACATGCCAATGGGGGGAGGGAGGGCTAAAGCCCCTCCGCCCCCCTAGCTACGCTACTGATCTCGGATTTTGTTGTGTGTCCTTGGCCTCGAGCTTTGTGTCCTCGACTCCAGCTCTGTTCGTGAGCGAATATTGCGAAGAATTTGTTTTGAGATAAGAAACAACAACTTTAATCACAGGCATGCGATCTGGGGCAAAGCTTAAAAGTAAAGTCGTTTAAATAAAAATTTCCGACTGGGGACTAATGGGACCCACAAAAATTCTTCGAGTCAAACAGCCGCCGACTAAAGATTAAATCTAAAAAATAAGCAAAAAGGTAAGAATATATAAAGGTATAAGTTTAAGAGCTGTTTGTATTACAGCCAGGATAAAAAAAAAGAAGATGACACGTTATTGTCGAATTGCATTTGTTTACACAATGATTTAAACTTTGGTTGAGATAATAGTTTTATGTTGGAGGGTGCAAAAAAATTTCAAATTTTAACGCCTTGGTAGAGGAAAAATTTTTGTAATTTGGTAGTTTTAAATAAAGGGATACGCAATTGAGAAAAGCTAGCTGCACGAGTTGATTAAGAATGTGAGAGACCTGACTTTTGAAAATATTTAACTAAACAAGGAGGATGTTTCTTTGTGTCAATGCGGTGCATAATTTTTGCAACTTCTAGTTGATATATTTTAGCGAGTTTAAGCACACCTAATTGACTATACTGTAAGAGGACTTGGAGAATCATTTCATTTAGCTTTAGCTATAGCATTTACAGTTATTTTAGTAAGTAATTAATCATGGAAATATAGGTTTGAAAGGTGGAACCCCGTACAGGAATTGCACAAATTAGGTGGCATTCAATTAAATCATGGTAAAGTTGCAATAATATGTTTCGGGGAAGGTAATGCTTTGATTTTGCAACAATGCATACTGCGCAGACAACTTTTCGTTCAACTATTTTTGTGTCTTTCTTAAAATTCAGTTTATCGTCGATATTCAGACCGAGATATTTGACGTTTTGTTGAACAGAAATCCGTGACTTACCACATTTAGATTAATAAAATAATCAAATATTAATTTTTTATTTTTGGAAAGATTACCATAGCTCTAGTTTTACTAGCCTTTATTGTCAACTTATTTGCAAGCATCCATTGTCGTGCCATTTTCATTTCCTACTGATTTATTAAGAGTTTCAAGTCGGGTTTGTATGCTTTTACGTTTATGCATGTATCATCCGCGTACAAAACTGGGGTTGATCTAAAATAGTTAAAAATGTCATTAACGTACAGTATATTGAGAAGAGTATCGGGCCAAGGATCGATCCCTGTGGCACTCCAGACTTTACAATTTTCAGTGATGAGTAAAAACTATTTATAGAAACATACAGTTTACGTTCAGCCAAATAGGAAGTAAATAAGTCGAATGTGTTTCCACGTATGCCATAATGTTCAAGCTTTTGTAACAATATGGAACGTGACGCGGTGTCGAACACTTTTTTCAAATCAAGAAAAATTAAACCAGTGTATTGATTTTTGCTCATGTTGGTGCTTTTTCCATTTATAACGTCAAGCATTGCGTGCGTAGGAAATAATTTAGAGCAAAAGCTGTGTTGGTTATTGTGCACAATACTGTGTTTTTTCTAAAGAAATTTTTCAGTCTAGCAAGAACAAATTTTTAAGAAGTTAGACAATACAGAAATAGGACGGTATAGTTATTCACCTCCGTTTTAGATCCAGTTTTAAATACAGGTATAACTTTACTTTAGCAATTTTTAGGCATTCTGGAAACATATCAATTTCAAAAGATAGAAAATATAAATGAGTTATATACGAGCAAATCATATGGTTTGCAGTATGAATAAGCTTCAATATTAACATAACCAGATTTACAAAGGCCGAGGGAATTAATGGCATTATAGATTTCGTTATATTAAGGTGATTCAAAAAAAGTGGAGGGCATTCCGCGTTTTGGCCGAAATTTGCGATAAGAATTAACCAAGGAATTTATTTTGTTCGCCAACTTGATTTCTACTGAAGTAAAATGCTTATTAAATTTCTCGGCAATTTGATGATTTTCAACTAATTCTCGATCGTTGTAAATTAATTGGTTGATTTTTCTGCTAAACGTTTTTGGTTTATTGAAAGGGATCATAGACTTAATTAATTGCCAGTTTTGTTCTTGGAAAGTCTTTATTGTTCAAGAATTGTTCTCTAAAATAATTCTTTTTTGCTTTGGCTTTAGCTTTGTTGAGCTTATTTATTAGCAAAATTTTTCTCGACCTGTTTCTCAGTTTCATCGCCATTCAAGTAATAGCTTTTGTACAATTTTCCTTTTTGTCGAATCTTACTTAAAAGTTGTTTTGTAATCCAAGGTTTGGCATGGAGTTTGCGCTGCTTTCTTGAAAGTTTTTTCGTGGTGCATGAATTTCAATGGTATTTTTCTATTACCTTGAGAAACTCAGAATAAAGTTGGTTAAAATTGTTTGATTAGCTTTGGCAAATGAAAGAAAAAGTAACTAAAGATATTTTTCAAATTTAATGCACAAAGCTTTAGGATTAAATGTACTCTTATCTCTACGAAAAATGGTTTCAGGATTGGATTTGTGCTTACAGTGGTAAATAGTTAACGAGAAAACAAGATAATGGTCGCTGAAGTAGGTTTGAATGACTACTGGAAGTAACAGCTTGGGCTCATTGGTTATAATATTATCAACGATAGCGTATGATGTGTTAGTAACACGAGAAGGTATAGTAATTAATGGGTAACAATTGTTACTTAATAGCATATTAATTAACTTATCCACAGAATTTGTCGCAGTTGGGGTAGTGTTTATATTGAAATCTCCCAAGAGAAAAAACGTTTGGTTTGATTTTGCAATTTTGTCATCATGTTTGCTGGCTGGGTGACGAAAAGCTACTCCTACAATGTAATTTATTGTATTTTTAAGATTAAGCGGTTTTATCCAAAAATTTTCGCAATCGGCATTTTCAATATTGTAGTCTTGAGTGGTTTCAAAATGAAATTTGTTTGAGATATACATTGCAACTCCACTTGCATTAGTAACAGTTGCAGGAGAGCGATGAAACGTGTAATCAGGAATTGGGAGATTTTTTATTAAATCAGCTTTAAGCCACGTTTCAGAAATACATGTTATTTTAGGAGGATTAGGAAAAATTTCTAGTACTTTTCTCAACGAGGAAAATTTTTTTGTCAGTGATCTTACGTTTAAATGCGATAAAAAGGTAATTTTGTGGTCTGTAAGGAAAAACCTGGTGATCAGGGTAAAAGCACTTACAAGAAAAATATGTCGCTTTAAATCAGAGAAGAATTGCTGAAAATCATCATCATTAGTCATGGCTGCTTGATGAGACAAAAAGCACCCCTTTGAGTCACGATAAAAGTTAAAAAAAAACATTAACAAACTGAAGATACAACATGAAACGTAAGAAAAGAAAACAAGATAGCAACAGTTAGTTATCACAAAACTCTAGAGTTGCGGTAGATAAAAAATTTCACAATTATCTAGACTTGTCTTTCTTTGAGTAGCTTAAAAATAATCAACCTAAATCTAGGAAGCACGCTTCGGCAAAACCTGATAAGCAATATTTAACCGAAAACGTGCTTTTCAAGTTACTTGCAGTGCTAAAAATATTTTCCCTGGGTAAAAATTAATTTAAATTTTTGATCATTTTTTTGGTGATGAATAGATTGATAATATACTTGACAATAAGGCCTAATAAAAGTGTCTAACGCTAAAAGTGGATTTCTCGAAGCATTTTTCCGATTTTCTCGACTTATTAACCCCCGCCGAAACGTGCCTCATATTTAACCAAGATTAGCCAAGAACAGCTAAAGCATGTGAAATGAAGGGTTATAATGAAACGGTTATTTCTCAGAATCGGTACTACTATCGGAATCCGATTTATCACCATCGGGGAGATGCATGCGTTTACCGTCCACAAGCAAGCAATATTCACTACCAATTAGTTTCCACATAGTTTTTCTTTCGTTACGTCTTGGATCACAGAACACGGAAATCAGTTTGCTTCGTTGCAGTTGTAATTCTTTCGACAAATCTTCGGTTGCACAAACATACGGAGAATAGTTGTTTTCTGAGCGTCTTTTCTCATTATAACTTTTCAAGTTTTTGAGATTTTTGGTAAATTTATATTTGTCGAATAAATTTCACCATACGTTTAAAAACTTTACCATAACACGCCGATTAATTTTGCGGCGACTTTTATTAAAGATTGAGTGTTGCCGAAGCAGATTAATGTTCGCAATCGCAATCGAGTTTGGGTCTTTTGTATGGAGACCTTCAACAAGAAATTTGGAACAACCATTTGGTTTAATCACGGTTTACCATTCATTACTGGGATTCTCATTAACACGAATAATGTAGTTGAACCTTTTACTGTATAGATCGCGACTCAATAACTCGTACCTGACTTGCTTTTTAATATCCTCGTTTTCGGCTTTCAAGTTGTCAAATTTCTTGCATAAGTTCAGTTAAAGCATTTTCATGATTAATTTGATTTTTCTCCAGACATTCAGTTTTTTCATTTGTTTTTTGTGCTCTTTTTTCAACTTGGCAAAACCCTTTTCAAGCCTGTCCATTCTTTGTATTAATCTAGTAACAGATTCTAACAGTAAATCAATTTTCTTCTCCATTCCAGTCACTCTTGTATGTTGAATAAAAATAGGTAGCTTAGTTTGACCATAGACTCTTTATTGATAGACTGGAAACTGACAGTTTGTCTTTTTTTCTTGACGGTTCATTTGTTCTAAATTATGCCAATCCATCCAATCAGCGCGACTTGTTTCTTCACAATTTACTCGTTCTATGAATATGTCCCACCAAATCAGTCGAATACGCTTGACCGCAAAAAATCTTCAAAACAAGAGCAACTTTTTTTATTCAATCCTCTTCTCTTTTTCTTCGCGCGTCTGTATCTAGTCTACTAAATAAAGTGTCTATATGGTTTGACTGTACTTGGTGTTGACTTAAATCAAGCTTGTTGATCGATGGCTGCAACGCAGAGTTCTTGTGAAACTAACAGCTAGCTTTTGCTAAAAACTAACAGCTCATGAAACACGTCTGTTCACTATAAAAGCAAATGTAGCGTTGTCTGCTACAATCAGTCAACTAACCACAAAGAAGAAATATCTGGAACCAATGGGTTAAAAATCAGCAGATCATTACAGCTCTGAGGCTGCGCAGTCGAGCCGGTTAACCGTAATCGGGACGTGTCCTTTTGACATCGGATGACGCTGCACAAGCGCTCGAATGATAAAAGCAAGCACTCAAATGATAGAAGCAACCATCCTTGTACTTGGCCTCGAGAGGGTCTGTCCTCGAAAAGTCAGTATTTGGCCTAGGATTTTCTTGAGGATTTGGCTTCGAACATTGGATCCTCGACTCCACCTTTTCTTGCTTCGAAGTCATCTGACTGTCCCCACACAGCCAATATCAAAATTTCTCACGGTTCGCTGATGACACTTGTCACTAATGCCGCTCTCACACTTTAGCGACTTTGACTGCGACACCACTACGAATTGTGCATGTTTCAGATTTCTGACTCTCCACGCAGTTTCAGCGCATTCGCAGTGAAGTAGCCAACGAGTAAAACATTTTTAACTTGTTCAAAAATGTTTCAATTAGCAGCTCATTCTTCGTGGAGTTATACTGGAGTCTCCGAGGGTTTGCAGTGAATTTGCCATCGAATTGATGGAAAATGCACTGCGAAACTCACGGAGACTCCAGTGAGACTTGGCGAATTCATGAAGATTGCTCGGGAATCACATTAAGTTTAACGAAAGAGAGGGTTGTTCGATTATATTTCAACAAATGCCAAATACCCTAGGTTGGAAAATTTATATAAAATGCTTATAGATCATCTACTCGTACATAGGATAGCACAAGCGATATAAAGTTTTTTTTTGAAATCGAACTGTCCATTAATACGAAATCAAAAATCACTGCTAAATGTCAGACGAGAGTATGTAAAAATGCAAAAATTAATTTTGAGGCCCTTGTTTATGGCAGAAAGTTGTTTTTGTGTCAAAATATATGTTTGGGTAGTTGGGAAATCTAAATTTGGGGGTTTAATTGAGGCTAATTTTGTTATAAAATTTTGTTTTGATAGTTTTTTTACTTTTTTTTGGTAAATTGGATCAAAAATTGGGAATAAAGGGTTGAATAAAATTTTGAAACAAAAATACTTTTGGGTAGTATAAAGGTTGTTCTTTCTTTTTGATAAAGAATTTCGGAAGACAATTGATTAGCAATGTGTGTCTACAGAACAAATTGTTTTGCTAATATATCACAACCTGACTATTCAGCTACCAAGATAATGCAACAAAAACAGCACATGAAAATTTCTTCATTTAAGAGAACTGACAGTATTGATGTGCAAAGAGACAAATTTGAGTATTTTAGTTTTACCATACAATGCAGCTGAGCGAATAACAATACAGGTGCATGTAACATGTAACGAACATTAGTAGACGTTTTGGCGGCAAATTATATATAGCATTATATTAGTCTTGCTGATTAATATAATAAATGCTAGTCAATCACAAGACTGGTGTCATTTTTGCAATGGTGTTCAGTGCATTTTTGTTATAAAATACAATTTTAATCATTGCAAAAGATCTACACAGGATGTTTCAAAACTAACATACCAATATACTGGCATTATTTCGATAATATAATGAAATCACATTCAATTGAAACCACATGCACAGGAGAATATTAAGCAAGGTGTCGAACCGAACCTGAACCCGAACCGTAAACCCAATGAACCGTTTCATTTTGGTGAACCCGAACCGAACCTGAACCAGCAAAATTTTACTTCAGTGAACCTGAACCAAACCTGAACCCTCAAAATTGTGCTCAAGTGAACCCAAACCGAACCTGAACCTTTAACAAAAGTAAGAACATATTTTTATATATCCGAATGCCGCTGGCGCTGGTACACGCACAATAAGAGCAGTGGTGATCATCAACAGAATCAGCAATTTCTCCTTTTTTTTCTGGACGAGGCGAGTAACGACAGTTAAATTTTAAATCAATGAACCCGAACCGAACCTGAACCAGTAATATTTTACTTGAGTAAACCTGAACTAAACCTGAACCTCGAAAATGGTGCTCAAGTGAACCCGAACCAAACCTGAACCGCTAAAATATTTTGAGCAGGAGCTAAACCTGAACCCGAACCGTTATTTGAAACGGTTCGACACCCTGATATTAAGGTCCTGGGAGAAAATAGCTCAACAAAGCACACTCAAAATTTCTTAATACTGTACATAAGTATTGACCTAAGTAAGCAATTCAGATGTTTGATAATATGGTATTTTTTAATAATTTCTTTGCCTAGTTCTTTTTCGTAATGAGCACAATTTAAAAAATTAATCCTGATAACAATGAGATGCTAACTGTAATTGACCTTATTTAATTAATCAGTACTATTAACAGTTTAGGTTTATTAAACTTTTTCAGTTATTTGATAATTACTGCGTAAATTTTTAATAACTGGCCGAAAAATTGAACATTTTGCTCTAAAAATAACTAAAAAAATTAAAATATTTTGCATACAAGCTCTAAAATAATGTACGCAAAATTGGTGAGAATGATCAAAATATCTTTTATTAATTTTAGTTACCACTTTATATAACCTAATTTGCACAAACAATCACTAATTGATATCATTTGGTGAAATACAATCAAATAAAAATCATTCATGGCAACCAAACTCATAATGAAGCACTGCAGAGAATGATCTCTGAATATTGCTCAATAAGGAAAATTTTTTGATTCTGATACATACATAGGCTAGCCATGTTTTTGTTGTATGATTATGAAACAACTGCAATTGTTTTGAAACAATCAATATTTGTATTTATATAGAGTAAGCAATAAATTCAAAAATTGAAAAAACAAAGTAGGAATTTTTGGAAGCTTGTTTCAAAAAATACCACATAGGTAATGAAGACTACAATTGTCATGAAAAAACAAAACGGCAATGAAAAATGTTTATTGTCAAGACTTTAAGGCATATTTGTTTTTTTATGTTGTACAATCCTTCATTCCTATTTTCGGGCCTCAACTTAGGCCCCAAAATTAAAAAAACTTTGAATAACAAACTTTCTGGAGAAATTATCATAAAAATAACCCAAAATTTTGATTCCTTGCCCCCAAAAACATGTATTTAGACACAAAAACCAATTCGATACCTTTAGCAAAACTCGTAAAATCTAAACTTAAAATTTTTCATACTTGCGTCTGCCATCTAGTAGTGACTCTAAATATCTCAGCAACCATTGGGTTGATTTAACACAATTTTTTGCAGGTTGATCAGTACGCCAGCCTGTGTCTATAAAATGGTTGATTGATTCTTTTCCAGGGGTTGGGTATAAAAATCCTCAAAATTTTTTTGAAATATAATGGTATAAACCGTGACGTAGTTGATTGTTTTGTAATAAATTTTATTTTGCAAAATAATGAGTGTTGAAAAAGTAATGGTAAAATAAATTCTTTGGTGAATGTCAGCTAGTAGGCAAAGGTAGGATTTATAACTAAAAACTCCTTGCCAGGAGCTAATGAAACTGCGTGTATTGAAATATGGCCCAAAGTTACGGTTGTGAACTCGATAAAATACAAATTGGCAAACTTTAAACCAGTGATTCTTTACCTTTCTTGTGTTGTTACCCTGAAAATATTTTGATGTATATCAGTTACCCCTTTTAGTAAAACAGCAACTATAATAGCTTCCAATCCAAAACAAACACACAGAAAAATAAGGTCATTTTTTATTATAAATGCATTTAATGAGAAGGTTGATGCTGCGTTTTTGCTATTAAGCATTCTAATCTAGGCTGAGTGCCGAAAAGAAAACATCTCATATCATTATCAGTCACAAGCCTGTTTCGATATTTTATCTTTATGGACACCATTGACAAAAACCCCACTTCACAACAATAAGTTGGAAGGAAATTCAATGAAACTCAAAGCTTTTACTGTATTGAAAGGATGGGGTATTCAATGGGCTATTCATTTTCAATATCAGCCCAAAAATTTCCAATATCCTCTCTGGTTAAATCAGTTTTTAGGCGCGCATCTTCGTGCAATTGAAGAAGCTCTGTTTTTGCTGTCGTATCATCATCATCTGTTATAAATGGATTTTTTTCAACTGAAAATGGCTTGCTAATCACAAAAAATTATGTCGCTCGAAATTCCAAGAAAATATCGCTTAATCGGATCATAACAAATGCTCACCTCACGCCTATTGGTAACTGGACAAGACTATCAATTGTTTACGAAACAAAAGATTTTAAAGAGACCCTATAGTTCAGACTAATTAGTATTAAACTATGACATCGCAGAAAGTCTGGTGATAGTGAAGCAAAATGAAATTTTTAGAGCTAGTAACCCCACACAAGAAACATTAGTAGGTCCACACGACAGCCGTAGAAGATTTCTTCTTATTTTCAAAAAATTTACATTACCCCTATTAAAATGCCAAATTACCCGTTTGGGGGTAATTAGCACAAGTTAAGAACCACTGCTTTGAACAAAACGTTAATACTGAATTGGAAAGCATGAAAACTTTGAATTTTTTAATAGTCAGTGTTCAAAATTTTCTATCATTTTGGAACTTTCGGTAATTTTAGTAATTATGTAACTTGGTTTTAAATTTAGTTTTAAAATTAGAATGATTGTTGGGGTTGGCAACGTAAATGTTTGCTATGCCTGCACCACTATGGAATTATCTTTGTATCAGATATAGTGCAGCAGCAGCAGATAACAATTTACCATGAAAAGGTTACAGCGACAAACCCAAGTCCGTTATTACATGCAAGAAGGAAAAAATATGTGACAAAAAAAGAATCCAAGTTTATGCTTAAAAAATGCCACAATGAAACATTTAGATGCCTATCAGCGTCTCAGTTCACAAGCTAAAGATTTCTTCATTATGTTGTGGATAAAAGAAGGAGGTAAAAAGAAATATGCCGAAAATTAAACACGTGTCCAGTTAGAATAGAAGAGAAAAACAGTTTATGAGCCTGAGCAATACGAACACATACAAAACAAACACACATAAAACAAAATTACGGTCAGTTTGTTCAGGCCAGAAAGCACCGCCGAACCAGAAGGTTTTTTAATCCAAGGTGCTTCCTGACTTGTTGCTTGACAGTGTGAAAACTTAGAGAAGAAAAAACCATCAAATTAAAAAGAAACAGACAATTATTTTGTTCAACTGATATAACCGCAAGAGAAAATCGATACACAATATTACAAAGTTAAATGATGGATTTCCGGAACATGGAGCAAACAAGTTAAAAAAGATATATAGTTTTGGATAGCTTCTTGTTTTATCTTTTTTTTGAATGATAACCAAGATAGTTCTTTTACTTCAGGTTCAATTTTTCCCCACAATTCTATTCCTCTATACGTCAGAGACTTTTTCCCTGCTGACGTTTGAACGCGAGGTTTAAAATATACTAAGTTATGTTTTGCTCTAGTATTGTGACTGTGAATTTTGGAGGTATCAACAAAAAATTAGTTGAGAGCAGTTTTAAATTTCTTGTGATGAAGCTGATACATGAATTTTGCTAGTTCAAGTAGGTAAATGTCATCTAATTTCAAAAAATTTAAGGTTTTGTGTAAAGAAGTCACGGGACAATATTTGCTGCTATACGTTATTGTACGAACTATATTATTTAGCTTCACATTGGGTTCTTTTATA
Organism: Trididemnum nubilum; assembly: GCA_963965965.1. Lineage (NCBI taxonomy): Eukaryota > Metazoa > Chordata > Ascidiacea > Aplousobranchia > Didemnidae > Trididemnum > Trididemnum nubilum. The sequence goes on from OZ014470.1 coordinate 31,960,552, forward strand.
TGTGTTTTGTTTGCCGTAACCCATGTAACTATATCGTATTGAATGCGACTGTAAATGAGCGAGTAATATAACATGCACAGACTCTTCCGGTCTAAAAATTTCTTTACACAAAACATTCTATTTGAATAAGAATAAGGTATGGTAGGCTGAAGTGTTAGGCTAAAGTGTGTAACGGTTAGGCTTCTATACAAACTGTTGTTCTAATTTCTGATAATTATACTGGCAAAAATCATTGCAAAGAATTTGTTGAAGAAAAATGGGAAAGAGACAAAAGAAACTTGATAAAAAATCTGATGCACCTGCTGTACAGGAGTTGGTGAAAGCAGTACTCAAGGACACTGATATTTTACAGCAAAGCCTATTTGAAAATGATTATGATGTGACACCGAAAGGATTAAATTTGATTATACCCAATAATGAACTAAATTCATCAGAAGTTGCTAGTTCATCTTCTACAGAGACTGTCAATAGGCCTACTGAAAAAAGTCCAAATGACTACAAGTACAATGGTGCTGATTATGTTGATGTCAATACTACTTTAGGCGACTTGGAATTTATTTCAGACAGACTCAAAAACAATCCCAAGTTTTTGGAAATGATATCATCCTAAATCAGTGACTACATTATCAGTAACGACTACTTCAGACAACTAATATGCGACTCAGTCAAGTTAGATCTCAGCAATGATTTCAAAAAAAGGTAAGCTCATATTGATGAACTAAAGAAGAATTATGCTGCACTGCAAGTCACTGTTAATGAATCTCAAAACCGAGCAAAAAGCCAGCAAGCAACTATTGACAGCCTACTTGAGCAAAACTTTAATCTGTCTGCATCATTGGAAAGACAACAACAATACAGTAGGCGAAATTGTCTACTGGTACATGGAATTACTCCCTCAGCAAAGGAAAACACTGATGAAAAGGTAAAGATATTTTTTCATGACCATCTTGGCATTACCATAACTGATGCATATACAGACAGGAGTCATCGTATAGTGGGTGCAACATGTCCTATTATTGTAAAGTTTGCACGACGCAATGTAAAAAACATGGTTTACAGTCTCAAAAGAAAATTTACCAAAAAGAATTTTTTAACAACAGAATCACTCACAGGCAAACGAATAAAATGCATGAAGAAATTGAAAGTTCTGAAAGAGCAAGGTAAATTGATCTCGTATTGGTCCTATGATGGTGAAATTTATTACATTCGTGCTGACCAACCGCATGAAAAATGTCTATTTAAGACTCGAGATCTTCAAGAACTTGATTTTTAATTTAGAGGAACTAGCCTAGCATTAAGCTAGAACATAATCATAGATGGCCTAGCCTACACCCCCTGTGGTAACTTTCATCACTTTTAATTTGTGATTAGGTAACTGCTTTGTAATAACAAAGCATTTGTAAGCAAAGTTAAGACTTTTGAACTTTTTTTAATAGCCTGAGTTGGTGTTACACACTTTGTTTATGATGTTGAAGTGCTTGGCTTGCCAAAAATGGTGCAAAAACCCTAAAGATTGTTTAGAGTGTAGTATTTGCTCTAATATAATTTATGGTGAATGCATTCAAAGTACTTCTCAAATTTGCTCTTTGGAGCCCATTGACCAATACTCTTGCTTCAAATGTAGGAAAAAATATGCCTTTTCCAAGATCCAATAGTAGTTCATCAACACATCTATCTAAAAATATGAATAATTCCCATTTACGAAATTTATTAAGCACTTGCAGACAAAGCAATAACAGTTTCACTGACTATTGCGATATCCATCAGATAAAAGATAAGGCTCCTAAGCATGGATTATCTTTGCTACATGTTAACAAAAGAAGCTTGATTAAAAATATGTCAAAATTGGAAGAATTATTTTAGGTATGTCTATAAATCCAGACCTTATTGCAATATCAGAAACTTGGCTTACAAATTTAAAAGCTGTGAATGTAAACCTACCGGGTTATAATTTTTTTTCTGAAAATTCTATAAAGGGCAAACAAAATAGTAAATACGCGGCTGGAGGTGTGGAGATGTTTGTAAAAAAATCACTCTCTACATCACATATAAATTTAAGCATACAGTGCAATGCCTGTGAAGACCTCTGGCTAGAACTTGCATTAGCAAACCAAAAAAAGGTAGTTTTTGGTGTGATTTATAGACACCCCCATAGTAACATTAATGCATTTCAGACTAAATTATGCACATAAATAGATAAACTAAATTCTAAAAAGAAATTATACTATGTTTGCGGAGAAATAAATTTGGATTTGTTAAAACAAGATACTGAACCCAAAATAAAAACCTATGTTGAAAGTTTGAACTGTCTTGGTTGCACACCTGTAATATATAATCCCACGCATATTACAAACTCCTCCGTCACATTGATTGACCATGTTTACACAAATGACCTCCAAAATAATGTAAAATGCTATATATTGCCACATGATTTATCAGACCATGTGCCTGTTCTCTTCAAAGCATTAACTGCACCTCATATAAACAAACTCTAATAACAAAGCATTAACTGCACCTCCTCTAAGACCACAAGTAAGAGATACAAGAAATTTTATTGCTGAAGATTTCTTGATTAACCTACAACAAAATTTCAATGAAAAACAATTAAATTTTTCACAGAGCAAAGTTATCAATCAACAATTTACTGCTTTTACTGACATTTTTCAAAATACCATAAATATGCATGCACCATTTAGAACATTAACACGTACAGAAGTTAAGTTAAGAAAAAAACCTTGGATTACACCTGCATTGTTAAAATCAATAAAAACCAAAAAAAAAAAAAAACTTCATTGACTCAAAATGCGAAACGCTTTTGATGAGTCAATTGCAAAGAAATACAAAGTTTACAAAAATAAACTGGTGCATGTAAAAGAAGTGGCGAAAAAATTGTACTATAACAATGTAATAGAGAATAACAAAAGCGACCCCAAAAAAACATGGAGAGTCATCAATGCAATACTTTCTCAAAAGCATCATAAGAACAACAATATCCCATCAAAAGTTATGGATGAAAATAACCACACTTATGCTAATCCAATTGCAATAAGTAATGCTTTTAATAGTTATTTTGCAAGAGTTGGTTCAACTCTGGCCTCCAAAATTCTTGCACCAAGTTCCAAGGCAAAACGAAAAATGAATTCCACCGCGGACTCATTTTTTTTGCAACCTGTCATTGAAACAGACGTAGTTAATCTTCTACATAGTTTAGACTCATCAAAATCTGCAGGATTACTTCAAATTCCAATCAAATTTTTGAAATTGGCAACCACTGTAGTTACACCTATCTTAACTGACATGTTTAACTTCTGCATTCAAGAAGGAACTTATCCAGATATATCTAAAAAATTGCCCAGATTATTCCTGTATATAAAAAAGGTAATCAAGAAAAATGCAGTAACTACCATCCCATCTCTTTACTATCGCCTAGAAATGAGATTTTTGAAAAGCTAATTTATATAATCAATTACAAAATTATCTCACAAAAAAAGATTTATTAACTAGCTGTCAGTATGGTTTTAGAACAAGACATTCCACATCTCTAGCAGTGTCAAATATATATGACGAAATAGTAAATCATCTTGATAATCATAAAATAACATGTGCCATTTTCCTCGATCTCGCAAAGGCCTTCGATACAGTTGATCATTCTGTGCTTTTTCAAAAACTTTATATGCATGGTGTTCGAGGCATAGCATTTGATTTTTTTATAAGTTATCTTTGTAACAGAAAACACTACACTGTTGTAAATGGAATACCTTCCAGTATGGAAAATGCAACATGTGGAGTACCACAAGGTTCAACTTTAGGACATCTACTATTTCTCTTGTACATGAATGACCTGCCTTCAGCTACCAAAATCAAAGTTAACTTAAAATAAACTTTCAATTAATTTTTCTAAAACAGATTATATGCTAATTAGCAAAAAAAAGAGAAATCAGAATTCAACATTAGCATAAACAACAATGACATCACAGAAAAAGACCAGATTAGATGTCTTGGTGTTTTACTTGATAATAACACAGGTCAACAAAATTTCAAAAAATTTTTCTTTCTTTTATGAAAATAGTCGTTTCCTATAGATTTTTGGACGCTGAATCCGAAAATGACAATAAAAACCTTCGATTAGCTCTCGTTTTTGAAATATTTTCAATTTTAGTTTTCTCTGAATGCATACATTAACGCTAACGCAACAACAGAAAGAGGCATGTTCACAATCGCATTCTTTTAGCTTTCCTACTATAAGACAAGCCCGGTTGATCTCGAGCAAGAGTCCAACAGTAATCAGCTAACATTGATGGGCTCCATCTTCCTTGGTACCGTTTTTCCATGACTGCAATATCCTGGTGGAAACGCTCGCCATGTTCGTCACTTACGTCACCACAGTTTGAAGGAAAAAAATCCAAGTGCGAATGTAAGAAGTGCATTTTCAAAGACATGTTGCACCCCATGTTTTTGCAAGAACTAATCATGTGTTCCACAAGATCAGTATAATTCGGAGCTTTTGTATTCCCAAGAAAGTAGTGTGCCACATCTCGAAATGCATTCCAGGCAACTTTCTCTGTTCCAGACAAGGTGTGATCAAAGTCTTCATCCTTTAATAGCTTGTTGATTTGTGGTCCAACAAAGATACCTTCTTTGAGCTTTGCTTGGCTTATTACAGGAAACTTGTTGCAGATGTATTTGAAAGCTGCTCCATCCTGATTTATCGCTTTTACAAAATTTTTCATCAATCCAAGCTTTATATGCAAAGGGGGAAGTAAGATCTTTGATGCTTCAACGAGAGGAGTGTACTTCACATTTTTTGTACCTACTTTCAAAGTGCTTCTTTTTGGCCAGTCTCTTTTAAAGTAATGTTCATGTCTTGCACGACTGTCCCATTCACATAAAAAACAGCAATACTTTGTATAACCACCCTGCAATCCCAATAATATTGCAATTACTTTCAAGTCACCGCACAGTTGCCAGGAGTATTGTTCATAATTTATACACTGTAAAAGCTGCTTCATATTCTCGTATGTCTCTTTCATATGAGCTGCATATCCAATGGGAATTGATGGCAACACATTCCCATTGTGCAGCAGTACAGCTTTTAGACTTAGTTTCGACGAATCAATAAACAGTCTCCATTCTTTTGATCTGTGAGAGTACCCAAATTCTTGCATAATACCACCAACATCTGTGCAATATACAAGTTCCCCTTTCATGCTAAAAAACTAGGCAAAAAACTCTTGACGTGTACGAAAACTACAAACATTGACACCACTTTGAAGCAAATTCCATTGTTTTAATCTGGAAGCTAATAGCTCAGCTTTACCTTTTGGCAAATTTAAATCCCTGACAAGATCGTTCAGTTCACTTTCATTGATTAAATGTGGTTCAGATGTAGTAAAACCAAATTCTTCATTCCTGGATGTGCTCGGTTCAGAAATGCAAGACTCTTCACTGCTTTCTGCATCATCTGAACTCAACAGATCTACTTCACATGGTTCAGGTATTGGTAGCTCGTCACTGTGAGGAACAGGACGAATTGCAGATGGTATGTTAGGATACTCTATTAAAGATTTCTTCTTCCTGTTGAAGCCTTTTTTCATGGAAGGTGTGAGACAGAAGTAACAATCGTTTACGTGATCGCTAGGTTCTCTCCAAATCATTGGCACCGCAAATGGCATTGCCTTTCTTGTCTTCTTCAACCACTCATTAAGGGAGGTCACACAGGAGTTGCAGCATATGTGAGGAGCCCAAGGCTTGTCCTGATCTCCAACTTTACAACCAAAGTACTGATGATAAGCCTTTCTTGTTCTAGTGGTCAAAACACGCTTCTGCGAAGATATGGCGAACTCCCCACAGATATAACAGAAGTTATCTGCAGAATTTACACAAACACGTGGCATTTCAAAATATACTGAAAGCTATTTTAACAGATTACTATACTCGTAGTTAAAAGAGCTCAATTCTAAACAAAACAGAACACACTGAAAGTTTTCAGATACAACTATATTAGACAGTTACTGTACTTCACAGTTTATTTGCACCTGCTAGAAGCCATTTCTGTGTAGTCTAAATTAGGTGAATTTTTCTTGCTAGCGTTACCTGTTGTACTTCACTGTTTATCACGCAAATTAAAGGCACTGTATGCTTTTAAAGCTACACTCCTATTAAAGCTCTGTAGCTGACATAAATCAGCGAAATCTTTACAGCACTTAGGTTATACCGTACTGTCAATATGCCCTCCCTGATAACGTTGTTTCATGTCTGTTGCTGGAAAACTTCTTATCAGTATGGGAGAAATGCACGTTGTATTTCCATCTTTCATTAGCTTAGCTATTATCACAATAAAACGTATGATCTTACTCCTCCCAAATATCTTGAAACATGGACATCTGCAGTATTTCTGAAAGGGACGTCAAATCAACTGTGAAGGGGGGTCAAATGTAACAGTCACTAGAGGCCTTAGAAACATGTGGTTATCAAAAAGGTAACTTGGTGGTTGTTTTAAAAAGGTCTTCAAGCCCTGTTATCTGAAAGGGATAAGTTTGTGATTGAACGAGATAAGCAGGTATTTAACTTAGAATTCCAGGGGGGTCACCTTACCCCCCTAGCATATGTCGTTGGTGCCCATATCTTGAAAACTAGAGCTAACCGACAATTTTAAGGCTCATTTTCGGATTCAGCGCCCCAAAATTAGTAAAGGGCGGCTAGTTTCTTTCCAGAAAGAAATTTTGTGTTGACCAGTGTAATCTAACTTGGCACTACCACATTGAAAAGGTTCGTAGTAAAGTAGTCAAAGGCATATGGGCAATTGAGAGATTGAGAAATTTGGTAAGTACAAAAGTACTTTTGAATGTCTACTACAGTTTAATATTCACGCACTTACATTACTGCATCTTGGCTTGGGGAAGTGCTGCCAAAACTGCATTACTACCCTTGCATATCCTTCAAAAAAAAGCAGCAAGGTTGATCACAAACCAAAATTACACAGCTCACGCAAACCCATTGTTCAAGAAACTGAAACTATTAACAATAAATGATATACATAAACTGGAGGTAGCAAAATACATGTTCAAAACGATACAGCTACGTTCAGGAACCACATCCACGTTATTTACTCCCCTTTCATCACTTCACAACTATTACACAAGAAACTCTAGGACGAATTTCTTCATCAAAAGAAGTAATACTGAATTAGGTAAAAAAACTAAACTAATTCTTGGGGAAAGAGTATGGTCGGAGGTACCAGACCATATCAAAGATTTAACTTTTTCATTGTTTGTCAAAAAATATAAGCAATATCTAATTTCGAAATATGAATAAGTCACTAAGAACTTGTTTGAGTTGAAGAAAATTGACAATAATTTTCGTCTAACAAAATACTGCATTCTACTGATTTTTTTATGGTGGGCATTATCGTGTATGTGCGTGTTTTGGTTTTTGTGTGTTTTCAATTTGTTACCGGTACTTATTTTTAGTCTGAAGATTGTGTTAAGTTAACTCGTTGAGGTGACAGTAGACTAGTGGACCGCATGGTTGTTTCGCTGCCACCTCACCACGGTATACATAGCAATGTCTTGTTGTGTACAATAGCAGCATAGGCCTTGGTCTAGCTCTTTCTGTTAGTTTTTTTTTTGCTACTTAATGCATGACTGTATCGTGGTAAATAAAATAAATAAATAAATAAAAATTTTCGAAGTCTATATAACAATCCAGAATAGCGTGCTAGTTGTATCGAAAGATATTGAATGTAACAAGGCCAATTTAGGTTTTCGTCAGTATAAATTTCTAAGTATTTTCTGGATCTGATACGTTTTATATTGTTTGAATTTAAGGATACATTGAAGTTTGCCAAAAATGAGCAATTGAGTTGTTTGTTCAGCAGTAAATAATGAGTTTTGGAATGATTCACCTGAAGCTTTTTTTTTTTCATCCAGAAATGGATTTTTCTTAGTTCAGTTTTCACTCTGTTTTGTAATTGAGAAAGATTGTTGTCTGACATGGCCAAGAAAGTGTAATCAGCAAACAGGATAGTGTCAAATTGACTAGCCAAAGCAAGATTATTGATATACGAAAGAAAAAGTAATGGCCCAAGGGAAGAACCCTGTAGCACACCGTATTCAATTTTTGTCAAATTGGACTTGCAATTTTCCACCTTTGTATATTGTTTTCTATTACTCAAATAACTTTGCATTAGTTTATGAGGCCATTCATTCATTCATTCATTCTTTTTTTATTCTTGACCACCACAACAATAACAAATGCATGGTAACACAATAATAACTCGTAGAGTCAGGAAAAGGAAGTAGCGACACAACGTCAGACGTTAAGACATGCAGAGGATACCGAAGACAAAAAAGCGATTTTTATTTGCATGGTTGCTACACCTGTCACACCAGCTTAAGTACATTGTAGGCCTAATCAATCACACTCAGCAACGTACACGCAGGCACACAAGATGAAAAAAAAACTAACGGCTGGAGTAGTTGTTTGAATGATTGATAAAGAGAAAAGAGAGGGTCAGTGACCAGTGCAAGGCCAGGAACAGTTAGGTAGGTGGTCAATGGGTGGCGCAACCGGCCCAAAACTATGTTTAGCTCAACGGAGCAAGGTGAGGAAAGAAAAACCACCCTGAAAATGAAACCTCACAGGGTCCGGAAACCCTTTCAAGTAGCAGCTGGCCATAGCATCAAGACAATAACAATTTTGAAATCAATACATTATGCATCAAAATAGTTATACACAACATATAGCGATATGAGTCACACCATCCACATTTCGTCGAATTAAATACCTGATACAAAGTACCACAACTTGTGATCTCTCCGATATCTAAGTCAGAACGAAGGTATACCCATGAGAGGAACTAAATTTGTGTCTATGCAATGTTGATGATGTGTATTTCACACCAGTTAAGGCAGAGTCTGGTGATACTCAACTTAAACGGCAATGACTTTAGGTACCTTGCTGTGCGATGTACTGGAATTCACCGGCAAGCAGTTAATTGTCTATATTTATCATGAAAGCAGTTTTAAGTTCTAGTAAATCATTACCAAGTCATCAGGTTTTGTTCTAAGTTCTGGCACCCCAGGACTCTACCAAAGCGTTCACGCAGTAGTCAGAAATAGTAACGTAATAACAAAAAAAACACAGCCAAAAAAAGTAAGTTACAACAAACGACAGATAACGAAATCAAATAGGGACAATAGCTACTATTTTTATTGGGGTAGCAATAAGATTATGGTAAGAAATAGATCAGTGACAATCGTTTCATAAGGTATAGTTGAACATGCCCTAGCAAAATGTTATGTATGTAATGATATTCTGATTTGGTGTCAAATAGATCTGAACCAAGAATTGATAGATATAGTATCTTGACATCGAGATCAATAACCAGCATAAGAGAATTGTACATATTTAAAGTTCAAGTCAATAATAATTAACTACACCACTTCAGTTTTTGCTGCCTAGCCCAGTCGAACGTACACCGTGCGTAGCCACCATCATCCAATCCACCATTATCCTAATCCAATCCCATTCAATCCTGGGGTTGTAGACTCGAAGAAAAACCTGAAAGAAAGAGAACAAAGCAGCAGAAAAAAAAATTAAATTGAAGAAGGAAAAAATGCAGATTTTTGAGGACAAAGCAATGGAATTTTAAGATTAGTGACGACAACACAATATAATCTTTTAGCATACTTCGACCAGTTCATTCCGACCCAAACCCCAAGAAAAACTTTCTAAGTTTTCTAGAACTTTTATTATAACCACAAAGCAGATTTACTTTTCGGGACTAACCCTGTCCAAAGTGTAACAAGATTAGCAAAACAGCACTACAACATCACACATTAACCGCAAACAATGCCCTAGAAATCAGACTTGTTGTAAGTCTTTACTTAAAATATTTCGCATTTTTAAATTAAATGATGCTATCGTGAGATCCTGGGACTTAAAAAAAGTTGGTACTTTACTCCAGAGGGATGGGTTTAGTTGGTACTTTACTCCAGTCCTTGAAATCCATAAAAAATTTTCATTTTGTGCACCAAAACATCATGATAAACAATATCAAAAGCTTTGGTGAGGTCGAGGAATATAGAACAATTCTACATTTCTGCATCAGAGTTTTTCGTGAGTTTTTCATAAATATTGCTGATAGCATGAGATATAGAAGAATTTTGTCTAAAACCGAATTGTTTAAATGGAAGAAGACCAGTTGGACGACCTAGAACTAGATGGACCGATTACATTGAGGATCTTGGATGGAATCGCTTGGACTTCGCCCAAGCAAAATGATGGAGGTGATGGAAGACCGCGAGGTGTGGCGGCTTAATCTTGAACTACTGCCCCCGCAACCCTCACGCAAAAGCGGGCAATGAAGAAAGAAAAAGAAGAAGATATTTTTCAAGATAATCGTTGATTCCGTTGAAAACTAATTAAAAAAAAATTTTGCTGAGTTGGGAAAGAATTGAAATTGGACGATAGTTTGTAAGCAAGATTGAATCCCCTTTTTTGAAAACTGGAACTACCTCTGTAATCTTCAAGAAATTGGGAAATTTTCCTTGATGAATACAGGAGTTAAAAATGTTGCATACAATTGGGGAGGTTACAGCATTGCTCAATTTTAGAAATTTATTGGTAATGTCATTTTCTCTAACTGCTTTTTTAATTTTTATTTTACCAATACGTGAGTAAATCTCTTCAGCAGTAGCAGGAGAGAAAAAGAACGAGTTGGGGAAATTGGGCAATAGAGAGTGGGTTATGAAATTTAATGTGTTTACCAATGTGTTCCCCTACTGTTGCAAAATGAAAATTGAAAGCTTCACAAATTTTTTGTGCATCATCTATCACTTCATTGTCGGTGACTATTTGATTGGGAAATGTCTTTTTATTTTTTTCAAGTTGGTCAGTCCGCCAATAATTTTTCACAGCGTACTGGAGTTGCCTTTGCTATCATCAATCAAATCTTTGTAGTAGTTTTCTTTAGCACGTTTGATTTCTGGATTTAAAGCATTTCTTTGTTTTTTATATTTTTGGAAAATATTTTTATCAAATTTCTTGTGAAGTTGTTTAAAAAGTTTGTTTTTTTTGTTTGATCAAATTTACCAGTTCACGTGGCATCCAAGGTTTTTGACTAAGGTTTTTTTCTTTTCATGAAGCTTTTTTCAAAGACGCAAATTTGTTTACTACGATATGAAGCACTTCTTCGAATTTATCAAAAGCATCATGAGCTGTTTCAATACTGTCTAGATTGGCAGCAGTTAAATCATTCTCAAGTGCCCTTAAAAATTTTCCTAAATTAAAATTTTTCATGTCTCGAATTAGAAATTGGTCTGTGCTTTTGACACGAGATTTTATGGTCGCTCAGATCGCATAAGAGCACTCCGTTAGTGTAAGAGTGTTTTGGATCGTTAACATAAATTTGGTCCAAGCAATGTTTTCGAGAGATCTCTTATGCGAGTCGGGAGATCAATGGTACACTTGGTCGAAGTACTCAAGATGGTCGAACTCAAGATATTGTTCACGTATTTTCCGAAGTTGTGATTGCTTTTAATTTGCGTTAGGTCAATGTTATAGTCACCGACAGCGTAAAAAGCATTGTTACTATCACGAAGATCAGCAAAAACGTCACATAAATTAGTTTTTAAGTTAGTTCAACTTTCGAGCATAGAACCATAGCGTTTTGAAATAAGTTGAGTTGAAATTGATTAGCTGAGTTGAAATTGATTGGTAAGATTTAGCAGGTTAAAATTTACCGTAAAAAGGTTACAGCGACAAAACCAAGTAGGTTATTTCAGCGACAAAATCAAGTACGTTATTGCAAAGTTATGACTACAAAGTCTAAAGGTTTGGATAATGAATTTAAAGTGTAGTTGTGCAGAATGTAGAACTGACCAAGGTGCTGGGTGTTGAATAATCCTAACTATAAAAAATATTTTAAAAAATACAGAGCAGCCAAAGTTCTCACACAAAATTTTTGGCAACATTAACCACAGCATTTTTCATTTTAATTGGCTGAATTTCATATTGCTTCGAAACTTTCTTTAATTTTTTAATTCTTTTATGTGTGAGAAAATTCTATTCCAGATTAATAGACCAATTTTTCTAAGTAGTAGTAGGTATCAGCCTGTTACAGAAAGTGCTCAATAACTGGTTCAAAGTTAGAGCTTGATTACAGTACACATATACCACTCTAAAATATTAAAAACTATCTAAAACCCGACAGACTGTTTCACCTATAAAAGGATCATCAGGGGTCTAAAAATATAAAATATTTTTAGACCCCTGATGATCCTTTTATAGGTGAAACAGTCTGTCGGGTTTTAGATAGTTTTTAATATTTTAGAGTGGTATATGTGTACTGTGACCAATTTTTCTAGATTAGTGGTCCATATTAGTGTGTCTGAATGTTGATTTTTGACAGTACAGTTAGTATAGAGATAAAAATAGTGCATAGTGCTGGTGATATGCTGGAAAACTGATTGCTGGTATACATGTTAATTAACTGATTGGTGACTGTTTGGATTTTTGAGGTGCTGACTTGACTTTTGCATTGTTTTTAATCAAACGTGGGTTGTAACTGACAGTCTCAGAATATGAGTGTCGTTTGGTTAAATTTATACTACCTTGTACAATTTATAGTTTTTGTAGAGGTGTCACTTTTAGTAACCACATTGCTACAAAACTCAAAAACACCACTTCATTTATCATATTTCTAAGCTACTGCAAGCTAGGCTAACTTAATATTTTAACTTAATAACTTAATTGATCTTTATGTTTAGTTTATCATATTACTAGGAATTGCCTGAGGCATAAATACCAGTCGACTCAAGTACAGTTGCCAGCCCTAATTGCATGTTGAAAAAATGTAGTTGCTATGTTTCAGTTATTTTTATTATTATTGCATTCATTTCACCGTATTTTTAGTTTCCTGATGAGAGCGCTCAGTATAACGGCGAAAACATTCAAGTTCAATTAAGTTCAATTGAAATATGAAGTTTAGCAGTAACCTAGTAATATGATAAATGAAGTGGTGCTTTTGAGTTGTGTTGCAATGTAGTTATGAAATTGTTAGCTTACTATTTTAATCGGTATGTGCACGTTTTTGAAAGCAATAATGTCTTAAACTTCAAAACAACATTTGGTTAATTTCCAAATTTTTTCGCCTTATTGTTGAACTTGCCCTTTGCAGAATACTTTTTATTCCAATTTCCTTGCGTATTATTTGTAGATTTATAATGATCAAGTCGAAAAGTGTCTCAAATAAAGTGTTTTACGGCAATTACAGCTACTTATTTATTATTGGTAAAAGTGTTCCTTAGTCCAATTTTTGGGCTCTAAAGTTGGATATGTTTAATTTTTATGCTTGCAATAAAATACACATTAAAGGCGAAGCAGTGTTACACGATATAGTAAAATGATTGCAATCTGTTTAGCGAAAACTGTGCCAATTTAAAGAGCGTATCTTCTTCAACCACAGAAAATCTTGCCCCTAAATACCATGCCGACGTTTGCTTTCTGCGCCCGCGGGCTTGGTTTCGGGCATGATTTCGAATCCCCTTTTAAGCCATTCTTGTCCCATGTGCTTTAAAATTTTGTATTTTTTTTTTTGCAAAAATAGCTTAATCCTAGGTCTATTTTGATAAAATTAATACTTTTAAGACGTGGCATAGATATTAGCAGTTCAAAGCATGATTAAACTGGTCGAATAACTGGGCTATTTGGGAGGTGGTAATGGTAAAATTTCAGTTCTTTTATTTACAAGCTGGTAAGTCATAAAATCTTATAGTTCAATAAAACTCACAAGGAGTAATCTAATTAGTGGATAGGTCTAAAAATTCATCAAGAAAAGATGGGATCAGCCACAAAATAGGGGATCACAAACATCAATTTCGTCGAAAAGACCTGGGTGGCAGTAATCTGCTCAGTCGCATTACTGCTAACCGAGGATCACTATTAAGCCATCATAATTACAAGATTCGCATAGGCTAGGAAAAACTTTTGGTGGATAATCGGTACCGGCAAAGTCCAAAGCATAACAATTTTGTCTATTTCGTCTGTATGTTGTAGAGAAAGATAATTCGTGAAGAGCTAATGGAACGAGGTTTGAGGAAAGTAATTGGTAATTAACTAATACTGAATACCCCCCTATTCCTGAGCTAAATATATTCATTTTTTTATGAAACCTATGTTCAGCGTTTTTCATTGTTTCGAGCAAAAGGGTTTGCGAAGTGCAGACGCTTTTCAAAATGTGTTTTTGATTTAACAAAGCAAACAGCTAAAAGTTAAGAGCTCTTGGACTAAAATTAGTCAAATAACTTTGCTGCAGATTTACAGAAATTAAATAAGACGTTGCAGACTTTTAGACTATCAATCTGAAAAATGACTGATATTGCGAAAAAATTAGACTACATTATAAACTCCTTCAATACGGTTGAGCAAAAATTGAAGCATTTAGAAACTCGATTTACGTGCTTTGAAAAGAGAATAATTGCAAATGAAACTCGAATTGATAAACTTGAGAAAAATCAAGTCAAAAGTCAAAAATTAGTTACTGATCTTCAAAATCAAATTGATGACCTCAAAAGAGAAAATGAACAAGTGAAAAGGGCAGCAAAACATTAAGAGCTTAGCAGTGAACTTTACTGCAAGAGGTTCAATTACCTTATTTGCGGGAGTGATGAAATCGCTTGCGAGACAAGAGAACAAACAGAAAAGCTGTTTTTAAAAATTCACGACCCCAATGCCATTGCTCTTGTTGATATTCATGGATTACCACAGCACCCCATTTACAACAAAGGACAAAAAAAATTACTCGCCCAATAATTATAAAATTAGTGAATATTTTTGACAAATACCAATTTACTCTAAATTTGAAAAATTTAAAAGTCTATAATGCAGAACGAAAGGCGAAGCGACCAACCGCTTCTTATGTATATGCTACCGAACACCTTCCAAAAGAACTACAAAAGCAAAAGAAGGCACTAATGCCGTTATTTCAAAAGGCAAAACAAAATAAACAAAAGACTACAAGACAGTAAATACTGTCTTTTTGTTGACCACGGTCGAGTGGAACTACCGGACGAAAAGTCGACCAAAAGACGTAATCAGTCTAGCAGTACACAGTGTAACAGCAATTCTTCTGACAAAGAAAAATAATACCGTTTTAAGCAGTGCTATAGCGTATTAAAAACATGTTAGGTTTATTACTGCAAGTTTCACCAATGTCAACCTTACAGTTAAGTGGGTGCTTTTTCTGTGACTTATTGATGTGACTGAACTCCGTTTGTGACGTGGAGCTCAATTTCAATATTTTTATAGGGTCGTATGCGTCGGAGTGGATTGGTTTCCATCCGCAGATTAATAATAAATTTGGGGAAAAAGTTTGAATTAGTGGCAGGGCAAATTGCTTGAAGGATAACGTACTTCAGGGTTACCTTTCTAACGTAATTTTTTTTTGCATAAGCAATAGAGTCAACATAGTAGAAGATAAAACGCTAATGCTCCGTGAATCGTAATTGATCTACAGCTGGTGCTTGCGACTTTTAGGCATTGCAATTATAATATCACTGCAGTGTGTATGAAATGATCCAAATCGAGGGTACAATTTAATAATTTTGAACTTAGTAATTTACTAAAAAAACTGAAATTTAACTGTGTCCAATTCAAGTCATTAAAATTTGGATAAAATTGCATATTGCATTGCAAATGCTGTTACTTAATATATTTGGCAGAATCCACCGTATATCTATACTACGTAAAAGTGAGTTTGGCAACTTGATAACTGTTTGTTATGCTAGGTTTTGTTTGTGACTAACATTGTAAGTTCTACACAGTCCTTATTTTACTCATATCTTCTTTGTTTGTCTTTTTTTTCTTTGACTTTGCTCGGTCATTGCGCTACGTTTATCGTGTGATGGGGAGTTGTCAGAGGCCCTGTGCACGAATTAAGCAGCCGACCCTACTAATGAACGTAATGAAACATGCGACCAAGTGTTTAATTCGATAACTTGTAATATTGCTAATTGTGACTATATTGACTTTTATGACAACAGTTCAAATCTTAGGCATGGTAGCGACTCCCTGATAATAGTGCACCTTAATACTAGATCATAAAAATTTTGACGATTTGCACAAATTTGTCAATTTGCTTCCCTTCAAACCAGATGTTAAATGTCTATCCGAATCTCGAATAAATCAACCTTTAAAAAACATCTAACTACAAGGGTATAATTTTCTCAATGCAGAACCTGGTAAAAAAGCGTGCGGTGTAGCAGTTTACTTAAGTATGAAATTTAATTTTACTCAACTCAAAAGTTTTCAACTGTATGGGATGGAATCCATATGGTTAAAAATCTGGGCGAATAATTCTGCAAAAACAATGCTAATTGGCTCTATCTACCAATATTCAACCTAAGACTCTAATAAGTTTTGAGATGATGTTTCAGATTGTATGGAAAAGCTCGCTGATGAAAAGAAAACGTTTTACATTATTGGTGACATTAACATTGACATGAATAAAACTAATCAAAATTGTCCTCAAGCTGACAGATGCATGCAAGTGGTAACAATTAATGGAGCGTTTTCCCTTATAACTAAACCCACCAGGGTCACGGATAAAACGGCACCAGTAATTGACCATATTATCACCAATGATACAGCGCACTCGATTTTACCCCATGTTATACTTACTTCCCTAACTGATCCTTATGCAATCATGTGCAAAATTAGCGAAATTGAAAACTTGGTAGAAAATTACCTGTTCCTCTCTACAGAACAAAAAAACAACTTTTGCCCAGAAGCTTTTTCTGACAATCTAGTTAGGAAACTAGGCAACCTTGATTCAAATAATTTTCCATTGAATCGTGACAATTTTAATGAGACGTTTGACCAGTTTATTAATTCAATCGCTAAAATCATTGACAAGCATGGTCCACTCGAACGTCTGAGTCGGAAGCAAAAAAAACTTGCAAGTAAACCTTGGATTACTAAACGAACATTGATCTCCATACGGAAAAAAATGCCATGTTTAGAGCTCATTTCATTAAAGGCAATCTAGCTGAAAAAACTCTGTTGCGGCTTTTTTCCAATACGCTCACTAGAATAAAAGCCTTATCCAAAAAGACTCATTTTTATTCTGAATTCGCAGGTAACGAAAATAATCCGCGTAAAATATGGGAGATAATACGATCAGGGTTGCTATGTAAACCAAACGGTGAATCTCTCGTTGCGCTTAAAGAAACACAGGACCCAAACGTTATTGCGAATCAATTTAATAATTATTTCTGTAGCATAGGATCTAATTTGGTCGATAGCATTATTTGTACTACGCATAAACAACCTAAATATTTTCTTGAAAAAAAGGTATCTGATTCCAATTATCTCTAACCTCAAACTAATATTGAAATCTTAAATCAAATCACTTCCCTGAAACATAAAGCAGTGGGGCACGACAACATCCAGCCATTTTTTATTAAAGCAGCCAGATTTGTAATCGCCCCGTATCTCAACTGATTTCTCAACTTCGTGTTTACTGAAGGTTTTTTTCCTTGCAATTGCAGAGTTGCCAGGGTCGTCCCCATCTACAAAATCGGAGCAAAAGATGACATGAATAATTACCGGCCCATTTCGATATTCACTGGTTTTTCTAAAGTTATTGAGAAAATTCTGTATGCACGACTCTACAAATTCCTCAAAAAACACAATGTAATCTACAAAAATCAATATAGGTATCAAAGTAATGTTTCTACAGTGCATGCAATACTAGATGTTGTCACCTCCTGTAACGATAATATTAATGAATCCTGTTACACAGCTTTATCTTTTGTCGATATAAGAAAAGCTTTCGATAAAGTGTTACATGAAACACTTTTGGTGAAAACAGACAGACAGACATTTTTTATTGCTAACTGTAACAATACATACACACACACACAAAAAAAGCAAAGGGGAAAAGCCAACAAAGGAGCTGTGAAGTGACCTTTGAGTGGTCTTCGAGTCAAACAGCTCCACGAAATCAATAAGAATTTTAGATCTAATTGAGAAATTAAAAAACATTTTAAATTCAAGCAAAATAACTAATTGAGCTTTTAAAGTAAATGAAGCAATATATTTTTGTACTTTTTGCAGAATTTTTTTTGAGAAAGCGTTTTTAAATCGTGTTCTATTCTATTCCAAATTTTTACACCCCTACATTTAAACGATTTTTGAAACCCAACCAGACGGAATTTTGGGACATAGAATGTTAGTTGAAGCTTACTTTTATTGGAGTAATGATGCACATTACCTGGAGTAATAAAGTAATTTTGAAATTTATCAGGAAGTTTATAGTTATTAAATTTGTGCATATTTAAAGCAATTTCAATTTTGCACAAATCATGAATTTTTGAAATATCAAGTCGTCTAAAAGGAGGTGTAATATGTTTAGACCTACTAATCCCAGTTATAGCTCGTACAGCATTGTTTTACAACAGTTGTAAAGGTTGCTGTGTAGTACTTGGATCAGTAGATCCCCATATTACAAGACCATATAGGAGATGTGGCTTTATAAGTGCATTATGTAAATTTAATAATGTTTTTGCTAGCAAAAGTTTTCTTAATTTCCAAAGAATTCCGGTTGCTTTAGCAACTTTTTTTTGCAATGCTTTCGATATGTGATTTATAGTTGAGATGTTGGTCCAAATTCATGCCCAGATATTTTACATTAACCTAGGATTTTACGCACACTTCAATATTTAGCTGAAATTCTATAGAGATACTTCTTAAAGTGGGTTGAATAACAAAGATCGTAGATTTTTTGGGACTAAATGTTAATTGGTTTAAGATCATCCAATTTGAAAGATTATATAATTCAGCGTAAAGTAAATTTTGTCATTTTCCTTCAGTTTTTCCCTCAACTAAGTCATCAGCATAATAATCTTGGAGTACAATTTACAGCATAATGAAGATCATTTGCATAAATTATGTAAAATAATTGACCTAGAAGTGATCCTTGAGGTACCCCCATACTAATGAGTTTCAGATTGGCGATTGATTCATTTGTAGTTAGGCCACGTATTGTTTTCTGTTCGAAAGACAACTTTTAAGTAAGTGAAGCGCAACACCTCTAACGTCATAGTGTTCTGATTTTAGGTGAAGTCGTTCATGTGAGACAGTATCAAATGCTTTTTTTAGATCAATCATTACCAGGCATGATAAAATTTTGTTATTTAAGTTGTCATATAAGGTTGTTGTTATGTCTAATAACGCATGGATAGTAGAATGGTTTGATCAAAAACCGTATTGGTGGGAATATAATACATGATGTTTTTCAAAAAACCAGATTAATCTTGGTTTAATCAATTTTTCAAAAATTTTAGACAAACATAGAAAAAAGAAATTGGACGATAATTTGTTACTTTAAATTTGTCATCAGATTTATACAGGGTGAGCCAAAAGTAGGTGGACAGTAAAAAAAAATAGGTGTAACATAGTACTAGAAAACAGGTAAAATTAAAACAAATTTTAGTAATAAAATTGTAATTATATACCACAAACAACATAGTTGTAACAAAGTTAAAATGAACAATTGGGTTAATGTAACTGAGGCATAAATCTATTCTATATGCCGTCCACCTACTTTTGGCTCACCCTATATGCAGAAGTCACCGCAGCAATTTTAAGAGGATCTGGAAATATACCAAAGTTGAAAGCCAAAGCGAAAAAATGAGTAAAATATGAAGTCAGAACATGCCCAGCTACTTTCATAAAGTATGAGGGTATAGCATTTTTCTTTGCAGATTTTTTTGATTGTAGAGAATTCGTAATAAGTTATTCAAAATTTTCTTTGGTCTCGGCGGCTCAAAAAAAAAAATCGAAGATTGAATACGATTTTTTAAGTAAACTTTACATTGTAATGGATGAGTTTGGGGGATTTTATTGGCTAAATATTTTCCTACATTAACAAAATAGGTATTGAAAGACTCCTCAATTTCCTTAGAATTTTCCAATAACGTATTGTTTGAAAAAATCGTATAATTTCGTTGAAGGATCGCAAAATTTAGTTTGCTTCGTGTTAGTCGGAAGAATTTGTTTTAAAGTTTGCCACATTTTCTTTGGATTAGATTTATTTTTGTTGCTTCATCATGAAAAATTTTTTTTTGCTTAGTTTTTTCAGATGGTTTACTTTGTTTGCATATTTCTTATATTTAGCAATTTTATGTGGATCTCCGCTTTAGAAATGAGTCTTATACATTTTTTGTTTTGGGCGGATAGCGTCGAAGATATCTTTTGTTATCCAGGGTTTTGTTACAATCGTTTCTGTTTTCTGCTTGCAAATTTCAGAGGTGCATGTTTATTCACCACTTTTAAAAGACCCCGTTAAATACATTAAATTCTTTATTTAATTAGCTGGTCTAAAGTCGGATATTTGATTGAAATGATTTTCTGATTCTAATTTCAAATCTTCAACAGACTTTGCAGTTTCATAATTACTGAAACAACGAAATTGTTGTTTTTCCACAGTTTCAGAATATTTGCGTTTTCGGGAGGAGCATTGTTTATTCTTTAACATTACAAAAGTAAGCGGGTGATCCGAGATTTGGTAATTAAATACTCCAGGTGTTATTTGCAATTCAGACTCATTAGTAATTATGTGATCCAGCAAGGTTTTTGAACAATTCGTTATTCGAGTTGCAGTAGTTATTGTTGGGAAGCAGCCATTGCTTTTCAAAATGAGATCATATTTTTTCGCCAAACTTTCCTGATAGTTATTGCAGAGAGTATTTATATTCATGCCACCGATTATATAGTATTGTTTATAAGCAAAATTAAGGTTTGCTAAACAATTAGTCAAATTTGTTAGAAATTCTTGTGAGTTTTTTTAAGATGGATGTCGATAAATGCAACCAAAAATGCGTTTCTGTTTTTCTGGAGAATTTGTGACAGCAAATTCGAACCATATTTCTTCTAAACCATTCATATTAAAGGTAAATTTGTTAGTCCTTTCAACTTTTATATTTTGTTTAAAGTAGACCCCTACTCCTCCAACCATATTTGGAGAATTACAAAGAAAAAAAATGAGATATTGATTAAGGGAACATCTGCAAGTCAGGTTTCAGTTATTCATAAAATATCAAGTTTATAGTGAAGAAAAACACATAATTTATACAGTTCGTCAAAGTGTTAATGTAACAAGGAAATATTCTGGTGCAGAATAAATATTGAATCATTTCCATTAACTTTTATATTTTTCATGCAAAAGTCATGCATGCCACATGGATTAAAATGTAAAAGTGTTTCGGAAACAAAATTTTCAGCAACGTCAGTAAAAGACAATTCATTCAGCCCTGCATTTTCAAGAGTTGTTTAACTCGAAAATAAAAAATCAGGATTACTGTGCAGAATGTTAACGAAGTACCAACTAGAGAATTCTACCACGAAATAAACACACAAATGCAAATAATTAAAATTGTACAGCGATGATTAAAGTAGTCCGAATTAGATTCAGAATTTTCGCCTTCAGAATCAATTAAAGTTGGGTTGTGCTGCACATTGTCAATGTATAGACAACATTTTGCTTTTTCAATTCTCCACACAGTTCTTTGTTTGTTTTGTTTCGCTTCTTTGTAAGCCGAAAGAAGTTTCTTTTTGTTGTTGTTGAAGTTCTCTAGGTAGATGCTCAGTAACACAAGTATAGTTTGTCTCGCTGCCGAATGTTCTTTTCCTTTCTGCATTGTATTCCTTTAAATTTTTTAGGGACCTCATAATTATATTTTTGTCAGAATAGCTAGTTAATTTTACAATGATTGGTTGAGTTAAGCGTTTCCTGTTTTTTGTGATTGGATGCTGCGGTAAACGGTGCACATCTGCAACGGCTACAGCGTGAAAATTTGGAATTTTTAAGCCATTTTGTAATTGTTTGAATTTATTCTCCGACTCACATTTTTTCTCCCATGCAGATTCAGTATCTTGTTCAATACTATGAATCAATAGATTGAATCTTTTGTCATTGATCTCTTTTTGTAGAAGTTCTTGCACAGTCCCTTTTGGAAATTTATTCAAACTGCGATTTAATGTTTTCATACTGTCTGAGACATTATTGATTTGATTGCTTTTGCTTTTCAAAGCGGCCTCCAGTTGCTCAATCCTTTCTTCTAGAGCTTCAAATTTTGTTAACGTCACTGTATTTTGCATAAGCTTTCCGATTTCACCACAACGATTGTCAATGGCCTTTATCTTTTTAGTATTTTTTGCCAAAATTTTTCTCAAGCAATTCTAGGTGACTTTCTATTTTTTCCAACTTGTTTAGGACCATATCAAGCTTTTTGTTCATTGCTTCCATTGCTTCCTTAAAGTTGCTCTAATTCTGCAGCTTGCAATGCTTTGAATTTTCAACGTAAAATTTGCGCGGTAGAATTTTTCTCTGCAAACTACGCACGTCCCCTCACTAACATGCTTTTTGCTCGAAATGTAATAAAACTGAGCAACTATGGTATTAGAGATGTGGCTGATAAATTGATTCACTCTTATATTCATAATAGACAACGGTTTGTATCAAACAATCAATCAAAAAAATTAATTCATTGTGGAGTCCCCCTGGGTTTGTCGCTTGGCCTTATGTTTTTTCTCGTTTACATCAACGACCGAAATTTTGCCTTAAAAAGCCAAACTAGACTTTTTGCTGAGAGCACCTGTTCGATTGTGAAAGGATTAAATCTTGAACAATTGCAAATCAAAAATTCAAAATTAATTTGGAATTACAAAACCTCCATCAATGGCGTTGCGTAAATAAACTTTCGATCAACCCTGCCAAAACCAATATCATAGTTTTTCCCCCATAAACAAACGAAAGCAACAATTGCTCATCTTCACTTGACAAGTTATGGATCCGCGGTAAATATTGTTGATAGAAATAAATATTTAGGATTGTGATCGATAAAGAACTTAATTTTAAACAGCACATCAAAATGATGGAAGAAAAAGTGTCTCGCTTAGTTGGAAGATTATCCAAATTAAAGCACTTCTTTCCTAAAAATATTATGCTACAACTTTATTATGCATTAGTGCATCCGTTCTTATCCTACGGTATTATAATCTGGGGAGCTATTTATCCCACCTACATTAAAAGATTGAAATCCTTACAAAATCAAGCAACACGAGCGGTCGCCAGTTTTCACTACCGAGATGAAGTAAACTCATATTACAATCAATTTAAGATTTTGCAAATTGATGATCCATTGAAGTATGAAATTGCTAAATTTGTTCATTGTAATATAACCAACAAAACTCCTAAGTCGTTTCGCAATTATTTTTGTAAAACTGTTGAACATTCGAGCAGAGTTACGAGACAATCAAGTGATAATTCGAACCTTTATATTCCACGCTACCGAACAAATAAATTGCAAAGGTGCATTAAATATCAGGGAGTCAAGGTCTGGAATTCCATTCTTTAAAAAATTAGGGTGCTATCTTATAAAAGATTTAAAATTCAGTACAAATTTTTTGCTAAATCAGTAGCAATTAGTTTCGCTTGTACGTCTCGCAATAACTATTTGTATCTTCCGATTCTTCGGTAAATTTATATGGTTAGGTCGATGACATGTTAGTAAAACAATAAAATCTAACAACGGTGCAATTCACCAAAAAATATTCAAATCTCATTATCACTGGATAAATCAGTAAATTCTCTTGACATTTAAGGTGGTTGCTTGAGTTGAAGACCGCAAGGTCCCTTCGCAACTTCCCTGTCGCAATTCCAATCAATTTCATTGACTGCAATTGTATTGTTACTGAGCGGCTTAATAAAATTTGTCTTGTCTTTCAAATTTGTCTTGTCTTCTTCAGAAGCGATGAAATTTGATTGTTTATTTTTGAAAACTTTAAAAAGTTTTCACTGATTTGTGAGTTATATTTTTGACAAGTTAGCCCTTGAAACATTTTTGAGTCCATTTCAGTTCAAAGGACACTCTCCGAAGTGCAAAATAATATGGTATTTTTCTTTTTCTGCAGTTTGTTCGATAGGCCGATGGAGTGGGGGGCCATAACCTCCCCCGCCTCTGGCCAGGCTACTGGAACCAACGGTATCTTTGGAAAATCCCGCTGTATCGGTGCTAAAAAACGTTCGACAGTACCACCCAGCTGTGCCCTAAAACATAACCTTTGTCGCAAAAACTAAAGGGTCTTGTAGAGAGATGTTTTATGTTGCTGCTTTGATACTACTTTGTTGCTGCGCTGAGACTATTTGGTTGTTTATATTGCTGTGCACTTTTCGTTTCCGACATTATATCATTTGTACTAACTTGAGTCACGCCACAGGTCTAGCCTCATTTCTTTTCGATTTTGATTTTTTTAACAACGTTTGTGCCTTTTGTTTGCTATTAAACTGGAGCTTCACTAGAACTATTTCTTCAGAAGTAACGATCTATTTCTTTTTAAGTAACAAGCAAAATTTATTTCTTAAAATAGATTTTTTTTTCAATTTTACCTTCTCCGATTGGCACTTTCCTATCACAAGTTTTTTTTCTACATTAATAGAAATCAATTCGCAACGCATTTGGGGAGGATTCGCCATGCTTTGCGACTCTACGGAGATTTTACGGAGACTATACCCAGAGTGCACTGCCAATTGAGTCGCAGAGGCGTTGCAGTCAAAATCGCCAAGGGGTGAAAGCGGCATAAATCGTAGTATAGACACTACTGGTTCAAACGCTCGAAGCACACTTACACAAAAACAGAGAACAGTATATAAATCGCCTTCTTCTTAGCACTTAAACGGCTGTCAATTAAGAACAAAGAGTGGACTGCTGGCGACTTAGCTAGACACAAAAAACATAATACTGTACAATAGACACACTAACACAAACAGGCAACGTTCACAAAGTACGGTCAAAGTAGATCCAGTAATTAACAAGTTATTTTTATCAAAGAATGATTATGCAGAATTTAACTTTAGCACTGACTAGGTAAAATCAAACAAAAATTTCTATACTAGTCGCAGAAATGCAAAAGCCAATAATTAAATCAAACAATAATATATGCGAACAGCTGTGTAGTGCATGAACAATTAGACGGTTTGGTATCCAGCCACTAGAGCACAAAGCAGATTATTTTTATGATTTTATCAGGTGATCGTTTTCTCTCCGCAGCGATCTTCCTGTGGAATGCTGTACGTTTAAAGTTTCCTCGTTGCTTAACACTTTACAGGGAACTGTTTTTTGTTTTTGTTAATTTTTCGTATACGTTTACAGAATGCTTCATCAGTATCACGCTCCGATGGACAGAAAAGATCCATTTGGAGATACACCTCGACGCATTGCTGAAATTTATGGACACAAAGAAACTGTAGATTTTTTATTTATGTGAGTTATTTT
The DNA here is from genome assembly GCA_963965965.1 of Trididemnum nubilum. Taxonomy (NCBI): domain Eukaryota; kingdom Metazoa; phylum Chordata; class Ascidiacea; order Aplousobranchia; family Didemnidae; genus Trididemnum; species Trididemnum nubilum. The sequence goes on from OZ014470.1 coordinate 31,985,889, forward strand.
ATGTATTCAGCTAGAGCTTACTGCCCTCCCCCATGCAGCTTAATTTTAGGTCGAAATTGTACATACGTAGTTGCGCGCTTTCGGTTAAAAGATTTTTCAATCACTAATGGTTGTTGTTACGGATGCGATTGAATCTACGTCTGTAATGCAATTCGTAACACGCGACTTGATTGGGAAATAGCTTTTTGGTTGTACGCGTTTTAAATAAATTTTAGGACTCAGACGTAGTAAACAATTTGGTTTTGGATTCCTACAATTGATTTGAATGTTCAAGTTGAAATCTTGCTTGATATCGAAGTACAACTGCACTCAACTGCACTCAGGGAGGGGATAAAAAATATTGGAGGGAGTTGAGTCAGAAAACCGGTATCCAAGGGGTGCCAATTGGCACTTGAGCAACAGCTCGATTTGAACAATAAAACTGTAAACTTGCTGCAATGCAGCGATAATCTGGTTTCGAAATTGTAAATTTTCTTGCTTACTGACACTTTTCCGTGGCAGAAACAAAAAAATCTCTGCTCTCTGCAGGCACTTAAATGAACTGTGATTTTGACTCCGCAAAGTTCCAGCTCGCAAACTCTGATCTGATTAAAAATTCCTTACGTCATTTAGAAACAAGCAAAAAGTTAAATTATTCCTGAAGTGAAATAGGCAGAAATAATTTAATGGTTCACAGAGACATCACATCTTGCAATCCTACTTCATTTGACAACACCTTAATGCTGTCTCCACGTCGAAGTGGGTAATCTTTTCGATCCTTGGTCACGCAGGTAAGGCGGAGCTCACATCGCGGGAGCATTCACGTGTTTCAAAGTCAACTGACTTCATTATCTGTGTGAAGAGGAGTCGAAACAGTGCAAGGAATTTTGATCACTGAATTAGGCTAACTCAACTGGTAAATTTCAATAACTAAGCTACCGGTATTGGCTATCGTTTTCGTCTCTTAACTTCAGCTATTAAAAAGCAAACTAAACTTTTCCCGCTTACTGCCCTGGACTCGAGTTTCGCTTCATACCAAAACTCATCGGCAGGGCTGACGTTCAAATCAAAATTCAAAAGCTAAGCTGCGCTGCTCTATTGACCGAAATTCAAAATCTGACTAAACTAGCCAATAAAATTAAATCAAAATATGATTGTAAAAAAAATTGCAATTGTAACCATGGTAACCCAAGAAAAAAAACAACAAATAAACAAGTATTTCAACACACACCCGGATTTGACAAGTTTCAACTTCTGCAAATCTGAGAATTAAATGTTTGCGTTTTTTTTTAATCAATAGATGAAGTAATAAAAACTTAATAATAATAATTGCAATTTATATCTCCCTTGAGATAATATCAACAAATGCCAAAGCATCTGACTAAGTTCCGTAGTAACACTCAAATAGCTATAACTTTACATAAATAAAGTAAATACACAAGAGAGGTACTAATTCTACAGCAATCAGCAGCAAAATACTGGCATCAAACAGTGGTAAGATCCTAAAAGGGTAAATTAAAATAAAAGGCTTTTAAACGTTTCTTGAAAAAGGACAACTTAGTGTCTATTTCATGCAGAGATACTGGCAACGAATTCCATATCTAGGGTGATGAATACGAAAACATAAATAGGGATCCAGTAAAGTTTAAGCTAGTCAATTATCATCATGAACACCCAAGCTGTACTGTATCTTGCCGAAACAGAACAAGAGCTAATTAAAATTTTTCAGATATGTAGAAGCATAACCATGCAAGCACTTGCGTTTGAGCAAAGCAATTTTAAATTCAATACGAAATTTAACTCGTTAAAAATGAAGGTTTTTCAAATATAGTAGCTTAGGCATACGCTAAGCAGAAACACGCAGTCCGAAAATAAATCTCACTGCAGCATGTAAACCTTTTGTCTACTTGTGCAAGAAATATTCCGGTATGTTTTAAAACAAGGCATTGCAATAATCAATGTGGGACAATATCAAAGAATGAACTAGTTGAACGTTCAGAGTGTTAGTTAGCATAGATGCAATTCTGACTAAATTACCAAAAGTGGCATAACAAGTACTAATCAGTCTATTGGTACGCTTTTCAAGGTTCAGTCTGTCACCAAATATTACACCAAGAATTTTGACAAAATTATTAGGCATAGGCAAAGTACAAGCTATCACCAATTTGTATGATTGAAATTATTCTACATTCAACGTTACGGTTAGATAAAATTTCAATAACTTTGGTCTTACTTTCATTTAGTCTAAAAAAAATGCAAGTCATCCAATGATTTAAATCTTGTAAAAATGCTCAAAATTTGTTTTTAATCATGTCTACAGAAGAATCTCTATCAAAAGAAAAATAACACTGCATGTCATCAGCATATGAATGAACATCAAGACCAGGTAAATTAGCAATTAATTCAGCTCTTTTAAAATATAAGTTAAATAGAACTGGCCCTAAAATTGAACCCTGGAGTACACCAGACTTAACTTCAACTGTGTGAGAAGCACAGCCAGCACCTTTAGCAAAGTAGCTCCTATTATTTAAACACGTTGAAAACCATTCTAAAGCTACATAAGAAAAACCAAACTCAGCAGACAACTTACTACGCAAGAGATCATGGTTAACTCTATCAATAACAGCTGACAAATGAAATGAAAGAACTACTGTATTTGACTTGGCATCTAAAATTGACTAAATATCATTGTGTATTTTTCCAAGGGCATTCTCACAGCTCTAACTAAATCTGTAAGCTGATTGTGAATAACCATAAAATGAATTTTCACACAGATATGCATTAATTTGGAGAAAAACGCATTTTCAATTATTTTACCTAGAAAAAGGCAAATTACTGACTGGTCTGAAATTTTTAATATCATCATTATCCAAGTTCTCATTTTAAATCAAAGGAGTAGCACAAGGTTTTTTGAGAACATCCGGAAAATAACTCAGACTAAATGAAGGATTAACGATAAGGTAAATTGCAGGGAGTAATAAATCAATGCACTTCTTGAGAATACTGGCTGGTAGGGATGGGCATTTCTGAATAGTTGGCTATTCTAGAAATATTCCGAATAGCTAAAACCGAATCCAGAATACTGAATCCTATTCTGGTTTGAAGTAACGTAATTTGCTAAAAAAGGGAACAACCAGTCAACCACCACCGATATTCAGAAAAAATTTATTTAACGATTTGGCGAATTAAAGCAGCACTTTATTGCATTGCATGATATTGAGTGCTTCTAGATGTTCACCACTTAGTTGCATTCTTAACTCGCTCACAGTCAAGCCTGCACTGGAGAAACACCTTTCAGAAGAAGCTGATGTTGCAGGAATGCAAAGGTTGCTTCAAATGGGGAAGTTGAAAATTCGTAAGCCACAATTTCATAAATCCATTTTAAAAGGTTAAAAAGTTTCAATTTTGGAGGACACTTTTGGGGGAACTTTTCTTCATATTTGCCTACCCTGAAAGTTTCATGTGCCTAGCGGGAGTGGTTAAAAAATTTGAATTTCGGTGGCCCCGTTTGGGGGGGACCCCCATTTTGGCATTGCCAAGTTTTGTCAAAATTTATCTTTCCTTTATATTTACTTACCTTAAAAATTTCATGAGTCTAGCTTAAAAGGTTAAAAAGTTTGAATTTTGGAGGGCCCTTTTGGGGGAAACCCCCATCGTGGCCCCGCGAATTTTTGTTACATTTGGTTAATTTTTAATATCTACCCATTCCGAAATTTGATCCGCCTAGATGTAACGGTTTAAAAGTTCAAAGTTTTGTAGGACCCGATTGAGGGGATTCCCCAACCTGGAACCCTTGATTTCTGTCACACACTAGTCCTTCCTGATATCTTCAATTGCTCAAAATTTGAATACAGCGCGTTTAGCGGTTTAAAAGTAGATAGCGCAGAAGAAAACGAAAAAAAGAAAAAAAAAGTAAGAAAAAAGATCCAAAACAAGAAAAACAGTATTTAAGTTGGGGGAAACGAACATAATCAAAAGAAAGTTGGTTGATAGTGTGCTCAAAAATCACAAACCATTTTTCATCAACATTGGTAATTACCGAGATATATCGGTTCAAATTTGTCAACTTTTTGCCCATTTTTGGCCTGTAAAATTTTGGTCACGTATGCAGGCGCCTCCAAACTCGGTTTGCAGAAAGCATTCCAAAGTGCCCATACTGCGTCAAAATTTCAGCAATGCACGTGAAGTGGTTTTTGAGTTTAGGCGTATTAATAAACTTTCAAGCCAAAAATCGCCGTTTTTTATGTTTTTAGTGTCTCAATTCATGATCACGTGATCTAGGATCCCCAAAAGTAGCTCACTTGACGCTTTCATTAATTCTTATGTTGAGTCCAAATTTCAACTTTTTAGGTTTTACCGTTTGCTAGCTATAAACAAATCAATCCTCATCTGGCAAAATTCACGAATAAAAACAAAGGCACTACGCGCTCATGCGAAGTCCCAATTACAGAGAAAATGGCTCACTACACTTTTATGTGAGAATTATCTGCAAACAATTTTTACCAACGTAATTGCGTTGATTTAAAGCCGGTTCCAATTATCCGGTTTATATCTCAATTTGGATTCCGGATAATTTGGGATTCGGATCCTTCTGGATTCGGTATTCTAAAATGCTCTTCCCTACTGGCTGGTAATGGATCAAGATCACATGTTTTTACATGACATAGACTCAATTATAGCTTTCAAACCAGCTAAAGATAGTGGTTCAAACTTTCTAATTTTGGAAGCACAAATATAAAACACATTAAGATAATAAGCCATGGCTTAAACTGCAAATTTAACAAATGACGAAAACTAGGTTCTAAGCTCACTCTCACATACCGGTAAACTGAAAGAAACAGAACGGCGCTACAGTGGTAATAAGTAGCACTAGTTTCAAGTTCAGTTTTGTCCACCATTGCCAATGTAATGTAATTGTATATTTATTTACCAAGTTGCCTTTGCAAGGAGACATTGAAGTGACCTTTTGGTCTTTAAGACAAGCAGCCGCTTACCCACCTGTTTACCTTACACGATGGATGCTTCACACTGTTCCCAATAATGCTGTACGCCAAGTAGGGAAGCTGTGAATATCAATTTTTATAGTCTTTGGCTTGACCCCACCGAGAATCTAACCCGAGTTTACCATTTCAGTAGCAGACGCTCTATATCCACTCTGCCGACAATCGCTGTTGCCAGCTCATGATGAGATACTTTGGTTAAAAAAAGAATGTAACCGTTTTTTTGTTTAAAAGTTTGGTGATATTGGACTGCTAAGTTTGGATAACTGTTTAGTTAAGAAAGAAAGAAATTTATTTCATCCATTCACAATTAACATGACGAAAAACAGACAAACAAAAAAAGCAAAAAAATACGTTGAAACAAATACAGTCAAATTGATCGGCAAGCAGCACCGAAAAACCGTTTCTTCGGTTATCGAGTCAAGGTGCTTCTTGTCATTAAGCATCAAATTAATCTTTATGCATAAGCGATATCAGATATTTCGTAGAACACCACTACTTTACCAATTTAGACATTTTGTTTTCACTTATTACCAATTAAGGTAGCTGCAAGAGAATGAAGATTTCAGATTAAGTTTGTTTAATTAACTTTGTTTCAATTCTTTTTTTAAACGCATACAAACTAAAGGTTTCAAGTTTTTTGTTAATCAGACCATAATTTGCACTTCAAAACGCAGATAGATTTGGCTAAATTTTTTATTGACTCGGGGTAAAATATAATCACGTGATTGTTTCTGCCTAGTAGGGTGTGAATGAACAGCATCAACCTTGGTAAACAATTTCGTAAAAAATTTTGGACTATTTTTGATATTAAAGCCGATGCATAAATTTAGCTAATTCTAATTCACAAATGTTCTCAATTAATTTTAGTGCGGAAAGAGAATATAGAACGTGGAGACGAAAAGCGGAGTTATTCGGCGATGTTGATCCGTTTGATGACGAAGATTTGGATTGGTGTTGCAGAAATAATGTCCAGCCAGAAAAGTTCATCACAGACAATGAACTAGCTGGTATATTCAATCAATTGTTGATCATTTTTATTCAAAATCTTAAGAGAATGCTGCAGTTTAAATAAGCTTTTAATTTGTTTATTGATGAGTTTTTGATTTTCTTGTCTTGTATCAGTTTTTTGATTTTCTTGTTTTGTAAAAAGAGTGATTTCTCGCATGACAAGCTCAACACTCGAAAGTTGTATCACAAAACGCTGAGAGAAGGACTTACAAAAATTTATTCTAACCGTGAACCCGTTGTAATTTATTATTAAGTCGAATCCCTCCAACTGAAAATTAGGTCAGCAGAATCTGTTGATGATTGTTCAGTGACTGTTTTGTTGACTAGTTTCAGCTTTAACGAAAAATTAGCATCCGAAAAAGCGTGAATATGAAACCAAAAACAATCTAAGAGTATTCACTGCAAAATGCATTTGAGGGTATGAGATACTTTTTTTCAATCATCATTCGTCAATTGCTTTAAAACTTTTTGCTTATATTTTCCAGCATCAATAGATTTTCGCACTAACATTGTGGTACATTTGCATCCATTCTCTCACTGATTGACTAGCATGGTCGCCAATATTCGTCGTCTTAGTAACATATTACAAGTTTTATTGAAGAAGTGTTTATCAAGCGCGCAACCAGGATTTTGCTAAGAGAGAGGCTTGAACTAAAAGTTGAAATTTTTTTGTTCAAAAAATGACTCATTTAAGTGGCGTGCCGAGCAAACCGGTACAACTATTCGTACCACAAATCGGGGTCTTGCGGCAAAGCCCCAAGCCGTTGTGCAAATTTTTTTGTTTGATCTTTTTGGATAAAAAAATAGCCATTTCAACGCCATTTGTTCGTTACCAGAGCCATTTGAAAGAACTAAATTGCAAAAATCGAAATTTATAAGCAAGAACTAAATTGCCCAGCTCCCTCAGGTCCTCCTCCTCTTTACTTATCTGGCGAAGTCCAAAACACGTTTAAAACGCTTGTGTTGGGGTTAAATTTTCTTAGTGTCTTGACTGAACCCCTGGTTGTGCCACTAGTACTTATGATTTTTTTAAAGCAAAAAACTAGACTGGAAATAAAATTTATTAAAGATATTCTAACCTTCATCTAATCTGCTTTGTGCTAGGCTAATACTGTTCTTAACGAAATTGCGTCATCCTCGAGCTTTGTTTCACTAAACTTATAAAAAAAGTCAAAATGAACAAAACAAATGTGAATTATAGTCCAAGATTTCATTATTGTCACAAACAACGCTCTTTTTTTTATATTAAAACAATTTTATAAGAACACGGTACCTCATCTTTTCTCACAATTTAAACACAAAATAAGAACAAATGAGGTTTAAAGTTTGTGAAAATTTAAGAACAGCCTGCCTCACCCCCAAAACTTATGGGTTCTTATAAAAAGAAAAAGAGTAGTTACTTTTTCATCTGCATGCGCAACAGATACGCGAGTGTAAAAAAAAGTATTAGTACTTTTCAATAGTAATTTTTTAATGATCTAATCGTAGTTTCTGGTTTGATGTTGAGGCAAAAATTCACCGAGGATCAATATACTAGAGGTCAGTGGTCACTTACTCAGTGACAAACAAATATCGTGAAATGAGTATGTTTTTAATGCGTAAAGTAATTATTCTATGGACGCTTTATAGAATATTTTTTCCTGTCAATATGCTGCAGGAATGGAAAGGAAGCATCTGAAAAGAGCTATCTATGTTCACGGCTACTGGAGCAGACTTAATCAGTTCTGCTTTCTGTTAAAAAATTATGTTGGTCGAGCGGTAACGCGTAGTCTCTGGAGCGGGAAGTCTGAGGTTCAAATCTCGGACTGGTCAAATCGGACACAATGTTGCTAACGGCTTGCCACCGCTGCAACATTTCTTTGAAAGGAGCTGTGTTGTCCGGGCGCAGTGACGCGGAGATGGACCCCGCAAACTCGTTACACGCATCGACGTAAAACAATGAGTACAATGAAAGATTTGATTTGCCTTTTCAGAAATCAACAGCACAGTGACTTCAATGAGCGCTGCTGAAAGCACAATTTCCGTGATGAAAGGACGAAGTATAGGATATCATTATCCCAAAAGTGGAAAATTCTCATCCTCAAAAAGAACTTCAATTGCTTCTAATAAAAGCTCAACCCCTAGCAAGAACAGATTAACTGAAGCAACTGGCAAAAAATCCAAAACCAAACGTAAAGCTAGTGTGGCGGCAAAGTAACTGTCAACCGTCACAAAAGCAACTTTCCCGGTGATTTATAAGATTTTGAGGGTATTTTATACTGTCCTGCTTTTCGCATCAATACCTGGGAGGGGCAGAACAGTTAAAGGGGGGTGAAGCATCCAGCTGGATTTATGGGCAAAAATTAAAGAAACATCTAAAACACTCCTTTGCTAAATTTCAGCTTTCCACGATTTATCGTTTCTGAGATATTTCATTTCAAAGTTGGGAGATCTCCCCGACAGTGTTGCCAGTTGAAATCCAAGTTTCTAGGAATTGAGATATAGTATTTAAATTTTAGAAGTATTTCTGTTGTAACACTAATTCATGCATAAGTCTGGCATTCAGAAGCTTTCAAACCAATGTGAAAGATTACAATAAACATTATTTTTAAAAAAATGAAATTTTAACTGGCAACACTGTTGGGGAGATCTCCTTACTTTGAAATCAAATATCTCAGAAACGCTAAGACGTAAACTGGCAAAACTTGGTGAAGATGTGTTTTAGATTATTCTTTATTTGTTGCACATAATCCCAGCTGGATGCTTCACCCCCTTTAATGTTTTGTAACAGGCAGTATTCAAAACTATTCATTGGATTATATTCCAAAAAGGTCTGTTTTAAGATGCCAAGCTGTGTTATTGAAAACTTTGTATTTATTGTGTTTTGTGCTTTATCGGAATTCAAAAGCTCAGTGTTCTTAATCCTATTTTACACGGAAAGGGGGCATTTTTGACTCCATTTTTCTCTCCGTTTTTTGTGAGCAAAATTTTTTTTCAAACGAATTGGAATTTGAGTCAAATTTATTTCACAAAAATCTCTTGAAAATTTGAAGTTGCTGGAGTAAAATGAAGTTTTCAATTTTAAGGTTTGACGACGCCACTGCAACAAAACCTTGTCATATTTGGCCCATATTAAACTTATATGTTGCCACAAGACGGTTTTGCTGTTCTTGTAGCGCATATTTATCCTCCTGTCATTATACAGCGTCAAACGCTAACTGTTAAACGATCCGCACACTTTTCATTGCAATGATTACTTCGTGCTTGGAAGAATCTGCACCTGGTTAGGAGTTTTCAGCGATCCAATGTTCCTTTGAATTTCTTTGAATTCTTGCCCACTGATTTTGCTGCTTGTACAAATCCACCAAACAGAGATGATAATCTTAAAGAGTCTTATACAAGGACACTACAACGTGACCAGGGTGCGGGTTGAACCCAGATCATGCGATCATGGTTGTCGTAAAAACCACGCCGTTACCCTTTTTTGCAACGTAATCACTTTGACTGAGACATAATTATCATTTGGTTCAGATTAAAAAATCAAACCTAGATGTGAAATTGAACTGCCTATGACGTCATTACAAAAATAATGTCTTTTTCGCCAAAATCGGTAGAGTCGTCACTATGATGACGTTTTCAACTTAAAACCAATTTCTCAAAAAAATTTTACTAAACACCAACCCACAGACCAAATTTAAGGGAGGGCATTTATGACTGTAGTTAGGAGTCATGTATGAAGGGCATTTCGCCCATTCTCCTACAATGCGTTGGTCAAATAGCCCGTGTAAAATAGGCTCGATTTGTTGACTGACATTTTTTACAAAAAAAACTTTTTGTAAATTTATTCAGATTGTGTCAAGTGAAGGCTGAAAGCTAATGCCAGCGTAAGCGGGAAAGGATAAAGGGGAAAATAGTTCTTCTGTTGACTATTTAGCTTTGATGTACAATACCGCCAATGGAAAGGGGTAGAAATAACAGCGATTGAAATTTTATAAAAAAAGGTTTTGTTTTTATACCGTACTTTTAATTTTTTTTGTAATTTAACTCAACAGAATAGTCACTGTTTACTATATGTTATTTATTTGCTGATGAATTCATAACATTTTTTTGCAGTTTGTATTGGTTACAAAGTCTTGCAATTGAAAAGATGTAGCTAGTACTGCAAAATACGTTGAATGAAAGTACAGCATTTACCGTATCGTTGAAAACGTTATCTTGCAGTAGAGCAGGACAATAACTACAGTAAAACCTGGTTTACTCTCGACGTGAAGTAGTAAGCGTTAATTCGTGAGTTGACGTAAAGTACTGAACAAAAACTCGAAACTCCCAGTCTGCCACCTTATCACTAAAATTCTTTAAAATAAATAAAGGATACACTGGTGTGCTCGATTGTATGTCAAGAATAGAGATTGGATCTAAAACGTTTTTTCCTGCCGCTTTCAGGCGCGTCGCCAGCGGGGGGGCATAGGGGGCATTGCCCCCCACCGATTTTTATTTTTGCCCCCCCGATTTATTTCTTGCCCCCCAATGTATTTTTTCTTAGAAGTGAGCATCGCCCTCACAGTTAAAATAGTGGTAATTTTAACTGTTCTATCCCCTATCCTGACATCGATTCTATTTGATTGATTGCATTTGAATAAGCTGAAGATGGCCACTGGCTGAAAACAATTTTAGTGAAAGTTTTTGTTAATATACGTTAGTTAAAAATATTTTTTGGCTGATTCTTTGTTTCCTTCACGCAACTAAGTATCCTGACATCTATATTACAATCTAGGGTACGGTACACAGCACAATCTCGTTTCTTGGGTCAGGTTCAACAACAACAACAACAAATCAATTCATTACGGTATAATAATAATATAGCTACCAGCAGTTTGTGTATACTGTGTAGTAGGCGTGGCATCGTAGATTATGATGTCATATACAGCAGCACTTATAGGCGAGGCCTTATTACAAGTCAGCTGTTGTGACTGTTAAAGGTAATGTACAGTAAGTTGGTGCAGGCACGTAGCCAGAAATTCGCAATGGGGGGCTGTTTTGGGGGAGGCCAATGGGGGTCTGGGGGCGAAGCCCCCAGCGCGCGAAATTTTGCATTTTTTTGCAAAAGTAACTTAATTTTAGAGCTATTTGTAAATAAAGAATAATGCTTTTAAAAAATGGCATTGAAATAAGCAGCGCAACATGATTCAACTGGTTGCATTAATGGACTATGTGGGAGCAGTGGCGGATTTAGGGGGGGGATGGGGGGGATGCATCCCCCCCCACCAGCCTAAAAGTTACGATTTTGGCCGAAAAATCAGCCTCTATTTTGAATAATTCGGCTCCATTTCGGGATGCATCCCCCCCACCGACCTAAACGTAACGAATCCGGCCGAAAAATCACTCTCAATTTTGGTGAAGACCTTTTTTTTTTTTTTTTTTGGAGACCACCTGATTTTGGGCGAAAAAAACGTTTGAATTTCCGATTTCGGCCGAAAAATCACTCTCAATTTTGGTGAAGACATCCGAATTTTTGAGGTTTTGGCTTCAAATCCCCCCCCCACCAAAATTTTCTGGATCCGCCACTGTGTGGGAGGTGGCTAATGATAACATTGCAGTTCTCTTCAAAATCATAAAATCCTATCATTCAATAAAACTCACTTGCAGTAATCTATTTCGTCTATATTTTATAAAGAAAAATAATTGGGGGGGCTAATGGAAAGATATTTGAGAGAAGTGATTGTAACTAACTAACACTGAATAGCCTCCCCCCCCCCGTTTTATTTCTGCGTTTATAATAACCCTATGTTTGGCGTTTTTAATCCAGCAATCAAATCTGATTGTTTATTTTTGGGCATTTTTTAAAGTTTTCATTGATTTGTAACTTTAATTTTCGACAAATTAGCCCCTCCCCCGAATATATGTTTCAAAAGATGCTTTAAATCACTTTTTAGTCCATTCCAGCGCAAAAAAACAGAAGAGCTATAAACGTGTTATTTTTCTTATTCTGCATTTTGGTTGACAGGCCAATGGAGGGCCTATAGCCCTTCCCCCCGCCTCCCCCCCTGGCTACGCTACTGAGTTGGTGTTGGCTGTAAGTTGGTGATCAGTGGTATACGCATGGTACAAACCATCTGCAATGTACCGTGCAATCAATAGTTACAGAAAGGAAAATAGACTATCGCCAAATGCCTCCGGAAAAAAAGATAAGAATTCGATCGGTCAGTTGCACTTTTAGCCTATGTAGCAAACGTCCCAGTCAGCATTCCCACATAGGCCCCATGTGTGGTGTAAGGTGGGCAGGTGGGCAAACTGTGCAAATGGGCTACCGCACTGGCATTTATGTCAATACCACAAGGGCAACCCATCAAGAATCTGTTTTGTATGTGGGTTACCCACGTAAACTTATTCATATGGGCAACCCAGTTATATCCAACTTGGGCAGCCCATTAAAAACTTACGAGCTACGAAGCCCAGATGCAATTCATGTGGGTAGCCCATTTGTATGCACAACATCACATTTTTAACAAATTATCCGTTAGGGTGATTTATTGGTCCAAAAAAATTTTTAGCAACCTTGAGATTCATAATTTGTATGCACCAATACCGACATTTTGACTTGCTGGCGACATAAGTAATATTGCCATGAGTTTATATAGGCCCAACTGGGTATGCTCACATGAAATTTTTATCGATTAGTTTTGTTATTGTGCGTTTATTTTAATAATTATGATGTAACTTTTCTTAAAAAAGTGCTTAGAGTACATTTTATTTCTAATTTTAGTAAATTTTGTGATTGGATTGTGGCTGGATTGCCCACTTAAAATTTGTATTTGCTACCCATGCATTATTTTATTGGGCAGCCCATTAAGCATTTATATTGTTTATTTTAAAGCACTTTTTATATTTAAGTATGCTGTATCTAAGATTTTCAAAGTTGGAGTTTTTTTGTTGTTTGAAAGCATTTTGATTGCTTACTTCGGATGAAACTTATAGAATTGCCTACTAACAATGTTTTCGGAAGCACAAATTTTACTTAGCAGATGAAACAGGTACAGTGTTACAGATTAACCTAATTAGCGTAAGTAGGCCTACTTTTAATAATAAAACTAAACTCGGAAAACGTTTCCATCTTCAAAGAGTGAGTTATTTGTCGAAAAATTGCAATAATGAAAGTCGATTATGCTAAAGTTACAAAACCTTGCAAAAATGAAAAAAATATTTTGAAATGGTCACGTGACTGCTGGTAAAATCAAAAGCAAGATTGACCAGAAGTCCAGCAGTGCCAAAGTTAAGAAAAGGCAGTGGCTATTTTTCTTCTAGAGGCAAAATAGTCCTAACAGCTATTTTGCCGCAAGTGCCAAAATAGCCCTAAGCCCAATGCTAACCCTAATCCCAACCCTAACCCAAACAGAGGAGAAACACAATTTTGCCTCTAGAGGCAAAATAGCCACTTCCTTAAGTAGGTTACCGGTACTAAGTTACGCGAATCACGAGTAGTTAAGTGAGAAATTGCTTCAAACTCTGGCTAAGAAATGTGTAGTGTTTTTATTTTGATTGTGCTTAGAAAAGCAATATAGATAGGATACGGTACCTAATGTAATACTAGCATATTTTAAAAAAGCGTACAATCTGACAGTGACACTTGACCTAGCAGTTTGGCAGTAAGATTTGATTAGCCATTAACTAAAATTATGCACTACAATTGGCTAGTTTTTACTGTCCTATCACATTAGCGAGCTTACCACCTGACCACAGACTAACATTGAAATCAGTAGGCCTATCTGCTATAGCTTCCTGCCGGGTAGTGATAATGGTGGCCAGAGGTGGGCAGTATCGTAATGCAATCATCAACGATACCTACTCGTGGTTGCAGGTTAGTTATCCAGGCTGTCAAGTGTGTCGTTATTTCATTTTTTTCATTATTTTTTTTTCATTTTCATTAGTTTGGAGCTGCTGTCATTATTTCATTATTTTCTAAATAGGGTAGAGTCTGGAAATTTCAGCAACTTTCTCACTTATTTTTAATTTTCAGAAAACACTGACTCTTTTTGAACTCCATCTGCGCAGTATTTCGTTTGCGGCTTTTTTCGAACCAACATCGAGATACTATGACGTCATGCTCGCTAGCTATATGACGTAATGAAGGTTTCCAAAATTTCTGGTAAAACCAGAAATTTCGGCAAGCAAAAAAATTATGTTCGTTTTTTGTTCTAATTATCTCAGCTGCTTATTTAGTGTTAAATTTGGTTAAATCGAATAAAATTTCTTCAGATTTTTGACTAATTCGAACAAAATATGCTGCTCAGCGAGGCTCAAAGGCTGAAAAAAGGCAGCAAATGCGATCTATGATTCTACTTACAATAGTCCAAACAAAATTAAAATCCATTTAGCAAAATTTTACAAATTTGTGTTTTTATTAATTTTTCTAATTACAATTGCATTCTCTAAAAGTTTTCTGTATTAAATTTGAATTAGTATCAAGTAAATGAGTTTTTAATTCTTACAATTTTTGTAAACGCTGCAAAACTTCTGCTTTTGATGCTTTTAGGATAGAGGAATGGATTATTTTTAACAAATCTGTTTACAAGTTGCGTAACAACAAACATCGCCAAGCGCTACCAGCAACAAACTTAGGCTACAGCACAGCCTAGAAAGGTAGCAACAGACCAAACGCTTCCAAACGTTATTAAAAGTTCGATTCTATTATTAACAGAAATATTGTAGCTGCGAAAAAAGAACATGCAGAGGTCTTCAAAGATTTTCAAATTTTTTGCAGAATATTAGGTAACAGGAAATATTAAAACCATTTTTAGAAATCTTTTAACTTCTAGAAAGACCTGCCAGTATCAAACCTTAAATTTTCACACCTGCCAAAGTTTCCGATTTTCTGCCAAAATTTCCGGTTACCGAAATTACCCGACTTCACCCTAATCTGCTGATATTTTTTGAGATCACTGGATAAATTGCAATAAATCGTGTGTTATTGAAATGAAGACCTTTTTTTCGGAAATCACCTGAAAAATGTCGCAAATACTACACGAAGACCCTTTATTTTTTGAGATCACCTAAAAAATTTTGCAAAAACTATCCAAAGACCTTTTTTTTTTTGAA
Organism: Trididemnum nubilum; assembly: GCA_963965965.1. Taxonomy (NCBI): domain Eukaryota; kingdom Metazoa; phylum Chordata; class Ascidiacea; order Aplousobranchia; family Didemnidae; genus Trididemnum; species Trididemnum nubilum. The sequence continues at coordinate 32,000,951 of OZ014470.1, forward strand.
ATCACCTAAAAATCTTGCAAAAACTACCCAAAGACCTTTTTTTTTTTTTTGAGATCACCAAAAAATCTTGCAAAAACTACCCGAAGACCTTTTTTTGAGATCACCTAAAAAACCTTGTATGATCCTTTAAAAATAAAATTGTCATTATTTGTCATTATTTCTGCTTGAAAATCGACATTATTTGTCATTATTTTATATTCAGCAGTCATTATTTATCCCTTTTTTTTTAATTCAAGGACTTGACAGCCTGGTAATCCCATTTGAAATTTGTGAAACTAGTAAAATGAAGGCCTTTTTTTTCTCTTTAGCGATCAAGTTGCAGAACTAGGAGTTTGTGAAAATTCTTATACAGTGTCGTATGTCTGTTTCAGCACGCTCTTCACACTTTGTTTGGCATTGAAGGACAGTGACACAAAATTTATGTCAGATCTGAGATGTGGGTTTTAGGTTGGTGCAAAAATCTAGTGCAGTGTAGGCTAGGTAAAGTTTCCAACCTGGGTTGGGGTAAAGATATTGTTGTTTTTTGAAGCAAACATAAAGTAACCGGTGTTCACTCTTAACTTTTTGACTAATCAGCAAGTGTCCAAGTTTTCTTAAAACAATTGTGCTCGAAGCTGTAAATTTACAGTTTACACCTGTACAGTACAGTGCATTTATATGTGCTCTAAATTTTGTACTAATCTGGTAGCCTATTAAGCTGTTAAGATAAATTTGAGATCATATTTTGTCTCATTTGTTGACTTTTCTGAAGCAACTGTATCACGCTGCAAAAAACTATTGGTAGTTTCTAGTGCACTGGTCTGGTTTTCAATATGAAAAAGCTGCTGCAATGACGTTACGATCTATTATTGCTTTTTTCTCATTATTCTGATTTAAATACAGCATTTTGACTAATACTAGGCGTCACTTCGGTGTAGTAGTGGTTAGGGCATGTGTCTTGCAAGTCACGCAATCGGGTTTAATTTGCACAGAGTGCACTTGTAAAATGTTGCGATGTTGTGGATTTGCACTTCTTCTAATTTTATTTTTTCTTCAGAATCTTACGTTAGAGGTAGGGTTTGGGCAGCAATGCCATCTACATCTAAGTGCAAAAATAAACGACCGGTGCAGCAGCATTATTTTCACATGCAAAACCGCGCTGGTGCTCTAGACACTACCAAAATTATTTGCTCTTGATCCAACAAATTGCTGATTCACTAACAAAAGTCAGCTTAGTATAGGAACACTGAAAATAACAATAGCCTTTGTCAAAAAATTAAACCAGATTAGTAAATTTTTTTGTGTTGTAATTTGTTGTATGCAGTGATTTATTCAACGGAATATCAGACTGTCAGAGTATTCATGCAGTTTGGCAAAATTGATGGCATCATAAAGCACACAAAAACAGTCGAAAACAGTTGCCGTAGCTAGTTTTTTGGTACAAAATAAAATAGCATAGCTTTTTTTCTCAAACTGGTTGAAACTGACACAATGTAAATAATTTCACGTAAAATGATTTTTAAGTTTTTTTGTATGTAATAAATGATTAGGTTTTGATCTTTGTTTCTAGTTTTTTTTTTTATTCGTAAGTTTATTAATAGACTTTGTAAGATTTATCGAAACTGGCTCCGAACCTAAGCTCTAACTTTTATTTTATTTTTTTTATTTTTTGTTTTTTGAATGTTCAGTAGCGCTCATGCATGAAAGAGCAGTATTGTGATCAAGTTTATTAATAAAAGTGCATAAATCCTTGATTTAATTATAATGTTGTTGATGGTGTGCAGTAGTCTTCATTGGTGAATAGTGATAGGTGGAGTTCAGTAATCTCTTGCAAAGAACTCTGATGCCAATCTACAATAAATTTTACCAATACATTTTTGATCAAAATTTTTGCTAAATTAAGTTTAAAAAATGAAAACTAAAGCTTGAAAACTTAGTATTTGTTACCAACACCATTCGCTAAAACTTAAATATTATTCTATTTCAAATTAGTGTACACCAAGTCTACACTTTTTGTACTGTGCAAGATCTGAGATGTAATATCGATTGAAGTCAAGAGTTTCTTGACACTTTTGAACATTTTAATGTCTTTCTAAAGTTGTTGTTAAACACTTATGGAGACATGACTAAAAGACGAAAAAGGCGGAAATCGTTCTAAAACGCAGAAAAGTAGGAAAGGGCATTTGAGGTTTGGGTTAGAGTTAAGGCTAACCCTAAAAGCCTTTTAGCATGATTTCCGCCTTTTCCTACGGCGGAAAAGTAGGAAAAGGCAGAAATCGTGCTAGAAAGCAGGTTAAGAGTTAGATTTGGGTTAGGATTAGGGTTACGTTTGGATGAACCCCAACCCCAACGGCTTTTTTCTACTTTTCCGCCTTTTAGTCATATCCCACTTATAAAGCTAACGAAACATTTTTCAGAATTAGAAGCTAGTTTGCAAAACAAAAGTTGCTACCAGTAGGTTTTTGTTGCTCTACCTACCAGAAATATACTGGTATATATAATTTTTAAAGATGCCTGAGATGTGAGCTGAAATTACAATCACTATAGAAACAATTTTTTCGTTAATCCATGCAGGTAAATCTGTTTGTAACTAATAGATTGCTTTTATTTATAATTATTAAGAAGATACGTGTGTTGGTTTTTATTAACAATCAGCAAGGGTCGAAATTAACTTTTTTATCAACTTGCTCGTCGGCAAGTGATGTTAAATGTTTACTCGCTTGAGGAAGTCCCAGCTTGCTCAAAACAAGTAGGCACAATAAGTTTAGAAGTTGTTTCACTTCAAAAAAATTGTAAAATGTACTTATTTTTGGCAAAAAAACACTTAATTTGTAAAATTTGCTTATCTTTCAGAATGAAGTTTTTGTGCGTGATTGGTTTGTAAATGTGACATAATAAGTAACTTTTCAATCATGCTTTAGAGAAAAATTGATCTTTTGATTGCAATTATTTCAATTATTACATTACAATGACAGTAATTAACTTTGCCCTTTTGTCTCAAACGCATTTTCATCGCGAATACCTTGGAAACTAAACCAGCTAAAAAGCAGGAATTTTTTGCAAAAAAAAGAGGAATTAAAAGATCTTAAAATACTCATAAAAACAAATGTATAATTCTTGACGTCGTTTATATGCAGCGCCGGGTAGTACTTAGTGATATTTGAAAGAACGGTTAACTCGGCAAGTGTCGAAAAATATTTCTCAAAAAAAGAACGCAGCATTTTGTGTCAAAAAGTTGCAAAGAGCATCTGAGTATCGAACGAATATGTGTGCGATTCAGCTGTGTAAATTGCGATAAATGATGTGCATATGATTAAACAAAGTGTTAGTTGTGATGATCACCAAATGCTACAATAAAGCAAAAGATTTCTTTACTTGCATTTTATTTTATTGCAACAAAAGCAGACCTAATTTACGTACCAAAGTAATCTTGATGTTAGTTAAGATGCTGTATTTTGCTAGCTTGCCCGTCCGGCAAGTTAAGCTCAAAAATAACGTGCCCAGGAAATTTGAGCTTGCCTCGGGCAAGTGGGCAGGAATTAATTTTGAACCCTGCATCAGATAATTTTTATCAGTAAATCAGCATTTTTATTGGATGCAAGTCGACTGCTTTTTGCTTTTTTTTCTTGCTTGTTTCGAAAAAAAAAAACGTCGCTGGTGTTACATCACGTAATGCTTATAAAGAGATTATTAGAGCATCATAAGGGTTTGGGTTAAATTTTGATTTTAAATTAAAATTAACGTTAGGGTAGAACTAGGGTTAGAGTTTGGGTAAAGTTTAGGGTTGGGGTTTGGACAGGATAGCGATATTCTTATTTTCATGTAACGTAACAGCAGCCTCTTCCTTGAAAAAAACAGTGATTTTTTTGAGAATTGTGAAAGTTTATTGCGATCAATCTCAGATTTACTGCATTATCGAATGATTAGAATTTTGAATGAAGCTTCCTAATTTTTTATAATGCAGTGTCTGTAGATAATTGCTATCTTATTTTGTTGGTTAATGTTATTTTTAGAATTGATTTCTGCATGACAAAAACAAAAATGTCAAAAATAACCATTGATGTTGTGTGCAACTGAAAGTTTTGCTATATGATACCACAATACTTAAACATGTAAACGATGCAAAACGCTAAATGCAGGATACCCATCAATCTAAATTCTAATATTTCGCGATTGATGGGCATCCTGCACTTAGCATTTTACTATTACACAGGTAATCTATGTTTAATTGTGTATCTTTAGATTGTTAAGCTTTAAGTCTGCCATTTATTCATTGTTGTTTTTCTAAACATTAAAATAGTTTGCTAAGGCAGCAACTAGGCATTGTTAGATAAACATTAATTTTTGAATGACTTTTGGTTTACCTCAAAATCACATTTCATAAAAGAAAAATTTTGCTTACTGAAATGATTAGAATGCTGATCATCTGAACTAATTGAGACTAGTGGTGGCTTGGATAAAGGGTTTGTTGGGATAACTGAACAAAATTATAGCTGACAAAAACATCATGTACACACACATTATGATTAGGACATTATTAGCAGCATAATAATCACTCTTTTTTTTATGAGTCATTTTAATTACGGTATCAAGTTTACCTGCATTTATGATGAAGAATTGCTTAAAGCTTTCTGCCCTTTGCTGCATAGTGCTTCTAATACTTTTTGCTAATAGATGTCATGTTTTAATGACTTATGTTAAAGTTTTTATAATCGGTGTTTCGGATGATCGGCATTCTACTATAACTTTGTTTTTTGTAAGGCATGTATTGGATGCAAACTTGCTGTAAATTAGATGCATAGAACTTTTTTCCAAGTAATAACTTTACCACTTAAATTAAACTTTAATGGTCCATTCATGTGATATTAGTATAATGGCACATGATATTCTTTTGTCAACTGATTTATGTCTGGGTTTATTTTTTGCTTAAAATTTTCTATCAGATGCACATATTTGAAAATATTTTTGAAAACTTGAAGTCATTTTTGCAATTGTAAATGCATAACTTTGTCTATATATCATTCAATTAGCTGTGATGTCAGTTCTAAGATTGGTCCTACTATTGAGCTTTTCAGTCATTGTGATGAAAAAAAATTTTTTTTTTATTTGGTTATTTACTAAAAATTTCAGTGATTGACCACAAATAAACCTATTTGCTATAAATTGAGGGTTTGGTCCAATTTTTGATATTAATGAACAATGTTTTTACAATTACAGATTCTTGTTCTGATGAGTTCGTATGCCACAAAAACTACTTTATGACAGCAGGCAGGCTATAGTACATGCAACAAATGAGCAAGAAATGTTTCTGTGATCCTATTTATGGTAAGCAACTAAGTATGATTGCGATTATAGTTCAGATATTTTGGTATAAGGTCTGGTTAGTCTTGTTTTCTACTAAATGAGAGAAAATGCGGAATATAACTTAACGCCTTTCACGAAATGGAAAAAATTGCTTATCGCAGTTGTCAGACTTGATACTTATCCACTTTTTTCAATATCAATTTATTCATGTGCATAAAACTGAGTTACCGTGTTGGGTGCAATGATAAATAAGTGTCTTTCCGGAGGACCCAGCGTTGCATTGTTACTTCAGGAATCTACCGTAACTGATAGGTATATCTTTTGGGAGGTAGGAAACACAAGGTTAGTGGCATCTATTTCTGAGGGATACGTGAGCGTTGGAAAACAGACATGCTTTAACAGCCTAAACGGGACTATGCGTAGAGCTGACAATTAATAATAATTAGACAGCGTTGGATAAGCAATACAGTGATTAAAAGGAGATTCTACTGCCAGTACTGAAGAAAAGGACTTTTAGTGACTGGATTATGTTCATTACTCACGGACAGTTAACTGAAAAAATATTTCATTATTTGGGCTTCAAGTTTTCTGGATGCATTAGGTGTGGAAAGAGTTTGTAGCAGAAGCTGTCCTTCCAGTGCAACCTTGGCCCTTTTTTTGAAGGGGGGGGGTGAATCACTAACTTTATGATGAGCTGGCGACTTCTTTCTAAATGTTTAAATACTCGCATCTCTAATGGAGCGTTTTTCGTTTTTTCCTGTTCAAAATTATGGGGTGTGGCTGGTCTATTCTTCTTGAAGTTTCTCAACGCCCCCGTTTCTGGAAAGAAGTAGGGTATTGCCAATATTACGTTCTCAAGGTTATCACCAGAATTGTGTTATTTTGCTTGTTGAATTCAAAAGTTTGGCATTGCAAGATGACTAGAGTGTAATCTAACTTCACTAAAATGTTTTATTCAAATATGTTGCAGGTGTTGCAGAAAAGAAGCAAGAAAGAAATGAAATTGCGTATGAAAGAGGGGTTGATTGTTACTCGTAATTTAAGTAGTTACAGGACTTTTCGTGCTAAAAAGGAAAGTAATACCGATTTGCATTTTTGAAATTTTGTATGGTTCAGTGTTATTTGTGTTTGATTTTTGTTTGTAATAAACTGCTGCAAGAAAAATAGTGAAATTGCATTAAAAACGCTATGGGCAAACCTATCAGCTAATTTCTGAGCTGTCTAATGGCCTATTGACAAGCTATGAGCGCTACTTTGTTTTTCTGGACTGCTCATTACTTCATACACTTGCGTAACGTGCGTAGGTGTATCAGGATGGAGCCCAGAAATGCAAAGCAGTGCTCATAGATTGTTAACGGGCAGCCCAGTGAATCATTGGGTTAAGGTAGAAGCTGGTTGGGTCCTATCTATTTCGGAGATTCACATAAAAGCTGGGTCCCACGTAGGCTGCCCATATAGAAGGTGGGATGCCACACATGGGCCCCATCGAAATCCCACGATTATATTTTTGCGGGTCCCACAAGGGCTGCCCATATAGTAGGTGGGCTGCCACACATGGGACCCATCGAAATCCCACGATCATATTTTTGTGGGTCCTATATGGGCAGCCACTCCTGGGGCCCAGAAAGATGCCCACATGAAGCCCAGCTGGGTCCCACAGTTACTTGCTGACTGGGGTAGGCTGCGGGTAAGCAAACTTAGCAAAAGTGAGTTGAGTTGACAAGCCCATGTCTGGAAGTGGAAGGCCTTAGCGTAGCAACTCAAACCATACGGTATTTTGATTGGGATCTTGTTCAGCAGTATGAGTAATCGATCTGAAGAAACTCTGAGCTAACAGAAAAACAGACTGCATTCCTCCCCCAAATTGGAATCCATAGACCAATACTTTGATAGCTAGACTATGGAAATTTTCTGACTTTCAGATTTGCAAAAAGTGTCCATTACCGTATAGTTCATTTAACTAGATCGATTAGTACCGGTAGCAAAACAAACTAAGCAGTGTTATAGGCACTAGTAACGCCATTGATATCTGCGATTTTGAGTAAACTTTAGTTGCCTATAGTACCGTTTTGGCTGTTTGGTGCTGCTATTTGTGATGATTTTTTCAGAGCAGTAATACAGTACTGGTGCATTGCCGATGCATTAATCAGTGGTGCCGATCCATATTGACCATTGGGGGATGATTTAAGGAGTTTGTCTATTTTTTGATAATTTTGCGCATAGGGAGGAGAGATGGTACTCAAACTGGAGATTTTTGGAGTAAACTTCAACGCTGATTTTCGCCAATACCAGCAAGGAAGTCCGCAGAAACATTTACTAAGGTTTGGAAGGAGTGCTGGTGGCAATTTAGAATTTTTAAACACAAAAGTTATGGTGAGACAGCCTTAAAGCAAGCTGGGGGGTCTGGGGGGGGAGCTCCCCACGGGGTCCGGAATCTTTAGCTTTTTCGACGTTTTTTCGAGGATAAAATGCATCGTTTAGTAACGTTGTAAGTTGTAACACCAAAGTTACACACCGTACCGATGCAAACATTGGGAGGGATGCAGCAGAAATTTTTTGGGGGATGCTACCTCCTGGATCGGCACTTTTCTGTCTTAATGAAGTTATTGGCAATGCAGAAGAAACAGAATAGGCATTCAAGGATAAATGCTAACCAGTTCATTTTTCTACTTTGGCTTGAAATACACAATTGCATATTATTAGTTACAGTATTCATTATAGAGGTAACGATATTAAATTTTGCTCATATTTTTTCTGGAGTTTCCTATCGTCAGTCGTTTCTAGCCGTTATGCCAGCTACAATCATGTTTAGTTAAATGAAAAGATTAACGCTATTTTTTCAGGAATTGTTGAGTAAGCGGCTTTGCCAATACTTCAATATGTCAGAGACAGTCTGCTTTCTGCATTTGTTCAAAAATCATTCAACGTAGTTTTTCATGGGCAGTTTTTAACTTTTCTTATTATTTAGATTAATTCTATATGTTTACTAACGCGATAGCCATAGAATATGCCTAAAATTTTTGTTGCAAGTTTGTGTCTTGCTTTAAGCAATGTAGTATAATAACCGATATGATCCCATGCTGTTCTTATGTAAAAGACAAAGACAATCGTGCACGTCAGATAGGCATTAAACAAATATACGGTTTCGTAATAGTTTCATTGCAATCTAAGTAATTAGTTTGTAAAAAAAAGCTGAAAATGGTTCTATGAACTTAATCAACGCCAAATAGCTGTATTACTCAAAGGCGAAACAAAATTTACAACCCCGCCACACAAACAATCTACTTAACTCTTAAAATACTGCAATAATTTATCGTCAAAACTTTGCCCCCCCCCCCCGGTTTTCAGCTTTGCCCTCCTGATCTCGCTAAGCTGGCGACGCCCCTGGCCGCTTTTCTTGCAAAGTTCTTGGTTCGTTTTCAAAAATGAACCAAAAACGAAAAAAAAAGAAAAATTTGATCCAGAGCCATAGCCAAAGAATAGAGATAGAAAAATGGACGTGTGAAACGGTTCATGTCGCAGAAACTTTGCAGTAAGGCCGGGATCACACGATCAAGTTTTTAGTACAACTTGTTTTGCATCAATATTTTTGGAGCTGTATGCTTTTTTCTTGGTCAGCTTTTCGCGAGAAGAAGACGCCTGGGTTTTTCCGCAATAAAATTGCCCGAATCCTCACACGCAGTTTTTTTCGCTTTGAAAGTGTTTACGAGGTTAGCAAGAAATTTCTTTTGAATTTGCCACGGCTATAGTGGTATGCGCTTTGCCATAAGTAGGCAAGTTAATGCAAAACGTTAGCTTCGTTAAGTTAATGCAAAACGTTAGCTTCGTTAACCACTAGTCCGTTAGCAAACTTCATACGTCTGTTTAAGTTAATTCGTTATTTTTAGCTTTAATTAACGGAAGTTAAAGAAGTCCGTTAATTCGTTAACATTCTTAGTATAATTTACATTTCTCTTTATTTACTCTCCTCTAGAACACGTGATGACACTGTTGAACTGATTTTAAGGAAAAATTTATTGCTATGGTGTTCTTTTGTGTTTTGAAAGTTACATTTTACAGTCTAATCTAATTTCAGGATAAAAATAGGTTTATATACACTAACGAAACCGCAATCGGAAATTTTTTCGAAGTTGTGAACAGCGATAATTAATAGACCTATGAGCTGCAGCTTTTTATTTGCCACAAAAAAGCGTTCCTTTGTTTGCTTTTTCTTCTATAAAACTCGTGCTAATTCGCAACATGTGTTACCAGTGCAAAGTGGTTTGTACCGGTACGATGAATGAATGGTGCAAGAAATTAACAATGAAAACCTTAACGTAAGTTAACGAAGCTTAACGTAAATTAATGTAGTCCGTTAACATGAAAAACACTTAACGAATTAACCAGTTATTGAAAAAGTTAGCTTCGTTATTAACGGTTTAACGATTAACGAATTTGTGCCCACCTATGGCTTTGCGAATTTATTGGGACTTTGTAACGCACGTACATTTGAATATTTAAAGCTCATTTAGTTGCATTATAACTCGAAAAGTGGAAAATCTAGAAAGTTAAATTTCGGAACCAGCATGTGAATTTCAATTTTTTAATCTAAATTTCCGTCAGAAAAAATTATACTGATATTCGTACGAGAACCGAATGACAACTGGAAAATTATGGAAACATAATAAAACTACTCTAATACAAATGAAAAAATTATTGAACTATATTCTGAGCAAAATTTTATCTCCACGTGATCTTAACTGAAGTTGAAATATACGGATAACTTTTAACGAATTTACGGCAATGTGGTAATTTATTATCCGATATCTGGAATAGATTTTTGTTGGATGACTAGATAAAAAAATACCTTCGTTTTTTGTGTTTTTGTCAATTAGAATGTTCGTAGTTAAGCGTCAATCAATCAACAACATATTTTTTGCTTTGTGCTCAACCAGTCATAAAATGTAGGTGTAAAATGCAATTTAATATTTTAACGAAAAAACGCTCATAAGGATGCTAACTCGAATGATCTTTTATACGAGTTCAAGTTCAGCTAATCAAGTTCCCCAATTTTATTTTTCCGAGTTTAAGTACAAGGTTTGCAAAATATCGAGTTTTTCGAGTTCCAGCTAGCTCGGGTTATGTTAAAAGCAAGTTGTAAACAAAACGTCTAGCATGAAGAAAATTTTACTTTGCAATAGCCAACACTTATTGATTTATTTTTTACAATACCGTAAATGTTTAAGTTTTTCGATTTACATATGCGCTGTAAACATGTTCCAGAGGCACTGCCTTTCTTAAATTCCGCTTATTGGAACGACCGACGCTCGTGTCGCGTGTTTCTTTGTTTTTACTCAGCCATTTCCAAACTAACGAGTGCGAGGTGTCAGACTTTTGTTTATGACTCAAGAACAATTAGGTCTCGCTACATGCAATTTTGACAGCAGTTTGAGATTAATGAGTTTTATGTTTGTAACAAAGTTCAAGGCGATTAGTCACGTGACTTTGGTTTTAGGACCCAAAAACCGTCCGGAAAGTTTGGCATAAAAAGCGGTCTCATTAAAAAACGGCTTAAGTGCGGCAAAAATATTTTACGTGGTAGTATGTCTCAAGATGCCCTTTTATCCCTACCAACCCACTGTTGGCCGCGATGAGGTTTTTTCGTTTTTTTTTCCTAGATCTTGTACGTTCTTCTCCTCTTAAACCAAAAAACATCGAAATTTAGTTTTTATGTAAAGTTGCTAAGCTGCAAATGCAATTTTTTTCTCCCAAAATTGTTTGGAGCCACCCCCTCAGGAACCCTCCAAAATGGGGCCCCAAAATATCAATTTTTTGAATGGCTCAAACTAGAGCTTTAGTTTTTTTTGATATTAGTAGATATTTGAGAGACATATATTTTGACATGGTTAGGTGGTACCAGGCTCTCAGGAACCCCCAAATCGACCCCCTAAACTTAAGTTTTTGAAGGGCATAAGCTAGGGCACTAGTTTTTTTTATATCAGTTAAGATTTTAAGAGACAAATATTTTAACGTAATTGAGGGTACCAAACTCCAAAATTGAGCCCAAAAAGACTAATTTTTTAAACGGCTTAAGCTAAGGTGATCGTTTTTTTTTTTTTTTTTTTGATATCAGTAGATACTTTAGATACAAATATGTTGACATGGTTAGAGGGCTCCGGCTCTCGAAGCCAATCCAATTGGAACCCCCAAAATTAATTTTTTGAACGGCTTAAGCTAGGGTGCTGGTTGATTTTTTATATCAAAGATTTAAAAGACAAATCTTTTGGCGGTACCATCCCTGGGGAACCCCTCAAAATCAGCTTTTTGAACGGTTTAAGTTAGGCCACTAATTAAATCTTTGTTAGGGCTGGAATGCGAAGTTAAAAACAATCGTACAATAAATGAGAAAATCACGAGTTAAAATGAATCATACGTTAACACAAAAACTATTACACATTGGAAACGAAAAAGTAACAGATTGGCGGAGCGTGAAAAACAGTAATAGATCGAATTTGGTTAATGAAATACAATTCGATAAACCGGCGTTTTGTGAAGTCAAGTTCAAAGTCTAAAATTTTTAGACTTCGAATTTGACTTCACAAAACGCGGATTTATCGAATCGTATTTCATGAAACAAATTTCCCAACACTATGAATGATAAGCAATTATGACAAATTCCCTAGCATTAATTCGACTACTTTACTTCAAGCCTCATAACGCTATACTATTGTTATCTACGCTCCGCCAATCTGTTACTTTTTCGTTTCCAATTTCTAACAATTTTTGCGCTAAAGAGATACTGCATAAAATCGGTTTTATTGAAGAAATGAGAAGTACTTGAGCTAATAAAGAGGTGCCCCAAATATTTTTCCCCAATTCCCATAATTGGCTAAAATACAATTCAATCCGTTTGACTCCGTACCAATTTGCGACATCACAACAGGCATAAGCTAGCAAAAATTTTCCGTTGACTAAGGAACCCAATGCTCCATGAGTAAGGTACCGGTAATAAGATTCTGCTTTGGACAGGGATTTTAATTCAAGCTAAATTCATCGCTGGCATTATACGAATGATAAAATCTGCTGTATCAAAGTTAGACCAGCTTTGGGAAATGTTTTTAGCCTATGAATGATATAAAATTTGAAGCTAAAAACGGTTATACTGCAGATCAGCACTGTTAGCCTAGGTCTGCAAATACCAATAGCAGTAGCCAAGTTTTCCAATTTGGTTAGGCTACTTACTGCTACTAGTTAGTAAATTGTAGGTATTAGATTAGACTTACTGTATTATTACGCTAGTTTCTGATTACAGATCTGAGATACCTGATTAGCCTATTAACTTAGCTTAGTACCGGTGCATATACATACTGAGTGTAGGCAAATCTCAAATCTGCAATCAGAAACTTGGGCAATAATACATCAGGTGTAATCTAATACCCACAACCAAGGATGGCAGTACGGTAATGTACGGTACATAAGTGCGTTACACCTCAACTTTTCCTAAAAAGTACGGTATGCTTGTACGGTACAAACTTGTTGTGAAGGTACGGGTACGGTACTTTGGTGCGGTGTTTGAATATGCGTAATAAACGTACAAACGAGCCGTACCATGCAAGTACGTTACGTAACAAAGTTTGTAACTCGCTGACGACGCTACGTATCGTACTTGTGTAAGTATGATCTATTGCTACGCGTCTGTAAATTATTTTTGACCTTTGTTCTGATTTCTGAGTTCTGATTTTTTCTTCTCCTCCTCTTTCTTCCCCAAAAACTAAAGCCAAAAGAAGTAACATGAGTTAAAACGCTCCAAACTTGGCAGAACTGATATTCATGAATTCTATTTTAAAACATATATGCAGTTAAACCTTTTTTAAAGCGCGAAAAACGAGAACTTCGAAAAAACCTTAGGAATTTTTTTTACCTACGTACTGTACCTTTCAAGTACAGTACGTTAAGAGCTTTGATTGACCTACGTACCGTTAAGTACGGCACGTTTAGAGCGTACCATCTTATGAAAAGTACGTAGATACGGTACGCTTGCAAAATTTTTCTTTGGTACGTTACGGTATGGTAAATTTTTGAAGTACGCTATGTTCAAATTTTGAACGTACCGTACCGTACTGCCATCCTTGCCCACAACTTACTAACTAGTAGCAGCATGTAGCCTAACCAAATTGGAAAACTTTGCTACTGCTATTGGTACCTGCAGCTCTAGGCTACCAGTACTGTGATCTACAGTATGACCGTTTTTAGCTTCCATTGTGATGTCACAAATTGGTCGGAGTCAAACGGATTGAATTGTATTTTCGTGAATAAAGGGAATTGGGGAGAAATATTTGGGGCACCTTTTTATTACCTCACCAGTTCTTATTTTTTCAATAAAGCCGATTTCGAGCAGTGTCTCTTTAACGTATGAATTATTTGTCTCGTGAGTTTCTTATTTATTGACCCAGTGGGCGAAAAACGTCAGCAAAGACGCCTAAAACAACATTGGTCTAAGGCAGGGGTCGGCAATCTACGACCCGCGGGCCGGATGCGGCCCGCCAAGGCATTTCACCCGGCCCGCGACCTTTTTTCTTTTTTCAATGATAGAAATGCAGCAATAAACTGCCGAAATGATTCTCATCCCGTGGCGAAAACCTTTTTTTTGTGGTTTTTGCCACCTATTCGTCTAAAAAAAGCCTAAATTTCCGGCGAAGACCTTTTTCTTTTTTCTTTTTTTGGTCTTCGCCATTGATTCTTCCGAAAAAAGGCTTGAATTTTTGGCGAAGACCTTTCTCTTTTGTTCCGCTGGAATGGTGGCGGCCCGCTGGAACCTTGTTAGGACTGAACGTGGCCCACTAGTTCAAAAGGTTGCCGACCCCTGGTCTAAGGCTAAACCTAAAATACATTTTGAAAAAAAAGGTCTAAATTTAAAGTACAGTTTTGCTTTAAGTGTATGCGCTGAAGGTACATATAATAAACGATTAAAAGTTAACTTATAAAAATCGCTTTCAAAGAGTTGTTTGTTATTCGTCTAAAATAAGCTTGATAAAATACAGTACGTTCTTTCAATTATCGATTTGGTCTTTTCGTTCATTAGAGGTTTAATAACCTTCAAATAACTCCGCATATTTTAAAGCAAAATAAAGACGTTTAATTTGACTTTAAATTTAGTTTTAGATTATCTAATTAAGTACTTGCCGCGGTAAATAATTTCAAACAGTTAACAATAAGACAGTGTTAATAGCATTATATTAGGTTGGAAAAAAGATTGGAAAAACTATTTTGAAATGTACAGTCCATAGTATATCAATGCAAAGAAACCTGCTTCAACTAAAGAGCTGCTATTTTGAATAAATTTTTGATGCTATTTGCCACCAAAGAGAAATTGTATTTATCAAAACAAACATTGCATGAAAGTGATGATTGTAGCAGTTAAAGTGGCGTAAAGGTAAAAAAAATTAAGCACCCAATAACAATGCCGCAACTAGAGCATATTTCTAGGGGGACAAAATTTCTTTCACAGAGGGCCAAAAATTGGTCAAAAAATAACCGCACCAATGACAGTTATAATTCACCGAATTTTGAGGCGTTCTCCAAAAAAGAAAAAAAAAGGTAATCTCACTGATGAAATTTTACTTCCTACAACTGGCGAGAAAAAACAACAACTCCGTAACGGGATAGATTTCGCATTTTTTCTCATTATCTTGCGCTTAACAGGGAACACTGAATACGAGCATGCTGGGCAGTTTGGGGGACAAAATTTCCAATAATCCCTACCCCCCGGATTTGTAGTCCCGTCTAATAGCAATGTTGAGGGCTCGATTATCTGTCGTTTCAAAGTCTGCTTGCGCTCATAGTGTTACAACTTCTCCTGTTACTGACCTCCTTTATTTTCATTGTTACTTTTTATTTTTTTAAGACATTAGTGGAAATACCTTTAACTCTATGCGTTACTTCGGTAGAAGACGGTTCCACAAATCCACATTCTACTGCTGTAGATTTCTAGAGCATTTGAGGTTGTTATGCATACTATTAACAGTAGCGCTTATAAACGGCAAACGGCCTATAACGTCGTGAACGTAAATCGTGAATCTGAGCTGTTGCTTTAGTTTTTGATTAAACAAGAGTGCAATTGTATACAAATACCTAACCTACAAGGTATTTGTGCTACCTAACTTTATCCGAGGGATGACGCGCGAAAAAAATTAGAAATACCTAAAAAAAATACAAATACCTAACTTACAAGGTGTTTGTGCTACCCAACTTTATCCGAGGGATGACGCGCGAAAAAAATTCCGCAGAAACCCATTGGTCGGGCCAAACCCCAAGGTTTGGACCAGAAGTCAAAGATAAAGAGGGAAGAGTCAATAAACAGTTTACCGTAGAAGTTGAAAAGCAGGACACTTTAGAAAGAGATAAATAAGATCCTGCAAAGCAGTGCTGGGCACCGCCAATTTAAACTCTATTCCGCAACTGCAAATTTCGCAAAATAGCAATGGGTGGTCCGCAATCGCAAATCCGCAAGTTTGCGGTACCTTTGCGGCAATTTTTTGCACTTCCGCAACCGCAAATAACTTTTTACTTCCGTAAACTTGAACCGCAAACTTTGCTGCTATTTTGTTCTGGTTTTATAAATAGATGAGACCTTTGGAAGTAACAATGCTTCATATTTCCCATGTAGGCTATCGACATGTCACCAGTTAGTTTTCTTGGATTTATTTAATATCCTGTTTTTGTAAGTTATAATATACATGTCAGCATCATGACTGAGTGGAAATGCACTCAGATTTATTGTTTAAACAAAACTGCGACCGGAATCGGATTACGGCTGCGACTTTGGTGGCTGGAATGAAGGCTCGAAAGAGCGCGATCTCACCTGCCAGTCACTTTCTTCGCTCGTTTTAACTTCTAATTACAGTATGTTCGTTGAGTTGAAAATCGCTAGTTGATTTACATACTTGTACTTGTCATATAGAACAAATAGAGATGCATAAATCTTTATTGAGTCGCGGTTTATAAAAACTCGATCTAGTCGCACGTAGTTGCGTTTTTGCGTTCTTGAAAATGATACTTCACAGGCTTATAGGCTACTATTTACTGTTTGAGTGACGAAATGGGGGGCGGTTCGTTGTCGATGTCTCTTTCTGCTCCTTCATCACGCATGGCAATTTGCAGATCACAATTAAAATTACTTAGTTCAAACGTGAAAATTGCACTCAACGTTTTTCTTTTTTTTGCTGCTGTGCTGTTGCAAAAATATTTTAAATTGATTTAAAAAGTGTTCATGGAGGCAAACTTTTGCAAAGACGTAAATGTGCTAGGTGTATGAAGAACAATCCAAAAATTTGTCTCCTTAGCAGTCCTGAATAATGGTTACATGAAATTTTAATGTTTGAATTTCTAGTCGAACTTTAAATAAGAGCGATTCTTTAAAAGTTTTCAAATTGCATTAAATATAAGTATGGTGCAGATATTGACTTTGATTAAAAACTCATTCTTATCTAAAATTTTAGGTTTCTGTTTGGCTATGAGCAATCAGCACATAATAGTAATTGCAAAAACAGAAAATTTGGATTTTTAGTCTTGGTTATTGGTATGCAACGCAGGTACAATCAATGGTCTCTGTGGAATTAAGTTAGAAATTAGTTTCGACAGTAGCCAGTTTGCTGGTTGTGCCAAAAATCTACAAGATCAATGCGAGGTAGTATTTTTACCGCCAAAAAGTTTGCCGATATGCTTAACTTAGCTCGAAAATTTTGAAAAAATTTTAGCGTAACGCCACCAACTGCTCAGAAAAGTATGCCATTTTTCGAATAAAAAACAGCTAAGCGTTTTGACGCATCATTTGTATACTACACAAACTTTGGAAAATCAAATATGCAAAGTACATCATCATCAAGTATTACTAGATTATCCAAGACACACAATTTTTTCCAGGATTCCAAAGCAAGCAGTAATATTAATTTCCAAACTTCTTTGGAAATTTCTTGAGCTGCAAGGCATGATAGTTTAAATTATGAATTCCAAAAACATGATTACCGAAAATAAAACAAAAAAATAAAAAGCAAAACTAAGATTGAAAATGTTCGTAGGCCTTCAACCTGTTTGTCTACTATACGTGTTGAGCAGGTCACCAAAGTCGTCTCGTACGACCCCTTCCCACTTCAAAAAGCCTAAGTTTCCCTTCAGAAAAAGCAAGCCGTCGGAAGTGTATTGACGTTGAGCTAGCTCGTTTCGCTGTAAGAATAGCAGCACCCACGGAAAATAATTGTTCCACAGCAATAGAACTTGATCAGGGGGTGTTGTACTTCATAAAAACATCTACTCAAATCTGTCGATAGATTGAACCGTAAAACGTTTTTTTTTGGAAATTGCAAGGAAACGATCCCAGCGATTTTGTTGCTTTGCGGATTTGCGGTAGATTCCAATTTTTACCGCAAATCCTCAAATGCTTGCTGCAAAAAATCGGTTCGCAAATCTGCTAATCAAAACCTTAAGTCCGCAATTTGCGGATTAGGGGACCGATTTGCGGAAGTGTCCTGCACTGCTGCAAAGGGGGGGGGGGGGGCGTTCACATGCGCTGCTAGAGGAGGTCTCCTTAGGAATGATGTTAATAATAAGAACAAATGAGGCTCCGACCATAGCAGCGAAGGTGGGAAAGTTTACAGTTTTTATAGGGCAAAACAAGAATAATTGCATCGAAGGAACCGGAAAAACTTGACAACTCAGATGTGTATGTGAAATTTTGCATCTCCAAGTGGGCTGCATCGCGTTTATCGGGTTGAGGCTACGGCGAGGAAGGAAGAGTAAAGGGCCACTGTTACAGGAAAACTCGGCCACAGTCTTAAAACGTGCGCAAAACCGACGGGATAGTGATGACTCGTCACGCACACCCAAGTTCACAATTCGAACAGTTCACTATTGACTAACGTGCACAAATCACAATCACTAGAACCGACATCTTTCGAATGACAGTTGACGCTCGGCACTTTGACCTTTGATCCTTTGACATGAAACTTTGACGGTTTTCTAAAATAAGCACAACACAATGCGATAGATAGCAGGCACAGATCGGTTTTAACAGTGTAAAACAATTAACATTCGTTTTAACTATTTTAACAATATTTCAGCTTCAGGCTTTTACGTATAGCATCATTAGAAAAGAGAAATAATTATCAAAGCAAAATAACTTATCCAAATTCGCAATATAACGTTCACAAATTAATCAAATATCGAACATAAAATGCAAAAAACTCACCAACTATTTGAGACGGTAATGCATAGAATTTGTATCAAGAAATCGAAAATCGAACAGTTGATTTATCTCAAATCTACTCCAACGTTTGAGTCAATTGAAATAATTTGGCACTTTTGCGAGGGCATTTATAAAGAAAAACTATAAAGAATAGAAATAAAACCACATGGAAATTTAAGGAAAAAAGAGCTATTTTTCATAAACATTGTTCAAAACAAGTTTTGTTTTGCAAAAGTGGGTGAATTATTCATCGCCTTGAGTGAATTATTCAGCATTCCACTTTATTAATTTTCCTCGTCTTTGGCTTCTCCTGGCATCATAATTTTTGTCTCTTAAAGGTAATATTAGGGCCCAGGGGCATTGCCGGCGCTAGTGCAAAAAAAGCGAATCCTGTACAAAATCCCGAAAAACAAAATCCCAAACGGACAAAATCCCGAACGAACAAAATCCCGAACTGGACAAAATCCCGAATGGACAAAATCCCGAATTGGACATAATCCCGAATGGACAAAATCCCAAAAGGACAAAATCCAGAATGGACAAAATCCAGAAAAACAAAAACCCAAATTGGACAAAATCCCGAATGGACAAAATCCCGAATTGGACAAAATCCAGAATCGACAAAATCCAGAATTGGACAAAATCCAGAATGGACAAAATCCCGAATGGACAAAATCCAGAATGGACAAACTCCCGAATTGGACAAAATCCCAAATGAACAAAATCCAGAATGGACAAAATCCCGAATGGACAAAATCCCGAATTGGACAAATTCCAGAACGGACAAAATCACGAACTGGACAATATCCCGAATTGGACAAAATCCCGAATTGGACAAAATCCAGAATGGACAAAATTCCGAATGGACAAAATCCCGAATGGACAAAATCCCGAATTGGACAAAATCCCGAATGGACAAAATCCCGAATTGGACAAAATCCCGAATTGGACAAAATCCCGAATTGGACAAAATCCCGAATGGACAAAATCCCGAATTGGACAAAATCCCGAATGGACAAAATCCTGAATGGACAAATTCCCGAATTGGACAAAATCCAGAATTGGACAAAATCCACAATGGACAAAATCCCGAATTGGACAAAATCCCGAATTGGACAAAATCCCAAATTGGACAAAATCCCGAATGGACAAAATCCCGAATTGGACAAAATCCCGAATTGGACAAAATCCCGAATTGGACAAAATCCCGAATTGGACAAAATCCCGAATTGGACAAAATCCCGAATTGGACAAAATCCCGAATTGGACAAAATCCCGAATGGACAAAATCCCAAATTGGACAAAATCCCGAATGGACAAAATCCAGTATTGGACAAAACCTCGAATGGACAAAATCCCGAACTGGACAAAATCTCGAATGGACAAAATCCCAAATGGACAAAATCCCGAATGGACAAAATCCCGAATTGGACAAAACCCAGAATGGACAAAATCCCGAATGAACAAAATCCCGAATGGACAAAATCCCGAATTGGACAAAATCTCGAATGGACAAAATCCCGAATTGGACAAAATCCCGAATGGACAAAATCCCGAATTGGACAAAATCCAGAATGAACAAAATCTCGAATGGACAAAATCCCGAATTGACAAAATCTCGAATTGGACAAAATCCCAAATGGACAAAATCCCGAATTAGACAAAATCCAGAATGGACAAAATCCCGAATTGGACAAATTCCAGAATGGACAAAATCCCGAATTGGACAAAATCCCGAATGGACAAAATCCCGAATTGGACAAAATCCCGAATGGACAAAATCCCGAATTGGACAAAATCCCAAATGGACAAAATCCCGAATTGGACAAAATCCCGAATGGACAAAATCCCGAACTGGACAAAATCCTGAATTGGACAAAATGCCGATATGGACAAAATCCAGAATGGACAAAATCCCGACTTGGACAAAATCCCGAATTGGACAAAATCCAGAATGGACAAAATCCCGAATTGAACAAAATCCCGAATTGGACAAAATCCCGAATTGGACAAAATCCCAAATGGACAAAATCCCGAATGGACAAAATCTTGAATTGGACAAAATCCAGAATGGACAAAATCCTGAATTGGACAAAATCCCGAATGGACAAAATCCCGAATTGGACAAAATCCAGAATGGACAAAATCCCAAATGGACAAAATCCCGAATTGGACAAAATCCAGAAAAACAAAATCCCGAATTGAACAAAATCCCGAATGGACAAAATCTCGAATGGACAAAATCCTGAATGGACAAAATCCAAAAAAACAAAATCCCGAATTATACAAAATCTCGAATGGACAAAATCCCGAATTGGACAAAATCCCGAATGGACAAAATCCCGAATTGGACAAAATCCCAAATGGACAAAATCCCGAATGGACAAAATCCCGAATGGACAAAATCCCGAATGGACAAAATCCCGAATGGACAAAATCCCGAATTGGACAAAATCCCGAATGGACAAAATCCCGAATTGGACAAAATCCCGAATGGACAAAATCCCGAATTGGACAAAATCCCGAATTGGACAAAATCCCGAATTGGACAAAATCCCGAATGGACAAAATCCCGAATTGGACAAAATCCCGAATTGGACAAAATCCCGAATTGGACAAAATCCAGAATGGACAAAATCCCGAATGGACAAAATCTTGAATGGACAAAATCCAGTTCGGGATTTTGTTCACAAATTTAATGTTGAGTATAAAAATATTCTGCTCAAGGGATCTAGTCATTAAATTCGCCTGCAAGTCTTGAATATATTATCTATCTTGTATTTACATCTTCTTGGAAGCTTGACAATACGGCTGACCAAGCAAACAAAATAACATAAAATCGGTGCACTTCACTTAAAAATTGAAATTTCAATATCATTGACTAACTCAGTCTCCTTGACATATAGGGTGGTTGCTTGACTCGATGACCGCGAGGTCTTTTTGCAACTTCCTTGTCGCAATTCTATCTTAAATTTTATATTACTGTCTTTATATCGTTCCTGAGCGACTAAAATAAACCATCTTGTCTTGTCTTGTCTTGTCGAATGGACAAAATCTCGAATTGGACAAAATCCCGAATGGACAAAATCCCGAATTGGACAAAATCCCGAATGGACAAAATCCTGAATGGACAAAATCCCGAATTGGACAAAATCCCGAATTGGACAAAATCCCGAATTGGACAAAATCCCGAATTGGACAAAATCCCGAATGGACAAAATCCCGAATTGGACAAAATCCCGAATGGACAAAATCCCGAATTGGACAAAATCCCGAATTGGACAAAATCCCGAATTGGACAAAATCTTGAATTGGACAAAATCCCGAATGGACAAAATCCCGAATTCGACAAAGTTCAGAATGGATAAAATTCCAAATGGACAAAATCCAGAATAGAAAAAATCCCGAATTGGACAAAATCCAGAATCTAATCATTTTCAAAGATAGAGAAAGTCAGGATTGATTGTGTACTCACTGCTGGCTTTGAAGCACTAATAAATATAAATGATTAATTTGCCAACAAAACTGCATGTCTTTTATTTGCTTTTGTCGTGGCGACTTAGAAAAAGAGCGCATATACAAAAATAGAGTGATCAAGTCAAAAAACTTTGCGGTTTTGTCGAGTTAATTAGGTGCGAAGCAGTTTATCCTGTAGCAAAGGCCTCGCACTTTTTACGTTTGACGTCAACTCTTTCAGTTTGTTGGAAAAGAAACTACGGTAGGCAGTAATTAAAATAAATTAGCGAGTTTTGTTCTAGGCAAAAATGTAAGCAATTAAGAGATGAAAAGGAAGTTGGCCCACGAACAAACTCCCTGAAAATAAAATTTTCTATGTTTCCAATATTGCTTTCTTTTTTGTCAAGAACAAAATTTAGTATGGATGTTTACAAAATCAAATATTAAATGTTTTTTGTCGTGACTAAAAGGATTTCCTTTGAATTAAACCAAAACTGGCAAAAAAGGAACAAAGTTTCGAAAATTATACTTTAGTTCAATGATTATGTGTTATGGTCATTAAATGTTTTAATGCTGATTTTTCTTTCTAAAACATCAGCAAAAAC
Source organism: Trididemnum nubilum (assembly GCA_963965965.1). Lineage (NCBI taxonomy): Eukaryota > Metazoa > Chordata > Ascidiacea > Aplousobranchia > Didemnidae > Trididemnum > Trididemnum nubilum. Next base: position 32,023,514 of record OZ014470.1, read on the forward strand.
ACCTGACAAACATGAATTCAAGAGGAGTGCAAAACAGTTTGATAACGAAACTTGCAATTTTAATTTTTCTTTATTTTAATTTTTTTAAAATTTTATTATATTTACAAAAATTACACGGAAGGTTTTTGGCAAAAACATTATACCCTTGTCAAAGCATCTAAATAATATAACAAATCACTGGTTTCCACCCAGAATAAAATTAATTAACACTAACTTTTGCTTACTTTTGCAGTCGTTCGAATTACAACCAACTAATTACGTCAACGCATACGATTTAATAAATGAAATAGTCCAATTAAATCTTGGATAAACAATCAAAAAAGTTTACTAACGTTGTCGCTATAAATGTATTTGAAATATAAAGAGAAGCAGTAGCTGTCGTGATTGATTTTCAAATTACTGTCAACCCAAAATGGTGAGAACAATCAAACACTATCGAAGCAATCAAAATCAAAAACTTAGTTCCTGTAAAAAGTGTTGTGATCGCTTAGGCAGTGTTTGAACGTTCGATCACTTTTTATTTTGTTGTGACAGTAATTTGAAAAGCAAATATAACTTGTTTTCTTAAAACTTAAAATATTTATATTGACAACTTTAGTGAACTGTTTCGCCCGCTTATCCAACATCTAACTGCAGTGTTGAATTCGTTTGATCGCACGTGTTGATGTAATTTGTTTAAACGTACAGTGTACAGCATACTGTAATCAAATCAAATGTTTCGTTATACTAGCTGCATTACGCCGAAGCGTGTAACGAGGACAGACCCTCTCGTGGCCAAGGACAGAAATGGTCGAGGCCAAGGACCGAGGACACAAATTTTCTAATTTATGTTGGGTAAATTTTCCATAATTGTTGAGCGCGAAAGTGCTCAAGATAATGCATTTCGTTAAGTTTTAGATGATAATTCGAAAATAATAGTTTTTTAAAATAATAACGACTGCCATTTTGAAGTTTGACACGTTAGCAGCTGATGTTGATTTCGCACCGTATCGGTATTGTAGTAATGATGCAATGGCTTTACCTGTAAATGGAAATATAGCCAGTACTTTAATAAGATGAGAGACACGTCCTCCCAACGGTAGTTAGCGTCTTCCCATTGAGATTTGGCTTCCCCTAATGGAAAATTCAGCGTACCTCCATACAGGGATAGCGAAAAATACCTTTTTTTTCTAATTTGCTCGGTCTTCATTCGAATTTGGTGGTCAAATATCGCGCAAAAAACATATATCGCACAATAAAACAAATATCGCCTAATAAAATCACAAACAAAAAAATTGTCAAATAAAGCCTTTTTGCATTGGTCTTCATTTCAATTAAGCGGATAAAAATCGCACAAACTGGGGTGAAAATGTTGTTTTGTCTTTTTGGTCTTCATTCGAATTTGGCTGTGAAAAAATCGCAACAGAAAGCCATTGTTTTTTATTTTTCTTCTGATTTCGGGGCAAAATTCAAACCAAGTTGCTACGGCATTGCGAATGCATCTGGTCAGGCTGCTTAAGCGGCCCCCTCAGCGATATTTCAGTTTAAATGCTGAATATAGCTAAATTATAAACGTAGAAATTGTCAATTTTAAGGCCATAATTTCATCAGTTAGGGCCTCGATGCAAACGCCCACTGATCACGGATTCCCACCTTTTTCGGAGTTTCCTAAAAGCAAACCCCATTGCTTGGTTAAACCATTTCTTTTGACGAATTTTTCAAAAAGTATTTTCTAAAAATATTGCAAAATACTGTGAATTTATGTTTTTTAAATGAATTGAGGTACCGTAACTAAAGGGTATTTTTGTAAGTTCAAAAGTTTTTGGCATTGAAAAACGGAGGTTTGGGACGAGGGCAATATCCCCATGCCCCCCCCCCCGTTAAACAATTTTAGTGATTTTTTTGAAAAAAAGTAGCAATTTTTGTGACTTAAGAAGATTACACATTTAAACTTTCAAAACAATTCGAAAAAAATACCATAAATGCTAAATTAGAAAAAAATTAGTTTTCTCACAATTTCCCAACTCTGATTTTGAGCCAATCTTTTCTTTACATTTCAGTGCATTATGTCTTTCTCACATTTATAATGTCTGCCAATGAATGAGCGCGAAGGTTTCCGCAGCCAAAAGACACTTAATTTATATAGTGTTTAATTACAAAAAATCTGAGGGTCCCCGGAGGTTCGTATTAAGAAGGAAGGCATTGGAGACATTTGCCCGTGCCCCCTTTAGGAGGTCTACAATTGTCGAAACGGAAAAATTATAAACCATTAATTTTTTTCTAAAAACGCCCAATTTTTTGTGGAAGCTTGTAAAAAAATTTGTTAAGTAGTCCAAGCATTTGAACAATTCTAGTTATATTTGATTTCACACATACTGTAATTTAATAATCCTTCATGCAGCGTTTTTTTTTTTGTGGTCCATTACTTTGTTATTTGGGATTCGAAGCGGTTATCTCCAACACACAAATTGTTCAGTGGACGTGGCTTTGCTCCCCTGACCGCTTGCCAGTGACTAGCGTTGATATTCTTCCTCATCTCAAAGTCGCGTGTTTTCAGAACAGGTTGGCGTTTTCAACGAGATATACTAACAAAATTACGGTAATATGTCACTGCCTTCCCTGGTAATACTGTATTACATTTCATTATCACACACATACTTTCTTTTAAATTTACACACAGAATAGGCTCGGTCATGTTTTAGCATTAGCAACTCAAAATGGTTTGTGCTGACACTTGGATTCCTTATAATGGCTCTGGATGGCTTTATTGTAGTGCTTTGCAGTTTTACCGCCTGCACCAGAAGTATTAGCCGAAATAAAAACAACAATTTTCGGCAATGCGTTTTATGTGCTTATTCTCCGATTAGAGCTTTCACACAATGCCATTTAAAATAAGTTTTAGTATGCCTTGGCTTAGTTGGTTATCACATTGTATTTTCAAGTAAGGAAAAGAAACAACGAATTGACCGACTATCAGATATGTTGCCTTTTGTTTGGTTTTTTCTTTTTAACCAATCAAAAAAGAATGCCGTCTCCGAACCTAAGATAGGACATTTCAAGGACATGTAGGCTTCGAGGCAAAGGCCAAAACCAAGGACTTGAAAATGTGTCCTCGGGCCAAGAATGTCCTTGAGGACTCCACCTCTGGATTTGACCATCCTGAAATTAAACCTAAAACCTCCCGCTCCAGAGACGAACGCGTTTACGCTCGACCAACTCGCGTCCATAAAAAAAACATATTAAAACATTTAATGACCATAACACATAATCATTGAACTAAAGTATAATTTTCGAAACTTTGTTCCTTTTTTGCCAGTTTTGGTTTAATTCAAAGGAAATCCTTTTAGTCACGACAAAAAACATTTAATATTTGATTTTGTAAACATCCATACTAAATTTTGTTCTTGACAAAAAAGAAAGCAATATTGGAAACTTAGAAACGTAAAAAGTGCGAGGCCTTTGCTACAGGATAAACTGCTTCGCACCTAATTAACTCGACAAAACCGCAAAGTTTTTTGACTTGATCACTCTATTTTTGTATATGCGCTCTTTTTCTAAGTCGCCACGACAAAAGCAAATAAAAGACATGCAGTTTTGTTGGCAAATTAATCATTTATATTTATTAGTGCTTATATGCCAGAACTGAGTACTAGGGCAAGTTTTTGTTGCACTAAAAAAATTGAAAAAAATGCATATATTTATAGCAAAAGTTGCAAAAGTTGCATTTATTCACAAACATTAAAAACGATAGTGATTTACTCAAGCAATTTATTTACCTATAATGCCAAATATTTGCCAACATTTCTTGGGGAGAAATGACGATCTTTTGCCAACAGTTTGCAAAGCATGCTAAAACTTCGCTCCACAGTGCACGAAGTTGTAAGCCAACTCTTGCGTCATAAATAACATTGAGACGCAGGTATCCGTCACATAGCTCTTTGTTATGCAAATCAAAGACAATAGAACCATAGTAGTCTATGATAGAACAGTATTGAAATAGTTTTATAGCACGATTTGTAAATCACACTAACATTTTGCGCCATACTTAATAAAAATTGCAGTAAAAAGTTGCATGTAAAAAAGAAAAAACTTGCTAAAAGTTGCAATATGAAATTCCTAAAAACAGCTTAGAACATTGTACTACATAAATTCTTGGTATTTAGAAAGCTGTCGGAAGCTGTAAAAAAAAGTTGCAAAAACTTGCCCAAGGTTGTGAGTACACTATTAATCCTAACTTTCTCTATCTTTGAAATTGGTTTGATTCTGGATTTTGCCCGTTCTGGATTTTTTCTATTCGGGATTTTGTCCAATTCGGGATTTTGTCCATTCTGGATTTTGTCCAATTCGGGATTTTGTCCAATTCTGGATTTTGTCCATTCGGGATTTTGTCCATTCGGGATTTTGTCCAATTCGGGATTTTGTCCATTCGGGATTTTGTCCAATTCGGGATTTTGTCCAATTCGGGATTTTGTACTTCTGGATTTTGTCCAGTTCGGGATTTTGTCCAATTCGGGATTTTGTCCGTAAACGGGAAAAAGCTAATCGAGGTAAAAATTGGGGATTTTTACTCCCACTGGAGACGCTTCCTGGTAATGCTGCCAACTATTTGATATAAAATAAGCTTTGCCGTCGAATTCTAAGTTTTTGACTATTCTTTCAATAAATCTTTGTGCAGTTAAAAATAATTTTTTTAAAAGTAAGGTCCAAATACGATCGATGGGTAAAACGCCTACTGTAGGCTTTTACCCCACCCGTAGTCATTTTTGGTTATGCTGAACTTTTTTAAGGGTTGAGACAATTGATCAAAAATAATAACTAATCTTATATCCATCATGGTTTTCTTTCTCACTGAAAAGACACAAATTATTTGGACGCCTTGAAGGCGATCAAATAGCTCATTAATTAATCCGGTTGAAGTTGAAGTATGTTTTGTTTTATTTCGTTCCATTACATTCAAAACAGTAAACAAAATCTCATGGACACGCATAAATACGTGTGAATAGAACGGGAAGCTGCAAAGGACCTCTCGATCATCGAGTCAAGCAGCCACCCAGAAATCAGTCATGTCAAGCTGCTGGACGTGTCAGTTTTTTATGTTGATTTAAATACGTTGCGTATAGGTCAAACTTGAACTTTTATCAGTTTTAATTAATTTAGAATCGTGAATCATTTGTAATTTAACAATAAATACAGGGTGAGCCAAAAGTAGGTGGACAGTAAAAAAAATTAGGTGTAACATAGTAGTAGAAAACAGGTAAAATTAAAACAAATTTTTGTAATAAAATTGTAATTATATACCACAAATAACATAGTTGTAACAAAGTTGAAATGAACAATTGGATTAATATAACTGAGGCATAAATCTATTCCATATGCCGTCCACCTACTTTTGGCTCACCTTGCATATAATTGAGATTACTGCCACCCAGGTCTTTTCGACGGAATTGATGTTTGTGATCCCAATTTTGTGGCTGTTCCCATCTTTTCTTGATGAATTTTCAGACCTATCCTCTAATTGGTTTGATTTTTGGAGTTGGTTGTTGAGAATCGCCTGTTGGCCTGATTCCCTGCTATTCTCCTTTCAGCTATTGGCTGTTAATTTTTGTTTGGCCTTGGTACCTTGCAAAATTTTTCATTTTTTAAGCACAATTTTGCTTCTAAAAAAATGTTTTTAGTTCAAAATTCATGGCCGATTTCAACGGCTAATTTACATAATTTTTTGACCGGTTTATTGAAACTCGTAGCCGATTTCAACGCTTCATTTGCATTTTGATCGCTGGCGAAACGATAATTTTGACTTCGGAGCTTATGGTTGGTTTTGCCGATTTTTTGCTCTTTTGTTTCGGCCTTCTATATTTTTTTGGCTTGGCCAGTTTTAGCGACTAGAAATTCTATAAATAGTGAGAAAATTTTTGTTTTTTATTCATTTCGATTCATGCCAGCTCAGCTGACGAGGTTTGGTATTGACCGAAATAGCGCTATTCTGAGCATTGCATGGAGGGTTATTTTACCCTCAAATTTCTTTTTACTACGGAGTTTTTTTTTCTCGCACGACTGTTTTGCTTGGTGGTAGTTCGGTCGAGAAATTGACTGGCTCTATAACTTAGCAAAATTGTTATGCGTTGGACTTTGTCGGTACCGATTATCCATGAAAAGTTTTTCCTAGCCTATGCGAATCTTGTAAATATATAATGTATTTTAATTTAAATTGATCGAATGATAATTTTTTTAATTCATATGGTCGGCTACCGAGTTCCAAATTTTAGCTCCTTGATACTTATAACTTTTTTGTAATTTTTGTGTTCTGTACGTTGGTAAATACAAATTAAGTTCAGATCAAGCGAGGCTCGTTGTTCGTGTGTGTATTGCTCTAAGAGGACTGAAGTGACAATTTAGGCGATTCGGTAACTTTTTCCGTGAGTTTTTGTGTATTAATTTTGCTACTTCATATACATACAAGTTTTTTGGTTTTAAGATTTGCAATCGCTGATAAAATGGTGTAACGTGGTCTTGCCGTTGTTCACTTGAAACTATTTTGACAGCTTCATTTTGAAGAATAATCAATCTTTTCAAATGATTTTCATAAGCGTTACCCCAGATTACAATGCCATATAATAAATGAGAGTGAACCATACTATAATACAATTTACGAAAAACTGTAAAAAGTAAAATGTTCCGCAATTTAGACAATATACACAGGGGTGCCGAAACCCGGGGGGATGGGGGGATATATTCCCCCAATAATTTGACTGTATCCCCCCCAATAATTTGAGTATGGTCTTCATCAGCACCCCCCCCCCCAATAATTTGACTCTGGTGTGCATCTGAGCGCAGGTCTTTACCCGAATTCGGGGAAAAAGCGTTCCATTTTTGGTGAAGACCTTTTTTATATTTTTTATTATTTTTTTTCGTCTTCAACTGAATTCGGGGAAAAGCGTTCCATTTTTGGTGAAGACCTTTTTTTTTGGTCTTCACCTGAATTCGGGGAAAAAAGTGTTCTATTTTTTTGTCTTCACTTAATTTGCTCACCTGAAAAAAATCGTGGTCGAGGTTCATCCCCCCCAATGGCAAAAATAGGGCAAAATTGGGGTAAAATTGCAAATTATCCCCCCAATGCTCAACAAAGATTTGCACCACTGAATATACATTACAGATCTAGATATTTTACACGTCAACTTGGTAATATGTTCTGCAAAGTTAATTTTTCATCAATTGTGATGCCCGCTATGCTTACATGAAAAGAGTAAAAAAGATGTTTTTGATCATATAATTAACCAGCTTCTTTTTTCTTTATTCCAAATATGGTCTGAAAATCTATTCAGATAGACATGATAGTAGCATGGTAATATGACACCGTTACGCTCAGTATGTGAGCTAATAATGGCCAAAGACGACTTACCCCACTGTACCCTATACAAAATCTGATTCTTTAAACGTATACTTACTGTACTCTCACGTAATAAGCATTTTGCCTACGTAAGTTTCAAAATTTGTTAATTCAAAATTTACACAAACTGCTTGCTGCTAGGAGTCACACCAACGCAACCAGATTCAAAATCAAAAAAAAGTGGCGAGGTGCATAAGAACAAATCGAATTTCAACACGAGAATTAATAGTTTTGTGAAACGTTGTAATGTAAGCTTTTGCATGCAAATACTTTGATTTAGAATTATTTTGTTTGCTTTATGATTTAATGTTTCGTCTTTTGTGTTTGTGATTTAAAAATGCGTTAAATTTTTGACTTTTGCCAGTTGGAATTAAAGTTTATTTTTTCTCTAATCAGTAATAATTTCGTATGCACAAAATTAGAAAATTACATGTTTCTAATTTCACGTTCGAAACCTGATGAATCATTGTTGCTTATGTAAATGTGATAATGATAAGACAAATTGATTAAGTTCTTGAGAAAACGATGGTAAAAGTTTTAATGTCTGAACTATTCAACCGTAAGATGTCGCATTTAACTAAATTTTGTAAAATATTTTGAGTTGCCTCAAACCGGCATTCAAGTCGAGTTTTTCACTGTTGACCAAAATGCTGGGATAAACCTAACATGCATTCTCACCAAATTTGAACTTTTTACGTCTTGCCGTTTTCAAGATATTGTAGTTCAAAGTTAACAATTTTCCACTTACTTCAGTGCTGCCATTTTGCCAGTATTGTGACAGAAGACTAACTTTTGAAAAGTTGGTTTGAATTTACTTGAAAAGCAGCTAATTTACATTTCTAACCCTTTACTTTGTTTTGACAACAACACTGCCGAAAACACTAATTAACAGTTACAAACATGTTATTACTTTTTGAAATTTTGTTTGTAGTTGGCAACCCCGGCAAAATTTCTAAGGGCGTTACAGACGCCCTCTGTAACTACAGCGTAAAAATAGGTTTTTTAGGTTGCCCCAGCGATTCGAGACTGGGGCCGTCACCGTCCGTGCTGTTTCCACAAATTGAAGTTGAATTCCTGCAGATAGAGGTTTATTGAGAAAATTATAGTAAATTAGAGAGCTACACGGCACGGCAGTAATATTTGAAAATTAACCCAGGGAACAAAACAAAATAAAGTAACGATGCCGTGTGACTAAAACTTACAAAAATAAAACGTCCGATTGCTTCATATCCCAAAATGAAATGAAAAACTAAACGCTAGATCTCGGCAAAAAAGCAAAAGAGCTGCGCGTTGTGCCGGAAATAAGGCGTCGAACAAAACGTGCGAAAATTGAAAAACACAATGACGCGCAGACTAACACAGCAGAAATAAGAGCCAAATAAAAGAGCCGAATTCGAAAATTTAGCAGGGCAAATAAAATAGATCGGTGCTGTAACAAAGGGGAAAAAGCCTTTCTAAGGAGAAATCTAAATTGTCCTATCTTGGGAACGCAAAGTCGTATTAAGCTCAAATTTGCTGAAGTTATTCTTCAGATTTGTCAAAATTTTTTGAGAGAAAACCGAGCAAAATATTTTTCGACCTGAATGTCCTTTTGAGAATTCATTGTTTTTAACAATTTTGAGTTTAAATTGTAAATTAACTAATAGGGTTATTCAAAAGTTGGCTTGTTGGGGTTGTTCCAACTCCATGTTAATCGGCTCAAGCTTGGATAAGATTTTATTTTATCATTGTCAGTCACTATGTTGTCGATAAAATATACCTATATTTTGAAAATGCTTGAAATTCCAAACCCTGTTGGGTGTCCCAAAAAATATTCCTAATTAATTTCCTAACGATTCAACATGCGTCAATCGTTCACTGGCATTGCTTTTCAGCAAGCTCTCATCTAGTTAAAAGTTCAATTTCATGCATTGACTACGACGGTACTGATAACTACGACGGTACTGATAACTACTGCAGTACTTCAAGATGACTTTGAAAAAGGTCAAGACCAAGTTTAAACCAAGGCTGTTAACTCGATCGATTTTTATTCGAGTGTAAATTCGAGTACGAGTTCAATCTATTTTAGTAAGTTCGAGTGCAACTTCGAGTTCTCCAGTAATTTTTTGAATTCAAGTACGGCAAAACTATCAAGCTTTTCGAGTTAGAGTTCAGGCTGACGAAAATACTTTTTTTACTTGTTCACTGCCGGTGTTCATGGTAAATAAAAATGTATAACTATTTCGCTTATACAGCAGGTTCACGATTGTACCTCAGCTGTCGGAAAAACGCAATTTCAATTTACACAGCTTGATCAAATATATTTCTTTCCGACAATTTTTTAATCTTTAACTTTCGTCTTAAGGAACTCGAATAGTTTTATTCGAGTTCAAGATCGAGTTCGGCAAAACGATCAAGTATGGTCGAGTTCGATTTAAAGTTAGAGTTTGGAGCCCTGGTTTAAACTACGAAGAATCGGGAATGGATAAGTGACTTGTAAACAAATATTAAAGAGAAAGAAGCAGATAACACGTTTAAGTTTTCGATGAAATATGTGAAAACAGCACGCGCAATATTATAATACATCTTTGCGGATTAAATCAAATGAAGTCTTACAAAATTTTTCTTCGATAAGCGTGACCTATTCGTTTACTACGTTGATCATGGCTGCTTTTTTGCATTCTTCGCTCAATGTTTTCAAAGGCACTGCCATCCTAATATTTTGCGTTTTAGAAGCTCAGTAACCTTCGTTGAGAATGTGGAACTTGTATAACTTGTTGGCAAAATACATTAGAGCTGGGCTCTATTTCTCCGCAACAACTGTTTTCATCCTCACACCCGCTGTTCAATTTTATTGCCGTCAGGTGCCACAATAACAGTGAGTTACGGACTTGTGCGACCTCTCACACAATTGATGCATAAAATTGTGCAAAAAGCTTGATCGTTTGATCCCGGCTCCAAAATACACCATATTTGTGTGTTTTCACTTTTGTTTTCCGCATGTGTGCATTTGCCTAGTATTGCAATTTTTAGGTGTAGCTACTTGCGCATAGCCATGTGTGATTTTATGTCGGATAATAATTTAATTAAGATGAACGAATATTTCTAAGATTAGGTGCTTGAATACTTTCTTTTATAACATTTGAATTGAAAACAGAGATTTGAAAATTTCCATAGGTAAATACGAAGAAGGTTTTTGTCTTTATTTTTCAAATCGATTTCATTAAGATGCTTTAAGTTAAGTTATAATGAAAATTTAACCTATAAATTTCTTTGCAGTGATTTTAAGATTTACAGAGACGCGCCTTATATGATTAATGTACCTACTAAAGGTGCGTTTGTACTGGACGCGAAGCAATGCGAAGTTTGGCAACCTTCGCTAGTGATCGCTTACATCACTTGCTCAAAATAGGCCGACCATTCAAAAACAATTTCGTCTTAAGTGAAGTTAAACAACTGCTCGCGAAGTTCGCGAACGATTGAAACCTTTTGCCAGTTGTTGATGACATCAGATTACGGTTGTCCTGCGTCCAGTATAAACGCACCTTAAAAGTGACTGTAGGTCGTATTCTCAGTTTGTGCTCTTCGTTGCCAACTAGTTGCTGTATCTTGTGCTATTTTGCTGACATTAGTTTTTGTTTGTGAATTTTGCCAAGTCACCAGAAACTACGCCATTTTCAACATTAACTAAATTTCCACGCGTGAGGAATTGATCATTCAGTTGTAGCAACCTAGAGACAGGACGTATTTCTGAATTCTGCACTTCAATTTTTTTATTTTCAAGATAGTCCAGGGTTTTTAGTCCAAACTTTTTAGTGCTAGGACCGCATTTCCTAAATCACATTATTCAAAAGGCCGCACAAAGTTAAAGGGGCATTGAGATCTAATTTTAATCATTTATTGCCACACAAAACAAAATCGTATTTTTTAAAAAAATTTTGAGACTGATTTCAGAATTCTTCGACTTCTACATTGAAAGATATTTGCGTTTCTTTTTTTGGCTATTAGTGGCATTCTTGCAATTTTTTTTGAAAAATGTTTACATCAATCACTCGGAGTTGCTCGCGTGGTTTCAGCGATAATAATGTAAGGAAAGCAAAATTACTGTGGTTGCTACAGCACGGCCTGTACAGTTATAAATCCATAGATTCCAGATATTTTCTCATTTGTGGTACTTTCGTTGACTGGTTGTAGCGGACGAGGATACAAACGTGCGAAGAATATTGTTTATTTTTGCTTTATTTTCTCGAACATTAAACTTTTGGTGAAATAGGCTTATCACTATTCCTTAGAAATCTGAAATAGGCCTGTACAAAGCCCATCTCCAAGCCGACTAGTCTACCATTAGTTAAGTAGCTTACAAGTGAATTTTTAAAAGCTGTAAAGTCTGAACTAACTCACAACGTTTTCATACCGGGCTTAACTTACTCTAATAATTACAAAAATCAATTAGGTACGCTTATATGACACAAGCAAAAATTCCGATCGGCCTAAGGCTAGGCCTTTTGTTTATTTCTAACAGATGTGTAGTCCTCGAGGACGCTTTTGGCCTCGAGGACACATTTTGAAGTCCTTCGCCTTGACCTCGAAGGTCAAGTCCTTGGCCTTGGCCTCGAAGCCTACAAGTTCTCGAAAATGCCTTGTCCTCGGTCGCGAACAGCATAACCTTTTGATTTGTTAAAAATGGGCCAAGATCATGACCTTTTTTTGCTTGGTCCGAAATTTCATAGAAAATTTGGATTTTCTGCGCGAAGATCTTTTTTTTTCTATTGGGAAACACCTGAAATTTTGCGGAAAATTTGTGATGTTTTTGAGCAAAGACTTTTTTTTTTGTTCTTTTTTTGGAGAACACTTGCGCGTTGTGTCCTTTGTCCTTGGCTTCGAGAGGGTCTGTCCTCGGAAGGGCTGTCCTTGGCCTCGGATTTTTTTGTGTCCTTGGCCTTGGCATCGAGCCTTGTGTCCTCGACTCCACATCTGATTTCTAAATGCACCAAACGGAATATCTTTTGTGTTAAAAGAAGAAAATTCAAACCAATAAACCTAATTTGAACACACTTTTTTCGCCAAAGCCACAGCAGAAGCCTGGCAAAAACACATCTAAACCCGGGACCCACCGATAGTTCAGTCGGTTTGAATCACTTACGCAAATTGGATGCTGCCATGTTCCCACAGCCGATTTTGTTTCGTAAAGTCATTGTTTTTTCGTTAAAGCTATTTAACCTCAAACAATGAAAAAACGGGACGAAGCGTTGGTAATCAATTATTTTTTTATACATTGTTGTTGTTGTTGTTGTTGCGCATGTTTTTCCTCCTGTCACCGGACAGCGTCAGACGCTAACTTATTGGACGATCTGCACACTTTTCATTGCAGTGACTACTTCGTGATTGGAGGAATCCGCACTTGCTTTTGAGTTTTCGATGATCTAATATTTTATTTTTATTTAGTGTTAAAATTCAAAAATTAGGGTACACTGACTTTAAGTAAAACAATGAATACACAAAACAGCTAAAATGAATGGTTTTCAAGGAGCAGAGAAATTTATTAATTAAGACAAATTTCACTTGAATCATATATATTCAAAGAAAACTACTGTAAGTAAATTATAACCTGAGTAACTGCTTGATATCAGAACAATCTTAATGTGAACGTTTAATGATCTGACCAATGTCATAGCCAATTTCTTCAAATTGTAATGTTAACTAAGACTGACCGAATATTTGAGTCTGCGAGAAGTGATCTATTTTTTGACTTGTTAATTTTCGTTATGGAGAAAGTTTGCTGACAAATAGAGTTATATTTGAACTTGGATTTTGAATATGAATCCGTCAAAACTTAGCGATGAATCACAAAAAACTACATAAACCCAGAGAGAACACAAGACTCTGTTACGTCACGTCACGCATGCATGAAACCACCGAATACTTTCTGCTAAGCATGTGACTGCATAGAAAGCAAACGGAAGCAGACAGAGTCGATGCTAAACACCGAAATAAAGTTGAATATATAAAAATTATGGATGTGTCGGCGACAAATGAAGTAGAATTTGAAAAAGTTGATAAAGCCATTGATTTAGAAAACTGGTTATTTTTTAAAAAAGTATTGCGATATCAGCCTACTAAAGTAGGGTTGTCCAAATTTTGGACATTTTTGAAAAGTCATGGTTACTGCCATAGGCGTAGCCAGGATTTTTGATTGGGGGGGCCCAAACCACAAATCACACGCAATGACGTCATCAGAAATTTTCGAAAACGTAATTTTTTGTGGGGCAAAGATATCGTAGAATGGAAGAGCTGAAGCCGTAGCCTGATGGCACTTTGCCAGGATTTTGGTAAAGGGAGAGGGCGAAAACTAATTGTTGAAAAGTGTAAAAGTCTAACTTGGAAGACGTGTTGAGTAAGCTAGTGTACTCAAACGTATCAGAGACGGGGGTCTGGGGGCAGAGCCCCCAGCCGCCGATGGCTATGGGGGTCTGGGGGCAAAGCCCCCAGCCGCTGGGCGATTTTTGTAAGTTTTTGGAAAAAAAAACTATTTAAATCCCATTGGATCACATTTCGCACGAGTTCAGAGCCATTTCAAAGAACTAGATTTTTAACATTTCAAAGCCAATCGAAAAAATTTAGTTGTTCAATCCTCCTTTTGCAATTAAATCCCAAAACACGCTTAGAATCTTGCATTATGGTGTAAAATTTTAATTGTAAGTGATTTGGTCTATAGGGGGAAGTAACGAACATTGCCTCCTGCAATACATTAGCAGTAAATAATTAACTTCATAATAACGTTAAACGAGGGCCTGGGGTGGCAACTTTTAGGTCAAAACTCTTAGATTTCTCACAGGTTTTGCATATAAATTGTTAAAAATTTGCATTAAGGGACATCTGGCCCGGGAACCTTGGTCGTCAGTCAGGGGCCCTTGGGCTCCCTGGTTGCCAGTTAGAGGCCCCGTAGCCCCTTGCTTGTCGGTTAGTAGCCCAGGTCCCCTGGTTGTTAATTAGGGGCCCTGGGGCTCCCTGGTCGTGAGTTAGGAGCCCCGGGGCCCCCTGGTCGTCAGTTAGGGACTCCAGGACCCCTTAGTTGTTGGTCAGGGGCCCTGGGCCCCCTGGTCGTCAGTTAGGAGGGCCCCGGGGCCCCTCGTTGTCGGTTAGGGGGCTCCTGGCCCCCTGGTTGTTGGTTAGGGCCCCTTGGTTGTTAGTTAGGGCCCTGGGGCTCCCTGGTTGTGAGTTAGGGGCCCCGCGGCCCCCTGGTCGTCAGTTTGGCACTCCGGGGCCCCCTGGTTGTGGGTTAGGAGCCCTGGGAGCCCTGGGGCCCCCTGGTTGTCGGTTAGGGGCCTGGTCCCCCCTGGTTGTCAGTTAAGGGGCCCCCTGGTTGTTGGTTAGGGTCCCTTGGTTGTTAGTTAGGGGCCCTGGTTGTCAGTTATGGGCCCCCTGGTTTTCAGTTAGGGGTCCCGGACCCCCTGGTTGTCGGTTAAGGATTCCTGGGCCCCCTAGTTGTTAGTAAGGTCCCACTGGTTGTTAGTTGGGAACCCCGGGACTCACTTGTTGTCATTAATATTATTGTTAATTACTGTTATGTGCGTAATTGCTGAAAAAAAACTGCAACTAAACATCGCCAGGCTATGTTGTCATAACTTTTTGTCGTTAGTGGTATTTTGATTGGGGGGGCCCGGGCCCCCTGGGCCCCCCTTCTGGCTACGCCTATGGTTACTGCAACTTTTCCCATGCCTACGATCTAAAAACGATAGCAAAAAAATTTTGAAATCGGACATCGTTTTGCTCCTTCTCATCGAATCTAAAATCATCCTCTCCAAATCGCTAAAATTAGGGAATTACCCATATATAAAATATGCATTTTTGATTTAAAGCTTTGTTATTAGATGTCATGAAGCAAAATTTTGGTTGATTTTTTGCGTATAGGTGTTGCTAGTTGGAGAGGGGCAGGTTGTAATATTAACCCAGTTTGGGGGATTCTCCGCATTTGCCCAAATTTTTCAAAAATCAGCAAGTTTGACTAAAAACGTTTATGTTATAGAGTGTTAAGAACTTGAAAACTGCTACCACATAAATGAAACAACAAAATACATGTTCATAGGAACTAATAAAATATTATAATTTATGATGTCTCGTTTCGCAACAAACAATACAGCTACAGCATGCAAGAATATGATGAGTGCAAAAATGATATCTTATTAGGAAGCATGCTGAAAATTGCGCAAATTTGCACAATTATTGCATTATAAATACGTCCAATTGTCCAAGTCAAATGCTTAGGGTTTGAACTTGAGCTAGGTAGATTTTCTAAAATCGGTGTTTTTCCACAGCTTGGATTAAACTTAACTTTTGTTAACAACTTTAACTGTATACACAAAGCAGTGAATGTCGTTGAACGTTTGATGTTCCGGCCATTTGCTCACTGGCCATTGTAACTATTCATTGTTGATTCCAAATTCCCGCAGCAAAAACAAAGACTCGGGGCCAATTAACTTCGCCAAAGTTGTATTTCGATCAATGATTGGAGCTCAGCTACGAGGTTCGTGACGAAAAGAGTGTGGACGTGGCACGGAAAGAAGTTTTTGAGCAAGAGCTGTTTTGTGTTCTTCATCAAGATTGTCAGAAAATAGAGCATAAACCACATGTATCTTATACCAGATAGTCAGAAATCATGAATGCTTCAAACTTTTCTGTAATGCTGCAGTCGTAATCATAGCATCAATGCTCTTAAAATCCAGCAAGCTGTGAAAGAAAGACATATCATTGATGGCTGCTTCAGGACCATTTAAACTTGATTTAAGCCACAGCGGAATATAAAAAATAGCAAGAAAAACATTTATTCTAACTGACAAATTAACACGCTTAGGGGTGTAAGCCATTTTTTCGGACCACAAGTACATCTTTTGACAATAAAGAATTATCCCTATCCACTCAGCGTGATGAGTAGCTCCTGGTTTGTAATGAACACTAGTTGTTTGTGAATATGCTCCACGCAATGCAAGAGTATTGGTGATACATTGTATGTAGTCATCTCGTACCAAGGATCCCTTCTTTAACGGCAAGCTTTTTAACGTAGCAATGACAGATGCAGCTCTTGCTTAAAGAACATGAGGAATCAAACAATGTGTCACCAATACTCTTGCATTGCGTGGAGCATATTCACAAACAACTAGTGTTCATTACAAACCAGGAGCTACTCATCACGCTGAGTGGATAGGGATAATTCTTTATTGTCAAAAGATGTACTTGTGGTCCGAAAAAATGGCTTACACCACTGAGCGTATTAATTTGTCAGCCAGAATCAATGTTTTTCTTGCTATTTTTTATGTTCCGCTGTGGCTTAAATCAAGTAATCGTTCTGAAGCAGCCATCAGTGACATGTCTTTCATTCACAGCATGCTGGATTTTGAGAGCATTGATGCTGTGATTACGACTGCAGCATTACAGAAAAGTTTGAAGCATTCATGATTTCTGACTATCTGGTATAAGATACATGTGGTTTATGCTCTATTTTCTGACTATCTGGTATAAGATACATGTGGTTTATGCTCTATTTTCTGACAATCTTGATGAAGAACACAAAACAGCTCTTGCTCAAAAACTTCTTTCCGTGCCACGTCCACACTCTTTTCGTCACGAACCTCGTAGCTGAGCTCCAATCATTGATCGAAATACAACTTTGGCGAAGTTAATTGGCCCCGAGTCTTTGTTTTTGCTGCGGGAATTTGGAATCAACAATGAATAGTTACAATGGCCAGTGAGCAAATGGCCGGAACATCAAACGTTCAACGACATTCACTGCTTTGTGTATACAGTTAAAGTTGTTAACAAAAGTTAAGTTTAATCCAAGCTGTGGAAAAACACCGATTTTAGAAAATCTACCTAGCTCAAGTTCAAACCCTAAGCATTTGACTTGGACAATTGGACGTATTTATAATGCAATAATTGTGCAAATTTGCGCAATTTTCAGCATGCTTCCTAATAAGATATCATTTTTGCACTCATCATATTCTTGCATGCTGTAGCTGTATTGTTTGTTGCGAAACGAGACATCATAAATTATAATATTTTATTAGTTCCTATGAACATGTATTTTGTTGTTTCATTTATGTGGTAGCAGTTTTCAAGTTCTTAACACTCTATAACATAAACGTTTTTAGTCAAACTTGCTGATTTTTGAAAAATTTGGGCAAATGCGGAGAATCCCCCAAACTGGGTTAATATTACAACCTGCCCCTCTCCAACTAGCAACACCTATACACAAAAAATCAACCAAAATTTTGCTTCATGACACCTAATAACCAGAGCTGGGCAAGTCCGCAAATCCGCAATTGCCGACTAACGAAACCAGTTGTGGACATGCAGACTTGCGGACTTTGGCAGTTTAAATTGCGGACTTGTGGTTGCGGACTATTTTTTAATTTTAGTCCGCAATTCCGCAAGTTTATTACAAATATTGAAATTCCTTTCCATTTTCGTAAAATATTCATGTTTTTACCCAGTCAAGCACAAAAATCAATTTAATTTTTTCGAGTTCAATTTCGGCAAAAATATCAAGTTTTTTGAGTTCAGGCTGAAAAAAACACAAAGTCTGCTTTTCGACTTAATCGCTTTCTTTTTGTTGACATGCTGTTTTTTCTAGTTTGGCAAAACAACCGACTTTTTTTGAGTTTAAGTTCGAATTTGCAGCCGTGGTTGAAAGTATGGCTTTGTTGTTTTTAACGTGAGTTCACAAAATTAGCCACTGATGTATCATTTTTTGTACCGGTAGCCAGTGCCGTCGCTACGGTGGAGCCAGGGGCGCCGTACCCTAGAGTGCATCAATCCCCCTCATATTCAAAATCCATGTTCTACATAGCGTTAAAATGTTGCATTTGGGCTAGAAAGAAGCCATTTAAAATTTTTTGAAATTTTATTGGTGCCTAGGGGTCCCACTGAGGTGTCAAAAATCTCAAAATTTGACAAATTTTGAAAAAACTAACAATTACCCTATAAATAGGAATTTTAAGTAATCCTGTTATTGATAATTGCATTCAGGATAAAATTCTGCACCAGTCATAACTTTATTCCACGTTTTTGCACCAAATATGAAGCAGTAATTAACCAAAGTCATTGAACTGAAACCAAATCGCTACAGCGAATTTACATGTTATTGCCCAGAACTTCATTGTTTTAGTAGATAAAGACATGAAGTTTTTTGCAGTTGATTTATCTACTGGAAAACTGTGCATATCTTGGAAGAGATATTGCATGAAGGTTCTCAGTTTATGCAACATTTACAATTTTCAGTTTATCAGTAAAGGTTTTAGCAAAAAAGTCTAGTTTGCAAAGTAAGATACATTAGGCATTGCTTTGATGCTAACCGTCAAGTCTAGCTTTGTCTGTGTTATGCCATGACTACCTATAGCGTGGCTATTGCATACTGCGCGTGATTGGAAGAACTAGAGTACTGTATATCATCAATTACAATGTTGCGTGCTAACCAAGAGGTCAACGCAATGAAAATATTTTGTTTCCAAATAATTCGATACAAAATAAGGTTTGGTGAAGTTAATTAAGCAAAATGTTATGTGCAATATATTCGTAGCTGTGTGGTAATTTGCAGGTGATACTATGGTGATATTGCATCTTCATCATTAAAAAGTTAGGAAGATTGAGTTCCACAAGTAAACTCTCAAATATTACAAGAACTCGTAAAGCAAGTGCTATATTTCGGTTTGGAGAAGGAATCACAGAAGCTAATGGCACAATCAAGTCTTATCTGAGCCAAGTTCTTTGTTTTCTGGTACCATGAGAGTCTTGAGCAGGAGTGAAGACAGTAGTAGTGAAACTGAAACTTGTAATACTAATGTATGAAACGACATACCAGGAAATTCTTTTGCTATTGCAACTCATAAATGTTGGAAAACTGGAACAAAAGCTTTCATTCCGTCCGACATTTTACCTTCACCAGAGATAGTGGCTATGGCAACATGAATGAAAATTACTTCTGTTCAACAATTTGCATTTACATGCGCATTTGTTGAAGAAACAGATGGAGATGCTGGAAAAGTCAAGCTCTTTTAGGTTGCTAAAACGGAGGTTAGAATAACTTGCCATGATATCCTGACCATAATAAAGCACTTTAAAGATAGCTTTGCCATGAGCGCTAGTGGTAAACAGGGCTGCGAACTCGAACTTGAACTCGAACTCGAACTTGAAAGAACTCGATTGTTTTGCCGAACTCGAACTTGAATTCGAAAAATGAAATTTGGTGAACTCGAACTTGCATAAATTTTATTAAGTTCGAGTTCGCAATGTCGCGACTGAGAATTCTTTTTTTATTGTTTTATTGTGATACGAGCGTGAAGTAATGTTTCTGTAACTTTGACGCGTTTTACAAAATTTGCTGCGTTTTTTACGTGTATACCTTGTTATTTACAAAGAAGAGTTCCCAAGCATTAAACAAATTTTGATAAATTTCAGGTCGAACATACTGTAGCTACTGTTGTATTGATTGGTTTTAAATACTGTAATGCGATGCCACACACACTTACCAGTCATGTGTACAAGTGTTTTCAGCTAGATGAAAAACAGGATTCATACAAGTGTATAGAATCAAAGAAAAACGGCGAAGCATGTGACACTACGATTAAAATCGGAAAATGGAATCCATGCAGTAATTTAAAACGGCATATTGAAAGATGTCATTCTGAAGCATGGAAGCGGATCAAACCGGCTGAGGAGCAAGACTCAAGCTCAAGGGAGAAAAAAAGGCAGTTAGCATTGGCAAGCCAATCAACAATTACATCTCATTTTAATTATCGATCGGCTACAGTAACAATAAACAAAGAAACGTTTATTCGTGGTATATTGCAAATGGTAATGTCTGGTGTGCCACTACGCTTTTTTGAAAGTCAAGGATTTCTCATTCTGAATGGTGAAATGGCCCGAAAACTTGGTGTATCTTTATCCAGAGAGTCAATTCGGCGATACATATCAGATGCAGCAAGCCGAGTAAAGAAAGTGTTGATGAAGAATATTGAAGGACAACTGGTATATATTAAAATGGATGGCGCAACTCGGCAAATGAGAAGTTTTTTGGGCATAAACGTTCAATATTATGACAAAACCAAAAACAAAACAGTAATAAAAATGTTGGCTTGTGCAGACGCTGAAGGAAAGCACACAAGTCAAAGGATGTGTGATATGTTAAATGAAACTTTGCAAAAATTTAACATTCGCAAACAAGATGTACTTTGTCTGGTCGTAGATAATACCAGTACCATGACCAAAACAGTAGAGCGAATGAATGAGGATGAAGATGAAGGTGACGCTGGCTTATCAGAACCATTGGATGAAGATGAATATTCCAACGAATCAAATGATGAAAGTGACAATGAAATAGATAAATGTGCTGATTCTGTTCAGATTCATCATATGCGCTGCGCAGTTCACACTCTGCAACTTGCAATTAAAGACGGTTTAAAGCAGCCCAACTGTAATAAATTGCTGACAAAAACTCGCCATATTGTTGCAAAGCTTCGTTCTCCGAATATTTTGAGTGTTCTGGAGAAGCGCCAGAACAAACGACCAGTGTTGGACATGGCTACACGTTGGGGTTCAACATATAAAATGATCAAGCGCTTAACAGAACTGCGAGAAGCTATTGAGGAATTGGGTGTGCTTTCTCCAGAACTTCACATTTCTTCAACCATGTGGTCCGGTTTGGAAGTACTTTGCTCTGTCTTAGAAATGCCGTATTCCGTAACACTAAAACTTCAAGCAGAAAGCTTGACTTGTGGTGATTTCATGCGAGAATTAATCTTGTTGCGAGAATTAATCTTGTTGCGAGAATTAATCTATGGAAAAGCGAGAATTAATCTTGTTGCAAAACAATCTGTTTTTGGCAGGAGTGTATGTAGATTCAAGATATCGCATTTTGCTTTCTCCGGAGCAATTGCAAAATGCGAAGACAGGATTAACTGAGGTGGCGATGAAACATCATCGCTCATTGAATTCGATGGCATCTACTGCCAGTACTTCATCTGCTTCATCTACTGAAGATCGTATTGACATCAGCGACAGTAGTACTTCTTCATCCGAAGATGAATTTGAAAAGGAGCTTGATATGTTGGAGCAAAGGGCTTCTCTTGGAGATTCCAGCTCCAACAATCACAATACGTTTGACCACGTCAAGTTGGAGTTAAACGCGAACATCGACAAAATGCTTCAAAGGGGTAGATTGAAAGGAGAAAATGTTTGGAAAATTTTCGAAAGCTTGGATGAGCCTCTTCGCGCAACAGCGAAAATTTTAAGCGCTATGCCTGTTACCCAAGTGTCCGTAGAAAGGCTTTTTTCGTCAATGAAATTCATTTTAAGTGATTAAATATCCTCGACCAAGCAAGATCTACTGGAAGCGATATTGTTTTTGCGAGCAAATGACGATTTACTTTAACTCCTGGTGCCGACGGTGCCGTAACAGCAATAAGCATTTACTGAGCTGCTTTTATGTTGTGCTTTTTACTTTATTTCGATTTTGTTGACTTGCCGCGCTACCGGAACTGTTTTTATACCCGATCTGCATCTTCAATTTTGGAGTAGTTATCGCTTTGCTTTTGTCCTGCTATCCTTTAGTGCCTGTCAGCCCTGTATATAGTATACACTACAGATATGTTCTTGCTTGCAATCACTTAGCTTTTGGTTTCTTTTATTTTCTTTGTGCTTTGACAAGAGCAATTACGTTCGAACTCAAACAAAACAAAACAAACCAATAGTTACGCTGTCGTAAGAAAGAAAATATCTCTAGTGTTGACAGACCCATAGTTCGTTTCGCTTTTTTATTGTAGCGCTCTAGTAGGCTGTAAGACGTGTAAATAAACCTTGCTTCAAACCAAACTAACTTTCTGGCTTAAAATAATAGCTTCAGATTGTGTCAGTTTTTAGTTACTACAGAACATTCCACGTAAACTGTAAAGATATAAGCTGCAAAGAAATAGTTATAATATTTAGATTATATATTATTCCTGGTAACTTATAAATTTGCCAATTAACATTGCTAATACTCCACTTCAATTTTTTTTCTATACAGCAAAAAACTAAATGTTGCGCCGAACTTAAACAAGAACTCGATGTAATTTTACCGAACTCGAACTTGAACTCGAACTCGAAAATATTGAAACGCAGAACTCGAACTTGAACTCGAACTTGTAAAAACTTTGTGAACTCGAACTCGAACTTGAACTTGCTTAAAAATCGATCGAGTTCGCAGCCCTGGTGGTAAATAATGGAGCACAAAGTACTCGTAGCTTGATTTCATCTCTTGTACCCACTGCAACGACAAAGCATTCTTCATTAACATGTTTATGGTTATGAGACTGCAAAATTTTAAGAGTCCTAATGCAGAGAAGCAAAACTTGGTGGAACCCATTGACTTTTTGATGTGATTACCACAGATTTTGTTTAATTTTTCTTTGAGATCTGTCTGCATGAGCATATGAGAGCTTAACTTTTGTAGGGTCTCCATTAGTTTCTTCAACAAATGCGCACGCAAATTCAATTTGTTGAGCTGGCATTATTTTCATTTGTGTTGCCATTGCCACTAACTTTGGTGAAGATAAAATGTCGGACGAAATGAAAGCCTCTGTTCCAGTTTTCCAACATACTTATGAGTTGCAAAAGTGAAAGAATTTCCTGGTTTGTCGTTTCATACATTAGTATTACAAGCTTCAGTTTAACTGCCACTGTCTTCACTACTGCTCAAGACTCTCATGCTACCAAAAAACAAAGTGCTTTGCTCAGAAGAACAAGTTTTACTTACTTGCTGCTTGGCTGCCTTGTCTCTCAGCAGCTTGCTTTTCAGTTTATCTTGCAGTACTTGTTCACGAGAAGCAAATGATGCAACTTTGTCCATCTTTATTGAATGAAAAAATTGTTGATCTTCAAAATCTTTAATCAATGATTCTGCAGTAGGTGGCGAAATTTGAACGTTTATTCCAATTCCAGCTGTTGTTGCTGCAGATTAGTTAAGTTGCTGACTGCTGGTTGCTTTGCAATTGGAATAGCTCTTAGTTTTAAATTTTTGTCTTAACAGTTTTAACATTTTTTGGCAAGCTTTTATTTCTGATATCATCCATGGGTATGTTAGCTTTCTTGTACAAGGTGCTTACTTGAGCAAACACTTGCTTAGCTGCCTGTATCCTCGTTTTGCTTTCTGATATACCTTGTTGATAATGATACAGCAAACAGCAAAGGACTTGGCATGACAATGACAATCGAGAGTCTGTGATTGTGCCATCAGCTGCTGTGATTCCTTTTTCTAACCCAAATATAGCTATTGTTTTACGAGTTTTTGAGGCATTTGAGGGTGTGCCTGCGGAACTCGTTCTTGCTAACTTTTGAATGTTGAAGATGCAATGTCACGTGCAAATTATTACATAGCTACTAGTATATTGCACATAGGATTTTAATTAAGTTAATTAATTTGCATGCAACATTGTAATTGATGATATATACACCGTACTCTAGTTCTTCCAATTCGGCAAAGTATGCAATAGCCACGCTATAGGTAGTCATGGCATAACACAGACAAAGCTAGACTTGACGGTTAGCATCAAAGCAATGCCTAACGTATCTTACTTTGCAAACTAGACTTTTTTGCTAAAACCTTTACTGATAAACTGAAAATTGTAAATGTTGCATAAACTGAGAACCTTCATGCAATATCTCTTCCAAGATATGCACAGTTTTCCAGTAGATAAATCAACTGCAAAAAACTTCATGTCTTTATCTACTAAAACAATGAAGTTCTGGGCAATAACATGTAAATTCGCTGTAGCGATTTGGTTTCAGTTCAATGACTTTGGTTAATTACTGCTTCATATTTGGTGCAAAAACGTGGAATAAAGTTATGACTGGTGCAGAATTTTATCCTGAATGCAATTATCAACAACAGGATTACTTAAAATTCCTATTTATGGGGTAATTGTTAGTTTTTTCAAAATTTGTCAAATTTTGAGATTTTTGACCCCTCAATGGAACCCCTAGGCACCAATAAAATTTCAAAAAATTTTAAATGGCTTCTTTCTAGCCCAAATGCAACATTTTAACGCTATGTAGAACATGGATTTTGAATATGAGGGGGATTGATGCAGTCTACCGTACCCACCTAACGACTGCTTGTGCCCCCCCATTTTGATTTACTCAGAATGCTTTTTTGGAGCATCAGGTAATGAAAGACAACACGCAATAATGGATTAAGGAATAATAATAACCTTCAAACATAAATCTCGTTTAAAGTTTTCTCGATTGTTTGCAAAATTTCTGGCCACCAAGAGCTTTACATAAATGTGACCATATAATCCGTCTTATTAACACATCTTTACGAATGTGTCGTGGAATAGGAATGCATGCCTACAGAAGCGTTACCCGTATTTCGTTGGTGATTATGACCTGAAACAATACCCGAAAACATTTCTTTAAAAGACAAGCTGTTTTTTTAGAGCACACTCAAGAGTACCGTACACTTTAGAGTACACTTTTAAACGTGCAATTTTGGACTTGCGGTTGCGGATTAAGAAAATTGAAAATCGGTTGCGGATTTGCGGACTGCGGACTTAAAAAAAACTTGCAGTGACCAGCACTGGTAATGGAGGACAACATGGTAATGTTATGATGGTAGTGGGTTCCTTGCAATTTTCTGGCCAGGCAAGTGTTCTCATACCTGCTCTTGGAGATCGAGCTGCAATCAAACATGTGTTTTTAAACTTTCCCTAAAGAACTGCGGGACTTCTTTAGTAGGCCTGCAGATACCAACAGTACTTCTTGAAAATTGTACCGAAATACCGTTCAGTAAAGATTCCACTTGATTCCACATTTAAAATTTATCAGTTGCTTTGATCACATAAAGGAATGTAAAAGTTCTTCATTAAATTTAGCATAAAGCTAATTTTGAAGTACCAAGTGCCTAACATACTGTAATAGCTTACGAGATCATATTACCACTAATGAGCATATGTGCAGTAGCCTGGCTTATAGTTTATGCAGTATTACCACTTACCAGTATCACATTCTGTGTTTGGAAAAATAACATAAAACACTATATTTGATTGGAACTATAATCACTTTAGTTCAATTGTTGCTTTTATTTGGCTATCTTTACAATTGGTTTCACAGAACTGTTGGTGTTTAAGTGACCTTCTTTCAGTTAAATTGCTTCGCTGCAGACTTGTCGATATACCGTACTTGCCGCCCAATAGTACCAAGTACAATGCAACAGCAGTTTTATTTGAATCTTTTTCAGAAAACTTTAATATTGTAACTGGGTTAAGCTAACCAGTATGCACAAGTTGTAATATAGACAGGCGCGTCACCAGCGGGGGGGCAGGGGGGGCAATGCCCCCCCGATTTTCGTTTTTGCCCCCCCGAATTTTTTCTTGCCCCCCCCACCACGGTATTTTTTTGGGAGGAAGAAGTTGCTGTGTTTGGGCGGAAAAAACGTTAAAATTTGCGATTTTGGCCAGAAAAAGCCTTCGGATTTCGGCGAAGACCTTTTTTTTTTTTTTGTAGATCAACTGCTTTTGGTCGGAAAATTTGTTGTGATTTCGGCCAGAAAAATTCGGCGAAAACCTTTGCCCCCCGATTTTAATTTTGTCCCCCCGATCTCGCGAAGCTGGCGACGCCCCTGAATATAGATTAACTTGAAATTTCGCTGTTTATTGGCCAAGCTGCCTTTGACAGTAAGAATATTCTTGTCCTAAAATAGACAGTGATGTAACTTTTACCGACTTCTAGTAGAGTTAATCTCGTCAGGCAGCTAGGCCTATTGGTACAGTCAGGGCCTCAGAGAGAAGATTTTTCAGGGGGTACAAAGGTCGATACCGGGCCCCCAAATCTTATTGGGCCCCCCAAGCCTTATCGGGACCCATGCCTTTAAATCATTTTTGGTCGGATGGGTGTAGATTTTCATTTAAAAGTGAGGGGATAACGATATTCGCATACAGTTAGGACCAATGAAAAACACAACTAGACATAAAACTGGTTTAAATCCAGCTAGGGGTTTGTGAGAGCGCTGTGAACTCCCCAGCGGGGTCCGGGGCGGAGCCCCGAAAGCTTTAGCACTTTTTATGTTTGTCGAGGGTAAAATACAGCATTTGATCAACATCCAGCACCAAACTTGCTTAAATTGACAACCAAAAAACGTGATATACGCAGGGGCGCCCGCAGAAATTTTTACAGGGGGGGGGCAAGCGATGTATCTATTATCTACTGGATCAAATAAAACTTTACAGCTGCAACCAAGATTTGGTAAGGGGCTTGAACCAAAAGTTAAATGATCCTGTACAAAAAATGTTGCAATTGAGCGGCATGTTGAGCAAATTAATGCAATTTAAATAGCCTATATTATGGCTGGGGGTCTGGAAGCGAAACCCCCAGTCCAGGCGCGTAGCCAGAAATTCGCAATGGGGGGGCTGTTAAAGAATCTGGGGGCAAAGCCCCCAGCGCTCCAAAATTTTGCATTTTTTTGCAAAAATAACTTAATTTTAGAGCTATTTTAATGAAAAATAATGCCGTAGGTGGGCACAAGTCCGCTAATCGTTAATCCGTTAATAACGAAGCTAACTTTTTCATTAACTCGTTAATCCGTTAAAAAGTTCTTTCAAGTTAACGGACTAAATTAACTTCAGTTTAGTTCTGTTAACGGACTAAATTAACTTCCGTTTAGTTCTGTTAACTTCCCTTAAGGTTTTTATGGTTAATATTTTGCACCATTCATTCATCGTACCGATATAAACCAGTTTGCACTGGTAACACTTGTTGCGTATTAGCACAAGCTTTTTTAGAAAGCAAAGAAAGGAGATCTTTTTTGTGGCAAATAATAAGCTTCAGCCTCACAGGTCTATTAATTATCGCTGTTCCCAATTTCCAAAGATTTTCCGATCGCAGCTTCGTTAGTGCATTTGAACTTATTTTTATCTTGAAATTAGATTAGACTGTAAAATGTAACTTCCAAAACACAAAAAGACCACCATCGCAATAAATATTTCCTTACAATTAGCTCAACAGCGCCAATACGTGTCCTAGAAGCGAGTGAATAAAAAGAAATGTAAATTACAGGGAAAATGTTAACGAATTAACGGACTTTATTAACTTCCGTTAATTAAATCTGAAAATAACGGATTAACGTTAACGGAGGTAAGAAGTTTGTTAACGGACTAGTGGTTAACGAAACTAACGTTTTGCATTAACTTGCCCACCTTTGAATAATGCTTTTAAAACATGGCACGCAACATGATTCAACTGGTTGCATAAATGGACTATGTGGGAGGTGGCTAATGATAACATTGCAGTTCTCTTATTTACATGCTAGTAAATGATAAAATCCTATTATTCAATAAAACTCACGCGGAGTAATCTATTTCGTATATATTTTATGAAGAAAAATAATTGGGGGGGGGGGCTAATGGAAAGATATTTGAGAGAAGTGATTGGTAATTTATTAACACTGAATAGCTCCCTCCCCCCTTTTCATTTCTGAGTTTATAATATATTTGTTGATAAAACCTATGTTTGGCGTTTTTCCACTAGCGATAAATTTGATTGTTTATCTTTGGGCATTTTTTGAAGTTTTCATTGATTTGTGACTTTAATTTTTGACAAATTCACCCCCCTCCCCTGAATATATGTTTCAAAAGATGCTTTAAATCACTTTTTAGTCCATTCCAGCGCAAAAAAAAACAGTCTTCAAAGTGCTAAAATATGTGATATTTTTATTCTTCTGCACTGTAGTTAACAGACCAATGGGAGGGGGCTATAGCCCTCCTCCTTTTGGCTACGTAACTGCCCCAGTCACTGGGCAATTTTCGCAATTTCTTGAAAAAAATAACCATTTTAGTGTCAGTAGGATCTCATTTCGAACACCTTTAAGACCATTGAAAAGAACAAAATTGTTGTGATTAAAAATGTACTTGAAATTTTTAAATTGCCAAGCCTTTTCAGCCCTCTTTAATTGCAGATCAAATTCAAACCACGTTTAAATGCTCTCATATGTGAGTTAAGTTTTCCAGGTGACTTAGAGAAGAAGGGGAGGCTAAGCTCCCTTAGGGCCCATTGGTTGCGCCACTGACTGCAACCTGAATTTTGTTAGGGGGGCTTGATTAACCAAAAAAATTGAAGTTTTTGCTTGAAAAATGCCGCAATTGGGCAGCGTGCCGAGAAAACTGGTGTAACTAAAGCATATCACATACCGGGGTCTAGGTGCAAAACCTTAACTGCTAGGCAATTTTTCCGATATGTCAGAAAAAAATAGCCTTTTTAACGCAATTCGAATCAAATTTCGCATCTTTTTAGAGCCATTTAAAAACCTAAATTGATAGTCTACAATTTGAAAGCCATTTGAAAGAATTAGGTAACTCAGTCCCTTTAAACCCCCATGCTACTCACAGGTCGAATCCAAAACTTGTTGTAATTGAATAAATTAAATGATGAGTAGCCCCCATCCTCTTTTTTATTAATCTTACGTTAAGCATTTTGCATTAAGCGATTAATTTTGACAGCTCATTTTTAGCCATGTTTTCAAGTTTTTGTCGATTAATTTTTAAGCTGTATTTTGACAAGTAAGTTAATACCCCCTCCAAAAAAAAGAATAATACTAATGCATCAAAAGTGGCTTTGTACCACTTTAGAGGCCATATAACTGCAAAAAACTGCCTCAGAAGGGCATAAATTGTGGCATTTTCCTTATCGTGCATTTTGGTCTACTAGGTCAATGCAGCGGCACAGCCCCACTGGCTATGCCATTGATTACAAGTTTGGTTTTGATTTCGTTTTCTGAGCAAAATTAATTTAATGGTGGAGTAATTATTATTTTAGGGTTTGTATAACCACAGCGTAAGCTTGAAATATTAAACGCTGTATAGGCTATTGTATTTAGATCCTGATAAGGGCTGAATGCCAGATGCTAAAACGTTTGATATTGATTATGTAATTCAACAGTTTAATGCTTAATCCTAGAATATTGCTTACGCTCACTTTTAAGAAAATGCTATGTGATAATTCACGTAAAATAAGCAATCCTGTTCCTCCTGCCCTCCAATGGCGTCGCGATGGTAACACCCGTGGCGAAATTAATGGTGTCACCCTTCATAATGCATAGAAGGCCGCAAAAGGTTATATTTTAAAGAAAGCGGTACTACGCTATTACTGTAGATGGTGCGATTGTAATTTGGCTATCTCAATAACTTTTCATTGTAAGATTTTAAAACTTGGAAGTATGAGCCGCGCACGTTTTGTATCAGGCGCGTAACCAGAAAGCTGCCGTGGGGGAGGAGCTGTTTCGGGGATCTGGAAGCTCCGTCTCCCATCCACCGGAGGCTATTGGGGTTCTGGGGGTGAAGCCATCAGCACTCCAAAAATTTCATTTTATTTTTCAAAAATAGTTTAATTTTAAGCCAATTTTTATTGAAATTATGCTTTTGAAATGTGGCATAGAAATCAGCAGTGCAAAGCATGACTAAACTGGTTACATAAATGGGCAATGGCTATGTGGGAGGTACCTAACCGTAAAATTTCATGCTCTTTATTTACAAGCTGGTCCCATAAATCAAAAAAAAATTATAGTTCAATGAAACTTACAACAAGTAATACATTTCGTCTATATTTAATAGGGAAAAGTGATTGGGGGGGGGGGGGCTAATGGAAGGATAAGTGAGTTAAAGTGATTGGTATTTAACTGATACTGAACATCCACCCCTCCATATTCCTGACCTTATTTATTTTTTCATGAAACCTATACTCAGCGTGTTTCAAGAAGCGATCAAAGTTGATTGCTTGGTTTTGGCCAATTATCAAAATTTTTACTGATTTGTGAGCTATATGTTTGACAAATTAGCGCCCAGCCCTTTAAATTAATGTTTTAAAAGATGGTTTAAATCGTTTTTAGTCCATTTCAGTGTGTCAACTATTTTCAATGATAATAAACATGTTGTTGTTTTCTTTTTTGTTCGATTGGTGTCATAACCTGGTGTCACTCCAAAATAATGACACCCGGGGCGGGCCGCCCACCTTGCGACGTCACTGCTGCCCCCATCCTCTGCACCAAGTTTTAAAAAACTCTCTAAAAGGCTGTTTTCTTAGTTTAGGTAGCTATATTTAGACTTATTTTGCAAATTTAAACATAAAAAATACTTGACATCTTAATTTCCAGGGGGGGCAAGTGTCCCCCCTGCCCCCCCTGCGGGCGCCCCTGGATATACATGAAAGAAAGTATGTGAAATGGGGGATGATGACATTGACACAATATTACACAATATAATGACTTTTATACTGCAAATCCAAATATTTTACTGATAAAAGTTTTAAGAAGACATCTGCAATCATAGACTTCACAGACCCAAATACCTATTAAACTCATACAGATAGAGTGACTTAATGATAGTAGTATAGTATGTCAATTTTGACTCCGCTCTCTGAGGTTGAAATGCTTTTGGATCTTTGGAAGTGTGTGCCCTCGTACATTGTTATACCGTATAATTAGGGCTCTGAAGTCAGAAATGTAACAAAACGTTAATTTCGGTGCAAGTGTAGTGTATATATGGCTTTTGATACATTTTCCTCTTTTTCTAATCAAATCGGCCACTATTGGATGCCCTAAAGGCTGTGTAGCAAAAATAGCGACCAATTACCAGTACTGAATAGGCTGACAGATATTTTTTTCTGTGGGCAAGTTTGATTACGGTGTTATGGTGCCATACCAAAACTTAACGCGGAAATTTGAACTCTTCGGAGCCCCTTGAGCCCTGGCCCCCTAGACCCGGGCCCGGGTACAACGTACCTCCTGAACCCCCCTCTCGCAGGCCCTGGGAACAGTACTTACAGAGTTTTTACTTTACACCAGTAATTATACCTTAAGAGCTAATTATGGAATAGCCTAGTGTAAATACCATAATTTCACCCTGAAACTAGGCGTAACAACTCAACTTCATATCAGAGCATTGTAGTACATTTCGTGATCAGATAAACGTTGTATGTGCACTCCAAGGATGTCAGTACGGTACGGTGCGCCCCAATTTTTGCTAAGAAGTACGGTACGCTGGTACGGTACGTTTTTTTTTGTAATGGTACGGGTACGGTACGTTGGTAGGCTCTTTGAATAAAAAACTTCTGACTTTTTCACATTGCACCAGTTTTTTGTACACAGAGGCAAAAAACAGTTGAAACCGACGCTAAATGTGTGAAGTGAAATCGCTGATATATAGGTTAGTGATTTCAAAGCCATTTAAAGTTACGACTTACGAGTAATTAAAAGCAAGGATGGCAGCACGGTACGGTACGTAGGTACGGTACGGTATGCCTCAATTTCTGCTGAAAAGTACGGTACGCTGGTACGGTACGCCTTTTTGTTATTGTGCGGGTACGTTACGTTGGTACGATACACTTCAAAAACTGAACTGAAGTACAGCACGCTGGTACGGTACGGCTCAAGGTGCGAGGTACGTAGTACGCAAATTCTGAACGTACCGTACCGTACTGCCATCCTTGGTGCACTCACTTTCAATCTTTTTTGCCCGATTACACCTCTGTTCACTTCATTCTCTCACTTCAATGCCATGTATTGAGCTGGTCCTGCTCGAAACTTTTAATTGATAAAAAGAGCTGATGAGGGAAATCCCCAAAGTTGCTCGTCAAAGGTGCGTTGCGATTGGTTGCGTCACGGTCTAGCGCACGTCTGCGCAGTAATTTTCCGTTGGTACATTCATCCGTTTTGCCATATACAAGATGGCATTAAAAAAATACTGCAGGGTTTCAAGTGGAGAACTTTTTGTTGAAAGTTGGTATGACTGTATATTTCTTAAAGGCGGTCAATCATCCAGCCAATTACGATGGTTTTTAATAGTTAAAACTGAACTATTATTTTTGATATTTTAATTTTGGGGCAGCGGTTGCAAAGATATTCAACAAATACAAAAAGATATCCCCCGAAAAAAGTTTTTGGAAACTCTTAGTTTTGTTCTTCCTGCCAAAACCACAGTAGGCCTAATAGTTTAGAGAACTGTGGTTTTGGCGGGAAGAACAAAACTAAGAATTTCCAAAAACTTTTTTCGGGGGATATCTTTTTGCATTTGTTGTATATCTTTGGAACCGCAGCCTCAAAATTAAAACAAAAAATATCAAAAATTATAATTCAATTTTAGCTATTATAAACCACCGGAATTGGCTGGATGATTCACCGCCTTTAAATCTATCATTAAAAAGTAGCCCCCTGAGAGTCGGAACGAAACGGCACGTTACAGCTTTCAGCTCATAGACTAATAATAATTAATTGTTTGAGAGAATCACCAGACACTTTATTTTGACAATTGGCACATAAATTAGTTTAATACAACTCTATCAGTAAAATTTGGACAAACTTGAAAACCATATTACATTAATAAATGAAACTAAAACAAAGAAAATAAATAAATTAACTACATGAACTTATTGAACAGTAGATGTAATTAATATTCACCACTGAAAAACAAGTAGGTATAGAATGTATGTCTTTTTTGTTACCAGGAAGAATAACAAAGAAATATCGTACAATCTATAGAGCAAAAAATATACTCCACATAAATAAAATGCATCATATATAGGCCAGTGATTTCAAAGTCAGTTAAAGTTGTGACTAGTTAAAAGTAAGGATGGCAGTACGTAAGTGCGGTACAGTATCCCTCAATTTTTGCTTAGAAGTACGGTACGCCTTTTTTGTAATAGTACGGGTACGGTACGCTTCAAAAATTGAACTGAAGTACGGCACGCTGTTACGGTACGGTTCAAGGTGCGAGGTACGTAATACATTTTTACAGTTTTACAGTCGAGCAGTGCAGACGTGCTTTTTTTTAGCTACAACGCACGTGCATTTTATAGTGAGCTAGTTATTTCTGATGAAATGCCAGAAACATCGAACAAAAACAAAGGCAGCAAGGCCAATTCTTTGGAAAAAATTGTACAGTTCACTTAAAGTCAGCTAGAAAACTTAATCGAAGCTATGATCTCGAAAGCTACCAAACCACTAGAAGAAAGAATTAAGAAACTTGAATTTGAAGCGGTTCAGCTACGTGAAAGTCAAAATTTTATATCAAAAAAGCACGATGATCTAACTGAAGATTATGATAGTTTAAAGCGCTCTAATAAGCTGCAAACAAAAGACCTGCAACAATTAACCAAAACAACTAATACGTTACAAAAATCTAAATTTGAAGATCAACTCAGAATCGACGAAATTGAGCAATACAACAGGCGGCAAAATTTGCAATTGCACGGGGTACCGTTTAGAAAAGATGAAAATGTGACGCAAATCACTCTTGATTTAATAAGCATATTGGACGTTGATATTAAGGACGAAGACATTTCGATTGCACATCGACTTCCGGTCAAACAGAGATATGGTCGAACAAGACTTAGCAAGCCAGTAAACCACCCGACCATCATCGTGCGGTTGGTTAGCCACCAAATGCGAAACGAAATTTATGATAAACGCTTTAACGCCAAAATGATCGAAGACTTCCCAGTCGAGGGGATGGAAAAACTGTTTATAAACGAAAATTTAACTCAAAGACGCAAACGCCTATTTTGGCTTAGCAAGCAGAAAGCGAAGAAACTGGAATACAAATACTTTTGGACTCAAAACGGACAAATTTTTGTTCGGAAAAATGAAGAGAGTGAAAAGGTTTTAATAAGGTCTGAAAGTGACTTGGATCAATTGTAGTAAGTTTGTATGTAGTTTTGCAATTTCTTGTTTAATGCTTCTCAGACAAAAAGGATTGCGACATTCAGATTTTTGATAAAGTTATTTGTGAATACAAAACTTTGGCAGAATTTACCACGGATACGGTTGCAGGTCCGATGAAACACTCTGCTTTAATTGTTCACTTGAATATTGTCAGCCTTGACAAACATTTTAATGATTGGAAGCTTTTCTTAAACCGATTTCCCAAAAAAGTTGAAATATTATGTATTAGTGAAACCAGATTAACTGACAGTAAAAAAAATTTTGTGAATTGCCTGGATACAACTTATATTACTGCAACTCTAACACTAGTGCAGGTGGATCCGCCATTTATGTGTCTGATAATATTAAATGCCAACCTTTATCCAAGACTAAAATTAAAATAACTGAGTGTGAGGATGTCTGGGTTGAATTAACACTTAAAAATAGTGACACGTTGATAGTAGGCTCCGTTTACAGGCACCCCAACAACTCTGCTAATGATATAAAAACATTCGAAGATGCTTTCATAAGTATCATTGAATCGTTCAAAACTTACCAAAAGTACCTGGTGATGGGCGATTTCAATATTCACTATGACAAAATTGATACACCGATGACTATTGAAGATTATTCTAATCACATTAATAGTGTTGGTTGCGTGCAACTTATTAACAAGCCGACAAAAATATGTGCAACTTATAGTTCCACAATTGATCACGTTTATATTAATGCCACATGTGCTAGTAACGTATCCACTGTAATTCTACAAGAAGATATATCTGATCATCTTTCGTTCTGCATAAAATATCGATGTATCCCAACTATTAAAACATCCCAACGACCATATACTCGAAGTATTAAACAAGAAAGCATTGAATCTTTTTTAAGTGATCTAAACGATGCTTTATTTTCACCTGAAATGTTCAATTGCAACAATCTTCAAAAACTCTGTAATTTAATTGGTGATCTCGCCAACCAACATTTTCCCGCAAAAATCCAAAGTCGAAGGCAATATAAAACTGCAAAACGCCCTTGGATTACCCCAGACATCCTTGCACTAATTACAAACAAAAATAAACTCTATGCAAAATATTTAAAAAATAGGGACCGCAGCATCTTCAATGAATATAAAAAGTATAGAAATAAGCTGACGCACATCAAAAAAAAAGCAAAGAAAGATTATTTTGAAAATTTATTCAGCAATGCTAATAATTCCTCAGACGCCTGGAATTACATAAACTTACTACTCAGAAAAACTAAAAGGAAAACTACATTGCCACAAACTATTAAAGTCGACGGCCAAATAATTAGTTCTCCTCAAAAAATCTGCAATCAAATGAATCAACACTTTGCTACAATTGGAGAAAAACTTGCTGCTAAATGTACCAATCCTGCCCAAAATTATAATCACTTTAAATTTTTTGGCAAGCGTAATCTATCATCTATTGTTCTGCAACCAACAGATGTATATGAGGTCGTCGAAATTATCTTCAGCTTAAACGATCACAAATCGCCTGGATATTTAGACATTCCGATTCGTATAATCAAAGAATCTAAATATCTAATAGCCGGATACCTTGCGCATTCTTTCAATGAATGTATAGAATCAGGAAACTATCCGGATATTTTGAAAATTGCACAAGTCATTCCCCTTCATAAAGGCGGATCCGTACTTGATTTAGGTAACTGTAGGCCTATATCCATTTTGTCTTCAATTAACAAAGTGTTCGAAACTATTCTGCATAAACGTTTTTCCAAATTCTGGGATAAATATAATTTATTTGCTAATTGTCAATTTGGCTTTAGAAAGAAACACTCAACAAATAATGCTATTACATACTTAAATGAATTGATATTTACTGAACTTGACCAAAATAAGACAGTTTGTGGAATTTTCTTAGATTTTGCTAAAGCCTTTGACTGCGTAAACCACCAAGTATTGCTTGACAAATTAGAATACCACGGCGTTAGAGGAAATGCATACAAACTGCTTAATTTATTCATACTTGTCAAATCGCTCTCAGTGTACAGTTAACAAAGAAGAACGGATCTCATCTGGCTTGCAACCTGTCTCGATCGGAGTGCCGCAAGGTAGCGTGCTTGGGCCTTTTCTTTTTCTTGTTTATATAAACGATCTGACTAATTCTTGTGAATCCAAAACGATTTTATATGCTGACGATTCGGTATTGCTCTGTAGCGATGTAAGTACAGAAAAACTCAAAAGTAAATTCGAGACATCATTTCTCCAACTTGAAAATTGGATTAGTTCGAACAGACTTACACTAAACTATTCTAAAACTAACTGTGTGTTGTTTTCTAATTTAAAAAAATTATCTAATTATGGTTTTTGTATTAATACCCCAAACGGTCCTTTACCAAATAAGAGTGCTGTTAAATACCAAATAAGAATTGTGTTAAATACTTGGGTGTTATATATTGATCACAGGCTGACCTGGGAGGAACACACGCGACATGTTGTACAAAAACTATCTACCGCAAGAGGAATACTTAGTAAATTAAGACACCATGCCCCTCAATCTGTACTATTAAATGTTTATTATAGCATTGTATAACCATATTTATATTATGGTGTCACATCATGGGGCAACGCTACTGCTAAATATACCCACCGTATTCAGATTGAACAAAACTACATTGTCAAAGTCATTACTAAATTGCCTTTTGTTAAAACAAAAATTGCCCCATTATATGACCAACTAGATTTGTTACGATTAATTGACATTTACAAATTAGAAGTTTTGAAATTTATGTTTAGTTTTAAAAAAAATATTCTTCCAAAATGTTTTAACGATTACTATACTATTCCCTCGGAAATACACGAGTATCCTACCAGGTTTGCTTGTAATGATAACTGGGCTGTAAATTTTGGATGTATTAAATCCACTACACAAAGATCAATAAAATTCACTGGTTGTAAACTATGGAATGAATTGCTTTCTGAGATTAAATCTACAAATGAATCTAGTTTAAAATCTTTTTGAAAAAAAATCAAAGTTTTACTAAAATAGCATCCTCAACTTTCTATTGGTATTCGATGCGAAATCATTTATTGCACCATGTTCCGTTGCTTATTTTAATGATTACTTTTTATCGTGTGGTTGCTTTTGTAATTTACAATGTATATACTCTGTACATATATCATTACATCCAATTATATTTTTTTTCGCACTATTATTGAATTATTGAATATTGTATCTTGCACTAAGTAAATTACTTAACTATCGCTCACACTTGTATTTATTACGTCGTCCGATTGTGAGAGGCTGCAGACTCGATGACTGCGCCATTTCTTTCCGGATATGGACATTTGGTCCTTTCGCAGCCTCTCACACAAAAGACCATAACATTGCGTTTCTTTTGTAAATTTTTTCTTTCTTTTTTTTTTCCTTTTTTTTCCTGCTTTAGTGTGTTCTGTGTCTTTCTACACAAAAATAAACAAATGAATGAATACGTAGTACGCAAATTCTGAGCGTACCGTACTGTACTGCCATCCGTGGTTACCGGTACTTCGTTAGTGATTATGACGCGAAACAATGCGTAAAACTTGTAATTATAAATGCAGTTGGTCCTTTTAAAGACCAGCTGCATTTATAATTTTTCGAGAACTCCTCAAAATTTTTATATCCAACCTGTGAATATAGTTGGTTGCAAATTTCAATTGCTTTTAAGTTTTAAAATTAAACTTCTTGCAAAAATAACTATTACTTGTCGTAATGCTAAATTAATTAGTGATGAAGCAGCAAATGAAAATTGAATAAATGCACAAGCATCGATGTGCAAGACTAGAATATCTCAGACAAAAAAGTTCAACTAGCCTTTCACAAATAGAACTGGGCTGAGGCTAATGGATGCAGAATAAACGTATAGATACTTAACTACTGGTACATAAAGACAGTTAAAAGCTAACAAAATGTTTTCGAATAACATTCAATCTAACGCCAAGCAGCTAAACTATCGATAAGCACTCCACGAGCGAATAAATAAGCAAATGAAATCTCAGAGCGTTTCGTTTACTAATGAATACCGGTACCTTACCGAACATAATCTCAAATAATTTTGCTTGCCAATGAATGCGGTATAATCGAACGTTACCGCAGAACTCTAGTCTGACTTTTCTCATGGTGATTTCCAGTAGCGTAGCTAGGGGGGGGGCGGGGGGGGCTACAGCCCCCCCCATTGGCATGTCGACCAAAATGCAGAATGGTAAAAAACACCACGTTTTTAGCACTTTTGAGACTGTTTTATGCTCTGGAGTGGACTAAATAGTGATTTAAAACATCTTTTGAAACATATGCTCAGGGGGGGGGGCTAATTTGTCAAAAATAAAACTAACAAATAAATGAAAACTTCGAAAAATGGTAAGAAATAAGCAATCAAATTTGATCACAAGTGTAAAAATGCTAAACATAGGTGTCATCAACAAACATAATATAAACTGAGGAATAGGGGGGGCTATTCAGAATTAGTTAATTTCCGATCATTTCTCTCAAATCTCTTTTCATTAGCCCCCTCCCCCCAATCATTTTTCTCTATAAACTGTATACGAAATAGATTACTCCGTGTGAGTTTTATTGAATTATTCGATTTTATAATTTACCAGCATCGAAACAAGAGGACTAACATTTTACCATTAGCCACCTCCCAAATAGCCCATTTATGCAACCAGTTTAATCATGTTAGCACTGCCAATTTGTAAGCCACGTTTTTAAAAGCATTATTTTTAAATCAAAATAGCCCTAAAATGAAGTTATTTTGCAAAAAAACGCAAAATTTTCGAGCGCTGGGGGCTCCGCCCCCAGACCCCCAAAACAGCCCCCCCCATTGCGAATTTCTGGCTACGCGCCTGGTGATTTCTCATCTCTTGCTAAACTGCTAAATTCTCACCTGACTTTCGATAAAAGAGCTAAAATCAGGCAAAAATTGCTTTATTCTTTGCTGAAGCGTAACGCATGCATTAAAACATATTTCAGCAATCAAAGCAGCATTCCAATGCACAATCAGCAAAAATTCTTTTGTATAATTGATGATGAATCCAGCTTTAATTAAAGGTTGACAGTAGACTATTAACATCTGTACAAGCTTATAGTCTACAATGACGATACTGCCATAACGGCTTTTCCTGAAAAAGAAGAATCAAAATGAAAAACAATTATGGTAGCTTATGCTGAGCATACCGATATATTTACAACATAGATCTAATATCAGATATGATGGGAGATGGATGTAGTGCGAGCGTTTCAGGTTTGCGATTTAAACTAGTAAACAGAGGTGGAGTCGAGGATTCAAGGTTCGACGCCAAGGCCAAGGACACAAAAAAATCCGAGGCCAGGGCCAAGGACAGCCCTTCCGAGGACGGATCCTCTCGAGGCCAAGGCCAAGGACAGAGGTGAAAGTGTTCTCCGAAAAAATGGCCTATAAAAATTTTTTTCAATAAAAAAAAAGGTCTTCAAACAATTTTTTCAGGCACTTTCCAGAAAAAAAGAAAAGAAAAAAAGGTCATCAGAAAATTTTATCAGGGATCTCCAAAAAGGGAAAACAAAAAAGGTTTTCGCAAATTTTCCGCAAGATTTCTGGCATTTTCCAACACAATTTTAACGATCCAAAAAGTAATGCTGTCCTCGAGCCGATGACAGGGCTATTTTACAGGACTTAAGGCTTCAAGACGAAGGCCAAGGACTTGACTTCGAGGCCAAGGCCAAGGACTTCAAAATGTGTCCTCGAGGACGTCCTCTAGGCCAAGAACGTCCTCGAGGGCTCCACCTCTGCTACTAAACACCGCAGGTGGGCACAAATCCGTTAATCGTTAATTCGTTAACAACGAAGCTAACT
Organism: Trididemnum nubilum; assembly: GCA_963965965.1. Classification (NCBI taxonomy): domain Eukaryota; kingdom Metazoa; phylum Chordata; class Ascidiacea; order Aplousobranchia; family Didemnidae; genus Trididemnum; species Trididemnum nubilum. Next base: position 32,063,419 of record OZ014470.1, read on the forward strand.
TTTTCATTAAGCCTCTAATTCGTTAAAAAGTTTTTTTATGTTAACGGATTAAGTTAACTTCCGTTAAGTTTTGTTAATAACTTACGTTAAGGTTTTTATCGTTAATATCTTGCACCATTCATTCATCGTACCGGTACAAACCACTTTGCACTGTATCACTTGTTGCGTATTGTAAAAGAAAACGCGAAGAAAGGAGCTCTTTTTTGTGGCAAATAATCAGCTGCAGCCTGATAGGTCTATTAATTATCGCTGTTCGCAATTTCCAAAAATTTTCCGATCGCAGCTTAGTTGGTACATGTGAACCGATTAGACGGTAAAATGTAAATTTCGAAACACAAAAAGACCACTATAGCTATAAACTTTTCCTTACAATCAGCTCAACAGTGCCATTACGTGTTCTAGAAGTGAGTGAATAAAAAGAGATGTAAATTAGACTTAAAACGTAAGCGAATAACGGACTTTATTAACTTCCGTTAATTAAAGCAGAAGATAACGAATAACTTTAACAGAGGTATGAAGCTTGTTAATGGGTTAATGATTAACGTAGCTAACGTTTTGCATTAACTTGCCCACCTATGGTAAACACTTTAAGCAAGAAAGATTTTGATATTTGCTTCTCACTTTTTACTTCTTCGCAATGAAACACCGATCACAAGACCAGACTAGTGCAAATTTTATGTGGAAAGGCCAAAACAAAGCTTTAACAGTGGCGTTGTCCAAATTTTGGACATTTTTGAAAAGTCATGGTTACTGCAACTATTCCCATGCCTACGACCTAAAAACAAGATAGCAAAAAAATTTTGAAATCGGACATCGTTTTGCTCCTTCTCATCGAATCTAAAATCATCCTCTCCAAATCGCTAAAATTAGGGAATTACCCATATGTAAAATATGCATTTTTGATTTAAAGCTTTGTTATTAAATAGGCAAGGCTAGAACAGCAATGCGAACTTTACATTATACGGTTGTCATTAAACGAGAATTGTCGAAAAAGGCAAAGCTCGCAATTTCCAAAACAGCTTTTGTCCCCATTTTCAAATATGGTCACAAACCTTGGATAATGACCGAAAGCGTGCGATCGCAGGTGTAAGCGTCCGAAATGAGGTTTTTGCGAAGAATCGAAGGAGTTACATGCACTATTTGACAAGGTGCGTAACTAAACATCGAGCCGCTACTTTTTCGAATTGAAAGATTTCAGCTTTGATGCTATAGCTATATAAGCGAAATGGCTCGAGAAAGACTCCCCAAACACGCTTAACTTGCCAAAGCAAATGAGAAAATACCAGTTGGACGACCTAAAACAAGATGGACCAATTATATTAATGATCTTGGATGGAATCGCTTGGGATTACACTCAAGCGAAATGATGGAGGTGATGGAAGACCATGAAGTACGGCGGCTTAATCTCGAACTGCTTCCCCTTAACCCTTGCAGAAAAGCGGGCAATGAAGAGAGACAGAGAAAGAGAGAGAGTACTTGTTGTGAAAAATGTATCCTCGCTATTATTTAATAATTTTATATTTCTACAATATTGCAGTACTTGAATTATTTTTCAATTTCAATATTTTTGGTGTTGAGAACCACAACATCCCCAGCACGTCGTGTTGTATCAAGCGAAAGAAAATTGCATTAATTGTTCGGGCAGAAATATGAATTAAAATGACGTCACACTTTACACGACACGTTTTTGCCTGTCATAATTTATCAAAAACTCGAGATCGCTCGTCTGCCTGCAGCTCAGTGCCTAGAGGCTAAATCTTTCAGCTTTTTCATTAGTTTTTCAAGCTGCTTGGATTTATTGTTTCGAAAATATCAACATTCTTATCTAAGACTTTCAGGAAATCAGTTGCAGAATTCAGAATGTTATAGTTTTTACTGTGAATCTATTCTTAAGAAGCTTTATTTATTTAAAAATTGAGCGATTCAAGACTCGAAGTAATTGCGTCTCCGTCAGTGATATGCCAAATTGTGCTGGTTGAGTTAGAACCTTAAATTTGAAACTAGTTCTTATAAAAAATCGAATTATTTTAATTTTGCCACGGCAATATCCGAAGCAAATCAATATAATCTGAGAAATTATAAAACCATAGGCACTATTGTAGTGGACCATCGAAAGTCAAATTGCATCTCTTGTTCGAAAAAAAATAAACATAAATCAGAAAACAGCCTTACTATCATATAAGTAACTATCATATAAGTAAGTAACTATCATATTAACAGGCGCGCAACCAGGATTTTGCTAAGGGGGAAAGGGGGCTTAAACCAAACTTTATTTGTTCAAAAAATTTCCCACTTGCTGAGCAAACTGATGCAACTCAGTAGTATCCCAGAGACGGGTTTTAAGATTTTGCCTCCAGCCGCGGGGAGATTTTTGTGATTTTTTGGAAAAAATAACCATATAAACACCATTTGGATCACATTTCGCATGATTTAAAAATATTTAAAAAAGCCAACTTTCTAAGATTCGGAAGCCATTTGAAAATATTAAATAGTGCGGCCCCTTCAGTCTCTCTTTACTTGCAGGTCAAGTTCAAGACACGTTTAAACCAGTGGCTTCGCTAAGAATGGTGACACTCGGGGCGGATTTTTGTAATGTCACCCTTCATGATATATGGTAAGCTGCAAAAGCTTGTATTTAAGAAATAGAGGTACTATTTTATTGCTGTAGATTGCGGCCGTTATTTGGCTAGCTCAAAAACTTTTCATAGTAAGATTCGAGAACTGGAAGTATGAGCAGCACACGTCTAGTATTAGGCGTGTAATCAGAAATCTGCAATGGGGAGAAGGGCTGTGTTCGGGGGTCTGGGAGCCCCGCCAGAGGCCATTAAAGGTCTGGGGGCAGAGCCCCCAGCACTAGAAAAATTTTCTTTTTGCAAAACTAATTTAATTTTAGGCTTATTTTGATAGAAAATACTGCTTTTCAAACGTAGCATCAGGTAGGACTTTGGTGGCATAGAAATTAGCAGTGCGAAAACATGATTAGACTCAGGCTCGTAGCCAAAAGTCTGCAGTGGGATCTGTTTCGGGGGTCTTGTAAAGGAGCCCCCAGCGTTCGAAAATTTTTGTGTGTGTTTTTTTGCAAAAATAACTTAATTTTAGGCTTATTTTGATAAAAACTATTGGTTTTGAAATGTGGCAGAAATTAGCAGCACAAAAACATGATTAAACTGATGGCATAAATGGGCAATGGCTATGTGTGGTAAAATTTCACTTCACTTATTTGCAAGCTGGTACCGTAAATAATAAAATCTTATAGTTCAATAAAACTCACAAAGATAAACCACAATTCGTGTATATTTATTAGAGAAACATAATTAGTTGGGGGGGCGGGGGTAAATAAAACGATATTTGAGTCGAAGTGATTGGTAATCAACTAATACTGAATTGCCACCCCCCTATTCCTGAGTTTATATTTTTTTATGAAACCTATATTTAGCATGTTTCAGCTAGCGATCAAGTTTCATTGCTTAGTGTTGACGATTTTTCAAAATTTTTGCTAATTTGTGATCTATATTTTTGGCAAATTAACGCCCCCCCCCCCCCCCCCCCCTTTTAAATAAATGCTTCAAAAATACTTTAAATCATTTTAAGTCCGTTCTAGTGCGCTAAACTTTTCTAATGATGTTAAACAAATTGTTGTTTTGTTTTGTTCGATTGGTATCATTAAATGGTGTCACCCCAAAATGGTGACATCCGGGGCGGGCCGCCCCCTCCGCTCCCCTTAGCGACGCCACTGGTTTAAACGCTTAAATTTGTGGTTTAAACTTTCTAAATGACATAGTAAGGGGGAAGTCCTCTGATACCCCCTGGTTGCGCCGCTGTCCATGAGTAACGTAAGTTGAATTGGAATGCCAATTTTTGAGGTGACTTTATACAAAATTATCAGTACTGTTTTATTGTGCTAGTTTTTTTACTTGCAATCTTTTATCTTTTAAGAAGAACAATTTTTGCAATAAAATAGACAGGAACAAAAAGCAACCAGAATAATTTTAGTTCTATTTTTATCTGAAAGTTCTTATTTGCTGTATCTTGTTTTTCAAATCAGCTTATATCTCTTCAGTTTTGTCTTTTAAATAAATTTTTATCTTGTAATACATTGTGTTAGCTCCAATAGGCTCGTACACATTCAAACACTGCAGCATTAACCAACCAAGTAACTATGATTACAAATACCATTTAGAAAAAGCTCAAGTGCAAGCTTTGCAAGACACGAGTAGCAGTAGCAAAATTTTAACTCAAATAATATACATAAACTGAAGATATAAATCCCACCATCTTAGGTTTAGGCATCATTGCAGAAACATGTCACTTAATTCATCTTCTCATTTTTTCTTTCACTATTTCCCATTCATTCGCCAGCGCACAATCAGGATTTTGCTAAAGGGGTGTGGAGGGGGTCTTGAACTAAAAGTTAAAATACTTTTGTTAGAAAAATCTTTTGTTTCATTTAGGCGGCGTGTTAGAAAAACTGCAGCAACTTAGCGTACCACAAAAGAGAGCCTGGGGGGGTCAGAAACCTTTAGCCGCCGGAGGCCATCAGCCGATGACCAATTTTTGTGATTTTTCGGAAAAAAAGGCATTTTAGCACCGTTTGGATCACATTTTGCACATTTTTAGAACCTTTTGAAAGAATTAGGTAAATTCTCAAAATACGGAAGTCATTAAAAAAATCGTTTGAATCACCCACTCTAATTTCAGTTCATGGAAACAGACGTAATGTTGTAAAACTATAATTTAATAGGGTTTGATACAAGTCGCATTAAAAGCCTGCATTTATGATCAAATGCTGTGCATCATATGACTTTCAGTTCAGATTCAGCACCAATTACGATTAGAACGTTAGTTAGTGTATGGTTCCAAAGGCAGCAAATACTCTGCTAGCCTTCATACTTTTCATATTCAAAGTGAATACGTCTGACTCTAATCCGAACAGTTTAACAGCAATATGAAGCTTCAAGTTCTTACTTTTGTTTTCATTAGCGAAATTTTCGCATCATTCACTGAAGAAGTGAATTCTCCACGTAAGATAAGATTTTTTGCTTTTGATTCCATTTGTTATTCATAACATGATATTGATGTAAAATAGCAGAAAATTTATTAAAATCTGGCCGTTCTATTACATTTACAAGATCGATTTCGTTCACACAAGGTGAACATCATCAGTTGTCAATCAAAACTAAAAACAAACTACATCACTAACTCTGCAAACTAAGAAAACGACAAAATGAAAACTGCATACAAAAAGTCTAAGTCTGAAAATAAGATAAAGAAGAATCTGAATTACACTGAAAGCTGAAACTAAGGACCAAAAGAACTGGGGACTAAAGTCTACCTGCTGAAGAACGCTGACTGGAAAGAAACTGACAGAGGAAAGGTAGAAGTGTAAAGTAGAAACGTGACGTAATGACGTAGGACGCAAGGTGCAAAGCAAACCTGACATAAACGGTCGCAAACAGTAAAAACAATTATTTAAAGCGAGGCAAAAGTAATTTGTTTATGTTGATGTCAGCTTCAAGCTTATTATACCACTTGTCTTCGCACCAATCTAAATGACTAAGCTTGGGTTCTTCTACAAAAATAACCGAAAAGCAATCACAAATAGAGGGTTTGGTGTTGAAATTTTGTGTGTGGCAATTGGCGTAATGTCGGAGTAGTGCTGATTTGTCGTTATTATCGCTTAAATCGAATTTTTTCCATACAGCGCGGTGCGTGTTCCATCTGGTCGAAAAGGTGTTTTTAGTTTGTCCGACATACTGTTTTTGGCAAATTTCACATTGAGCCACATAAATGCCATAGTTTTTGCAATTTAAGTTTTGCCACAGTTTGATTTGTTTTCCTTTGGTCGTTGTGATTATTTTACAACTTTTCACCAAATTATTATGCTTGCCAAAATTACCGCAAAAAGCACAATTTCCGCACGGTGTGGATCCAGGTTCGAGCTTTTCTGAATTATTTTTGCCAAACGAAATTTGTTTATAGTTGGTGAATTTCGATCCCAAAGTTTGAGGGTTTTTGTAAACTACGGAAGCTTGTGGATTGAGATTTTTTTCTTTCATACTGAGTTTCAAAATTTGGTTAAATTGCGTAGCCCATATGATTCGGGTTTTGTTTTTAGTCTTGTTAGTTTTGGGGCCAAAACGGTCTGTCCAGTTCGAAGCCAAGTCAATAATTTTAGTGGTAACTTTTGGGTTAAAGTTAGAGTTGAGGCATTTGGTCTTCAGATCTAAGCTCGAGCGAAAATCACCGTCCAGTTCATTTAATCTGCGTAACCTCACTGCTTCGCCGAAAACTATGCCTTTGTAAATTGACAAAGGATGGTGAGATGCTCCATTTAAAAAGCATCTATCTTTAGCCGTGGTTTTCGTGAAGTTTTTTTGTGACAAATTTCAGTTGTTTATTTTCAGGGGTGGTTTCGTGTAGCACATCCAAAAATTCAAGGGTCTGGCCAGGTGAAGTAGTAGTTATAGTCCGAAAAGTTAGGGATAGTCCATGTTTGTCAAACTGGGCTTTCAGTTCGTTTTGGATTCGTGAGGTCTTGTTTTGTCCAATGGATAGCCAAATTATATCGTCAATGAAGCGTTTGATTATTACCGCTTCGTTCAGTGTATCGCTAATTGGCTTGTTTTCTTTGTTTGCAGAGTTAGTGATGTAGTTTGTTTTTAGTTTTGATTGACAACTGATGATGTTCACCTTGTATGAACGAAATCGGTCTTGTAAATGTAATAGAACGGCCAGATTTTAATAAATTTTCTGCTATTTTATTCCGAGATAGTGCTTGAAATCGCCGTTAACTTCGCTGTTCCGGGTCAGATTCTTGAAAAAATGAACAAACATGATATTGATATCTAATTATTCATAACATGATATTGATAATAATTGCTTGCTATATGTTCTGGAGACATTACTTCATCTTAAACTGCATTTACACAGGCGAATTTTTTGCGTGCGATTTCTAGATAAAAATGGATCTGGCAAAGTTGCATCTACTCAACGGCGGTTTTGATCATGATAGTTGGAACCTTACTAATGGAAATATTTGTCTAAGTTCTTTTTATACCAATATTGTTGTAATTGAAAACTTTAGAAGAGAATCGGAGCTGCGATAAAAAATCGCAGTGAGATCAGATCCGATTTTGCTTTACAAAGGTTTAGAATATCACTACCGGAATGAAAACAATTCGAGACAGTTATTTTCAGCAGTAAAGGTAACTTTTATCACAATGAGAACCATTATAGAATTTATGCAGCTTTGCCACATTCATTTTTATCAAAAAGTCGCACGCAAAAAAGTCGCCCGTGTAAATGCAATTTAGGGCTAGGAACGGTAAGTGGTTATTAGACTTCAAATCTTTAAGTTGAGAGTTCAATTCTTTACTGTTACAAATCCCCAAGTTTAAGTACTGTAAATGCATGACTTAAAAATATCATCAAAAGTTGCCCACTGTTTACATAAAGAATAAAATAAGAACACGAGCCAAATTTTTAAATCGTATAAAGTGCTGTAGTGTAACGAAATATTCAGATTTTTGCAATTAAGACCGGTTGACTGCACTGTTTTGTTGTTACAGCTTTAACAAGCGACAAGACTTCCCGTGACTTTTTACCAAGCAAGAATGAATTTGTATCACTTTATTCTCCGATAAAATTTACGAACAAATTATGAACAAACAAGGCTGAAAATTTAAGGACAGCCAACATCAACTCAAAATTTACTGATTTTTATGAAAAACAGCACTCTTTGTTTGTTGTTTGTTTGTTCGTTGCATATTCATTGCTTTGTTACTAGACATTGGATGATCCGCGCACTTTTCATTGCGATAAGTACAGTCCTGGTGTTTCAAGGAATCCGCACCTGCCCAGAGTTTCCAGTGATCCAATATTTCTGTGGATTTACTGTTTGTTCGAAGGCATCAAGCAGAGCTAATCATTCTAAAGCGCCTTATCCAAGGGCACAGCAATGTGACTAGTACTAGGGTTGAACCTAGATAATACAATCAGAGTCATTGTAAAAACGACGCCTTTACCCTTTGGCCACGATGCCGACTTGAAACCGTAAAGTTAGTGGTTCTTGTATTTATACTATTGTGAATAGTAACTATTCAGTATTTACGCAAGGATTGAAACTGCTCTTTTTTCAACACCCTAATAAATTAAAATGCAGTTGTTATAACAAAATTGAAACATAATGTGACATGAAAAATTGGCCGCCTAAGTTGTCAAAAAATGACAAATATTCACTACTGAGCTAATGGGAATCGAACTCAGACGCAGGCATGCGCTACAAACATAGTAATTGCTATTAACGCAAAGAATATCATTATAATAAATAAATGTGCTTGTTTTGCTAACTTGAGTATATTTTTACAGGTTTTCATAAATGCCAGAGAGAATACGATGAAAATATTGGAGAGTTAATTGGTGCGTACATTATTTTGTTTTTTTTTGCATGATTGGTAGTCTTGAAAAAGTATAGCCGTTATTAAAAAAAAGAGGCCTTTGGAAGCGCCATTTCTTCGAAAAAGTTAAAAACAAACATTTTATGAGATTTTCTGTAGGTAAATCTTATCATAGCAAAACTCTTGTACGGTGGCCCATGAGTACCAACAAGTTTCTTTGAATTTTTTACAAGAATTTTCATGTCAATCTTTACATAAACTTTAAAATCAAATTTAAAACCGAATTTAAAATCAAGTTTAAAATTGATTTTAAAATCAATTACACGGGAGGTAAGTCACATACGTTTGCAAGCATTGCAGCTTAGTTTGTTGTAAATAATTGGAACGACCGACGCTCGCGTCACTTGTATCTTTGCTTTTACTTGGCCATTTTCCAACTAACGAGGGCGAAGTTTCAGACTTTTGCTTATAACTCCAGAGTGGTTAGGTCTGGCTACATGAAATTGTGACAGCAGTTTGAGATTAATAAGTTATATGTTTGTATCAAATTTTGAGGCAATAGGTCATGTGACTTTGGTTTTAAGACCCGAAAATCGCACCAAAAGTTTTACTGAAAAAACGGTCTCATTCAAAAACGGCTTAAATACGCCAAAAAATATTTCACATGGTTATATTTCTTAAAATGCTTTTTTATCCCTACCAACTCACTTTTGGCCTCGATGAGTTTTTTGTTTCCTTTGTTTTTGTTTTTGTTTTTTTCCTTTTTTCGTAGTTTCTTTCTTCCTAAATCTTGTACGCTCTTCTTCTAAACCACAAAACACTGAAATCTAATTTTTGTGTAAAGTTGCTAAGCTGCAAACGTAATTTTGTCTCCCAAAATTTTTTGGGGTCATTCCCCTGGGAACCCCTCTAAATGGGGCCCCAAAAACCAATTTTATGAATGGCTCATGCTAAGGCATTAGTTTTTTTTTTATAGCAGTAGATATTTAAGAGACAAATATTTTGACATAGTTTGGAGGTACATTCGTCAGAGACATAGGCGTAGCCAGGGGGAGGAGGCACGGAGCCCCGGCCCTTCCCCCCAATTGAAATGCTACCGATGATAAAAATGTCACAAAAAAGACTATTGTTTCTTCAGTTTCAGTTTCTTTTAGCATCTTCGCGTACAACAGTACACGTGTACAACAAAAACTAACAATAAGATTGATCTAGGGGGCCCGGACCCCTTTATTTAATTTTTACCAACTAATTTAAGTGGGTTCCCTGCAATAATATTTAAATGGCCCCCAATTTAAATGACCCCCAACAATAATATTGATCCAGGGCGGCGGACCCCTCAATTTAATGTTCGCCAACCAATTTAAACATTTAACCCAAGTGAAATTAAGGGTTTTTATTCTAAAAGTTGCTAACTCAGGCCTTCATGTAGCCTTTTTACGAACGTAATGCAATAACCAGCGACGGATTTAACATATGGTGCAGTGCCATGGGCCCTGCGCTCATACAAGACTTTTTATGGTCTTCACCTGTATTTGGCAGGAATTAAAATACTGCGAAAATCTCAAAGTGCCAGGGGCCAACTCAATGTACATACGGCCCGGGCAATAACATGGTTAGTAGGCGTAACCATCTATTGTACATTTTTCAATAACAATTTACCTCCACCTCGCCAGTTTTTATGCAACAAAATACTTTTGAAAAAAATTAGCTACGTTAAGGGGAATGCTCATTGAACAAATTTTTGAATTGAGAAGGACTGGGCCCCCTGGCCGTATATGTACTTCTATACGTGGTTGTTTTCATAACAAAGCAAAAATCTCTAAGGAAAATTTTTGAGTGGCTTGTTGTTTACTGCTGAAACATTGCAGGAGGCAATGTACTTTACTTCCCCTACCTGGGCCAAATCACCTACAAAATTTAACCCCAAAATGCAAGATTTTAAACGTGTTTTGGACTTAAATTGCAAGCAAAACAAGGACTGAACTATTGAATTTTTTCAATTGGTTTTCAAATATTTAAAATCTAGTTTATTCAAATGAGTTTGAATACGTGCGAAATGTGATCTAATAGTGTTAAAATAGCTTTTTTGTTCAAAAGATTACGAATCGCCCAGCGGCTAGGGGGCTTCGCCCCCAGACCCCCATAGCCTCTGGCGGCTGGGAACTCCGCCCTCAGACACCCGCCAATGATACGTTTGAATTACAGCACACTTCTTTACTCAACACGTCTCCCAATTTAGACATTTTCACATTTTAGCTATTGGTTCAATCCCTCTTCCTTGAAAGAGTTCCTAAATATGTGCCAACACCAGACTACGGCCTGTGATTTTCCATTTTACGATATCTTTACTTCCACAAAAAATTCCTTTTTCGAAGTTTCTTGATGACGTCATTGAATGTGATTCGTGGTTTGCCCCCCCAATCAAAAATCCTGGCTACGGCTATGGTCAGGTACTCCCCAAAAATTTATTTTTTGGATGCCTCAACCTAGGGCGATAGTTTTTTTTTTTGATATCACCAGATGTTTAAGAGACAAATATTTTAACATAGCTCCAACGGCTAAAGCTTACATAGGATTTATTATTATTATTATTATTATTAGTCACTATGTTGTCGATAAAACATATATTTTAACAATGTTTGAAATTCCAAAGCCTCTTGGGTCTCCCAGAAGATCGATCTAACTACCGCATTTATTCGAGTACAACGCGCAAAGTTTTGTACTGATTTTCAGTCAAAAATTAAGGGTGCGCCGTATAAACAAGTTTTGTCGGGAAATTGAAATCAAACCAAATTTTCTCACAAAGGCTTCAAACACTGACGCCTTTATCCACTAGATGACGTTTTATCAAATACGTGCGTGCGCACGTGCATGCACATACCAATGCAAGACGTGAGCGCACCTGCACATGCGATAGCTGAGCGTACGTTCGACATTCCCGCTGTGTTGAGAATTTGGAGTTTCAACGCTACTTACTGCAAAATTTTTACAATATGAGGAACGCATTGATGTTACATCATACAGTTATCAATAAATTTTTAGTCATAGCCGTATGTCTTCAACAGCACTTGTCACTAACTATCCTTGGTAAAGCGAAACGTGTTTTTGGAAAATCTCATTGTTCTGTGGTGACCAAGTGAATTAATATATTTTGTCCTTGTGTAATTTTGTCTACGGTATCCGGTTATTGGCACATACTGCTCGTGGTTATGGGTGGTATAGCATAATGAACGGATATTGCGAGACAAAAGGAATTTAATTAATGTTGTTTTTGTTCTCGCTTTTCTTTGTTCGCTCGCTGTATATACACCGCTGCTTTGCTTTATGTCGTCATTATTATTATCATTGTTATTATTATTAGTATATTAAATACTACTTGCTGAAATTAAAGAACTACATGTTGAGACTCATCGCGTACGAACTCACTAAATTAGTGCCCCGTGTGAGCAGCGCCCAAAGGGGCGCTCACTTCATTGGTTCCGCGTGTAAGTTTACACAGAACCAAAGCTTCACCAAAAAGTTTGTGTAGAATAAAAAAAAAAGGTTCAAAGTGAAGCAATTAAGCTGAAGAATTGGTCAATTGCTCGAGAAGAGTCCAAGAAAAGTTCGAGTGCAGTCGAAGAAAAGTTCGAGAAAAGCCCACAGAACTGTTCCGATACAGAACGAAAAGCGTTTTTCAAAATTGTTCGAGTGTCGGTTGAAAGTGCCCGGAAGTGCGATTCAAAAGTGCCCGGAAGTGTTGTTCGAAAGCCTCCGGAAACCCTGAAGAAGAAACTTTGGAAGAAAAGACGGTAGAGACTTTTAATTTTTTTTTTTCTGCATATCATTTTTTTTGCATATTTAAGTGTAAAATGTTATTTGCATATTCACTTGTAATTTTTTTTGCCTATTTCGTATAAATTTTTTTTCAGAATCTTACAATTTGAGAAAATGGAATTGATTAAAGCGCTGTATATTTGTATTAAGGCTGAAATGTATTTCTCTGTATAATGCGAATTTCTGAATATGTAGCAAGTCAATTTTATCGTTATCAATGCTGACTCCTATATCCATACCGTACTACAGATAAGACTTGTAAGAAATGTAAACGTAGTTGTACTGATAATGGGTGTCCGATAATTGACCTTTCCTACGTATGAATTGCATTTGCGCATTTTCCTCTTACCTTGTTTTAGCTGAATTTTTTCGCGTTATTATCAATGTTACGGCTACTCTAATTCTGTTCGTGCCGAAGAAGTTTGAAGGATGAATAACAATAGCTATGACCCAACGAAATATATCTCGTGCGACTAGCAGAGTTACAATGTTTATTTCATATTGTTGTTTTTGATTCCGAGCAAAGACTCGATTTATTATTTCGTGTTGTTGTTTTTGTATTTTTGATACTATTTGATTCCGAGCAAAGACTCGATGATTATATATTTTGCTACAAGGCAAGAGAAAAGCCCTATATATTGTGTTATTTGCATTTTCCGCGCTAAAATGCGCTATGTCATCCTGCGAGGAATGATCAAGTCACTTATTTCTGGTCGCATGGACGTAGAAAATAGCATTTCTACTGTCATGTTTCAGATTTTAACGCGTTAAACATTTTATCCCCAGTTTTGTTTCTGCTTACTCCTTTTTTAACCCATTATCGGTTTTCTATGTTGCAGTATTTTTCTGTATAATGCGAATCTTATAATTTGAGAAAGCGTAATTGATTAAAGCGCTGTATATTTGTATTAAGGCTAAAGTATTTCTCGGTATAATGCGAATTTCTGAATATGTAGCAAGTCAATTTTATTGTTATCATAAAGTATATTCTTACTAATTGGTAAGATACTTACTATATAGTTATCATAAATATATAGTTATCATAAATACATACTGATTCCTTATATACCACAGTTAAGCTGTGCAAGAAATGTAAACGTAGCTGAACTGATAATGGGTGCTCTATAATTTACCTTTCCAATGTATGACTTGCATTTGCGTATTTTCCTCTTACCTTAGAATTAGCTGAAGTTTCTCGCGTTATAATTAATGTTATGGCTACTCTAATTCTGTTCGAGTAGAAGAAGTTTAAAAGATGCCATGACTACTCGAAATATATCTCGTGCGACTAGCAGAGTTACTGAATGTTTATTTCATATTGTTGTTTTTATGTTTTTGATATTATTTGATTCCGAGCAAAGACTCGATGATTATATATTATGCTAAAGGGCAAGAAAAAAGCCCTATATATTGTGTTATTTGCATTTTCCGCGCTAAAATGCGCTATGTCATCCTGAGAGGATTGACTAAGTCACTTATTTCTGGTCGCATGGACGTAGCAAATAGCATTTCTAATGTCAGATTTCAGATTTTCACGCGTAAAACATTTTATCCCCAGTTTTGCTTCTGCTTACTCCTTTTTTAACTCATTATCGGTTTTCTATGTTGCAGTTTTTGAAGATTACGTGTCTTTATCATGTCATGTTCTTGGAATTTGCTCCAATCCACATTTCTTTTTGTCGACTGATATGTATGCTGGACACTGGACAGCCTTTGGGGGCTTTGTCGTCCATCATACCCATCATTCTGAGGGGAAGATCTATGGTGACCGAGTGAATTAATATATTTTGTCCTTGTGTAATTTTGTCTGCGGTATCCGGTTATTGGCACATATTGCTCATGGTTATGGGTGGTATAGCATAGTGAACGGATATTGCAAGACAAAAGGAATTTAATAATTGTTGTTTTTGTTCTCGCTTTTCTTTGTTCGCTCGCTGTATATACACCGCTGCTTTGCTTTATGTCGCCATTATTATTATCATTGTTATTATTATTAGTATATTAAATACTACTTGTTGAAATTAAAGAACTACATATTGAGACTCATCGCGTACGAACTCACTAAAGTTCAACATGGGTCGGTCGTTCACTGAGATTGCTTCACAGCAAGCTCCAATCTAGTTTAATTCTTTTTTATTGGTAGTATATGTAAGATTTACAGTAGAGAATAATTACCCTATTATTTTTTTGCTATCTTATAATCTTTTTGTTTTGCAGAAATCCTGAAGTTGTTTTTTATCGCTTCGCATCGCGCGCACTTTTTGTCGTTTTCCCGCCTCGTGATCCCGCATTGTACTAGTTAGCTCACGCTTTTGCATACCCCACTTTCAAATTTTTGAGTTAATAAGTTTTCATACACTTGCACCGGCAGACCAATACTTTTGTTTATTTAAATAAATGTTGGGTACACCACTCGGGCTACGTTATAGTCTTTTTTCCAAATTTTGAGGTAATATTGGTGGCGTTTGGCCTTAATCGTCCCCCATTCCGCACGTGTTGGTCTGGGTGTCGTCTTTATCCCATTCTATTGTTTTTTGTTGCTTCGGATTTTAAATTTATCGCTTGTTTTCTTTTTCGACGTTTTTAGTAATCAAAGATGATCAGCGTAGTAGTTTGTTTCGCGCGCATTCTAGAAAGCTTGTATTTTCTCCTTTTTGCATTATCACGTATTGGTCGTGGTACAGTTTTATTCTTGCAGCTTCTTCGGGGATGAAAGCCGCTTCCACTACGTGGAGGATTCTCTTCGATAATCTTGACCTGAATTCAAACAGCAGATTGAGCGCCTCCGAAATCGTCATGAGACTCGGTGTAGAAGATTTAAGTAAGGATATTTTGCAGCCGATTATTTTTCTAAGGTTAAGCGCAAGAAGTGATATTCCAAAAACGCTTTCTTGTAGTCTTTAAAGTGCAGTAACATTGCGTAGGCCTTGACAATAATTTGGATCTTTTCAGCACGCGTAAAATTAATTTTCTGTCGTCCGGTTATTTCTAAGTTTTATTCCAATACAACGGTTCTATATTTTAATAGTATAAAAGTAAAAAGTTTTTATTTTGCCAAATGATTACAATAGGCTAATTTAGCTTTAACTAAATTTTTTTTGTTATTAAAAATTAGGGAGAACAATCGATTTGCCTTCTAATTTTGTTTATTGCCAGTAAAGTTTAGGCCTCGTTCATTAACTAATAACTATCATTATTGTTTTTCGCAGCCCTTCATGAAAAAATGTCCTTGTTACTACCACAAGCGCAGCAATGGATTGATTTAGCTAAGCCAGAAGAAGGCGATCACGAGCTAAAATTAAATGGTTTCGTTGACGCAGTCGGAAAATCAATCGGAAGAGTTGGTAAGATCGATTTGCTTCAGTACTACACTTTTTTTTAGAAGAACATTTTTATAAGAACACGAGGTTCATTTTCGCCCACAATGTGAGGACAAGGCTAGCCTCAACATGAACGAAATAATCAAGAACACAGACGACCACAACGTATTTGTTAGTAATCAGAGCAGTTTTCTTGGCCTTTTATATTTTATATTGTAGATATGTTTAACAGTAATTATGACCCGTAACAAATATATCCCCCCCAATAATTTGACTGCATCCCCCCAATAATTTGACTACGGTCTACATCTGCATCCCCCCCCCCCCAATAATCTGGCTCTGGTCTGCATGTAAATCACTTGAATTCGGTCTGCATCACTTGAATTCCGGAAAAAACTTTAAAAATTTTGATGAAGACCTTTTTTTTTTGGTCTTCACTTCAATTCGGGGAAAATGTTTTTCAAAATTTTGTTGAACACCTTTTTTTGATTTGCTTACCTGAAAAAAATCGTGGTCGAGATTCATCCCCACAATGTTGAAAATAGGGCAAAATTGGGGTAAAATTGCAAATTATCCCCCCCAATGCTCAACAAAAATCGGCACCCCTGTTCACAGCTTCCCTGCTTGACGTTAAGCAATTAAAGGGACTGTGTGAAGTCTCTTCCGTATGTGGTGGACAGGTGGGCAGATGGCAGCTTCGCTCGAAGACCGAGAGGTTCCATCGCTGTCTTCGTGGCCAAGAAACTCGGTAAATAAAATGTAATTACAAAAATTACAATTAATGTGGCTAAAGTTTATAGGAAAGTAAGGGTTTGCAAATGGCACCCCAAACAGCATCACTTATTCTTAATTGTCACCGAGGAAAGAGGAACTTTAGTTGTTCTCTCTCTCTCTCGTGAGTGGTTTGGTCACCGAAGTTTTAGTGTAAGACCAGCCAAAGTTTTAGTTTTTAATTGGCTATTCAGCATTCAGCGTCTATCTGGAATTTCATCAAACCGCTTTAAATTGATCAAATTGAATTATTCAAACGGCAAACAACAAGCGTGTTGGGATTACGAGAAATACACGGTGCTAAAATCGAATCGTTTTTAACTATGTTTAACATGAAGAAAAATGTACCAATGATGCTGAACTAGCTAGTTCTACCATATTCTACTTTCTTTTTCCGGCTCGTGCAGTTTTGTCTCCACCAGTGTCAGAATCCAAGAGTTAGTCAGAATCCAATCAATAGTTAGTCAGATTTTACATTTGAGTAGATCAGTAGAAAAAATTTTGTTGAGCAATTAATCTTTTAAAACCGCTCTAGTTGGTCGAGCTGTTAGACGTTTCGTCTCTGGAGCGGAAGGTCTGTTCAAATCTCGCGCCGGTCAAATCGGATACAGTTTTGCCAACTGCCGCCACGGCTGCAATATTCTTTGAAAAGAGCTGTGTTGACCGGGCGCAATGATGCGGACATGGGCCCCGCAAACTCGTTATACGATTAGGCGTTATTCAGCGAGTAAAATGAAACATTTGATTTTGATTTGAAAACGGCGCTAAATATGTAGCTACATTACACGTACATCATTGTCATATTCGAATATGCAATAAGATTTTCAATGAACTACCCGCTGAGTATGATCAGTACCGGATTTATTCAGTGAAGTGCGCTGGGGCCCGAGTGTGGTGGGGGTCCTATTTTTTGATAGTGCAAAAATTAAATTAAGTTTATTGGAACAAAATGCTTTGAAAGTTGAGCGTCGCAGGCGTGTAACCAGGGTTTTTTGTTGAGGTGTGCTTGAACCCACAAATTGATTAGTTTTGCTTGAAAAATGTCTCAATTGGGCAACGAGCTGAGGAAAAGAGCGGAGTCCCCAACTGGTCGAGGCCATGGGGGTCTGGGGTCTCTGGGCAATTATTGCAAGTTTTTAGAAAAAATGGCCATTTCAACGCCTTTTGGATCAAATTTCGTACCTTTTTAGAGCCATTTGAAAGAACTAAGTTGCTAAGATTTGAAAGCCAGTTGAAGAATTAAACTGCACAGCTCCTTCAAGCTCTCTCTTCACTCACCGATAGAGTAGAAACATTTTTACGGTATCCTTCCACCTCCCAGAAAAACATTTCCCTGAAAAACACTTTTCAGAAAAACATTTCTCTGAACGTACAATTTCCAGAATGTACATTCGGCCGAATTGACATTTCCCCGAAAACCTATTTTCCAGAATGGACACTTGCCAGAATCTACATTTGGCCGAATGGACATTTCCCCGAATGTACATTTTCCAGAATGTACATCTGGCCGAATGGTCTTTTTCCCGAAAATCTATTTTCCAGAATAAAATTGCACTTCCTCGAAAATCATTTTTGAGAAAATATATTTTGAGAAAAATAATAAAAATGTTCATTTTTTTAAATTTTCAGTTACCGATATTGACTTTTGATTACCCGCAAATCTTAGTGCATTGCTGTCACAGTTTTCCTATTAAATAAGAGTAATATCCCGACAGAGGCGTAGCCAGGATTTTTGATTGGGGGCTCAAACCACAAATCACATGCAATGACGTCATCAAAAACTTCGAAAGAGGAATTTTTTGTGGGGGCAAAAATATCGTAGAATGGAAGACCAGAAGCCGTGGCCTAGTGTTGGCACGTAACTAGGAACTCGTTTAAGTAAAAGGCTTAAACCAATAGTTAAAATGCGACAATGTCTAAATTGGGAGACGTGTGTTGAGTGAAGAAGTGTACTGTAATTCAAACGTATCGCAGACGGGAGTCTGAGGGCGAAGCCCCCAGCCGCTGGGCGATTTTTCGTGAATTTTTGGAAAAAAAACTATTTTAATACCATTGGATCACATTTCGCACGTATTCAAAGCCATTTGAAAGTACTAAATATTAAACATTTGAAAGGCAATTGAAGAAATTAAGTTGTTCAGTCCTTCTTTTGCTTGCAGTTTTAGTCCAAAACACGTTTAAAATCTTGCATTTTGGGGTTAAATATTGTAAGTGATTTGGCCCAGGTAAGGGGAAGTAAAGTGCATTGCCTCTTGCAATATTTTAGCAGTAAATAGCAATCCAGTCGAGTATTTTCCATAGAGATTATTCTTTTGTTATGAAAACAACCAGTTATAGGAGTACATATATGCGGCCAGGGGGCCCAGGCCCTCTCAATTCAAAATTTGTTTAATAAGCATTCCCCTTACTGTAGCTAAGTTTTTTCAAAAGTATTTCGTTGAATAAAAACTGGCGAAGTGGAGGTAAATTGTTATTGAAAGATGTACAACAGATAGTTATGCCTACAAACCATGTTATTGCCCGAGACAGATTTACATTCAGTAGGGCTCCTGGTACTTTGGGATTTCCTCAATATTTTCCTACCAAATACAGGTGAAGGCCAAAAAAAAGGCTTTACCATTTGAGCGCGGGGCCCCTGACATTGTGCCATATGTTAAATTCGTATCTAGTTATTGCATTACGTTCATAAAAAGGTCAAATGAGGGCCTCAGTTAGCAACTTTTAGGATAAAAACCCTTAATTTCGCTTGGGTTATACGTTTAAATTGGTTGGCAAACATTAAATTGAAGGGGCCCGGGCCTCCAGAAACGATATTAATGTTGGGGGCCCATTTAGGTTGGGGCCATTTAAATATTATTGTAAAGGGCCCATTTAAATTGGTTGGCAAATTAAACTAAGGGAGTTCGGGCCTCCTGGATCAATATTATTGTTGGGGGCCCATTTAAATTGGGGGCCATTTAGATATTATTGTAGAAGGCTCATGTAAATTGGTTGGTAAAAATTAAACTGAGGGGACCCGGGCTCCCTTGATCAAAAATATTGTTATTTACTGCTGTACGCGTGTACTGTTGTACGCGAAGATGCCAAAAGTTGTTTTGTGACATTTTTATACACTGATAGCATTTCAATGTGGGGGGGGCTGCTCTGCCCCTGCCTACGCCTATGTATCCCGAATCGGTCAATTTATGTACAATTATCTACGTGCTTCAAACGTAGTTGGCATAGAAATTAAAAATCGATGAAAGCATGTTATCTTGTATTTGACAACGATTATTCTAGTTCGGCATTTCGCCTGCAAATCATCTGCATCTTTTTTAATTCTTCAGCGAAGCGACCCGATACCGAGAGTCGCATTAGGGCAAGATTTGGAGGTTTTAACTTGTACTTATGTTGTTGGAGACATCTCATTCTTTATTGGTAGCAAGAAGATCAATCCGTTTACCATATCATTGTTTGTCGACAAAATCCGGCTCAAGGTGAAAAAAGACTGATCTATTTTAATGATTATTGTATTAAGGTAAAGATGGCTACATGGACTTTATAAACAATAGGCACAGTCAAACAAATGACGCTCTTATCATATTCATTAAGGAATAAGAATATTTTGACCCAGGTTTAAATATTTTTGAGTTGCGGTTCTGGGTAAAAAATTGCTGATGTTATTTGCAGATGGCGCAGGAACTAAACTTTGTTAATGAAGTTTTGGAATAAAATTTTTTTGATGCATATGAGTTAAGGTGAGCACTTAAACTTTTATCAATTAAACAGTTTAGTTTTCAGCAATTTCTTCTTCGGGAATCCAAAAGGCTTGAAACGATCTCTATACTGAATTATTATGCAGTTTGTAGTAATATGTTAGACTTATCCAGGGATCAATCCAATAATATTGGCAAGTTTTTTTTCCAGTGGGGTACTCGAAGAACTATGCAGAAATGTACAGTACACGGACGTAGTACACTAAACCTGATATAAAACTTTTTTTTTAATAGTAAGTCAATTACGTTGTTTTTGACGTTTGCTGGCCAGAGTTTTAATAATTATTCGCTTTGCGTGCTTCTAGCCTAAAGGCTACCAGCGCGGAAGCCTAGGGAAGAGCCACTAGAACGGCGACTACTTAAAACAAGCAATGCGAAAAAGTTGTCATCCCACAGGGTTTGAACTTGTATTGGACCGGTAAACCAAAGGCTGCAGGTTCAAATCCTGTGGGAAGACAACTTTTCGCTTTGCTTTTTTAAGTAGTCGCCATTCTGGTGGCTCTTCCCTAGACTTCCGCGCTGGTAGCCTTTAGGCCAGAAGCAGACAAAACGGTTAAATAAAACATATATTTACCCGGCTTACTGAACAAAAGAGTTTTATTTTGTCATCTTGTATAATTTTGCTTACACCAATTGTACATTCCGCCAAGTGTCCATTCGGGAAAATGGGTTTTCGGGGGAAATGTCTATTTGGCCAAATGTACATTCTGGTAAGTGTCCATTATGGAAAATGTACATTCGGGGAAATGTCCATTCGGCCTAGTGTTTTTCGGGGAAATATCCTTTCTGGAAGGTGTTTTTCGGGGAGATGTAGAGGATTCCATTTTTACTGCTTGCAATTTTGGGTTAACTTTTCTATGTGACTTAGCTAAGAGGGAGATGAACCCGCTTAGTCTCTCCCCGTGGTGGTACCACTGAGTCGTAGGCATAAGCAGCGAAAGAAAGAGATTGTTGAGCAAGCTGATTACCGAAATGATTTCATGCCTACCGACTTTTTTGTTCTTGGGGTAAAAATGCGTCAAAATGCCAGAATTAAAGTATTATATACAAAAGAAAGTGGAGAAGTTGACCAAACTAGTTTGTTACAAGACAAACATTTTCAAAACCTTTTTATTTTGCGCAACACTGCACAAATGCGTTAACGGACAAAATCCCGAATTGGACAAAATCCCGAAGTACAAAATCCTGCATTGGAAAAAATCCTGAATAGACAAAATCCCGAATTGGACAAAACCCCGAGTGGCAAAAATCCCGAATTGGGCAAAATCCCGAACGGACAAAATCCCGAATTGGACAAAATCCCGAATTGGGCAAAATCTCGAATGGACAAAATCCAGAATTGGACAAAATCCAGAATGGACAAAAATCCAGAATTGAACCAACTTCAAAATTACAGAAAGTCAGGATTAATAGTGTACTCAATGCGGCTTATAAGCACTAATAAATATTAACAAGTAATTTGCCGACAAAATTGCATATCTTTCATTCGCTTGTGTCGTGGCGACCTAAAAAACAGCGCATACACAAAAGCAGATTAATCAAGTCAAAAAACTTTGCAGTTTTGTTGAGTTAATTAGGTGCGAAGCAGTTAATCTTGTAGCGAAAGCCTTGCACTTTTCACGTTTGATGTCAACTTCTTCAGTTTGCAAGAAAAGAAACTAGGCAGTATTCAAAATGAACTAGCGAGTTTTGTTCTTGGCAAAATGTAAGCAATCAGGAGGTGAGGATGAAGTTGGCCCACGAACAAACTTCCTGAAAATAATATTTTCTCGGTTTCCAATATTTCTTTCTTGTTTTGTCAAGAATAAAATTTGGCATGATTGTTTACAAAATCAAATATAAAATGTTTTTTGCCGTGACTAAAAGAATTTCCTTTGAATTAAACCAAAACCGGCAAAAGAGCAATAAAGTTTAGAATATTATACTTGAATTCAATGGTCATGTGCTATGGTCAATATATGTTTTAATATCTTTTTTCTGGACCGGCGAGTTGGTCGAGCGGTAACGCGTTCGTCTCTGGAGCGGGAGGTTTGAGGTTCAAATTTTATGATGGTCAAATCTAGAGGAGGAGCCCTTGAGGAAGTCCTTGGCCTCGAGGACACATTTTGAAGTTCTTGGCCTCGGACTCAATGCTCAAGTCTTTGACCTCAAAAATGTCCTGTCCTCGGCTCGAGGACAGCATTATTTTTTGATCGGTTAAAAAAACAAAAAAAACAAATGACAACATATCTGATAATCTGTCAATTCGTCGTTTCTTTTCCTAATTTGAAAAATAAAGCAATGTGATAGCCAACTAAGCCAAATCATGTTAAAAACTTATTTTAAATGGCATTGTGTGAAAGCTGTAATCGGTGAATAAGGAGACAAAACGTATCGCCGAAAATTTTTGTTTTTATTTTTGCTAATACTTCCGATGCAGACGGTAAAACTGCAAAGCTCTAAAGTAAAGCCATCCAGATTCATAATAAGGAATCCGGGGGTCCGGACAAACAAACCAGTTTAAGTTGCTGATGTAAAAACTTGACCGAGCCTATTCTGTGTATGAATTTAGAGAAAGTATGTTTGTGATAATGAAATGTAATACAGTATTACCAGGGAAGGCATATTGGCAGAGGTGGGTAGCGCAAGTCATAAAAGATGCGCCGCAAGAGCACGCGCAACTATTCTGAAAATCTTGCGCCGCAAGCGTTTCCGCAAGCCCAAAAAATAATTGCGCCGCAAGCGCAAGTGTGACGTTTTGAAAAGTATAATTCTAATTGACTCACTGCTCAAATTACGCTAGGCTACAGTACAAAACCAATATTCAGAACAATAATATGCACGCTACCAAATTAGCAAGCAAAAGATTGTTGAATTCCTTTAAACAACACAAGGATTTGAAAATGTGCATCGCTTAACCTCTTTGGGCGAAGAACATCTTTATACCTAACGAAAAAATACTTTCAACACCCGCACTTAAAGGAACCGGGGTTCTTAAAAATTCCTCTAATAAAGTCATCATGTGGTGGTAACCAAACGACTTCGGAGTTCGGAGTCATTGTTTTTTTGTTTTTTTTTAAGGGCTCGTCAAGGAAATTATTTACAAGCTTCGATACATATTTTGCGCTTCTGGAGCAATTAGCATCACTCTCCAACGAATGGAGCACGCTAAAAAAAAAACTTCTTGCTTTTTGTATAAAGAAAGTGAACCCATTCAAGATTTACTTATTAGAGCTATATCATAGTATGCTTTGGCTAAATCAATGCTGTCACTCCTGTTTGCAATATCTTTTAAGTTTTCCCGGACTAGCAAAAAAGTTGTAATCAATAGTTTTTGTTGTTTCTTGTTTTTGAATTACGGTAAAAAAGTCGGACTGTTGCAAGCATCGCGTTTAATGCCCAAAGCAAGTTCAAGATTTTTTAGAAACGAGTAGCGTATTTCTTGAAAGAACATTACAAAAATAATTTTTCTGTTTAAAATTTGACTTTACAACCATTTTTTAAATTATTCAATTGGATTTTTTTTTTTTAATCGGCAGAAAATATTTTAGAGAGAAATGTTTCAGCAAAAGAAAACCCCTGCTATAAATTCAATAAAAGTTTTGCAAGCAACAGATGAATGGAATTTCCCATGACAAGGTTTTTATGAATCTCCTACCGCGTCATAGGCGTAGCCAAGGGGGGCAAAGCCTGCCCTCCAAATTGAAATCCCACCAATGATAAAATTATAACAACAAAGCCTTATGTTTTTTTGAGTTTCTTTTAGCATTTCTGCGTATACTACAGTACAATACGAATACAACAGACTAATATTAATATTTACGACCAGGTGGCCTGGGCCCTTTTTGCCATCCATTTTAAATGTATTACCCGAAAGAAATTCAAGATTTTTGTCCTAAAAGTGGCAACCATAGGCCCTCATCTAAAAATTTTTTATCTTAATGCAATAACATGACTATTTAGTAACCATCTATTGCACCAATTCTACATCACAATCCACCTCTCCAGTTTTTATGCGAAAAATTACCTTTGATAAAAAATAAATTAGCTAGGCAAAATGCTTATCGAACCAATTATTGAATTTGAATTGAGGGGGCCTGGGCCCCCTAGTCGAACATGTACTCCTAAATGCGGTTATTTTTATGACAAAACAAAAATCTCCCAAGCAAATACTTGAGTTATTAGTTACAGCTAAAAATATTGCAGGAGGCAATGTACCTTTTGCTTCTTCCACCTGGGCCAAGTTACTAACAAAATTTAACCCCCAAATTCAAGATTTTAAACGCGTTTTGGACTTGATCAGTAAGTAAAGGTAAGAGTCCCAGTTTGATTTTTTCAATTGGCTTTCAAATCTTAAAAATTTTGTTCTTTCAAATGGCTCCAAAAACGTGCAAAATATGATCCAAATGGTGTAAAAATAGTCCTTTTTCCCCCCAAACAAAAAAAAATTACAAAAAATCGCCCAGCGACCGACTACCCATACCCCAGTCTGTGATACGTTTGGGTTAAACAAGTTTGCTCACCACGTCTCCCGGCTCAGACAATTTTGGAAATTTTTTAAATTTTGGTTCAAGTCCTTTCCCTTTAGCAAAATCCAGGTTACTTGCCAACCCAGGCAAGGGCGTCGGCAGAAAAATTTTCAGGGGTGGGCCAATAAGAATAGAGCCAGTATTAACTACTAAAAATTGAAGAATTTTTGAAATTAGGGAGGTTTTAGAGAGAGTGAGTGAAAATCCAGGAGAGGGCATGGCCTCCCCTGCCCCCCCTTGCTGACGCCCATGAACCCAGGCCCCGACTTCTGATGCTCCATTTCACGATTCCTTTGTCTCATATAAAGCCCCTCTTTTCGAAAAATTTTGATAACGTCATTGCGTGTAATTTGGGGTTTGGCCCTCCCCTCCAATCAAAAATCCTGGCTACGCCCATGTACCTCGTAAATGATTTTTTCTTAACTTTAATCACATTTCATTGAAAAACAATCATGTCTAACCTACAGTCTTTGAATTGCGCTTGCGCTCAAAAGTGCATAGCGCAAACGTTTAAAAATAATTGGGGCGCAAGCGCTATCGCAGATAGAATAGTTGCGCCACAATTATTGCGGCGCAAGTGCCCACCTCTGAATTTAGATAATGGTAAACCCTTCAGTTTTAATGGTATTTTTTGTAAAATGTGAGGTCTAATAATTATAAAGGACTTTTTGCCCACTTCTGTTCTTTTTGTGAAAGAAAGTAATTTTAATTTGATGAATGCCGAGTGTTATTATATTTGTGAGGTTTTTCAATGTTCGATATGGTTTGGGTGGAGTGTACTTACATTTATATCATTATTCTTATATTTTCGTATTTTTTCGGCAATTTTTAGTGTAAACACATCATTTATTTTCAGTAAGTTTAGTTCTTTGAGTATGGGAGTGGTGTGGCTTCCAAAAGGACTATTAGGTATTATTCTAATGACACGTTTGTGCATTTTTTCCAGTGGTTCCAGGGCGGTTGTTGATGCAACTCTCCATGTGGTAATACAATATTGAATAAGGGAGTAGATTAAGTTGTAGTAAACTGTTTTTAGCATGTTAATATCCACATAATCTCTTAACTAAAAAGTTGGAAGCGGCACAAGCATCGAATTATCGAATCAGGGTCATGCTGTACTACAGTAGTAAGCCATTGTTTGCAACTTAGTTGGAAAAGTTTATTCTAGGGTCATAAAATACTGTAAGCAGTACTTAAACTGTAAAATTTTGCATTGGGGAACGCTTTTGCAGCCTTGACCAAACGCATTCGGGATGTGATAAGTACTTTAGTGGAAATTATGTCATTCCGTCCCCGAAATCGAGTGAAGACCTAAAAAAAAGGTGTTCACCGCAATTTGGGACTATATTCGGCCGGATTTTGTGGAATTTATTGTGGTGACAGGCCATTATTTGTCTGATCATCCAGCGCTCAAATCTCTCGTGGGGACGCTAACTTTTGATGGGGGGACGCGTCCCCCCGCGTTCCCCCTACAATTTAAGTACTGACTGCAAGCCTTATTGGAACGACCGACGCTCGGGTCGCTTGTTCCTTTTGTTTTTACTCGACCATTTTCCAACTAACGAGTGCGAAATTTCAGACTTTTGCTTATAACTCGAGAACGGTTGGGTCAGGCTACATGAAATTTTGACAGCAGTTTGAGATTAATGAGTTATATGTTTGACGTAGGAGAGATGCTTGGAGAGGTGTGCGCTGCACTTAATAAATTTTTTACTCCACGTCACTATAAGATGAAGAGGCGAAGCTGCTGCAAAAGTTTTCGGCGTTTTTAGAAAAAGTTAATGGTTTATGATTTTCCGCTTCGACGATTGTGGACGCTTTGAAGGCGGACCCGGGGCAAATGTCTACTATGCCTTCCTTTTTAATACGACCCTGCTGAGATCCTCAGGGTATTTTTTGAATTTAAATACCTTGTGTTAAATTTTACAAAGTGTCTTTTGGCGGCCTAAACGTTTGCGATCATTTAATGACAGACATTAGATATGAGAAAGACATCACATGCAATAAATAGTAAAAAGATTGGCTTAAAATTAGAGTTGGAAAATTGTGGAAAAAACTGAAGTTTTTCGAACCATGCATTTACGGAATTTTCTTCCCAAAATTGCTTTGAAAATCTAAGGGTGTAATCTTCTCTAAAGTCACAAAAATTGCTATTTTTCCCGAAACAAAATATCCCTAATAATATTCAACATGTGGCTTGGGGACTTTGCTTTCGCTCCACAGCCCTGTTTGTGTTTTTTCAACGTCAAGACCTTGAGCTTACAAATATATCTGGTACGGTACCTCAATTCATTTTAAAACCATAAATTTAGTGCATTTTGCAATACTACTTTTTAGATAATAATGTTCAAAAAATTCCGTGAAAATAAATCGTTTAACCAAACAATATGGTTTGCGTTCAGGAAACTACTAAAAAGTGGGGATCGATATAATCGGTGCGCCGGGGCCCTTACTGATGAAACTAAGGCATTAGATTGACCATTTGTACGTTTATTAGCTATATTCCCGTTCACGGGCAATGGCCTTGCTTCATTGCTGCGATACCGCTACGGTACGTAATCAACATCAGCTGCTAAAGTGTAAAACTTCAAAATGGCATTCATTATTTTCATTAGGAATGAAAGAGCCAAAGCTGTCGTAAACATTTTGTTTTATAAAATATTTGTATTTTATGAAGTATTATAAACATTTTATTAGCCGTTCCTAAAGACCAATTTTTATGCATTCATTATTATTTTTACTATTTTCGAATTATGATCAAAAACTTGACGCAGTGCAATATCGTTAACACTCTTGTATTTAGAAATATGAAAAGTTTGCTAAGCATAATTTAGAAAAATTATGTCCTTGGTCCTTGGTCTTGGCTCAAACGTAGTGTCTTCTACTCTACTTCTGCTATCTACGATGTATACCAAAGCGCTTGGAAGAATTGGTCCTACTTGCCAAATCGGTTTCAAAAGGCTATTTTGATTTTTGAGCTAACCTTGTTTGTCGTCATAAGCATTTGATGCTTCTATGAATGGTTCTTCAGCTCGTACATACAAGGCAAGGCGATGATTTACTCTGCATATGTGACGAAGCAAATCACTAAAGCACGGTGGAAGTCTAGCAAAATGAATTTTGGAATTTAATGCAAAGCGTTAAATCATCTCCAACCATTTTTTTAATCATTTTACGTCCCAAAAAAATTTAGTGATTGAGTTACATTGTCTCCATACATTAAGCATGTAAATGATTCCAGGCCTTCACGTAATTGGTCCGAAACTTTCCATTCATCGTCAGGTTCTCAACAAAACAATATTTTGTATGTTAAGGAATTTGTCTTCTCATTTTAACCCTTATTCTACTATTGTTGCCATATGGCAACAGGGTTTGATCATGTTTCTTGGGTTTTAAAAACTTTTTGATCTTTTTGATCATGTTTCTTGGGTTTTAAAAACTTTTAAGTATTCTACATTTCACTGTAGCTGAATATCTATTTGAAGTATAAAATGATTGTTCCAATCATTTCAATTTTTGTCTCCAGCACAAAAAAAATTACAAAAACTTCTCAAAAAATGGCTTGATGATTTAGATTAATTTCGTATATCTAGTTTTTTTTTCAAACTCATTTTTTGTTGTTTGTCTCATTGTAAGAGCATAACGCGATATTATGACATGTGGCCCGAAACTTAAGTCATAGGATAATAAAAGGAATGGAGGGCAATAAATTGGAGCGTGTCTGCATGGCAACATTATTGTCAGATATGGGTTGTTTGTTATTTTTGTTAGTTTTCATCAAGGATGGCAGCGCGGTACTGTACGTAGGTACGGTACGGTATGCCTCAATTTCTGCTAAAAAGTACTGCACGCTGTTACGGTACGCCTTGTTTGTAATGGTACGGTTACGGTACGTTGGTACGGTACGCTTCAAAAATTGAACTGAAGTACGGTGCGCTAGTATGGTACGGTTCAAGGTGCGAGGTACGTAGTACGCAAATTCTGAACGTACCGTACCGTACTGCCATCTTTGGTTGTCATAGAATGTTATTTTTTACCTAGTATTAAGTTAGTTAACTTGTGTTATAGCATGTTTGATGAAGAATCAGTGAGATTTACATTATCCAGGGATCACTAAAAGTTTCTTCTTTGAGCTGCAGGTCTGAGGTTCGAATCCCAGGCCGGCTAAATCTAACCTAAAGTTACATACAGGCTAGCTTTTCTTCAAATTTGCAAACGTAGCTGCTGGTTTGCTTTGGGGCAGTAGGTCTTTTGAACTTGTTCTGCTGTCCAGTATAATAAGTTGAGTACCTGCCTTTAGTTGAGTATCAATCAACCATACTAGGATTCGAGCCCAAAATTATGACCAAATTCAGCATTCAAATTATACTTGATGTTGGTTATGGAAAATATCGCCAAAAGTTCAAGATCAGTTTTCTGGTTCAACAGTTTGGAGAAAAGTATTGTTCTATGCTTAAGGGAATTTACGTGTTCACCGGTGAAGACGTTACGCGTGCTTTTAAGGAAAAAGAAAAATTGGGTCCACTAAAAAATTGAATCGACCACACCATCAAGAAGCTTTCAAGTACAAAACAAAGTCTTAAAATGAGTTGACAAATTCCTTAACGTACAAAATATTGTTTCGCAGAAAACTCGGCGATGATTGGGAAGTTTCGGACCAATTAGGTAAAGATCTGGAATCATTTACTTGCTTAATGCATGGAGGCAATGTAACTCAATCACTAATGTTTGTGAAGCAACATGATAAAAAAAATGGTTGGAGACGATCTAACTTGTACGTCAAATTCTAAAATTGATTTTGTTAGACTTCCACCGTGCTTTAGTAATTTGCTTCGTCACATATACAGAGTTAATCATCGCTTTGCCTTTTATGAACTAGCTGATGAACCATTCATAGGAGCACCAAATGCTTATGACAACAAGCAAGGTTAGCCCAAAAAATCAAAACAGCCTTTTGGAACCGATTTGGCAAGTAGGACCAATTCCTGGTATTCTTTTATTTGGTATACATCGTAGATAGCGTAAAACAAGAACGCGAGCAGGAAGTGTTCATTGAATTAGATGATTTCGATGATTGTATTGAGGAGAAGGTGGATGCCGATTTCTCAACGAACTGATGGTCAAGCTTTTTGTCTTTGTGATAATAAAATTAAATTAGTGCGCTGAGGTTAGGCTATTTATAACTTATAAAATGCTTTATTTAAATCCGATATCATCACTTACAACATCAAAATTCTATAAAATCAAATAAATTATATAGTACATTGCTTAAATTTGTGTAAAAATTTCCCTTTATCAACTACAGCAATAATTGCAAAAAGAAATATTTTTGAAAATATGACGTCATAAGTGATGACGTCATCACTTTTTTTGCTTTCATTTGTGCGGTTTGTAAAAAACTTTATATCACCTTATCGTAACACCAGCACAAACTTGTGGCCGTTTTTGTGATTATTTACTAAAGTATGACGTCATATATATGACGTCATATCTTTTTTACCTTTATAATACTTTACAACTTTTCTAATTTTGAAAAGAAGTGAATTATGGAAGCAAATATTGTTGTTGAAAGAAACTCAATCTTTGATGACAAGCAAAACGCTGAAATACGATAAATATTGCAAATTGGGTGTCATATTTTCAGTGTAATTTGTTGTATAAAAATGTTAATCAAAGTAAACCAAATTCATACAGTATCTTTTAATATGCATGTACTTTCCCTGGTAGTAATATCAAGACTCTACATCAAATATACCAAACGTTGTAAGAGTAGACAACCACTTTAAATAGCATTTTTTACAATATTGGTAACATTTTTGTTCCTGCATTGTGACGCCATAATTGTATGACGTCATAAATGCATTCAAAAGTTGCCCGTGTCCCACTTGTTGAGTGAACCAAGTTTGAAAATTCAGGTCCAATCATAAGAGAAGTGATAATGAGTGAAGTAAAAGTCAATAAAGCTAAAAATTTTAGCCAACTTTTGCGGAAATAACGTCATTATGACGTAAATGGGCAAGGAAAGAGGGGTGGGAACAGCCCTAGCCGTAAACTTGAGACTATACTGATCATCGCTACATAGGTAAAAAAATTTCTTTCCGGGGCCTGTAAACGCGTTTTTTACTAGACTAATACTGCAGATAGACAAAAAATGTGTTTGGGACTGCCGCGATGCTTTGCGTCGGAAGTCTCTTTGTTTTTTTTTCTGAGCAAAATTAGCGGTTTTTCTGCAACCAGAGGCCGAAATCGTTCTAACGTCGACACGGCCAGAGATAGAAACTTGAAATTCAGATCTTAGATGAGGTACATATAGAACAACCTTTGTGCAAATTTTGGGGGCAATCGGTCAAGTAATACCGGTTTCCAATCAAAAAAAATAAAATGCCAATCAGAAGTTCAAACCGTTGTACCTCAAAAACTAATTACCGGAGGAGAACAAAATTTTCGAATTTAGAAGCGCCTAAGGATGTCGTTTCAGCTTCCAAATTTAAATTTTTGGAATTCTGAAACTTTTTTTCCTTACTTGTTTCTGCTTTTTTTCTTCCTACGATTAAGAACGTTTTTTTATGGGCAAGCTTCAACACCAAAGCTAGAAACTTGAAAGTTAGATATATGATAAGCCTATAAAATTATAAAGTTGTGCACCTGCATTTTTGGCGGTGATAGGTGATGTGGTTTGGGGGTAAGCGCCCAAACTTGTGATTTTTTATTTTTATTATTACAGAATGGGTTGAATTTATCAGCCAAAACTTTGCAAATGTGTTGGAACTAAAGAGAAGTACTACTTTGAAAAATTTTATGGTACTAGCATTTTGAGGTATCAAGATACTGCCCCAAAACTTTTCTCTTTTCTTAAACAAACTTTGATAGTTAATTTTAGTCAACTGCGTTCACGCTCTAAAACGGTTTAGTGGTGAAAGGCGCAAGAACTTAAAATTATCCTGAGTGAACAGAGCTGGAGTTGCATAATGCATTGGTTTTACAGATAAAATCACATTCAATCTTTTTAATTTGACATTGCATATGATCATAGGCTTTCAGGTTTCATTCTCTGTGAAGAATACGTCCCCGGGAGATTATTTTGCAATTCCGTTTTAATGCACTTCACACTAATTTAGGTTCTTCTTTGCTTCCAAAATAATTTTATCAACAGCTGCTGATTTCTGAATTAGAGCACAAAGTAGCATGCCTTGGGTTCGAATCATAAACGTAGCCATAGTTGGGCCCAGGGGGCCCGCCCCTTCCCCTAATTAAAATGTCACCAATGATAAAAATGTTACTAAAAAGCCTATTGTTTCATCAGTTTCAGTTTCTTCTAACATCTTCGTGTACAACACTGCCGTGAATATCAAAAACAACGTAACTGCAAAGTCCTAATTGTTGAGAAAATCAGTTTTAAAGTTCAGAGGCTTACCGCTCTGTTTCTGTTTGTTCTGTAGCGTCAGCTCCAACGTAGCCACAAGTGGAAGTGCAATTGGATATGTTGATTAATAACTCAACCTGGAGAGGAACTTGATTGGTTGTTGAACTGAGCCGGTGGATCGCATTGGGAAACGTCCAGTGATACCATTTTTTTGTGTTTTGAAAAAGCTTTTATTTACACGTTATAAATTTTTGGGAATTTCGCAACCATTTGGAAGTGGTAAATTGGGGCCATTTAGGGTGCAGAGGTTTAATTTTAACACTTACAGCGTTTTTTCAATTTATTGCAATTGCTAACTGATCAAACATTAATCGATAAATCACCGTAACTGCAATTTTTATTGTTGTAAAGCAACGTAACTGCAAATTGAAATCATCAAACCGCAATTTTTTAACAAAATAAATCATACGAATACCGTAATTGCAACATACAGTATCTAACAGCAATATTTTATCGTCAAAAGTTTAGTGCGCTTTTTTTGTAATAAGAACATTTATATAAGAACACGAAACTCATTTTTGCAAAAATTTAAAAACAAATCAGAAACAATGAAAAAATATTGAATAAGAACATAAACTAGCACATCGTAATAAGCAAAGTTTTTACGGTTTATTCTAAATTGCCATTCTTTATTTAAAATTTGATTAAACAGTGTTAAAATGTACATTTTTTATAAAAAATCACAAAAATTGACCAGCGACTTGGGGCCAATCACAAAAATGGATCCCCACTTCCGTTTGTGGCACGCTTGCGTTGTACCAGTTTGTTCAGCACGCCACCCGAACGAGACATTTTTTGACCAAAACTTCTTAACGTTTGGTTTAAGTCTATTCAGCAAAATTCTTGTTGCGTTTTGGATCGCGCCTGCTTTCTACGAAATAAAAACCAAAAACAAGGATTTTGAGAAATGTGTAAAGTATTTTTACCTGCACGTAACTAGTAAATGCCGAGTGAAAGGAAGAATTTGTGTCCTAAAAGTTGTTACCTAAGGTTTTCATCTAACCTTTTCATGAACGTAATACAATAACCAGGGTCGGATTTACCGCATGGCAGAGTGCCAGAGGCCTCGCGCTCAGATGGTAAGACTTGTTTTGGTTTTGGTTTTCACCGATAATCGGCAGGAAGATGTTGCGAAAATCCCCAAAGTACCAAAGGCCCCAGCCCGCGCAATGTAAATCGGCCCCGGCAATAGCCTGTTTAGTAGGCGTAACCATCTATTGTATCATTTTTCAATAACAACTCTCCTCCACCTCGCCAGTTTTTAAGCGACAAAATACTTTTGAATAACGATTAGCGAGTGGAAATGCTCACTGAACAAATTAATGAATTTTAATTAAAGGGGTTTGGGCCCTCTGGTTATTTTCATGACAAAACAAAAATATTTAAGAAAAATGTTCAAATCAAATCTTTCGTTATACTCGCTGTATTACGCCGAAGCGTGTAACAAGTTAGCGTGGCTCATCTCCGCGTCATTGCTCCTGGGCAACACAGCTTCTTTTGAAGAAATGTCGCAATGGTGGCGAGTCGTTGGCAACACTGTGTACAATTTGACCGGCCCGAGATTTGATCCTCGGACCTACCGCTCTAGAGACGAACGCGTTATCGCTCGACACCTGGCCGATAAGACAAATCTTTGAGAGGATTATTATTTACTGCTAAAATATTGGAGGAGGCAATGTACCTTACTTCCCCCTACCTGGGCCAAATCACAAAATTCAATCTCAAATTGCAAGATTTTAAACGTGTTTTAGACTTAAATTGTAAGTAGAAGGAGAACTAAACAAATTAATTTTTTCATGTAATCGTTTACGTGCCATCTGGCCTAAAAGCTACCAGCGCGGAAGCCACCAAAACGGCGACTACTAAAAAACAAGCAAAGCGAAAAAGTTGTCTTCCCGTAGGAATCTAACTTGCAGCATAGAACCAGCAAGTTGCTGGGATATTATTAAAATCATAAAAACATGTTACTAAAATCATAGAACTAGCAAGTAGCTGGATTTAAATAGCCAAATTAAGTATGCGAAGAAACGTCTTTTTCGGCTCAAGTGGTAGAGCAGTGGACCGAAAATTCAACAACTGCAGGTTCGAACCCCTTGGGAGGATAACTTTTTCGCATTGCTTGTATTTAAGTAGTCGACAGTCTGGTGGCTCTTCGATAGGCTTCCACGCTGGTAGCCTTTTGGCCAAAGGGCACGCAAAACGATTAAACATTAAAACTCTGGCCCGTAAACGCCAAAAACATCACAATTGACTTATTATTAATTTTTTCAGTTGGCTTTCAAATGTTAAAAATCTAGGTCTTTCAAATTGCTCTGAAATCATGCAAAATGTGATTTAATGACATTAAAATAGCTTTTTTTTAAATAGAAAAAATCGCCCAGCGGCTGTGGGCTTCGCCTCCTAGGCCCCTATAGCCTCCGGCGGCTGGGGACTCTTGCCCCAGACCCCTGTCTGTGATACGTCTTAGGCACACTAGTTTACTCAACGCATTTCCCGATTCAGACATTTTAACTTTTGGTTCAAGCCCTCTCTCTATCTTCAACGAAATCCTAATTACGTGCAGTAGGGTAGTCAAGGGGGGGTGGCTATAGCCGCTCCCATTGGCCTGTCAACCAAACTGCAGAACAAGAAAAATACCACGTTTTTAGCTCTTTTGAGACTGTTTTTTGCGTTGGAAGTGACTAAAAAGTGATTTAAAGCATCCTTTGAAACATATATTCCGGGGGGGCTAATTTGTCAAAAATTAAAGTCACAAATCAATGAAAACTTTTAAAAATGCCAAAAATAAACAATCAAATTTGATCGCTACTGTGAAACCGCCAAACAAAGGTTTTATCAACAAATATATTATAAACTCAGGAATAGGAGGGGGGGACGCTATTCAGTGTTAGTTAATTACCAATCACTTCTCTCAAATATCTTTTCATTAGCCCCCCCAAATAATTTTCTTTATAAAATATAGACGAAATAGATTACCGTACTCCGTGTGAGTTTTATTGAATAATAGGATTTTATGATTTACCAGCATGTAAACAAGAGAACTGCAATGTTATCATTAGCCACTTCCCACATAGCCCATGCAACCAGTTGAATCATGTTGCGCTGCTAATTTCTATGCCACGTTTTAAACGAATTGTTTTCTGTTAAAATAGCTCTAAAATTAAGTCTTTTTAGCAAAAAAATGCAAAATTTTTGAGCGCTTGGGGCTCCGCCTCCAGATCCCCAAAACAGCCCCCCATTGCGAATTTCTGGCTACGCGCCTGATTACGTGAAACACTAGGCCACGGCTTCTGATCTTGCATTTTACGATATCTTTGTCCCATAAAAAGTTCCTTTTTCGAAAATTTCTGATGACGTTATTTCATGTGATTTGTACCCCCAATCAAAAATCCTGGCTACGCCTATGGTTCAAATACACTTTGAGATAACAAGATACTTTTTTCCCAAAACGATCTCTTTGTTCTTAAACAAAGTTTAATATTAGATTTTACTCGACACGAGTGATGTGCTGTAAGGCATAGTGGTTAAAGCGCCGAGTTTAAAATAGTGTTGAATGAAGAGAGCAAAGTTCAAATACCTTGTTGGTGATTGGTTGATCCCCATAATTTAAATCTATTCTTTCATTATACTCGCTGTATTGCGCCAAAGCGCGTAAGGAGTTGGCGGGCCCTACCTCCGCGTCATTGCGTCCAGACAACACAGCTTCTTAAGAAGAAATGTTGCAGCGGTGTCGAGAGTTGAAACCTCAGACCTCCTGCTCCAGAGATAAACGCGTTACCGCTCTACCAACTGGTTGATCCTAAATCCCAAATATATTGCAATTAACAGTATTCTTTTTTTTTTCATTACAAAAAGATAGCATTTAATTTTTTTTTTAATTTTGGCATTGCAATCATTGATATTTAGAGAAATATCGGTAATCTTCCAAGTATGAAGGGGAGAATGCGAGCGAAAAGGAATTGGTGGAATGGGAAAATAAACATCCAGTTAATTTAGACTTCATTCTGTTTACGAATAATATTGTGAAAGTCACGAATGTAGTTTCTTATGCTTTATTTCTTGAAGTCTGAATTAAAGTTGAGTAGCAGTGCATATTTTGAAAAAAGTTACAGTGTTTATCTGTCCTTTTGTGTGGTCTCAATACGAACGGAAACTTTACAAAATAGATATAAAATTAGCAAACTGCTTTTTGAAATTTTCTTGTACAAAATAATCAACTGGGCATAGAATAACTAAAAAGCAACAAATACCACGTTAAAAACAAAACTGCTGTAATTTACCTAATGGAGCGTATCAGTCATTTTCATCAGTAAGCCTACCCATGTTGAGGTGCTTTATATTAATGCTAGCGATAAAATATTGGTTCAAATCTTGCATAGCCTAGCTTTCTATCTCAGGCCCGGCGCCAGAGAAGCTTGACTGGGGGGGGGGGGGCAGAAAAATGTTTGGGGGGCACAGACAAATTTTCCCCTCAAATTCGGGAGTGAAGACCAAAAAAAGGTCTTCGTCTAAACTACGCCCCGTGGATATGGGCCGTTTTCCTCCTTTCGGGGCACAATTCTCGCTCGGAGGGCACGTTCATACCCTGGCGGGGAAAGGCGGATTCTTTTGGTTCGGATCTCGATTCTTGCCCCCAAATTCAGGGGTGAAGACCAAAAAAAGGTTTTCTGTGCGAAATCTTAGGCTTCGTCTTAGCGTTCACTCGTGTTTTTCGTCCTGGCACGATATGTTACTCACAATTGGGGGGGCACAGGCCCCGAAATGTACTCCAGTGGTACCGGGTCTGTTACTTTCTTTTGGGGCACAATCCTCTCTTGAAAGGGCACATTTCTCGCTTGGGGGCACAAACAGTGATTTGGAGGGCACGGCCCCGAAATGCCCCCGTGGCGAAAATTCACCTAATGGAGCGTATCAGTCATTTTCAGTTAGCATACCCATGTTGAGGTGCTCTATATCAATACTAGCGATAAACTATTGGTTCGAATCTCGTTTTATAGCTCAGCCTTCTATCTTGTCATTGCCTGCTTTTCCAGAAAAATTGCTGGGAGGTCTTGTTCATTTGCTATTTTACGAGTACCGATATTTTAGCTTGAATTCACATGCATCATGCATGCATATAGTGCAAGACTCATAAGCGAGCTCTAGAACTACTAGTTGCAACAATTGATTATCCTGGCCAAATAGAATGAGGTGGCCAATGCGTTGATGTATCAATATTTCAGAAAAAGTGCGGCTGCCGAACGAAAACGCGTCGGACTTGTTGATTCAACTTTGCGTTTATTTTAACCGAAAAATACCACAAATTGTGAGCACAATAACAGGTAATATGATCTCTTTTGCTTAAACGGTAAAATAAACTTATATGCACACGCAACAAATTACTACAGTTCTTAAACATTAAAAACTATAGTCTAACAAAACCCAACGATCTGTTTCACCATAATAGGATCATCAGGAGTACATCATAATCATATTCAAAACGAAGATATTCCTCTGCTAATTGCAGTTATGGGTAAAAAAGGCTGTTGGGTCTTATCAGATTTTAGTTTTTAATGTTTTAGAACTGTGGTAATCTGTTGTGATTTTGGCTTAGCTCTTTGTTATAAAGCACTTTTTGAAACCCTGTATCAACCATAGACTTATATTGATTGATTGATTGATTCCTATTTATCCTCCACTCATGAGGAAGCGACAGTGGCGCTTTTATTTCGGACGAATCCCCACCCGCTAAGGAGTTTACATCTCCAGCCATTTTCCAAGTATTCCGGTTGATGTTTGACTTCTTGCCACGTAAATTTCTGCTTGTTCGAAGCCACCAAGCAGAGATAATCATCGTAAAGCGCCTTATCCAAGGACGCAACAACGTGACCAGAGTGCGGGTTGAACCCAGATCCATGCGATCGGGGTTGTTGCAAAAACGACACCTTTACATTTCGGCCACGCTGCCGACTATATACAATACACTCGTACTGCAACCGAACTTGCAGATCGCAATTCTATGCCGGAGGGGACAGATTTTTATTCACTTCGAGAAGCGAATTGCCATCTCCAGCCAATTTGAAGCTAAAGAGAATATTGACTGTATAGTTCTATCTGCATTGACGCCATATACGTATAAACCGTACCGGTATGCCTAATTAGCGCGATATTCCTCATAGCGCTCTTTTGCCATTCTTTTGCTAAGCAACTTACTGTGCATATAGATGCATGTCGCCGGCAGTTTTTACCAGGGGTACAAATCTTTGTTGAGCATTGGGGGATAATTCGCAATTTTGCCCTATTTTCAACATTGGGGGGATGAACAGAGGTGAGCACTCGGTACTTCAAAAGTACCGACGGTACTTTTGCCGTTACTTTGTTAAAAAAGTACCGGCGGTACTTTATTCGTTACATTTTTGAAAAAGTACCGACGGTACCGGTACTCGGTACTTTTTAAAAGAAAAATTTTGCACATTTTGGAAACAATATTTTCGGTGATTTTATGCGTTGAACAATGATTGAGTCTCTTATTTGCGTATAGTGGCAACTGATATAGCATGCTCAGTGAATAAATCTACGGAAAAAACTATTTCAAAAAAATTAAATCTTCATTATACCAGCTGTATTACGCCCAAACGTGTAACGAGTTTGCTTGACCCTTCGCCACGACATTGCGCTTGGGCAACACAGTTCCTTTCGAAGAAAAGTCGCAACAGTGGCGAGCTATTGGCAAATCTGTGTTCGATTTGACCGGCCCAGGATTTGAACCCCTGACCTCCCGCACCAAAGCTGACAGCACGTTACCGCATAGGCTATGTGGCCGGTGGAAGAATTACTTAACAGATATTATTAGAGGCTGTCCATAAAAGACGTACTCCACAGTCAGGGGTGGTTGTTCAGTGCCGACATTTTACGGACAAGGGAAGAGAGGGTTTCCTACTTTGTGGACATCCGCATTCCTTCATTACAAAGCATGAAAATTCAGTCGCCTTCATTGCTCTGAAACTTCCATTCTGTTGCTTTTTAACACAGTTTTAGTTAGTTTATATCAGCCCTTAGACCCTTACTCTTGGTTTATGAGCTATAATACCTAAACGTACTGAAAACATGTTTTTAAAGCGTTTCAATACGAAATAAAGTGCAATTGTTGTTCAAATTTTGGTAACCTGGACTCAGGAGCCTAACTAGTTGCGTAGTTGCGTCGCTAATAAAACTAATGTTTGAAGGGTCTCAAACATAGGCTTTGCCAAGATTTTAATTGGGGGGGGCAAACCACAAATCGCATGCAATGACGTCATCAGAAATTTTCGAAAGAGGAACTTTTTGTGGGATAAAGATATCGTAGAATGTAAAAAAAGAAGCTGTGGCCTGATTTGGCACTTAAACAGAATTTTGCTAAAGGGAGAGGGCTTGAACCAAAAGTTAAAAAGTGAAAACGTCTGATTCGCGATACGCTTTGATTAAACTAGAGTTACTCAAACGTATCACAGACGGGAGATTGGGGGCGGAATCCCCAGCCGCCGGAGGCTATGAGGGAGAAGTCCCCAGCTGCTGGACGATTTTTTGTAATTCTTTGGAAAAAAATACTATTTATTGGCATTGGATTACATGTCGCATCTGCTCAAAGAAATTTGAAAGTACTAGATTTTTAACATTTCAAAGCCAACTGAAAAAATTAAATTGTTTAATCCTCCTTTGACTTGCGATTTAAATCCAAAACACGTTTAAAATTTTGCATTTTGAGGTTAAATTTTGTAAGTGATTTGGTCCAAGTAGGGAAAGTAAGTTACATTGCCTCCAGCAATATTTTAGCTGTAAATAATAATCCATTCGAAGATTTTCCTTGGAGATTTTTTTTTGTCATAAAAATAACCAGTCGTAGAGCACACGTACGGCCAGGGGGCCAGGCCTCCCCCTCAATTCAAATTCAATAATTTGTTCAATGAGCATTTCCCCGGGCTAATTTTTTTTCAAAAGCATTTTGTCGCGTAAAACCGGCGAGGTGGAGATGAATTGTTAGAGAAACGTCGTGCAATAATTGATCACGCCTACTAACCATGATATTACCCGGCCTGATTTACATTGCGCGGGGCTCCTGGCACTTTGGAGATTTTCGCAACATCTTCCTGCCAAATATAACAAAAAAAGTCTTTCCATCTGAGCACGGGGCCCCTGGTATACTCTGCCATATGGTAAATCCTCTCTAGTTATTCCATTACGTTCATAAAAATTAAGGTTAGATGAAGGCCTGAGATAGCAACTTTTAGGGCAAAACCCTTAATTTGATCCGGATCATACATTTAAGTTGGCTGGCAAAAATTGAATTGAGGGGGCCCGGGCCCCCTTGTTAATTTTATTATTAATTACTATTGCACGCAAAAAAATGCTGAAAGAAATTGAAGAAACCATAGGCTTTTGTCATATTTTTATCATTGGTGGCATCCCCTTGGCTAAGCCCATGGTCTCAAAACATGTTTTTGGTGACTTGATAATCCTGCAATGAAATTGCCGTGGCCATTTCCACATTTCGTAAGTTCTCTATTGTGTCCGCGCGAACAGGGGTTTAACGCAGTGAACAAGTACCGAGTACCGCGGTAAACGTGCTAAAAAAGTACCGACGGTACCGAAAACGGTACTATGTTGAAAAAGTACCGACGGTACCGGTAACGGTACTAAAAAAGTACCGCGTTACAGTACCGCGCTACTGCCCACCTCTGGGGATGAACCTCGACCACCATTTTTTTTCAGGTGAGCAAATTAAGTAAAGAGCAAAAAAAAGGTCTTCACCAAAAATGGAACACTTTTTTTCCCCGAAGTCAGATGAAGACCAAGAAAAGGTCTACACCAAAAAATGGAACCATGCTTGTAGCCAGAAATTCGCAATGGAGGGGGTTAATTTTTGGGTGTGGGGGCGGAGTCTCCAGCCGCCGAAGGCCAATGGGGGTTGGGGGTCTGGGGGCGAAGCTCCCAGCCGTCGGAAGCACGGGGGTCTGGGAGCGGAGCCCCCAGCGCTCGAAAATTTTGCATTTTTTTGCAAAAATAGCTCAATTTTAGAGCTATTTCAATAAAAAATAATGTTTTTAAAACGTAGCATAGAAATTGGCAGCGTAACATGATTCAACTGGTTGCATTAATGTGCTATGTGGGAGATGGCTAATGATACCATTGTAGTTTTCTTGTTTACATGCTGGTAAATCACAAAATTCTGTTATTCAGTAAAACTCACACAGAGTAACGTATTTCGTTTATATTTTATAAAGAAAAATAATTGGGGGAGCTAAAGGAAAGATATATGAGAGAAGTGATGGGTAATTAACTAATACTGAATAGCCCCCCCCTTCCCCCTTATTTCTGAGTTTATAATATATTTGTTGATAAAACTTATGTTTGGCATTTTTACACTTGCGATCAAATTTGATTGCTTATTTTTGGGGATTTTTTGAAGTTTTCATTGATTGTGACT
Source organism: Trididemnum nubilum (assembly GCA_963965965.1). Classification (NCBI taxonomy): domain Eukaryota; kingdom Metazoa; phylum Chordata; class Ascidiacea; order Aplousobranchia; family Didemnidae; genus Trididemnum; species Trididemnum nubilum. The sequence continues at coordinate 32,104,850 of OZ014470.1, forward strand.
TTTGTTTTTGACAAATTAGTCCCCCCTCTAAATGTATGTTTCAAAGGATGATTTAAATCACTTTTTAGTCCATTCCAGCACAAACAACATTCTCAGAAAAGATAAAAACGTGGTATTTTCCTTATTCTGCATTTCGTTTGACAGGCCAATGGGGGAAGGGCTATAGCCCCCCTATGGCTACGCTATTGAATTGAAAACTTTTTCCTTCCGAATTCAGGTGGAGACCTGCGCTCAGATGCACACCAGAATCAAATTATTGGAGGGAATGCAGAGGTAGACCATACTCAAATTATTGGGGGGGGTACAGTCAAATTATTGGGGGGATATATCCCCCCATCCCCCCTGGGTTTCGGCACCCCTGGTTTTTACCCTGACCCAACAAATAGAGCACTTACAGCAAAGATAGCACAAAAAACAGCAGGCTTCCTTTGTGAAGGTATTGAATGGTTTATAAACCAAAACAATTATTGTATTCTCTTTTTAGATTTATCGAATTGCACAACTTTCTTAAAAAATGATCAAATTCAAACTATGGGTAAGTTTCGTTAAAACTCATTAAATTAATGAGAAATTAGCGTTTTACCAGCTATTACTACCTTTTAGTAGTAAAGGACAAATTAGTCCAAGTCGTGATTTGAGCAAAACTTTTGCGCATCGACAACGAGGGTCAGCAGAGGTGGTAAATATCGAATCAAATTTAATGTAAACTAGAACGTGACATCGCAAGCGATATCTGGGGACTTCGCGCCATTATCAAACTTTATTACGCTAATAGTGATCTGGTTGCTTTGAATGAATTTGTAAAAAATGTAGTCGTTTATAGTTAGATCAATAATTGTGAACTATTAAATTAATTCTGCTTATTTCACTTCAAGAAAAAGTTACTGCTAGGTTCTTGTCTAATCCTTAATGTAGCCTCCAAAACCTAACTTTCCTCTCGTTAAACGCAACCTCAATGCTCCTTTACCACCAACCCCCATCCCGGAAAATCCCTGCCTGCGCACTACCTCCAAGTGCAAATAAATCTTTATTGCCGCAATAACAGGAACAAATCATAACATGGTGAAGCATCAACAAACACATTCAAAACCAGGACAACCCCAGTTTAACACTTACAATTAAAAATAACACAAAATTCTTTGTTAAACGTGACCAAGAGGACAAACGCACCGTTATTGTGACGACCATAACAGAATGATTTCGCTTTAACCGCACCATGGTTACACTGTTACGTCCTTGCATAATACGCCAAATAATGATTACGTATCTTTCGGCAGTACTTAAACAGTAAAATTTTGCATGAGGGGACGCTTTTGCAGTCTTGACCAAACGTATTCGTAATACGAAAGTACTGTAGTGTAAATTATGTCTTTCCGTCTCCGAAATCGAGTGAAGACCAAAACAAAAGGTCATCACCACGATTTGGGACTAAATTCAGCCGGAGTTTCTGGGATTTATTCGAGCTGACGGGTCCTTTTTCGTCTGATCAACCAGCTTTTAAATCTCGATGGGGGGACGCCTGCCCCCTACAACTTAAGTATTGTCTCTAGGTTACTTGGTACTTCCGAACAGGCAGCAAACTGAATGTACAATTCCAACAAATACACAGAAACATTGCACCACCTCAAACCCAAACCAGACATCCCACACTACGCAGAAGCCGTTGTAGTCAAAACTGCGCGTATCATTCTCTATTTAGCGCCTCACGCCGCCTGTTAACAATCAGTGGCGTCGCTAAGGATGGTGACACCCGAGGCGGAATTTCGTGGTGTCGCCTTCTTATAATGTATAGGAAGCTGCAAAAGGTTATATTTTAAAGATAACGGTACTACTTTATTATAGTAAATAGCAGTTGTTATTTGGCCAGCTCAATAACTTCTAATTGTAAGATTATAAAACTTGGAAACGTAGCAGCACTCGTTTACAATAAGCCGTGTAACCCAAAATCTGCAATGGGGGGCTGTGTTCGGGGGCCTGAGAGCTCCGCTGCTGGTACTCCAAAATTTTGTATATTTTTGCAAATAACTTAATTTTAGGGCCTATTTCGATGAAAATAAATAATTTTGAAATGCGGCAGAGAAATCAGAAGTGCAAAAACATAAAATGGGCAATGTTTTTTTTTTTTTTATGGCAATTTTGATTATCGATTTTACCTTTGCGAAGAAACTTATAATTTTTAAATTTATGATTCCTATACCCTTCTTTTTACTCCAAGATATCTCAACTATTATTACTATTCTTTGGGACAATAACTTAAACAAAAACGAGTTGGTTTCGCAACATAGCTGTTAGAAATACTGGATATTTTTTTCGGGCCCAGGTGTCGGTATAGTGACAACATTGGTTCTTCTCAACTAAAGTTGCATGCAATTTCAGATTTTTTTATGTACAATTTGACGTTTCATTTTTTTGACAGCACTGCACTGCTATAAACGAATTTCACACCAGTACCATGGGTGAACCAGTACTGTAATGTTGTTCTTTTATATTAAGCACATAGAAAAATATACAGTAGGTTACAAAGTTTACAATAAATGACAATAACGTTGACCTTGCTGCCTCTTTAAAGAGACATACCGGTACCAAAAGTTGTACCACAGATAGTTACATTTTCAACAATTAGCACAAGCAGATAACAGTGTTTTCCCGATTTTATGCGGACAAAATTTACATGGCTGATTTTCATGCTGCGGCATGAATTTGTGTGTTCTAATCTCGTAGCATTTTTTCAACATATTTTTAAGGGCTACAAATTAGTCCAACAAGCAATTGCAACTGCCTTTTAAAATCATTTCCGAAAAAAAATGCAGCTAAAAACTGCGTTATGCTCAACGCTAAACATGTAAAAATGCAAAAGATAGCAAGTTCACTGAACAATAAACACTGTATTCTTTCCCTTCTAAGATGTCCGTAGGATGATATGCCTACGATCAGCAACGAGTCATGCAACACTGAAGGGGAAATTTTTTTAAAAACTACTTCGTACCAGCACCAGATTTATTTCTGGTAAAAAGTAATGAAAAAATAGTCAATAAATGATGAAGCTTCTTAACTCTTAATAAGATCCTTTTATTTATTTCTTATAATATTAAAATTTCATACAAATTCAAAGATACAATGGCTTCGTTGCTACACCACGGCTACACAGGCCTTGCTGAGGGAGCTTTCAAGCAATTTTTACACCAATTAAGCCCGAAAGAATATTCAATATATATAACAGCTATGTAGGGAAACCAACTCGTTTTTTGTTTAAGTCATTGCCACAAACAAGAGTAATAATAGTTGAGATATCTTGGAGCAAAAAGAAGTGTGGGAATAATAAATTAAAAAATGCCCAAGCTTTCCAACAAAGATAAAATCAAACACCAAAAAATAAATTGGAGACTCTATGCTTCAAGAATAGCTGAGAAGCAGTTATGTGATAACCACATGGACAGCTCATAGGACAGACTTCGACTTAACATATCAACTGACGATATGGCAAAAAAAATCGTGATAATAAAATAATCACTTGGCTGGTCCATCTGCATGAAAACGCTTTAATCGGGTCAATTCTGTGGGTTTCCCCATCATTTTGGCCCAATTTATCCCAGTCTTTTCCTATCTCCTCTAAATCAAAACACCAACCCAGTTACAGTCACCTACAACACATAAATGCTGGTTTTCAGTCGAAATAGCGATAGAAAACAAGTAAATTTCATTGCGTCAGTGTTTTTTCATGTTTGTGACATCATATCCAGCAACTTGTGAAAATCCCTTTTTCTACTGTAAATAGCTTATTTTCTGTTGAAGATACACCATTTTTATCTATTGAACACTGATAGCAAATCATGTATTGTGCATCGTTTGATGTAAATATCAAGGTTCCATGATGTATAGTTTTCGAAAAAATGCAGAAGTCGAAAAATGACATAAAAAATGGAGTCCTGAACCCTCAATATGACGTCATAATCAAAAATAATATAAATTCGTAATCAGCTGCGAAAACTCCATTAGAAATTTGATGAGCTGTTATGAAATTCAAAAGTGGTAAAATTTTGGAAACTTCCTAATATGTATATAATTTTTTTATGAAACCTGTCAGCATGCTTGAACAAGCGATCAAATTTTATTGCTTACTTTTGGCGATTTTTCAAACTTAGCAGTAATCTGTGAGTTATATTTTAACTCTTCAAACCCCTCCTTTTAAGCGACGTAAGTGTTTACTATAACACAAAAATGCATTACAACAAGAAATCAAATAACAGCAAACCTCCCAACAACAAAAAAGCAGAAACAACAAACAGAAAATTCAAAACTTTCCAAAAAACAAATTTAACCCTGCAAAATAAAGTAATCTTTGTTTATGATTCCTTTTGCAATCGGTCACCATGCAATCTGCAACGAGGAACACCAATCGCACAGAACTTTCCATTGACAACACTGCAATGTAAATAATACTTTTTACAATGCAACCAAAATACATTTCAACATCCAAAAATCCACAAGAAGCAATGTTCAGCATACGGGACCAAAAATTACCTTTAAAACATGACATGACTGGAAGTACAAATAATGTGTTGGAAAATTGCTTTTTTTTTCAACTTAAAACATTGCCTGAATCATGAATATTCAGAAAAGTAAAAGTCAGAAGAAGTAAACAATGAAGCCTTAGACCGGCCCCCAAACCAACCAAGCCGCGGCGGCTTAGCAAAACACTGCACCCGCTTAACCATATCAGACAAAAAAAGAACTGACAAGATTTCCAAGTCCGGTGAATTATCCAAATCCCTTTTCAATAATAATTTAATTACAATGCTTTGACATTTACAGGTCAGACTTTTAATGTTTAGACGTTTAATTTGTTTTAGTTACTAAAGTTTAATATTTTACAAAGGCATTTAAGAGTTTACCAGTGTAAAAAAATGAACAAAATCTATGATAACATCACTTACTGCAACTAAACTGCGTTTCATAGGCGTAGCCAAGGGGGAGGGCAGGGGACCCGGGACCCCCCAATTGCAATGCCAGTTATGATAAATTTGTGGCGAAGAGGCTAATTTTCCTTCAGTTGCTTTAGTTGTTCTGATTTCAACCTGACTTCAGTCCGTGAAGACCTTTTTTTTGGTCTTGACCTGATTTTCGGGACAAAATCGACCCTTCGTTGTGTGTAAAGACCTTTTTTTGTTGTTTTGGGTCTTCGCTTAAAGGTTGAACTTGAGCTCCCCCTAATCCTGAATTGGTCTCCAACTAAATTTCAGTCCCCCCAATCACAAATCCTAAATCGGACTGTAAAGACTTTTTTTTGTCTTTACAATGGTGATTTGTGGTTTGCCCCCCTCAATCAAAGATCTTGGCTACGCCCATGCTACATTTTGATAGAAAAAGATTCAACGCAAGCAGTGATTTTATTGGGCTATATTCTCAGACTCAACATGTACAAACAAATAAACATTATGAATACTATAAAACCATAACTTTCTTCATATACCTGCGTGATGACGAAGCATTTAAGAAGTTGTCGAGTCTCATCTCCACATCATTCACCCACGAAAAAACTTCCTTTCCAGAAATTCCTCCACAGAAACGTTGGCAACACTGTCAATGATTAAAGTTTGAAATGAGTTCTTAGAAATAAACCTTCCTTAATTTTAGCTGTGACTGCAACCAGCATTACAGCAACCTTGTACGCAAAATTTCGCATAAACTTTTCCAACAATGCAGAAACTTCTTAACAATATTAAAAATAATAAAAGCAAATCAAAATGTCACTACAGGTATGGCCAATGCCAATCTAGCAGTTCGGCAACCGGGAAACATATACAAGTCTAAAACCTTTATTACCTCTAACATTAACTCTGAAGACTAAGCCTAAATTCAGATTCAACATTGACCCTGAAAAAACTTAACAAAAAATGCCACCATTCCTCATCTTCATTTCATTACACTCAAACAAAAAAACTCCCTTTATTTGGTTGCATAGCCTGTCAATACATTTTCCAAATATGTGCAAATCGTCCATGCCCAAAAAAAACGCCAGCCCACTTATAAAATTCAGTTTAATGACCACACATAACCTCCATCCAATTGTGCAAGACTACACCCCACATTATCCAAACTTTTTCTACTTCAACTTCAGCAACTCTCGACCGATACCTAAAACTTAACAAAAAAATTAATTTTTGAAGTTTCAAACGACCCCAACTTCCCATCAAAAAACCCTGAAAAATACCTCATTAGCCAGAGAGAGCAACTTAGCAGCAATGTCAAACATAACAAAGAATTCTGCTTGCACAATCCTTAACCAAACAAACCTTGTCAATTACCTAACAACACCAAAAGCGAACATCCCGAACAAACAGCCCTCCAGATACACTCCCAAAACCAAATTTTATGCAAACAATAGCTTACTACTTACCATCAACCAAACCTTTAAGATCCAGCGAAGTAAGTAAGAAACGCAACAACTAAATTACAAGCTTTTGGCACACCTGCCCAGCAGCTATATCAGTATTCTCTCGTACATTTTGGTGGGTCTGCATTAGGCCATACCAAATGTTGGTGACTTCCTTCAACTTTTTAGGAAACTCTCCCAAAAGTTGTGGTGTAACCACCAATTCAATTTACCACCAAAAGTTTTCGATTAAACTTTTTTTTTGCCTCCTCAAAATGCATTTCTATCGCAACAGGACAAAATTTAAAAAATGGCCATAACTTCGCAACCGCTCATGCTAGATGCAAATTTTTTTTTTGTAAAGATGCAGAATACCCAAGTTCCTAACTTTTCTCAATGCATTATAGTAGTCTAACTGCTCAATTTTTCAAGTAAAATCAAGAAAACAGGTTTTTTTGCAAATTTTATTGAGTTTTCTATGATAGCCTGTATTTCATTGCATAGAAGCGTTATGGAATTCGTGTTGTAATATATAGTAACTTTCGATGAGCTGTACTCTCATTATGGAGTAATTGTTGTATTAGAGCATTTAATTGATTCTCACCTAGAACTGTAAGTGTTGAAAAGCGCAAGATCACTACGACAGAATTTAATGTATCAACTAATTTATAATCACTGATTGTATTTTTGTTATTTTCACATCTTAATTCTTTGCGATTGTTCTAAACAGGCAGAGTATTTTGGCTTTGGACAATAACATGCTTGTTATGCCTACGTTTAGCAATTACTAAATAGGTATAGTATAATATGCTCCAAAGCCAACATGCTATTGGTAGGCATCATGCTACTATTTAGGAAAACAAACTAATTCTCTTTGCTGAAAAAATGTTCAAAATTTTAGTAAAATTTGGCTGCTTTCTGCCCACAAAGAAACAAAATAATGCTACATGTGCTGCTGAGAAGTCTGCTTCCAAAGTGAAGGATTCATGGATAAAAATTGATTTTGGCTTGGCATCACATGATACAAATCATGCTTAACTAAAATCTTTGGAAAACCAGGCTAACTCAAGAGTCAAAACAACTGTTTCTGGAAAGCTGTAAACAAATATATTGTGTTGAATCTGCAAAGTTTAAACTAAAAGTAATGTGTATCAAGTAACTTGATATTAATAGAAGACTTCTAATGCTTACAACAATAAAAGCCTAAAAAACGTCATCACGAAAAAGGATGTGAAAACCAGAAAATTTTTTGAAAAGATTAGTTCACGAGTAAAGAGTAGAAAAAAGGAATGAATGTTTAACAGCAAATAGATCTAAAGCCAGAAGTATAAATACTAGGAATAAAACTAATTTTGTTATCAGCACTTAAAACGATGAAAAAAAGTTTGAATTGACATGTCCAAGTCAGCCAGCATCCACGAGCAGAACGATGAGCTTCAGCAGTATTAGTGGTTGCTAAAAGTGTAACAATTAAAGAGTCCGAAATATATTGCTGTTAAACTTGCTTCTAGAGAGAGCATTGAGACTTTTTTTGTTTTACTGCATTGGAATTGTAAAATGCTTCAAGATATGCAATACATCATCAAGAGTGTTGAACATGAGTCAATTACCCTTTAATCCAACAATACTTCAATCACATACACGATAAGCTGACTTCATTTTCATCACAAAGCAATATTAAAACCCTTAATGATTTTAGATTAAATGCAAGCTGCTTATCAAGTTTATTTAAAATTTTTAGATATATCCCAATGCATAAGGTGGGTTATAAGTTGTGCAATGTACACAAAAAAAATATGAGGTAAGACATCTTTTCCTTTTCTTGGGCATAGGATACATGTTCTTTTATAGAGTAATGACATTGTTTGCATTTATCAGATCAATTAAATTATCAGGACTGCTTTAAATGCTTTGATGCAGGACTTAGGGCCTACTCTGTATTTGTCTTCAGTAATCTAGATTTCTGATTTACTTTCGTTTCTGAAAAACAATCTGGTGCATGGTATGCACCAGGTGATTCCAAAATTTTTTGATTAAACCCTGATATAGTATTAGTCGAAATCATACTTTAAGCACCATCTCTTTACTTTAAACGCAGTCTTTTCAGCAGCTCCTGTTGCTTTTGATTAGCGTTTTCTTTTCTTTTTGAAGTTTAACATGCTAACTTTTAGAATTCATGAGCAGTTGAGCACGTCTTTAACTGCAAAGGATTTTGTACTGAGAAATGCAGTTCTGTCAAAGTCATTTTCTTTTGTGGGCAGAGAGAACCAAATTTTTATTGACATTTTTACATTTTTCAAAGTCAACAGAAATAACATGTGAAAATAACAGAATACAGCAGTGATTAATAGTAAGTTAAACATTACATTTCCGTCATGATTTTACTGCTTTTCAACACTTACAGTGGTAGCTATCCTATCAGAGAACAATTTAAGAACCAATCAATATTTGTTCTGATACAATAATTACTTTAATAACAGTATAGCTAATAAAAAGTTACTATATTATACCAAAAAAATTCCACAACATTCCTATGCAATGAGATATATCATAAAAAATTCAATAAAATTAGTAAAAATCCTGTTTTCTTGATTTTACTTGAAAAATTGAGCAGTTAGACTGATATGATGTTGAATATTCTGATAGGAACTTGGGTATTCTGCATTTTTAGAAAAAAATTTTTCATCTAGCATGAGCGGTTGTGAAGTTAAGGCTATTTTTTTTTTCAATTTCTGTTGTGTTACCAAGGAAATGCATTTTGAGGAGGCGCAAAAAAAATTTAATCAAAAACTTTTGGTGGTAAATTGAATTGGCAGTTGAACCACAAGTTTTGGTGAACTTCCCCTGAGAAATTGAAGAAAGTCACCAGCATTTGGTACGGCCTAGTCTGCATGCATCCTAAAACCAAATTTTTTTCTTACACCAAAGAAAAAATTTTATTCAGTGGATCAGTATGTGTTTTAGGCACACACTGGCTATTGGTTGAATTTTTTTCTTACACCAAAGAAAAAAATTCAACCAATAGCCAGTGTGTGCCTAAAACAAATACTGAACCAGTGACTAAAATCGCCTTAATGGGAACATATACCTCCATTTAATTCTACAAAGCCCCAACCCACACTACGTCCAATAGTAAAAAAATCACCTTCGCAAGAACATATACAATACCTCCATACAATTGTACTAAGCTGCAACCCAATCATCAAAACTTTTCTTCATCTTTCACAATTCTCCACTGAAGCATAAACAAACACTCCATCAAACAATAGCCTAGTCTGCATGCATCCTAAAACCAAATTTTTTTCCTACACCAAAGAAAAAAATTCTTCCAATAGCCAGTGTGTGCCCAAAACAAATGCTGATCTACTGATTAAAATCGCCTAAATGGAACATATATCTCCAATCAATTCTACAAAGCCCAAACCCACACTATGTCCAATAGTAAAAAAATCACCTTGACAAGAACATATACCTCCATGCAATTGTACTAGGCTGCAACCCAATCATCAAAACTTTTTTTTCTTCATCTTTTACAAGTCTCCACTGAAGCATAAACAAGCCATGATGTGAAGCTGTGCTATGTAGGCCTACCTAATTTTGTTTACAAAACTGTACAAATTCCACTTTAGCAAATATTCTAACATTGTTGCTACCTCATTTCTTTCAAGAAACGGGAGCAGAAGGCCAAGAAGCCCAGTCAAAAAACGCTCTCTAACAAACTACAGCAATTAATAACACATACCAGAAATCTACAACATTCCAACATTTAAAATAAAGCTATCGCTAGCACCTTTCACCGACTAATTCATTATGTACTATATACAATAATCAAACTACCTTTGTATCCAATGCTTGCCTTCTAAACAACCAAAGTTATTTGCAGTTTTTTTTTTTCTTTTGAAGAGGTCATTTTGATGAACCATAAATCCTAAGAACAATGTTTGGTATCCAACAATGCCCATTGCTGCATTGGCAAATTTTGTATTTTAAAGACAATTTTTTATACCTAGAAAAACAACAAAGCACCAAATCAAAATGCTAACTTACCAATAGATAGGAAAAGTTTTTGCAATTTTTTTAAACACTGACACTTTATGTAGTGCAATGCTTTATGCTGCCTTCATAAATTTTATTTTCAAACTTCCGATTTTTTGCTCCACTTTTATCAATTCTTGCACAAAATGTAAAAGTGTGATTTAAAAAATATGCTTTGAAACTACAGTATTTCAGTTCAGTTTCAGCATTCGCTTTCAATTGTGCAACAGCGAAGTGTGTGACACATTGGCTCTATCTCAATGTTGTCCATGAAGAAATAATTGATTAAAATTACAGAAGTTCAACTACAACCCTAGAACTGTACTACACCACAAGCCAGAACCAGGGCTTCGGAGCCAATGAAGAAAAGGTCTGGCTTCAACTCATGCTTCAGCACTTTCAACACTCCAACAATATTGTTTAAACTCTTTGTCCATAGATCTAAATCCAAGTTCTTACTTAAACCCTCCTTAAAAATAAATGCAACTTTTTTAGCAATTTAGTGCAACAAAAAATTGCATAACAAATAATTACCATGTGAAACTTCATACAGACAAGAAAAATATCTGCTAAATTAAAAACAAAGAGAAAACACTATAATATTAAACCTACTTACCTCAATAAATTTGCAAACAACTTTATTCTAATAATGATTGCAGTTTCCCCTCAGGTACTTCGGCATCTTCAAATTGATATTCCAATCTCATTTTCAGTATCTGAAGGAACATAACTACTGCTGTAACATTGTTTAATAATGGTTTGCAAATTACCTTACACTGTAACCCTGAAAAATTGCTACATTATAATTGTTCTGCCTGCAAATAGCAGATGTTAGAAATAAACAACTTTTGCACCTTAATGGGGAAAATCACTTAACCTGAATGAACCAACCAGGGACAACCAAATGCCCTCAAAAAATTAACTGCCATGTTTGATCGTGCTATATCAACGACTGATGAAAAATAAACACAAAAACAAATAAAGTCTTCACTTGGAGCCAGAAAAATAAAAATCTTGATGACAACAAACAATCTTTTAAAGTTGCCAATCTTGTCTGCAGAGGTGGGCAGTTGCGCGCTACTGTTGTAGCGGCGCTACCGCTACTGCTACTTTTTGAGTAGCGGGAGCGGTAGCGCCACTACTATACAAACCGAGTAGCGGGTAGCGGTAGCGACGCTACTTTTTAGGGCAAGTAGCGGTAGCGATAGCGCCGCTACTTTTAGAAAATGAACTATCCGCTACCGCTACTTATTTCACGTGCTTATTGTAATATGTTTAATGATATCAAAAACAGATACATTAGTAATTGGTATATTTGGTTTACAAAATTGTTAGTATGGGTGAGAATGCCGAAATAACTTTGTTTGTGACGTTGTAATGATGAATTTATTACGTTTTGCTATTTCCAACAATAGATTTGTACGGGTGATCATTGTCATCTAAAGTCTGAGCTAAACTATATCCACATGGCCGTGGTTCGATAGCAGTTGTATCTGAACAGGAGTAGCGGATAGCCTAAGTCTACTATAGCTATAGGTTAGTTATTTTAAACTGATAATAGGTCTGTTGGCAAAAAGCGAACTAAAAAATTGCAAAGATGCAGTTAGGCACCGGATTAGAGACTTGCGCTTGCTTAGGCCACATTAGACAGTTAGAGGCTGGCCCGGCAACAGAGTAGTGTGCTTGTAAGGAGGGGGCACAAAAAAGATTTTTTGGGGGGTGCGGTTTGAAAACAACGAAATGCAGTAATTTTTTTCATTAATTTTAGGTGAAAACCAAAAACAGGTCTTTATCGAAATGCGGTAGCTTTTTCCGTCAATTTTAAGTAAACAAATAAGCAAGGTTTATTTTAGTTGATGATCAAACAAAAAAAAACAAAACAAAAAAAATAACTTTGAAAAAAATTTTGGGGAGTTCTGTTACTGTGATTTGTTGTTGCTGTCAAACCATTTTTGTTTGTTCGTTTGTTTGCAAAGCAATGTTCAGGGTTGATTAAGAGTTTGTGTTTGTTTTTGTTTCAACAATAAGCATAAAATATAATTAACGAAAAATTTCGAAGCATAGCTGTAATTTGAGCAGTCTAAATCCATGGTTCTCAACGTATGGGCTTCGACCCAAAGTTGGGTCGCCTGAAAATTCCTTTGGGTCGCTTGGTTTCTTTTTGTAGACATCCATAAAGGATGAAATATGAATAAAACCATAAAGTAATAGTAAAAAATGACTCAGCAAACCCGCTGAAATATGTGGATTCCCGAAGTGAAAACCTTTTTTTTTTTGGTCTTTACCTCACTTTCTGCAAAAATGGCTCGTTTAATGTCACACATTTGACTTTTTCAATAACTTTGGATCGCTTTGAAAAAAGGTTTGAGAACTACTGATCTTAAGAATATAAGCGCTCTATTTTTGATCACAAAAATGTCGTTAATAATTTATGGGATATTTTTTTTTTGAAAGAACAATATTACTTTTATAAAAGCACGAAACTCAGTTTTGCTCAAAATTAAAAAAAAAATTTGGAGCAAAGCTAGCCTTAGCAGAAAAAAAAATTTAAAGAGCATTATCTGATTCAACTCCTTTGCAGATAATCAATGGCGTTCTCTTGATCTTTTCTATATTGCCATAGTTGATTTTAATGATATATCTTACAGTATAGGCTTAACTGTGATTACATTTTATTCACCTAGTTGCTTTGGCCTGGAGATAGCAAAGGGACCTTTCGGTCTTCGAGTCAAGCTGCCACCTACGCATACTGTAGTAATTTTCTACCTGAATTTTAACTCAATCGCACAATGTGTATATTATGTTTTATGTGATGTATATATTGTGTTACTGCCGCCTGATAAGACTTGATTGAGCAAGGTCGAAACGCGTCGCCATAGCGCAGCGCATATTGCATTAAATTGTTTTCAATGTATTGCTTATGTTTTACCACACTTGGCGGAGGTTTCACACTGTCCCTTTAATTGCTGAACGTCAAGCAGGGAAGCTGGGAATACCACGTTTAAGAGTCTTTGGTTTGACCCGACCGGGAATCGAACTCGAGTCTAACGCTTCAGTAGCATACGCTCTATCTACTCCACCACTGATCGGTTATTAATAATAATGATCTACTTTAAAACAAAAGTTAACTTTTAAATAAACAAAAATAGATATGCCACTTTATACCTAATTTAATTTACGTCACTTTATATTCCAACCAGGGTTAAGAGCAGATGAGGTTGAAAGTACCGTACGTAAAAATATAAAAACACTCAGCCCAAACCCAAAATATTCTGATTTCAAAAAACGTATAGTTTTTCAGGTACGCTTTTCAAAAGACAGTCTATGATAACCTAATTTATCTTCTTAATTATCCCATTATATACCCAATTATTCATAAGTAACTGCGAAAAAAAATTTACGCGTTGTTCAAAGTAGCGGGTAGCGGTAGCGCCGCTACTTTCGTGGTAAAGTAGCGGTAGCGGTAGCGCGCTACTTTTGAAGACGAGTAGCGGTAGCGACGCTACTTTTTAGGGCAAGTAGCGGTAGCGGCGCTACTTTTGAAGTAGCGCGTGCCCATCTCTACTTGTCTGCATATCTCAGATATGCCAGCCCAACTACAGTATCCCTTCAGCCTATATTCTAACACGGTTTCACGCCTGCCTCAATTGCAATTGTACACTAAACTACAAAAAGTGTGATTGGCATGTTAAAGTAAGCCAAAAACTTGAAACAATTCTAAGCATTGGGTGTATCAGCTTTTTACGTATCACAATAAAACATTACTGTAGAATTACCTAACTTCTTGATTGATAACCACGAAATTTAATTTTCCTGCAAACTTAACAACCCTAATGCACAGAAACTAGTTTTTGATAGGCAAAAAATATTAAGGTCATGCCACTTCTTAATCTAATGGTAAACCCATCAACAATTTTGTGGTGAAATGTACCCAAACTGCAGCATCTAGAAATATCATCAATAAATACACATATACTGTAAAAAAATCTTCTATTAAACTTACTGTATGGTGCAAAAATGCAGAAGAACTTGGTGGGACTCATACCCGCATCATTTGCAACCAAGCTACACCACTTCTTTCCAAGAAATGTTGCAACACTGGTGAGTCATTGGCAACACTGCATTCGATAAAGCCACAAACTTATTATATACTACATAGAGATAAAACCTGCTTATATTTTTGCAAATTTCTGCACCTACACTAGAGTGTTGCAGTTGCCCCGACCTCTTCGGATTTTTTTCTACCTTCTTCAAAATAGGAGGTTGGCTCAGAAAATCAAGATTACAAAGTTTGAGAAAAAAATATTGAAGTTTAGGAGTCGCACAGAGACCTTTTTACCCAGGATTTGGTATTTGTATTATTTTGTGCCGCTAGATGGTGCTATGTGAAATCTTTCTTACTAATGAGTCTTTAAAAAGTTGAACATTAACTCTTGGTGTTATACATTCAAAAAAACTTCAATAGAACTTCTAAAACTATTTGCATTTTTGTTTTTTATTTGTTTTTTTCAGAATTAATGGTGGTCAAAATTGATCACGTTTCCGTGCCAGGAAACTGCAACAGAAACTCTATTTGAGTTAGACCTACAGTATCTATTTTGGATGGCTGTGTAAAACAGAGTGAAATAAAGTCTACAAAGTTACTTTCTTAAAGAATGACGATGCAGACCATGCTTTAGGCCTAGTTATTGAAGTCTATTAAACGGCTGTTTCAACCTAAATATAGTTACAGCAGCAGCTTACTAAAACCGTATTTGCTATGTTTTGCTGTGTAAGATACGGAGTTTAATGCAATCTACTAGGTATAAGCTTTATAAAATATGAGCATTAGTAAATCTACTAGCAATATACTGTTACTACAGTAGATCTGTAAATTCTCGCAGTTGGCTGCCAGGAACTATTCCCAGACCTGATGACAATACTGTCAAAAACACATGCTTTTCCACCACGAAGCTGGAATTCCTACAGTTTGTCAATTAAAAATAATTGAGGAAGTAAAGAAGCTGGTAGATGAAATGAAAAATTTGTACAAATGCAACTTTAACAGAACAAACAGTAGAAAAGCAAACCAAACCATCGAAAACTTTAAGGAAAGTTCTCTCTCTCTTCATTTCCTCTTTCCCGTGCGGGTTGCGGGGGCAGCATTTCGAGATTAAGCTACCACACTTCACGGTCTTCCATCACCCCCATCATTTCGCTAAGGTGAAGTCCCAAGCAATTTTATCCAAGATCTTCAAAATAATACTGATTCATCTGCAGTAGTTCAAGGTCGTCCTACTATTTTTTTTCATTTGCTTTTGCTAGTAAAGCTTGTTTGGAAGTTTTCCAGAGGCATTCTGCTTACTGGCCGAACTATCAAAGCTGAGATCTTTTGATTTGAAGAAATAGCGGCTCTAGAGATTTTCGAATCTTAAGAGATGTGCACCTTGTCAATGATGTAACTCCTTTGATGTTTTTGAGAAACCTCTTTTTGGACGCTTGCACTTGCGATCGCACTCTTTTAATCATTACCGAAGTTTCATGACCGAACAGAGATAGAATGGGTGAAAAGGGACAAAGACGGTTTCGAAAATTGAGAGCTTCGCTTTTTCTCGACAATTTTGGTCTCACAACTACTGAATAGTGTGAAGCTCTAATTATTGCAATTGCCTTGCCAATATGGATATTCAGTTCTTCGTTTTGCCTTATGTCACTTACTTGAACTTGTATACGTGTCTCTGTAGCGCTCCATTCAGTTGCAACAAGCACTGATTAGTGCTTCTTGAAACATGAAGTACATCTGTTTTGACCGTGCTTATTTTTATTCCTGCAGTGTCATAAGCAGCTGCAAACCTATGTAACGTGCACTAAAGGCCAGATTCCGTAGAAGCAGAATCAAATCATTAGCACATAGCAGGCAACTGATTTTTCAATTTCCTATCGGGGCAAACTCACCATCTTGGTTGCATTTGTCGATCCAATTCGTGTAAACAATGAAGAAGAGAAGAAACAAAACGCATTCTTGCCGGAGTTCAACGCCTCTATGTAAAGCTTTGATTGCCTGCCATTTACTCAACCACAAAACTCCAGTCGGCACCACAGAATGCCTTAATGGCATGTAACAACTGACCATCACCGCCATTCTCCTGCAGAACTCTCCAAAGACAGAAAGGCAGTCACATTATACTTTTTTGAGATCGACAAAACACGCAAAAAGATCTTTGTTTTATTTCCAAGATTTCTCAAACATTGAAAAAAAAATTGAACACAACAATGAAATCTTGGTCATCGAACCAACGCCTTTATATGATTGAAAAATGAAGAAAAAACATTTCTGCATAGTATGGTGTCTGATTGAAAAACCAGTATCGAGAATACGGGAAAAACTTTGGCTGTCAAAGAAAAGAAACAAACATTGTAACACCTTATTAATAAGTTGCGATTTGTTTACACAGCTGTATAGAATAAAAATAAATAAAGACTGACATTTGGTAAACAACAGTAATGAGCACTTTTCCGTTAAAAATCAGAGCCAGATGTGAAATTAATTTTAAATTAGAAAAATATGCAATAATTCGGTAGTAATTATGCTTGTGGCAATAGGTCTATAATGCAAATTTTGATAACTTTGATTTAAAAAGTTCTGTTGTTGGCTTTATACTAAACAACAACTCCAAAACAGTATATGATCAAAAGTGATCCTAGGTTCGACTTATAGTCCAAAAACATTCAAAATGAAAAAAACGCTTTTTTTGGATTTGCCAAAATTTTGATGTCACTGTGCAACCCCTAAACATTGACCAATTTTTACGAAACTTGATCAAAAGGGTTTTTGTGCGGAGCCTCCAACTTGAGCCAAGGTAGAAGTTGCGACGATAAAATTTTGAAATTTATGGGGCAGCTGCAACACCCTAACCTACACACCTAGGATTGAAAATATCATCTAACTTTTCTAACAATACGCGAAGTTCACTTAAAATAATTTAAAACCAAACACTACTACAGCCTTTGGCTCCATGTCAAATGCCCATCAAACACTTTGGAAATTGAGAAAACAGAGAACAAGTCCAAAATTTTCAACTAATTGAATTTGGGTTAACAGGTTAACGTTACATTGGACCAGAATTAATAAAAAAACAACCTAAAAACAAAAGCCTAACAAAACAATGAAAAGTTACATAAAGAAAAATGATTCTCATCTTACACTCTAAATTGATTTTGTTAGAAATGTCATTCCTCAGGGGCATAGAGAAAGACGACATGTGTGGAAGATGGCAACATACTACTGCATTAGTAAAAGCATCAGCAGAAAAAGGCCAATCATAGGAAATAACTATCAATTCAATGTTATTAGCACAACTGTTTTGCCTAAACGCTTACCGGTATTTAATGCAAAAGTTATTTAATGAAACAAGATCATGGGCAACAGTTCTAACAACTCGACTGGGTGTTTTAAACATGCATTGCAGGGTTGGAACTGCCATACCGGTACCTCTATATACTTGTGGTATACCTGTTTTGGGCAATTTGCAATATACACACTGTATATCGCTATACTCACTTGGTTAGTAAACCTCCTACTATTTTCTCGTTTTGTTTGTTTACTAGACAGCAGTTGCTAGTAGAGTACCTAACAGCATCAGGCATTACTGCCAGTGCCAGGCCTATGAGTCATATTATTGCATGTGAGGAGCAGCTTATGCTATTATCAACAATATCTGACATTATGCTATCTTCTCCATCATTCCCCTTCCAGTCAGCAGCGTGGCCCAAAGGGTAAAGCCATGTTTTTTTTATGACGATCCTGCTCGCATGATCTGGGGTTGCAAAATAGAACTTAGTAATATTTTGGTACTACTTGGAAAATAGACACTTTGAACAAAATTTCAGTCATTGCACAAACACTACCAATACGTGACAACATTTTCACCAGACATATTAGTCAACATCATGCAATCATATTCTTGGTTCTACAATCAATAACATTAACATTACACCTAGGCTATCCTAGTATCATACCGGTATGTGACAATACACCTACGTATATATGTTATCGGTAGGCTATGCTTAGCCTATAGGCTGATAGCCAACTAAAAAGATTCATTTATTGATACTCTAATAGGCCACAAACTTTTCTACGTCAAAAATACTCCAATAGGCTATCCCATCCTAAAAACCAACTTTACTGCGAATATTGCAATACCGGTATGAATACTAATAGGCTAGCCTACTTAATACGTCCATTGAGGTGCTAAAAACTTGAAAGGTTTTCTTGAACAACCTTAAAAAGAAAAGCCCTAATTTCTTCAACTGAGAGCTTGCATAAAAACTTTTACAATTTCATCAAACTACCGTATATAAACTTATGAAACAATCTTCATAGACAAAGTTTGCAATGGTGTTAATGAAAAAATTCAACGCCATTTCGTCATAAGTAAGTATTGACTTTTGCATAACTGAATCTTCTATCAGGAATATTACTACCTTATACAGTTCATAACAAAAATTTTAATAATATGTTTTCATGACAAAATGGTGTTTATTTCTTTCATGAGCACCATACGCAAAACCTTGTGAGTACCACAACAAAGTGAGCTTCTGATCAAGTGGAGTACAGGAGTAGCCAGAAAAAAGGAGTAACTTTTTTTATTTCACAATTCCGTTCATAAGTTGTAGAAGCCCTAAAGTTTCAAAGAGAAAAAAGAAAATTTGGGGGAGATTGGTGCAATGCAAAACCCCCACAAAAATTATTATCTTATGTTTTGTGTATATTTTACTATTCTGAAACTGATGTTGGCATGCCTTGATCAATAATGATCATTACAAAGGTTTGGATTTTCAAAAACCCATTGAGGGAATATTCCCCAATTGTGATACCCAATATATTACCAACAATTTATTTCTTATTTTATTAATCTATTCCGAAAATTTGATCTACTTAAGTTGAGTGAAAAAAATTTTCTGAATCTTGTATGACTCATTTCAACCATTTCCCCCATCACAGCCCCCCAAGTTTTGATATGTTTTAGTCACCAATAACATCCACCAAATCTGATAATTTGGTTTATCTAAGTTGAACAATTCAAAAGTTTAAAAATTTTCAGCTCCCATTTATGGGGAATCCCCGGACGTGACACCCAAATTTTCAGGCGTGCACCAGTTTGTTTCTGAATCTATACCACTGCGTGATATCATCCATCTGCGTTTTGTGGTTTGAAAGGAGATAGCGATAGAAGAAAAAAAAAGAAAAAAGAAAAAAATAGGGAAAAATTATATCCAAGACGGAATGAATGAACATGACCAATATAAAGATACTGATTAGCGTTTTCAAAAACCACAAACTTTTTTCAAAGAATATCACTGCTTACCAAAATATGCCACTTCAAAATTTACCACTTTTTGTCCATTTTCCGCCTCAGAAATTTCGGTCACGTAACTGGGAACCCTCAAACTTGGTACGCATACAGTTTTTATCCCTACCCATGTTGTGTCCAAATTGCAACTTTCCACGTTCAGCGTTTTTTTTTTTTTGTTACAAGCGAAATAAAAAAATTTCGGCTCAAAAATAGCCGTTTTTTCTCGGTTTTTGGGTCCCCAATTCATTATCACGTGATTTTCAAAAAAAATTGGCATGCATGATGCTTTGTAAACTTGTAATGTTGTGTCCAATTTTCAACTTTCCACATTTTGCTGTTTTTGACTTATCATAAAATTAAAAATTTTTGATGCTCATCTATGAAAATGGCCGAGTGAAAACATAGGAACTACGCGCGCGTGCGACGTCCCAATGACGACTTGAGTTTTGACTTAATGACTCGAGTCGTATTTTAGATAGTTTAGTTTATTTTTTGGCGAAATGAAACAACAAAGAGATGTTCCAATAAGATAAACTGATTTTAGCGCTAATGCACTTTGCCAAAGTTCCCATGAGAAGTCCAAACAGGTGGCTTACGAACACCTCTAAAATGAAAGGTAAAACATGGGAAATGCGACTAGAAAACAATAATCGAAAAAAAATATATAAGCAAAACCTGAATCAAACAGAAAACAAGGCACAAGCAACAACAAAAACAGAAAGAAATAGCGAATCTACCGTAATCTTGGATTGGGCAACGTTCAGGACTTTGATGGAAGAGAATCATTGTTTGTTAAAGAGATTTTTTTAAAATTTAGTTCGAAAGCTTGTTAAATTGTGGAAGTGACGAATTGCAATCCGGATATCATTTCAGAATTTAGCATTGCTATAAAGAATGATTGATGACAAATTATTTTATTCATGAACAGAAGTGAAAATTGTTAAACTTTCTGGTTTGACGCTGGTGCACAGCAGAATTAACGTAAATGATTCAGCGAAACAATGCGGGAGCATATTATGGAAAAATTTGTAAACGAAGCAGCCAAGTTCTAATTTATGAACATCCATTATTATTTTTTAAATTTCAAACTTTTTATATATGTCATCTCAGAAATTTGTGGTGCACCATGTGGTAATACAGTAGTTTAAGTGGCTGTAGGTAAAAGAAAAAAAATGTTAGCATACATGAGCGATATTCATATTGTCTCAAGATTTATAGATTAGTGCCAGGCACGCGTGGAGTTTGTTTCGAACACAAAGCATGTGAGCTTTCCAGGAAAAAAATTTTGGTACAATTGCACCGAGAAATTTAAAGTCATCTCCTTGAGAAATTGCGACGTTTATTTTATTTTGGCGGTATTCACAATGAATTTGTTATTTGTCAGCCAACCAAAAATGCGAACTAGTTGTTTACTCGCGATGTTCACCACTCAGCTTTAGATTTGCCTGGAACGATAAAAGTCATGTCATCTGCGTAGATTATTAATTCCGCTGTTGTATTAAGAAACAAATCATTGACGTAAATAAAAAAGAAGCGGCCTGAGGTTCGATCCTTGAGGAACACCGGTATCAATCAATTTTGCTGCGGAAAGTTTACCGTGGATATGGACTTGTTATTGAGACCTATTTGTCAAATAGCTTGAAAGCCAAATGTGCGATAAACCGCGAAATCCATAGTGATAAAGTTTGTCAAGAAAAATTTGATAATCTAATACGTCAAATGCTTTGCTTTGACGTAATAGGTTATTTTCAAATTAGTTTAGTTTCCGATTTCTTAAAAGAAAACTTTTGCTGATGGGAGTGGAACTTGAGAAGTCAAGTTTATGCTATAGTAGAGAAGTATGAATTAAAATGATCTGCTATTTTTTGTTCATCAGGCCCACATGACAGAAATTGCCTTGATTGCATTAATAACGAGAATTTTTTACGAGGCGATACCGAACGAAATACTCGCCAAAGGCAAGAGGTTATTTTTGCACATGCATCTGAAGCTCTGAGAGCTCGATAACGTAACTTTCGCTCCCTAAGTTGCTTGGATCGATTGCGAGATATAACTCGAGTATAAAAGAGTCACATTTTCTTCGCCAACTTAACAAAGATTTTTAAGCACTCTTTTAGCGTGCGAGAAATATTTTTTGGCTCAGAAATTTAATCGCGAAATGTTGAAGACTTATAACTAAAGTGAGTTTTTGCTGAAAATTAGTTAAAATTCTTGCCATGTTTGCTATTAGACTGCTAAAAAGAAAGCGAATTGCATGGAGAATCATTTGCTGTTTTGACTGACAAAGAAATACTGAGAAGCGCCAGTTGACAAAAATAGCAATACACTCTTTTTGTAAGAAAATTTTTCTAAGAACGCGAGGCTCATTTTAGCTCAAAATTTAAGAACAAATTAAAAATAATGTCTGCCTCGGCGGCAAAATAAACCATAAACAAACAAAAAAAATTGAAATCAATGAAAGAAACTAAAATTTGTGCTGATTTAAAGCGTTAAAATTGTAGTAATTTTCTTGCGTTTGCAAGCAAAATTGCAACTATTCCAAGATTATAAAGCGCTGTTGCTGTGCGCAAGCAATTGAGAATTTTTTTTGGCAGTTGTTTAATTTGAAAAGAGCTTGGTTTTTCTTTTTTGCAATGTTACAATTCTTGCAAAAGCAGGAAAAATACTTCACTTACAGCAGACAGAGCAATAGGAATTATACTGTGTTACAAACATGGCCGCTAAAATTGACATCGATGCTCAAAAATTTTTTTTGAAATCAAGAACAAATGAGGCTAAAAATCGGCAAAAAATTTAAAACAGCCAGTCTCAACTTAAGATTTACCGGTTCTAAACAAGAAGAGTGTACTTCGACTTGTTCACTTTTGAAAAATTTTGAAACCTTAACAATACTGTTAACATATAAGTTTACCCACCAATAACCTCAAGGGCGCTTTACTTCATTTAAAAAAATTGTAGTATGGAAAAAGTTGCTCTTTTTTGACATTGATCTAAAAATGTAATTAAATTCTGTCGTTCATTAACTAATTATTATCAGTCAAGAAGTTTGTAAGCTTAGAATATCAACGCATGGCTCATATAGTATCTTTTTCCATAACAATGCAGTACAAACAGTATGTTTGAACTCATTATTTTTGAAGTAGAAATGCATCTAACATCACAATGAGATATTTATTACGAAGGCTACTAACACAGGTTACGAACATCCCGCAAAGAAATTCAAGCCAGCAGTTTTAACGCATGTTGGGCGAGACGGTTCGGAAATGGCAGTTTGTCTTTTTTGGCAGTTTTTTTGTTCGGTATGGCAGTTTTTTTGTTCGGTAGCGCTTTTCGGTGAGCGAGAATGGCCTTTACGAGCTCACTAAGATGTTCTGTCATGTGGGCCAGATGCGACCGTGTGTTTTGTGTTGTTGTTACTTCGACGCAATTCGGAAGTTTAACACAACTTTTTCCCACGATTTTGTGTATAGTATTCCATAAACTTCTTGCGTCGGTTCGATACTTTTCTGGCTGTTGTTTGTAGTATTGAGCTTTTTTTGTTTGTTTTACTGACTCGTTTTTAATGATTTTTTTTTGTTTTATTCGGTTTTGGAAGACGAATCTGATTTTCTGAGAAATTCGAAGTAGGCTTTGCGCTTTTGTTTTTTTAATCTTCTGAGTTCTCCGTCGAGCCAAGTGTTGGAGTCAGTCTTTAACACTTTTTTCATTGGAATCTAATTGATGGAATTTTATTAAGAGTTTCAAAGAATTTTGAAAAGGCGTAATCCGGGTCAAGTTCAGCAAAAACGAAACCCCAATTTTTTTCACTTAATCTTAGTCGAAATTTATTTAAGGTGTCCGGTTTACGTCTCTAATTAGCTGATTTAGCTGATAGGCTTGATTAGCGTTTCTGTTGGGTAATGTTCAGTATATTGAATGATTGCGAAATAGTTAGATACTCAGTCGGTTATAATGGCAGTATTAGTGGGAAATTTTAAGTTGATTGTCCAATGTCCATATGTTATCAACTAAAGTCATTTAAGTACAAATGTGGGTTGGTGTGCGATAGTTACCATTAGAAAACAATTCATCCACAAAAGCGTCAGTATGGTGTTCAGAATCTAAATCAAATCAAAATCAAATAAAATTAAAATTTCACATCGGCCAGTTGGTCGAGCGGTAACGCATTCGTTTCTGAAGCGGGAGGTCTGAGGTTCAAATCTCGGACCGGTCAAATCAGACACAGTGGTGTCAACGGCTCGCTAACCCTGCGACATTTTTTCGAAAAGAGCTGTGTTGCCCCGACACAATCACGCGGAGATGGGCCTCGCAAACTCGTTACACGCTTTGACGTAATACACCAAGTACAATAAAAGATTTCGTTTGATTGAAATCTCCCATAATGCAAATGAGTTTGTTTTTCTTTACTAGATTTGAGATGTCTTTAAGAATTATCATAAATCAGTAATAGTCCTCCGTTGCTACTAGGAGGACAATATACGGTGCCGCAGATGATGTTTATATTACTAAGTTTAGTTTTAAAAAAAGGCGATTCACATATCCCTTTTTCAAATGTAGATAGGTCTTCCCTAGGCCAATGTGATTGATTTTCGTGAACGTATAGGTTCCTATCCTGCCGCCATTGTGTTTTTTACAAGGCATGGAGTAAAATCTACAATTCGGTAAATTTAAAAATGGCACTTTTTGATTAATAGACAGCCAAGTTTCTCTAATGCTGAAAAAAGTAGGGCAAATAAAAAGATCGTAAAGAAAAAACAAAAAATTATCAAAATTTTTAGTGTTGGCATGTGACCGGCACGATATTGATGCACTAACTGGTAAAGTGACTAAGGCTCTTATCCTTAACCATATTAGAGACTGATTCAGCGCACGAGTAGGGGCAAGTGATGAAAATGAGGAATTTGGTTGTTTAAATCTTTGTCAGCGATATCATTTAATAATACATCAAAAAGAGTATTTAAAGAGGTAAGATCACAATCACGGTAAGTGCAGCATTGCTTCATTGGTCGCATTCACCGAGATAAATAGTGCTGAAGACAAAAAGCGGTAGCAGTTTACAAAAGTAAAATTTACGACTAGATTTCAGCCAGCGGCCAACGTTGTCGACATGGGCATAGGAGCTCAAAATGATTTGGGGCACCAAACTTTTACCAGAAAAATGACTTGATAAATTGAATTTTGCCCGAAAAATAAATTGGTCACCCGCATTTTTCTGCTTAAAAAAATGTGCTCATCAAAAAGCTTGAATTATATAAACTTACCGTATTTATTCGAGTATAAGTCATACCCCCACATTTGACATGAAAGACAGGACAAAATTTTTTTAAACATTATTCTTTCATTGCAATCACATAACAAAAAATTAAAAACCGTTAAAGTCAACACTGTTGTCAGTTGTCACTGTTCTCAAATAGTCCCAGTCAACCCCTAAAACATCCTTATTAGCATCTCTTGAGGGTGGCAAGTGATGCAACTTGACTTGACTCTGTAGATACTGGATGTGCAATAACTAACGTGAAAAAGAGGAGCGTTAGAAGCGCAAGGTTACTTGAATGGAAGGCGATAAGTGACGTGATTGTATGAAGAGCAATAGCGCAAAAAGCCCTACTGCCTAGTAAGGAAATACCTCAAAAAACTTTTGTATCACATACAATGCACTTCATGCATTCGTGTATAAGTCGCACCTGACTTTTTGGGCAATAGTTTGGTACAAAAAATGGGACTTATACCAGGGATATACTTGAAAGGGATGGCCGACTAGCATTGTTAATTGTTCTCGTCACGCATGAATAATGTTCAGATTTTTGGTCAAATTTCTGATCAAAATTGGCATTGTTTCTTATGGAGCGAGGTGGGGTAGGTTGGAATATTTTTGTTGTAATTTTGCTGGTGGATAGCCTAGGAGTCTAACGAACTCAAAAATGGTTTATTATTGATATTATGTATCTAAAAATGCGTAAAGCGGAATGTTGGAGTGAGAATGATAGCATTAGCGAATAGGCTAACCTATCATCTTGCCATAGCTGTTTCGGTTCTTCTGTTTGCGCACAATCTCTTGCCATATATACAAAACCAATTATTCTTTTAAGTGACCTAATTTGCCAATAGTTTTAAACTTTAGTGTATCCGTTTTCTCAACAAGTGTCTTAAATTTCCTAATTAGCCACGTGTAGTGTTTGCAACCTTGTTTAGACTTTCATTCGCACCTGGAGTGGTTATTCCGTACTGTAGTTATTATCGTGGTCTCGTCCACCACTTTGACAACCTCTAAATTTCGCTTAGCTCATTTTACTTCTTCCATTTTTGTTTCTTTCCTGGTTTGGCCGCCGAGCCTTGGCCGAGCTAAGTTTATAATTTCAGAGTTTGGCAAAATGATGATGAAATGTTTGCAGTGTAGATAGAGATCGTACGCACATTGTCGCCTTTGCACAATTTGGTCTATACGTAATTTTAGCGTTTAGTTTCAGCTTTAGTTGGCGACTATTTTTTATTGTTTTAATTTTGTGTTTAATTTTCTTTTCGTAAGCTATTGGATTAACACTGATATTGAGTAGCTTATGTGATCTGCTATTGGGCTGAGTTCTGATTTACTACTCGTCTTTTGGAAACTCAGAGAACTATTTGTATTAGCTAGAACTACTTTGCTTGCCACCGGTTTATCTTTTGCGTGAACCTTACTTCGTAATTGTTATCTTTTGTTTATTTGCTACCGGTAATCTATTAGCTATTGCATTTACTGGAGGCTAATGTCTATCTATAATTGTGCATTTCACTATTGGTATACTGCAAACCATTATTTAAACTAATTAACTGCGTATCCAAACTCTTTGCGTTTTACGGTAATTATTTTGCTGATTCTTAATCTACCTGAATTTGGATAATTTGCCGTACTAAACTACATATTGCGTAACTTTGTGTATCCGGTTATCATTGCTTTTTTTGTGCTTTTACTAATTTTGTGTTTATTTTTTTTATGAGGAATTACAAAACTCGAATAAGACTCCAATAAATTCATTTGCAACCCTGGAATTGGAGTGTTGTCCGGAACAATAGCCTACCATGGGTTATGAATGGTAGCAGCTGAAAACGTTAAAATACTGTCGAAAAAAGGCAAGGGTCATAATATTTTAACCCTTCCTACCCCGCTCGCTCACAAAAGCGCAAAGAAAATGAAGTAGAGGCCTAATTCAGCGCCATTCGACCCTTAAAACTGGCTAAATGCGGTAGACGAAAGAGAGATAGTAACAGAGAAATTAGTGAGAAGTTATTGCAGAATTTTGGTACTTGAAACCTTAAAGTTGGCTGTACACTTAATTGCAGTGAACGCTTCTGTTTGAAGGCGAAGCTCGCAACAATGCGGTGTTTACAGCTACTTTGAAATATCATCACCAGGTACCAGATACAACAGCAGAATCAAGACAAAAAAAGTTCTGAACAAGCTAGTTCCAGAATAATCATGCGCCTATGCGCCTACGGTTTGCGTTCGCTTAATTACTCTTGACTGTGAGCTGATTTCATAAAATCACGTTTGCATGCAAGTTATTAACAATGCACTCGGATTGCAATGCTCCCTAGGCCGCTCCTATCGCAAGGCCGCAAGCAGAGGAGAGGACCAAGCAAGAAAATTTAAGCCCTGTCTGGAAAAGTTTCACGTGATAGTGGTGCTCTCTACGACAAGCGATTTTAGCTATAAATAACATCTCCGACTATCATAGTTCTAACCAAAGTATATCCTACTTTGGCCCAGGACTAGCTTTTTTGATCTCTACCTCATGTTTGAAAATAGGCCCCAAATTTTTGCCAAGGAGGGTTATATTTTTTGTCTTCGAAATATGCACGAAACATATTTAGCCCTGTTTGAATTTTTCTGAGTCCCGTTGGAACAATTAAAGCATCTCGCTACGAACCTGCGGTCTAATCCGTCACCAAAACTGCAATCATTTTATTAGTGTGGTTTAAGTGGATTTAAAAAATAAATGAATGAAATGGCTTGTCAAATTCAGTAACTGTTGTGTAGGCATTGTTAGTGTTGACACAGGTTGAACTGCAAATCTTTCACATTTAATCTTGCGGTGCTACTGTAAGTAGACATTTTAGCTGAGACCGATTTAGCTGTATTATTCGTAGGCCTATACAGTCACATACTAACAGTAACAAAATGCAGTAATGGCATTTACAAATGGTCATTTATTAACATTTAAGAATTTAACATACACTCTACGGCTGGGTTACAGTAATTAGCAAAATTAAGCAACTAGTTAAACGATTACAGTATAGGTGCTTATAGGTATAAAGTTGATAGATTCACTTCTTGAATGCTTTCTCTCCATAAACTTAGCCTGTCAGCTGTCATGATCAAAGTCAAACGTAAGCTAGGAGGTACAAAAATATTCAGAAATCATAACATACTTTTATTCAATGATATACAGCATTACTTGTGTTCATGTTGAAATTATGAAAATGAAAAGCAACAAATCAAAACAGCAGCAATTTTTTAATCTTAAAAATATCAGAAAGTTGGTATTAATTGTTCATACGAAAAAGAAAACCAGGTTGTTTAAGTCATTTGATGAATGCTATTATTGCATGTCGGCTGATCATGATTTTTGCTATAAATTTTCCTGATATTGGTATAGCCATATGCTCTGCTTTTTGCAAAAGTTCTGGTGCTGATCTTTATCTTTACACAAATCACTCTTAAATCTTCCAGCTTGTAAGTTATTTGTAGTTGGCAGCTCCGTTGAGCTGTACAGTCCAAGCTAAGCAATAATATTACTAAAAGACTTACAGTAATTCTGAAAAAGAGAAAAAAAATCGGCAATTGATTGAAGATAATTTTCCTACAGGTTACACTACCAGGACGTATCTAGCCTAGCAAACATTAGTGCATTGTTAGTAACTTGCATGCAAACGTGATTTTATTAAATCAGCTCACAGTCAAGAGTAATTAAGCGAACGCAAACCGTAGGCGCATAGGCGCATGATTATTCTGGAACTAGCTTGTTCAGAACTTTTTTTGTCTTGATTCTGCTGTTGTATCTGGTACCTGGTGATGATGATATGTATTTTATTGTTCTGCTGGTGTCAAGGCTAATTTCAAACATAAAAAACTTAAAAACAGCCAACATTTCAACAGTAAACTAACTGCTTTCATCAGGGCTAAAAGATCTAAAATGAGTTAAAATGCAAATAGAATCAAAGCAATCAACAAATGACGTAATCAAGTGTCACATGAGTAAGCAATAACATTGTGTAAAAAAGCAGGTGAATGAATGAATTAGGACCAAACCAGTATCTGAAATACTAGGATAACAATTTCAATAAGTGAGCAAATGGAAACAAACATGAAAACCGGGTTCTTAACTCACAAAGATCAAATTATTTACTAACGAATGATGTATTAGTTTTCCAATTTAAAGTACAAAGATGGCACTGAAATAGATTTTCTATCATTCATAGTATTTGTAACGTTGTTAATAAAAAATGATTCAATAAATCGGCCTTTTCTATAATCAGTTTTAAATTCTAAAATTTGGCTATTGTTCCAGTCAATATCGTGGTGCAAGTTAATGGCGTGTTTGCAAAGTGCTGTGGTGTTATCTTAGATATTTGCGGGTTTTGAATGAGCGTTTCTGATATCTCTAATATGTTCTTTTTTTCTGGTTTCGAATGATCGTTTAGTTTCTCCTATGTAAACCATATTACAGTCTTTGCATGGAATTTGGTAGATTGCGCCTCGCCGTTTATTGGATTGAATTTTATCCTTGTGAGATGATAGGATCTGTCCCAATTTTGTTCCTGGTTTCATGATTGTTTTCACGCCATGTGGAATTAAACTTCGTCTAATTTTTTCTGATAAGCCAGGAAAGTAGGGAATTATAATTCCAGGAAAGTAAGGAATAATTCCCTACTTTCCTGGCTTATCAGAAAAAATTAGACGAAGTTTAATTCCACATGGCGTGAAAACAATCATGAAACCAGGAACAAAATTGGGACAGATCCTATCATCTCACAGGGACAAAATTCAATCCAATAAACGGCGAGGCGCAATCTACCAAATTCCATGCAAAGACTGTAATATGGTTTACATAGGAGAAACTAAACGATCATTCGAAACCAGAAAAAAAGAACATATTAGAGATATCAGAAACGCTCATTCAAAACCCGCAAATATCTAAGATAACACCACAGCACTTTGCAAACACGCCATTAACTTGCACCACGATATTGACTGGAACAATAGCCAAATTTTAGAATTTAAAACTGATTATAGAAAAGGCCGATTTATTGAATCATTTTTTATTAACAACGTTACAAATACTATGAATGATAGAAAATCTATTTCAGTGCCATCTTTGTACTTTAAATTGGAAAACTAATACATCATTCGTTAGTAAATAATTTGATCTTTGTGAGTTAAGAACCCGGTTTTCATGTTTGTTTCCATTTGCTCACTTATTGAAATTGTTATCCTAGTATTTCAGATACTGGTTTGGTCCTAATTCATTCATTCACCTGCTTTTTTACACAATGTTATTGCTTACTCATGTGACACTTGATTACGTCATTTGTTGATTGCTTTGATTCTATTTGCATTTTAACTCATTTTAGATCTTTTAGCCCTGATGAAAGCAGTTAGTTTACTGTTGAAATGTTGGCTGTTTTTAAGTTTTTTATGTTTGAAATTAGCCTTGACACCAGCAGAACAATAAAATACAGATCTACATCTTACCTGGTGACAAAGAATATGTTCACCTGGTGATGATATTTCAAAGTAGCTGTAAACACCGCATTGCTGCGAGCTTAGCCTTCAAACAGAAGCGCTCACTGCAATTAAGTGTACAGCCAACTTTAAGGTTTCAAGTACCAAAATTCTGCAATAACTTCTCACTAATTTCTCTGTTACTATCTCTCTTTCGTCTACCGCAATTAGCCAGTGTTTAGGGTCGAATGGCACTGAATTAGGCCTCTACTTCATTTTCTTTGCGCTTTTGTGAGCGAGCGGGGTAGGAAGGGTTAAAATATTATGACCCTTGCCTTTTTTCGACAGTATTTTAACGTTTTCAGCTGCTACCATTCATAATCCATGGCAGGCTATGGCAAGATGATAGGTTAGCCTATTCGCCAATGCTATCATTCTCACTCCAACATCCCGCTTTACGCATTTTTAGATACATAATATCAATAATATACCATTTTTGAGTTCGTTAGACTCCTAGGCTATCCACCAGCAAAAATACAACAAAAATATTCCAACCTACCCCACCTCGCTCCATAAGAAACAATGCCAATTTTGATCAGAAATTTGACCAAAAATCTGAACATTACTCATGCGTGACGAGAACAATTAACAATGCTAGTCGGCCATCCCTTTTAAGTATATCCCTGCTTATACTCGAATAAATACTTTATTTGCTATGCAGTTATTAAACTAACTAAAATGTATTAAAGAAAGCTAGTTATTAGGCAATTTGGTAACAGATGTTGATGTATAATTATTTAACTAAGCTACTGTCACAAACTAAATCAAATCAATGCTAAACTCACCAAGATCTAAAAAATGCACTATCCTGAAAATTAACATAACAATGCAGATATTTCGCCAATGTTTGTTGTCTGATTTACTTAAATATTTTAACAACAATGGCATTTTTTGCAGAAAGACCTTCCTCTTTTAGTTCAATCACTTCACTTCAGCTGATTATGATTAAACAATGCTTACTGGCGACAGTTCCAAAACATGGGTCTACAAATAAGTGCCAAAACAAAATTGCTTTCCTTAATCAGCCTGCACGTTAAGTCGCTACTCAAAGTACCTAAAAAAAATTCTGAAAAGAAATAGTTAAAGCAACATTATTCAACCAAAGTGGTAACTATAACTAACAATATTTTCAAGTTCCAAATTACTATAAAGTATCTGAATTCTTGGACTTTTAAAAATACCCGAACTCATCACCGGTCTAGTGTAAAATATATGACAATGGTACTAGCTTTGTCACAATAAGCTAAATTTTAACTCTTAACCTTAGCTGTGCCGCAGGATCAATCAAAGTAGTAAGCAGCGTTAAATATCTTGTTGTTTTTATTGACGACAAACTAAATTTTCAAGAACACAATAAATATTTAGAGAAGAAAGTCTCGCGCTCAGTGGGAATTTAAAGTAAACAGAAAAATTATCTACCAACGCATGCACTGTTTAAACTGTATTATACTTTAGTGCATTTGCATTTGCTTTATGGACTTATAGTTTGGGGAAACACATATCCAACCTATCTCTCCAAATTAATTACACTTCAAAATAAAGGTCTTCACATCGTTACAAAAAGTGGATGGTATCAAAATGTTTTGCCTCTTTATCAAAAGTTTAACTAATTGAATCTACAAAATTTACATAAATTTGAGACTGCCAAATTCATACATTATCAAATCAATCAGCGTCTATCTCCAAATTTTAATAATTATTTCACTTTGGTCAAATTCTCGCACAGTCGGCAAACTCGTACTACGGCATCCTTGAATTTAATAATTCCTCTTTACAAAACCAAAAGAACGCAGCAATCAATTAAATATTCCGGTGCAAAAATTTGGAATTCCATTCCCAATAATACTAAAGACCTCTTATTTAGAAAGTTTTTAAAAGAAAGCAAAGAAATGCTTTTGAACTCCTTGTGCTAATTTACTTGTGTCTATATTTTCAAATTATAAAGTGGCGACTTGAATAATGCTTGTGTATTACTCGTATATAATCTTCAAAAAATTATAAGGTATTATCTAAGTTATTTTCTAAAAGTACTAAATTTTAGTAACTCTTAACCAGCACATTACTATTGTAACTCTTCTTTTGTCTTTTCTTTTGTTTTTTTTTTGTATTTTTCAGTTTTTGCTTTCTTGTGTTTTTTTGATGTCAGTTCGTTGTAGCTCGAAAAAAGATGCCATATCTTTTATTATGACTTTCCAGAGTGGCTGCAGACTCGAAGACCTCGCGGTCCCTTCGCCGTCACTCAGGCGCTGCTTTCGTCATTAATAATAACACTATTCGTTTTCTGTTTTATCTGTTTGTTTTTTTGTTTATTTAGTGGCGTCAATAAACGAACTTAAACTTGAACTTTATACTGGTTACACCACTTGGGCTTTTTTTGAAAGAGATAAAACATCCATAAAATATTTACATCTTGACAGCTATCAGATATCATATCAAGACAATTGAACAAGTGATATGGCTAACACAAGTTTATACCCATTTTTCTGTTCACCATTAAACAGCTTCCTTAACGTACAGAACTTAAATGAACTTGGACCAAGTTAGTTTTTGCCATATCCAGTTCTTGACTTAATTTAAAGCATTTTGCTGTGGCTACAGTAGTTGAACTAAACGTTTAAAATGGAAATATTTTTTTTAACAAGGGTCAAAATGTATTTAACTATTATGTGAATTTGGGCAACTTTTCCAGCACCATTAAAAATGGTTAAAAGGATGTAAAGTAAAAATACGCTTGCGAAAAAACACAATAGACAAAAAAACAACACCAACTGTGTAGCATTATTTTCAACTTAATTGCTGTTAATACTGCCGTTATTTTGGTCAATCATGCAAGTAACTTGGTCAGTGATTGTGTACATAAAAATCAAAATTGCTCACACTATCACAAGCTGACACAAAATAATTGATTTTATGACGCAAATAAATACGGCTAACATTATAACAAGCTGAGTGTAATAAGTCTTCCAAGGAAAAAAGATCAGCCTAAACAAAGATTTAAAATACTATCAAAGTTAATTACCGTATCTACTAAACAAGAAATGTGATAGACTTTGGCAACCAACTACAAGTCATTTGGTCAGTAAATGCTGTTCAATCGAAAAATGAAAATTGCTCCCAGTATAATAAGCTGGCTAAGAAAAATACTTGGTTCTGTCGGAAAAAATTTGCAGGAAAGTGCAAGTCTGCACAAACAACAAAAATAGCTAAATTGGTAGCTAATGAAAAGAAACTTCACCGAACATTAACTAAAAAGCTATTTGATTACACCAGCAAAGTAACTGGTCAATGTGTCAGTTATGAATTTAGTCAACTAGTTATTGTATCAATAATATATGTGTAATGTTAGGCAAAGTTACTACAGAGTAATATAAAATTGTCCAAAATTTTACTGTGCCATTAACGTTGGATTATTGAAGCTTATTAAGTCCGGGTAGTCAATTTGAATAATGGATCAATAGTTAACTGATGCTATTTCTTTGATTACACTTACAGCACAATAGACTAGAAAACTATTTGACGACAAAGCTGAAAACTGAAAAGAAGCCAGCATCAACTAAAATACCGTATATAGTTAAAAACTGAACAAAATTGCTCAAAAATTAAGTTTGTAATTCTCAAAGATACGTGAATGGCAAGATGGACTAAGTAACAGGCCTTTTTGAAAGTTGGTCACAAAACTAAAAAGCAAAAAAGCCACCGACAATAAAAATATAAGGCGATTATGGGGCAAAATCTCCCAAAAAAAATATGAAAATGCCCAAAATTTTACCGCACATTCAATAATGACACTTGGCTCATGACCAATCATACATAGCCTATAAAACTATTTGATCACAAAAGTAAATTAGCCATCACTTGATAGCCTAATAGCTACAAAAAAAAAAGATGAATAAATGCTAAACTAAAATGCCAAAAAATAAATTGCCCGAAAAATCACTACTCAATCAAGTTAGACCATTACACACCACCTAAACATGATTATACTAGTTGCATAAATGTGCTATGTGCTAATTGCAAAAACATGATTATACTAGTTGCATAAATGTGCTATGTGGGAAGCAGAATTTCAGTTCTCTTATTTACAACCTAGTAAATCATATAATCCTACACCGGTAGTCAGGCGCGTAGCCAGAAATGCGCAATGAGAAGAGCTGTGTTTGGGGGTCTGGGGGCAGAGCCCCCAGCCGCCGGCGGCTGGGGGTTTGGGGGCAAAGCCCCAGCCGCTGGAGGCAGGGGGATTTGGGGCGAAGCCCCAAGCGCTCGAAAATTTTGCATTCTTTTGCAAAAATACCTTCATTTTAAGGCTATTTTGATTAAAAAATAATGCTTTTAAAACGTGGTTTAGAAATTGGCAGTGCAAACATGATTAAACTGGTGGCATAAATGGGCTATTTGGAAGGTGTCTAATGGTAAAATGTTAATTCTCTTGTTTAGATACTGGTAAATTATAAAATCTAATAGTTCAATAAAACTCACTCGAAGTAATCTATTTCGTATACAGCTTATAGAGAAAAATAATTGGAGGGGGGGGCTTATGAAAAGAGATTTGAGAGAAATGGTTGGTAATTAACTAATACTGAATAGCCTCTCCCTATTTCTAAGTTTTTAGTATATTTGTTGATGACATCTATATTTTGCATTTTTACACTTGCGATCAAATTTGATTGCTTATTTCTTACCATTTTTCAAAGTTTTCATTCATTAGTTAGTTTTGTTTTTGACAAATTAGCCCCCCCTCTGAATATATGTTTCAAAAGATGTTTTAAATCACTATTTAGTCCACTTCAGTGCATAAAACAGTCTCAAAAGTGCTAAAAACGTAGTGTTTTTCCCATTCTGTATTTTGGTCGACATGCCAATGGGGGGGGGGGGGCAATAGCCCCCCCCCCCCTGGCTACGCTACTGCCGGTAGTTAGCTAAAACTCTCAAAGAGAAGTCTATTTCGTCTGTATTTTGTAGAGAAAGATATAATTAGGAGAGGTAATGGAAGGATGTTTGAGAGAAGTGCTAGGTAATTAACTAATACTAATTATCCCTCCCCCCCCAATTTCTGAGCTAATATATTTTTTGATAAAATCTATGTTAAGCATTTTTCAACATGCGATCAAATTTGAATACCAATTTTTGGCCATTTTTCAAAGTTATTTTCTGAATTCTGAGTTTTACTTTTGACAAATTAGCCACCCCCCTAAATAAACATTTTAAATATGCTTTAAATAATTTTTGAGTCTATTACAGTGCAAAAGACAGTCTCAGAAGTACTAGAAACGTGGTAGGTTTTTCCTTATCTGCATTTTGTTTGGCAGGCCAATGGAGGTCTATTGTCCTCCCCTGGCTACGCGACTAATAGGTAGGATTTTTCATCTCGTTTAAAAAATTCTATGGTAAGATTGCAATGTTGTTATTGGTAGGCTAGCTAGCAGGTCTTCTCAATTTCTGATAATGTTGAATTTTTTACCGATCAAGAAAACGAGCAGCTCATAGAATTACAAAAACAGTACCGTCGCCAGAGCAAACGAAGTGAGGGGGCACAACACGGAAGAGGGAGGGCACAAAAATAGACTGAACTTTTGCACATAAAAGCTGATGTTTTACGGCTGCAAGTTATGCACTATTTTAAAAATTTTGTATTCATGTCTGAAAAAGGAAACAAATAAGGCTGGCAACGTTTCTTCGCTCGTTTCGTATACCGCTCACATAATCGCTTGAAAAATCTGTCTGTTGCAGTGAGTGCAACTAGAAGCGCAGCCAGGATTTTGCTTAGAAGGAGGGGGCTTCTACCAAAACTAAGTTTTTTGCACAAAATTTGTGTAATATTGGCCGGTGCTGGACACGCTGATGCAACTCAAGCGCATCACAACGGGGGTCTAGGGGCAGCCGCTGGGTGATTTTTGTGATTTTGCGGCAAAAAGTAGCGATTTTTGACGTCATTTTAGTCACTTTTCGCACGTTTTTGAATCCATATGAAACACTACAGTAAATTGCTAAAATCCAGAATTCATTGAAAGAATTAAATTGCTTATGCTTAGGCCTTTCAGCCCCCCTTATACTGACTGTACTTAAGGTCAAGTCCAAAACACATTTAAACGCTTGTGTTTTGGGGTTAAACTTTAAATTTTTAAATGGCTCGGCTAACGAGGGCTGAAGCCTCCTTAGCCCCTTCCCACTGGTTGCGCAAATGACTGCGATCTAAAAACACTTTGAGAGTGTTCCAAAAAAACACAAAAACCATTGGTGTTTGAAAAAAATGTTTTCACCATCTATTCCGCAACACACTCCTAAAGTAGTGTAATAAGGCGGATTATTGCGTCACATTTATGTACAGCAGTTGGTGGTCAGCAATTTTAAAAAGGATGCAGAAAACTTCAAATCAAAATTATGTTTGAACGTTTTCATTCCTTTTTCCATTATTGCCTGTTGTCTTGTTGTTACGTGATGTTTCAAAAACGTATTTTGAGTAAACCAAAATGGGGGAGCACAAGCAGTGGCTAGGGATGGCGCGGCCCCCTAGCCCCCCCGTAGCGACGGCACTGTACAAAAATGAACAATTTTTTAAGCATTGTTTTCCCAAAAAAGCTTGGACGAGTTTTGGCTATCTGTTTAAAATCTTATGCAACGATTGGTGTCAAAGTCATCAAAAATAATGTGGCCATGTGTATTTTGATGGCTCTGTGAGTATGGGTTTTCTGCTTTGACAGAAATTAAAAGAAAAAACAAGACTTCTTGGAATTGGCGGTAAAATATGAGTGTGTTTGATTACGAAAGAAACTTGATTCGATTTTATTTGTTCTCAAAATCAAGCTCATGCATCGCATTAAAGTTTGCAAAATAAAGAAGTTTTTTTTAAGTTTGCAAAATAAAGAAGTTTTTTAACGACTTTCGAAACCTTGGCTAAACAATAGATCCAACAGGTCGTCTATGACTTACCGGATCAAATGGGACGCTTTGGAGGACAAAGAAGTAAGAAAGCAGTTTGCATCCAGTATATCATCTAAGTTCAGACAACTTCCTGATGTATCCGAGGACATCGAGAGGGAATGGCTGCTGTTCAGATCAGCAATCATTTCATCAGCTGCTGAAAGTTGTGGGCGAAAACGGCTTAGAGTGGCGGGCGATAGTGAGAAAAGAACACCTTGGTGGAACCAAGAGGTTAAAGAAGCTATTCGAGCAAAGAAAGATGCGTTCAAGGCCTGGCTACAGGACAGATCGTCATCTGATTTGCAATCCCGGTACACTGAGGAGCGAAAAGCGGCAACTTCGGCAGTTAAGAAATCCAAGGAGAAGTCATGGGAAGAGTTTGGTCGTCGGTTGGATTCCAACTATTTTTCGGCAAACAAAGTATTTTGGCAGACCATCCGCCGTTTACGTGGCAAAAGATCGAGTATCACGTACTCCATCAAGGATTCTGACGGTAACATTCTAACGGATGAGAATGAAATCTTTTCACGATGGAGAGAATACTTTGAAGATCTTTTGAATCCTGCAAAGGCATCGACTCGTGACACACACGAAGTGACACATGTAGGGGAGGACGAAGTTTTCACTGCAGCAGAAGTGGCAACTGCAATTAAAGGGATAAAATCTGGAAAGGCTGCTGGTGAAGATGAAATCAGACCCGAGATGTTGAAAGCGCTGACTGGAGAAGGAATTCTCTGGTTAACGCGAGTGTGTCAAGTTGCGTGGAAGCTTGGCAAAACTCCCAGAGATTGGCAAACAGGTGTGATTATTCCGATATTCAAGAAAGGAGATCGCAAGCAATGTACAAACTACAGAGGGATATCACTCCTTAGTTTGCCAGGGAAAGTATATGCCAAATGCCTTGAAAGGAAATGCCGAGAAATAGTGGAATCAAAACTGGAAGATGGTCAGTGCGGTTTTCGTCCGGGTCGCAGCACCACGAACCAAATCTTCACTCTGAAGCAAATCTTCGAGAAATCTTGGGAGTATGGCAAAGATCTCTTTGCATGCTTTGTCGATCTTTAAAAAGCATATGACCGAGTTCCTCGGGATAAACTTTGGAAGGTTTTGCAGGAGTATGGCGTTGATGGTCAATTGTTACGCGCTATTAAGTCATTCTACTGCAGACCGGAGGTTTGTGTTTGGGTAAATGGCAAGCAATCAAAGCCGTTCCATGTGGGCGTTGGACTCCGGCAAGGGTGCGTTTTGTCACCTCTCCTTTTCATTGTTTACATGAATTGGATCGACAAATACAGCCAAGCTGATGAGTGTGCCACGATTGGAAATTGCAAAATTAGTCGTCTGCTATTCGCTGATGATTTGGTTTTGCTTTCTTCCACAGAATCTGGCCTCCAGCGCGCATTACATAGCTTTGCAGATGCATGCAACACCGCCGGAATGAAAATAAGCACGGCCAAAACTGAGGTACTTTATCTTTCAAGAAACCCTGATCAGTGCGTATTACAAGTGAATGGAGCGACACTGAAGCAGGTAGAGAAGTTCAAGTATCTTGGGGTTGCATTTACAAGTGACGGAAGGCAAGACGAAGAACTCGATACCCGAATAGGCAAGGCTAGTGCAGTAATGCGAGCTTTGCACTACTCGGTTGTCATGAAACGAGAATTGTCGAAAAAGGCAAAACTCTCAATTTTCAAAGCAGTTTTTGTCCCCATTCTCACTTATGGTCATGAATCTTGGGTAATGACCGAAAGAATGCGATCGCAAGTGCAAGCGTCCGAAATGAGGTTTTTACGAAGAATCGAAGGAGTTACACTGTTCAACAAGGTGCGTAGCTCTGAGATTCGAAAATCTCTTAACATCGAGCCGTTACTTCTCCAAATTGAAAGATCTCAGCTTAGATGGTTTGGCCATGTAAGCAGAATGCCTCAGGAAAGACTCCCCAAACAAGCTTTACATGCCAAAGCAAATGGGAGAAGACCAGTCGGACGACCTAGAACTAGATGGACCGATTACATTGAGGATCTTGGATGGAATCGCTTGGGACTTCGCCCAAGTGAAATGATGGAGGTGATGGAAGACCGTGAGGTGAGGCGGCTCGATCTTGAGCTACTGCCCCCGCAACCCTCACGGAAAAGCGGGCAATGAAGAAGAAGAAGAAGAAGAAGAAGTTTTTAAAGAAAAAAAATTTTTCCGTTAGTGTGCCGCGAATTTTCTAAAAGTTTTTTAGTGTGCCGCAACGTAAAAAAGTTTAAAAACCACTGCCCTAGGCCTACCTGGATACCGGTAATTAAGACTAAGAAGAGCATGATTAGTCAGTCTATCACATGGTGTTGAACCTAATTGAAACACTAACATATTTTCCAAAATTGCAAAAAGCAACGAGGCACACCTGGAAATCCCTCACGGCACACTGGTGTGCCGCGGCACGCAGTTTGAGAACCACTATGCTATACCGATTCATTTGAGAATATACCCAATCATTTGAGAATTTGTGCCAAACACTCCAATTTATGGTAATCCACCCATTTTAGAGGTTAAAACTTTATAAGAGTGCTCCCAGAGGTAAATAATTGAAAAAAGGATGGCAGAAATCTTGCTCTTTTCATACCCGTAATAATCAATGTCTGGCACTTGACTAATTTTCACTTGGGCAATAGCTCGAAGCAAAACTGTATTAGCCTAGCTAGACCTATACTAACCAACAACAATTTAAAAGATTGATAAAAATTTTTGCTAATCACCAGATTTACTAAGTTTATACAAAGTGATTCTCCATTTTTTGCAACTATTAATATTTTATAAAATACTATTCAATACATGTGATCCAAAAAATTCAG
Organism: Trididemnum nubilum; assembly: GCA_963965965.1. NCBI lineage: Eukaryota > Metazoa > Chordata > Ascidiacea > Aplousobranchia > Didemnidae > Trididemnum > Trididemnum nubilum. The sequence goes on from OZ014470.1 coordinate 32,145,110, forward strand.
AAAATCAGAAAAAATCAATGTTGGTCTTCAGCTATGTTTCAAAACCAATTACAGAAATATACAAAAAAAAAAAGCATTAACCAAACTCAAATATGTCAAACAGTGATCTATTTTTGACATTTTGGCAATGATTAAATTGAAAAAAATTTTTGCCCCGTCTGAGATAATCGAAAATGAAATCGAGCCCTCAAAATTTTTCAATCCACATTTTGACCACTTACCTTCACCATGTTCCAAAAAATAACTTCATTTTTGAACTTTTTATCTCAAAATCTATCATAATTGATATTTTTCTTTTTTCGATAGCAAAAAGATGAAGATTTTTATACAAATTAAAAAATTTAGAACTGCCGAACATTGCCCTCTAGTGGTAATATTAAAACCATCATGAATGGAAAACCGCTTGATGAATTTTGATGCCGTTTTTTATAACCTTCATTATTTTTTGGTGGCTTATATCCAACCAAGAAAAAAATCTGAGAGAGTGGGTTACAAAATTTTAAAATTTTGGCTGTCTTAAAATAGAATGACCCCTAGGCTTATTAAGTGCTAACTGAACCAACCTCCGGTAACTCCCTGTTTAAATAGATTTCACATCTTGCTTTCACTCTTGTAGCTCAACATGTAGCCTAAGTAGTGCGAACAGTACCAAATCAAAAACACACTTTGACTTTAATTACCTAATGCCAATACCTGCAGGCTCTCACGGCTTGGTTTCGCCGCTGAGTGTTTAGCATACCGCTAAATTCGCTTTTAGTTTTTAGTTTAGCATGAGTTTTTAGCATATCGGTAAATTCGCTTTTAGCATGTCGCTAAATTACGTAAAATAAATGGCAGCACGCATGCAATATTTAAAAATTGCATGCTTTGATGCATAGCTGGTGGCCTGTTTTAAGCTCAGTTACTGTTACAAATCTAAAATCAAAACAGAGACTATATTTTACGAAAGCAAAAAACCAGACGTATAAAAAAACTTTAGCAACTAACAATGGATCAATTATAGATTTCAAACCTATCTAAATTTATTCGTAATCTTATCGAAACATAGCGTTCTCTTGAGCCGCTGAATGCAATTTAAAAATTGCATGCGTGTTGCCATTATTTTTCATAATTTAGCAATACGCTGAAAACAGGCTAAAACGCATGAAGTTAATGAATTAAGCGAGACTATTTATTGCTACTTTGACGTGAAAGTGAATACCTGTAACTGTGGCAACTTAGTGTGATTTTCCTTTAAGTTTTTACACGTACTTGTTTAAATTGTTTTTATCTTTTTTGGCCAAATGACTAGGCATACAACGTATGTCTTGCATGTATGGAGAATACGCCCCTGCTTTAAGTAGTTTTTTTGTCAGTAACGAAACTTTCACTTTATTACAATTTTGGAGTACTTTTTACACCACTGATCAGATATACAGCTCTAACATATTTAGTAAAATAGGCATGCCCTGGTAACTGTGTTACATTTCATTATCAAGCACATATTTCTTCTGAATCCACGTACAGATAGGCACGGTCATGTTTTAACATTTAGCAACTCAAAATCGCTTGTGTCCGGACCTTCGTATACTTTTTTATGGCCATGGATGGCTTTAATGTTTTACTGCTTGCACCACCAGCACCGGAAGTATTAGCAAAAATAAATAAAAAGAACTATTCTACTCGGTCTTTTGCCCCTCTTCTCCGATTAGAGTTTTCACACAATGTCATTTAAAATAAGGTTTACTATTTGATTTAATTTGATTTGTGGCTTGGCAATCACATTATATTAGTTTTTAAATAAGGAAACGAAACGAATTGGCAGGCAGAAGTTTAGATTGTTTTTGTTTGGTTATTTACTTTTTCAATCAATCAATCAAAAAATAATGCTGTCCTCGATCCGCGGAGAGGATATTTTTGAGGACTTGTAGGCTTCCAGGCCAAGGACTTGAACTTCGAGGCCAAAGCCTAGGACTTCAAAAAGGGGCCTCGAGGCTAAGAACGTCCTCGAGGACAAGAACATCCTCAAGGGCTCCAACTCTGCAAAACAACAAAAGACAAGAAGATATCTTAAATAAACAAGGTATTACAATCTCTACAGGAGACTTCGAGATGACCATTATTTCAGGTCTTTGTGTCAAGCACCCTCCGTAAAATTGCAGTCGCTGAAAGCGACATAATTTTTGAGAAAATTGCTTGCTAATGTATTATAGTGATAAGGGATATCTTTTCAAATAGAATCTACTCTGTCGAGCACTTTATAGGCCAATCCTGCCGGGCACTTTTTAAAATCGGTTGAAATTAAACTCCACTCATTATATTGGATCTGAATATTGCATTACTGTTTAAATGACAATTTCATACAAAACAATATTAACTTTCATAATCCATCTGAATTTTGAAAATAGGTAAAGTATGTTTCGAGAAATTCATTTTTTGTAACACTTGTCGGCCATTATCCCTTACAAAATAATAGGTCATGCGAGAAATTTCGGACACATTTTTGTCTCCATTTTTTTCGCGCCAAACCTGTCCGCTCAACTTATACGATTAGGTATCTTAATTAAAGTGATTTTGGGCTACTGCATTGAACGTTAGGGTTGCCAATAAAAACTACAATTGCGGAGGACCCTACGTGGTGTTTGAAGTACTTGTAGAATATTTCTTGAACGGCTGGCTCACGAAGTATTAAGCCAACGCCAATCTAATCTAATACAATTGCCCTAACTTTAGATATCTTTATTGATCTTGCCTTCAGTTTTCTTTCAAATCTAACTTCACACGCGAACTTAACAATAAAAGGTAGAAAAGGTAATGGTTAAAAAAATTGCAGAACCTAAGATAGGTCTGTAAACAAAGGTCCGCAGGCTGTGATATAGTTTTCATGGTATTGTGTTTTTCATGGCTGCAAGTAATTTTTTGTGCATTTGTTTTTGTTTTTCTTATAATTTTAAACTAAATAATTATTTATCAATCGACCAACGCTTTTTTGGTTTTCCAGTATCAAAACCAAAAAGTATTATCGGAAATACTTGGAAAGCAACTTTTTCTACCCTGGATGCCAACAATAACGGGATGGTGTCTGAAGAAGAACTTATTACTGCGACATTGCAGCAAAAAGTTCAGGTAAGTTTTTAAAGGGACACTGAAGTATGATAATTTTTCATTGTTGCCTAAAAAGTTAATTTAATAAATCAAAAACATCTTTTCATCAACTTTGAGCTTTCTTCGTTCATTTGCCGTATAGATAGCCGTAAAGATGTTGCATTTAGAAATAAAAACTTCATTGCAGTCATTATGTTGGTGTTGTGAAAGAAGGTCAACTTTCGAAAGTTAACAAAATTTTACTTAGAACACTTCTAATTGCTAATTAGGCATGCTGTATTTCGATCGATTGCTGTATTTTAACAACTGTTTTTGTCGCAAATCAATAAGTGTGAAAGAATTTTCTAAAAGTTTTAATCTCAAGTAGCAACAATGACAAAAAAATTTATGAAAATTTAAGTATGAATTTTTGCTACAAGCAAAAATGTCATACGAATGCTCCAATGTTGTGCTGCGAGTTACTTAATTTTTCAATTTTTTTAAAGAAGAACAGATCTATTTAATCTTAAGCATTCTCACCTCTATAAACGCAAGAAAGTTTTTTTTACACTAGCTTGTACGAATTATTATTATTATTATTATTACTGGGCAGCGGTGCAAGCGAATCTGCTACCGTTAGGTAGAGTCCACCTACACGTTGCGTAGGCCTCGTTTGGGCCCATTGCAACTGTAGCTGCTGTTATTGTTATTTTGTTTGGTTACTGGTCGAACTCAGAAACCCTTCCAGCTTCCTTCAAGTACGTTGCCTGTTTGTTAATATTACATTTCGTTACCACATTGTGAACAGTGGTTTTGGTGATTCCAAAATATTTAACACGAATATCTTGGTAAAGCTTGCTATTGCCTACATGATGATTTGGTGTTTTATCCTCTAGGCAACATTTTGGACACAGAGAAGACTCAGCATGACCTGTAGTTTTTTTGTGTCGTTGTAGATTGCAGTGCCCAGTTAAAACTTGCATTACTCTATTTAAATGAGGCCTCTTAAGGTTAAGAAGACGTATTGTTAGTCGTAAAGACGTCCAACCTACAGACTCCTTCATCCTCAAGCAGTCTTTCCGTTTATTCCACATAGATTTCCATCTATCTGTGGAGCAGTCCTTAACTGTGCTAACACAACTGGCATACGGGACTGTAATAAAAGGTTCACAACCATGTATTTTTGATTTAGATCCTGATTTGGCTACATAGTCGGCCACTTCGTTACCATAAACCCCTGCATGTCCCGGAATCCAGGCAATACTGACGTGGTTTTGTTTACCTAATTGATTTAGGTTTCTAATGCAGTTGAGCACTGTAATTGATGTCACAGTGCACTTTATGAGTGCTTTGATAGCTGCTTGACTATCAACCAGCACAACAATACTTTGATTGTGCATTTTATCCAAAAGCAGGTTCTTTGCCACTTCTGAAATAGCCAAGACTTCTGCCTGGAACACAGTGCTGTAAATTCCAAGGTGGAAAAATGCTTGTTTTGGGGAGTTGTTTGGGTATTCGGCATAAAAACCCGCTCCTACTGTCCCATTTAGTTTCGAGCCATCCGTGTAAACCTTGACAGTGCTCTGGTTTAGAACGCTTTCAAATCTGATAGCATTCTTTTTGTTCATAATTTGACATTCGAAATTTCTCTCAAATACCTTTGTTTTCTTTATTCGGTCAGCTGGCATTTGCAGTAGAGGTAAGAATTTCCTTGCCTCATTGCTAACATCAACATGGCTTTTTGTTTTCCCAAAGGAACCAATTGGGTTGACATGCCAGAGCCCACTAACAGTAATTCTGTATGACCCTCGCACTGCCTCAGCCAATAGAAATTCCTCAATGGGAGTTATGTTGAGCAAAATTTCCAGAGCACCAGTAGGGGTGCCAGGGAAAGCTGATAAAATCATCAGGCAAGCAAGTCTCTGCACCTTTGTGAGTTTCCTCACTAGATACTTTTTGTTGAGACCGCCTGCCCAGGACACACATGCATACGACATCATTGGACGTATCATAGCTGTGTATATCCATTTCATCATAGATGGTTTTATTCCCCACGTTTTACCCATAATTTATCTACATTGCATTAATGATGTAGTTGATTTGCGGGTAATTTGGGTAATAAGTGGTTTCCAAGTTAGCTTGCTGTCTAGAGTAACACCCAACAGCCTTGCTTCCTTGGAAAGTTCAAGTTTTGTACGATTCATTGACAAGGAACCCAAGTCTGGATTCCGTTTGTGAGTGAGCAGTACAATCTCGGTTTTCTTGCTGCTAAACTGTAGCTCTTGTTCCAAAGCCCAATTTGCAGCAATATTTATTGCTTTCTGGGCCATCCCTCTGATCCAAAGCATATCAGCACCAGTGATCAACACTGCTAGATCATCGGCATAGGCTTGAACATAAAAGCCCCTGCTGCGTAACTCTAGCAACAGGCTGTTTAAGACACAGTTCCATAGAAAAGGGACAGGATACCACCTTGTGGGTTCCCCTTCACTACTTCCCTTTTAACTTTATCACCATATAATTCTACTTGGACTGTGCGATGTCTTAGTAGAGTCTCTATCCATGAGGTGATAATCTTAGACAAGCCCAGCCCTCGCAGAGCAGCAACAAAGCTACGGAAGTTAACATTTTCGAAGGCGCCGACAATATCCAGGAAAATACCCAAAGCCGGCTTTTTTCTAACAAGGCAATGCTCTACACGGCGTACAAATTCATGCAAAGCAGTTTCCGAAGAAACTCCAGCACGAAAACCATACTGCGATGCAGAAAGCTTTGCCTGCACGTTATTAACTTCATTAATATGATACATAACTAGCCTTTCCAACCATTTCAGTTGAAAAGAAGTTAAAGTGATCATACGGAAGGATTTAGCTTCAAAATAGCTTTTCTTTCCGGGTTTGGGGAGAAATATACCTGTGCCTTCTTTCCATGCCAATGGCACATAGCTGTGTCTAAGGCATGCTTGAAAAATGGCATGGTAATATCCTTTCAGTTGATTCCAACCTTTCTGTAGCAGTACAGGATAGAGCCCGTCTGGCCCTGGTGCTTTGAATGGTTGAAATTCGTTAATAGCTGCTTCCATACGCTCAAATGAACATATGTTTGCAATCATTTTGGTGTCTTCAGGTCTCATGAATGGGTTGTTCACTAAGTCGGACCTGGTTGCATGATGTTCTATCTGCTGGCTACCCGGTGATAAGATATCCAGCAGATAGTTTAAAGTTTCTAGTGGAGACTTTGTGAATTCTCCGTTGTGTTTAATTACGTTGCTAACTCGCACCGTTTCATTCCTTCGAATAATCTTAACCAGACGAGCCGTTGGTATTTGACTATTCATGCTTTCCACAAAGCTATGCCATGAATCGCGCTTTGCTTTTCTGACAGCTTTTTTGAAATAAGATAAGGCGAGCTTTTGAGCCTCCCAATCTTTTTCTTGTTTTGTTTTAATGGCTTTTCTCCAAGCTCGGCGAGCCTCTTTCCGAAGACTTGCTAGCTCAGAATTCCACCAAATGTTATCTTTCTTACGAAGCGACTTTCGCATAAGGCAAGCAGCTTCATATGATTTAGTAATAACGGAATGAACCTTGTTTGCCAGCACATCAATGTCTTCTTTTGAGGAAGGCACTGGTACTGGTCGTAAAGTTCGTTGACTTAATTTTTCTTCGAGTTCGTTTACATACTTGTTCTAGCATGTACGATGAACATTACGAAACATTTTAGCCTGTTTTTGGATCCTGCTTTTAACCTGGAACCTAATATACATGTGATCCGAGAATGATGGCACGTTGCTAACATGCCAGCCAACCACTCGGTTCCATGCGCACCGGTTCACTGTGGTTAAGTTTAGAACCTCTTCACGCGTTTTAGTTCTGAATGTTGGTTTATTACCCACATTACAGAAATTCAGGTCTGCACCAGCACAATATGCTAACAGATCCTCTCCTCGAGGGTTTATATCAGAGGATCCCCATATAGTGTGATGTGCATTTGCATCGGTTCCTACAATAGTAGGAATTTGTTCATTTTTTGTGAAGACCAACAGATCCCTCAGTAAATTGGGCGGAGCTGGTTCTTCGGCTGCCATGTATGCTGATACGAAAACGAAACTGTCTCCCTTTCGGCACACATTGTTAACTCTAATTGCCACGATATCTTCATTTGAAAACATCGGGATTAGAGAACAACAGAGATCAGGAGTAGCATAAATGCACGCTCGAGGACGATTACCCTTTTCAATTCCTTGAAAGAGGTTCCATCCTCGTAGCTTACTTCTGATTTTAGTGGCATATGTCCATGGTTCTTGAGCTAATACTAACCCGGAACGTACGCTTTTTGTAACTTCACACATGTTATAGCTTGCTGCTTTACATCTGTGTAGGTTGATTTGCCAACACTCTAAATTATGTAAGGATAACTTAGGTGCCGTAATGGCTTTATTTGATTTATCAAGTTGTCCGCTGCAATCCTGAGCCATTCTTATCTATATGATAGATGTACTCAAGTATAGCGCTTTATTCTTAGAACAACTGATATGGCTACTTCAATACAACAGAGAAAATCTCTGACTTCTACGAACTAGAAGTCGTCGGCTTCTCTGTATCTGCCGAAGTGCCAGGCTCAGCTGTATCCATTATTGCCTCACAGGTTTCATCACCTTTGGCGATCGCGATGACGTCTCCTTCGCTGAATGCTTTATTTCCAAATCCCTACGACTGATTTTCGCATTACAACGGGAAACTAGCTTAAGGGTATCGGAAATGCTTAAACCTTCATCCTCTGGCAACCAGATTCCAAAGGTTTTTGCTGGAGGCAAGTCTTTAGGGCCTTTTGCATCGTAGCCTTGATGAACTACCAAGGACTGTACAATAGCCTCAACCACTTGTTTTGCCCACTCCAAGGTTTTCTCATCCTTGCATATCATCAGCACTTTAGCTTCAAAGATAAAAGTGCGTTCGATACGGACAAGAAAACCCGGATCGGTACGAAGAATCATTTTGGTGATGGCACTTTGAACTTCACGGAGATCCATGTTGTCCATACCACCATCCCCTTCTGACTCTTTTCTCGTAATGGTTAACTTTTGATTGCTGGCCTTCACAGTCCCAGCATAACTAATTGGGGTGCTTGTGCCAGCCATCGTTTTCTTGGCTTTGCCTCCTTGCATATCATGAGCGACTTCATGTCGTCCACGTTTCTGCGGGAGGTTTGTTGTAGAGGATAGAGAATCCGAAGATTCTCTAGCCCTTTTGGTTTGACCGGAGGAGTGATCAGAAGACTCCTGATCAAGGTCGGCCAGTGACATACCAGCCAAACCCTTCATCACTCGCTTCTTTTCTCTTCTCTTTCGGTTTTTTTCGTAGTGTTTTCCCCGCTTCACCTTAGACGTGCAAGCAATATCCGAGGAATTGCTTGGATTCTGAGGCTCCACAGGGGAAGTTGAAGTGGTATTCGGTTTCACAACCGACCATGCCACTTTTGCTGTACCCTCAGCTTCTGAGACGGACTCCTTTAGCAAAGGAACCTTCTCAACTTGAGGGCTCAGGTTTGATGTTTTTTCGGCATCTGGGCTAGAGGGCGCAGATGACCGAGTGCTATCTTTGTTGGCATTGTCACTCAAGAACTCACTGATTCTTGGTTGTGACAGTGCCACTTCTTCTGAATTTAGGGGTGTGATCCGTGTTACTTTCTTTTTTCTGTTTACCGCCATAATTCCTATGGTTGGTTTTCTTTAAACTGGGAAAAGTTCCAAAGACCAGATTATTCAAACAAACAGAAAGCTACGAACTGCCATTTCTACCGATGGCAACATGACAACACTGCAATTGACGAAATTTTCTCTGGAGTACTGGCCTCGGCTGAGCCCCCCCCAATACAGCTGCAGACCCCTACCCAGGTGCCATCTGGAACTACAGGTGCACGGGGATTTTCACAAGCTGATGGACACGAAGTCCTATGTTGGCTAGACTAGGACCAGCATCCTTTCTATCTTGTGGCCGCGACACGGCAGCACGTTTTATCCACTGTACCCTGTACTCCCATTGACATTCCGCCGCAATATTGGTACATTACCATCGGTTCCATATTAGCCCGCAACCTCCTGTTGGCCTTAGAATCAGGGGTCGGAAATTAGAAGGCAGGACTTCGCAGTATCAGGCCTTCGCTTGCGCTATTGCCTGGTTGCAAGTTCCTGCACTTCTTAACCTCGCCCATCCTCATCAGCCAGTTGCCATTGCCTCAATTAGCCAGTGATTCCACTGTTTCCATCCGACACCACGTGGAGGTCTGAGGTTGGACTTGGTCGAGCCTTGTACAAATTACATTCCGTGCTGTTTGAAATTTAGTTTAAAATGTTACCTTTAATTTAAATTTCACTTTTGTCAAAATGTCTTTTAGTTATCCTATGAAAATGCACAAGCAAGGTTGAGCGCTTTCCTTTCAGACAAAAATATGAATCAATCTTTTTTCCTCAAGAGTATTTCTTCGCTCTTGTTTGGTAAGATTTAACTGCGGATGTTAATTCCTGATGTCAAAGTATTTTTCAGTTGCTTTAAGCGAATCGACTAGCATAAAGAGACTTAGTACTTCAGCTACTTAGCCTAACTTATCAAGCTGTTTTTATAACTTATGCCTACTGTCTGTTGCAAGGCATAGGGTAGCTTTCATTTCACTGCAATTAATTAACTAACCAGTCGGGCAAGACCCCATAGTTCCTAAAAACTATCTTGGTGAAACGCTCTAATAATACCGATATAGCTATAATAGTCTATACAGCTGTGCCTATGTGTAATTTTTGGCTGGTTGTTAATGTTTTTTTTGTTCCTCTAACTTTAGTATTTTGTGGCCAATGTTTTGATTTACAGTAGCCTCCTATAGATTTGCAGTTTCATTTTCCTAAAGCAGGATGTACTGTATTACAAAATTGTGCAGACAAAGAAAGTATTTGCAGGTTCTTCCGAATTGGAAACTACGCCTCAACTAATTGGAAAGCAAATATTCTGTGAAGTGTTGCGGAATACTCGCAATGACGTCATATCTTGGCTGGAAAGGAACAAAGAATGCGTGAATTCTTACAAAGAAGCACTTGCAAGGTTTTTTTGATTGTAGTTAAACCTTTGTAATTTCTTGAAAAGTAAACTGGGTTATCGTTTGCAAATTTGCATACTTAAAAACACTTCTTTAACATTCGTTGAACCTTGTAGGCGTTTGGGTGGCGAAAGCAACATTGCTCCAGGGTATATTTATGCCATTGTTGACTCTAACAAGGACGGTGAGATATCGGAGTCAGAAATGGACAGTTTAGTACGTTTGATGACAGATGAAAACTTTCGTGTTTTTGATCTTCTTGGCAACAAATCTTTCTCAATGCAAGCAATACCTCTGCCAGACGTCGTGCTTGAATTAAAGAACAAGTCAAACGGTAAGAATTAACAGTCTAATTGTTTGTGTTGCAAATGTAGTTTTGCAGCGAAAAGTTTTTAATCGGAAAAAAAGGAAGTGTTGATTTTTGGCACACTTGATGCAAGGCATTGAAGTTCCGACAAGAATACCAATGGGCAAATTAAAGGAAAAAATCAAGGGAAAGCAAAATGTGGGTACAAAACATTAAAGATCGAACAATGTCATGACATTGGAGAAAATGCTGTTAATTAATTGACGAACACAAAAATATCGGTCCAGCAGCACCGAGGCATAGACACATTACCAGCGCTGGGCACCGCAAGTTTTTTTTTAAGTCCGCAGTTTACAACTCCGCAACTGAATTTCAATTTTCGTAATCCGCAGCCGCAAGTCCGCAATTGCACGCTTAAAAGCTTTAATCCGCTACCGCAAGTCCTGAACGGCGTTTCAGAATTGTTGAATCCGCAACCGCAAGTTCGTAATTCTTACAGTCCGCAACCACAAGTCCGCTACTTCATAATTCTTGAAGTTCGCTACTTCGTAATCTTTGAAGTTCGCAACCGCAAATTCGCTACCGCATAATTCTTAAAGTTCTCCACAACTGCATAATTTTTTATGTCCGAATCGTAAGTCCACAACCAGTCGAAAAAGAAAGAAGTCGAATACACAAGATAACAATTAAGAAATTGTGTATAGGCTGCATTTTTTAATGCAAATAAACTCACTTTTTCTTAACAAGTCGAGCAGGTAGTTGACACTTGGCATCAGCCCAGGACATTTTTTTCTCCAAAAGTACAGTGTTTTCATATAGTCCTACCTACATGCGAAACTGCCCATCGGTAGAAGAATCGATTTCTCATCCTATCGACCCAAAATTCGACATACTTAAAGTCGTTACGCAATATACAAATCATCTACCACATTCAGTAGCGTAACCAGGGGGCGGGGGGGGCTATGGCCCCTCCAAACTGGCCTGTCAACCAAAACGCAGGATAAGGAAAATACCACATTTTTAGCTCTACTGAGACTGTTTTTCTTTTGCTCTGCAATGGACTAAAAAGTGATTTAAAGCAACGTTTGAAACATATATTCAGGGAGGGGCTAATTTGTCAAAAATTAAAGTCACAAATCAATAAAAACTTTTCAAAATGCCCAAAAACAAGCAATAAAATTTGATTGCCAGTGTAAAAATTCCAAACATAAGTTTTATCAAAAAATATATCATAAACTCAGGAATAAGGGAGGAGGAGGCTATTCAGTGTTAGTTAATTATCAATCACTTCTGTCAAATATCCTTCCACTAGCCCCCCCCCAATTATTTTTCTTTATAAAATGTGGACGAAATAGAGTACTCCGTGTGAGTTTTATCGAATAATAGGATTTTATGATTTACCAGCATGTAAACATGGGAACTACAGTGTTATCATTAGCCACTTCCCACATAGCCCATTAATGCAACCAGTTGAATCATGCTGCACTGCCAATTTCTAGGCCACGTTTTAAAAGCATTATTTTTTACTAAAATAGCTCTAAAATTAAGTTGTTTTTGAAAAAAAAAATGCAAAATTTTCGAGCGCTGGGGGCTCCGTCCCCAGACCCCCATTCGCCTCCGGAGGCCCCCAAAATAGCCCCCCCCATTGCGTATTTCTGGCTACGCGCCTGACCACACTGTCCCCAAATCCATAACTTTTCGCGGCACACTTAGCACCAGCTTGTCAAACACTAGCGCTTCCTTATGCTCTCTCGAACAACTCTTTATGTTTCGGTGAAAAGAACGTCTCTTTATTTGTTTAATGTCATAACTAATTTTTATTGTATACAGCTTTTTTATAAGAGCAATTTAATAAAAAATCGAGCCGAACCAAAACACGATAACTTCCATTTTAGTAAAATTATTTTAAGAAAACAGTACCTTATCGTAACTGAGCGATAACCAAGTTTTAACAAACATAGCCAGTAGATTGCAGTATTTTGTTCAATAATCAGGGTCATTAACAAAAAGCAATGTTTAACCACGCAAAAATGAGCCTGTGTCACTCCAACAAAATTTAAGCAATAAAATTTAATTTGTGACCATCACCCTATACCAAAATTTTACTGGTTTTTATACACAGATAAAGAATATTCTACTACATTATTGATATTTAGACCGACAAAAAAGGTTTATTTGTCTCAAATACAGAACAACGAAAATGATGTTATATAACAACGCTTAAAATCGATATTGGATTTCACCATAGGCGAAGCCAGGATTTTTGATTGGGTGGGCCCAAATCACAAATCACGTGCAATGACGTCATCAAAAACTGCAAAACAGGAATTTTTTGGGAGGGCAAAGTTATCGTAGAATGGAAGATCAGAAGCCTTGGCCTGGTGTTGGCACGAAACTAGGAACTCGTTCAAGGAGAGACTTAAACCAATACTAACGATGGGAAAATGTCTAAATTGGGAGACGTGTTGAGTAAAGAAGTGTACTGTAATTCAACCGCATTATTGACGGGAGTTTGGGGGCGGATCCTCCAGCAGCTGTAGGCTATGAGGTCTGGGGACGAGTCCCCAGCCACTGGGCGATTTTTCGTAATTTTTTAAATAAGAATCTGCTTTAACGCCATTGGATCACATTTCGCACGTATTCAGAGAGCCTCATTTGAAACTACTAGATTTTTGACATTTGAAAGCCAAATGAAAAAATTAAATTGCTCAGTCCTTCTTTTGCTTGCAATTTAAGGCCAAAACACGTTTAAAATCTTGCATTTTAGGGTTAAATTTTGTAAGTGACTTGGTCCAGGTAGGGGGTAAAGTAAAGTACATTGCCTCCTGGAATATTTTAGCAGTGAATAACAATCCACCAGAAAATTTTCCTTAGAGATTATTGTTTTGTGATGAAAACAATCAGTTGTAGGAGTACATATACGGCCAGGGGGCCCAGGCCGTATCAATTCAAAAATTTGTTCAATGAGCGTTCCCCTAACTGTAGCTAATTTTTTTCAAAAGTATTTTCTTACATGAAAACTGGCCAGGTGTAGGTGAAGTGTTATTGAAAAATGTACAATAGATGGTTACGCCGACTAACCATGTTATTTCCCAGGCCGGATTTACAATGAGTTGGACCCCTGGCACTTTGGGAATTTCGCAATATTTTCTGCCAAATATAAGTGAAGATCAACAAAAGTCTTATATGAGCGCGGGGCTCCTGGCACTGTGTTATTTGTTAAATCCGTTGCTGGTTATTGCATTATGTTCATAAAAAGGTTACATGAAGGCTTGAATTAGCAACTTTAAGGTAAAAACCCTTAGTTTTACTTGGGTTGTACGTTTAAATTGGTTGGCAAACATTAAATTGAAGGGGCCCGGGCCCCCTGGATCAATATTATTGTTGGGGGGACCATTTAGATATTGTTGTAAGGGGCCCAATTAAATTGTTTGGCAAAAATTGAATTGAAGGGGCCCGGGACCCTGAATCAATATTATTGTTGTGGGTCCATTTAATTAAGTATTGGTATAGGGAGCCCAAATAAATGGGTTGGCAAAAATTAAATTGAGGGGCCCGGGCCCCGTGGATCAATATTATTGTTGGAGGCCTATTTAAATTGGTGACCATTTAGATGTTGTTATAGGGGGCCCATTTAAATTGTTTGGCAAAAATTGAATTGAAGGGGCCCGGGCCCCCTGGATTAATATTATTGTAGGGGGGCCATTTAAATTGGTTGGCAAAAATTAAATTGAAGGATCCCTGGGTTTCCTGGATCAATATTATTGTTGGGGGCCCATTTAAATTGGTGACCATTTAGATATTGTTGTAGGGGGCCCATTTAAATTGTTTGGCAAAAATTGAATTGAAGGGGCCAGGGCTCCCTGGATCAATATTATTTTAGGGGGCCCATTTAAATTGGGGGCCATTTAAATATTACAAGGGGTCCATTTCAATGGATTGGCAAAAATTCAATTGAGGGGGCCCGGGCCCCCTGGATCAATATTGTTGTTAATTACTATTGTACACGTTTCCTCGCGAACGCCGCCTAAAATTTCGCTGTGGAAGCAATCTACGCGGTTTTCCGTGCGAACTAAGTTTCGTTCGTGTTTGCGCTATGTATACACGAGTTTATTTTATTTTAATATGACGTTTCTTTGTGTTCTTTATTCTAATTTATTTTAATTTATTTGTGTTTTTGTGTTTATTTGTGTTTTATTTTAATTTATTTGTTCTTTATTTGTGTTCTTTATTTTATTTTAATATGACGTTCGAACGCCGCCTTTGTGTTCGCGCAGCTTTCCGCGTTAGCGCTGTGTATAAACGGCCTTAAACGAGCCATTGCGGAAGAAGCCATTCATTCGTTCATTTTATTCTTGACCACCACAACAATAGCGAATGCATAGTAACACAATAATAACACGTATAGTCAGATAGAGGAAGAAGCGACACAACGTCAGACGTTGAGACATGCAGAGGATATTGAGCACAAAAAGCGATTTTTATTTGCATGGTTGCTACTCCTGTCACACAAGTTGAAGTATGCACAATGTAGGCCTAATCAATCACACCCTTCAACGTACACATGCAGGCACATAAGTAGAGTTAAAACTAACGGCTGGAGTAGTTGTTCGAGTTGTTGATATAGAGGAGAAAGGGGTCAGTGACCAATGTGAGGCCAGGCACGGCTACGTAGGCGGTCGATGGGTGGCGCAACCGGCCCAATAAACCAACTTTAGCTCAACGGAGCACGGTGAGGAAAGAAAAATCACCCTGAAAATGAAACTTCACCGGGTCCGGAAACCCTTTCAAATCATGTTTAAATGCCGATATGCATGTTTAAATACAGAATTGTAGTTTATGGTTGATTGGTTGAAGCCCTGTTGTTGGCGAAATCTTCGTCGAAATATGGCACTGTTTGAGCTCTCTTGTCAACGCTGCCGACAAGCACAAAATTATAAAAGTAGCCCGATTTCGGACAAAAATGTGACGTTATAAATACGTATAAAAAAAATTAATAAAGTAAAGTTTACTAATTTTTAAAAAGTGCTATAAAGTGCTTTTGTCCAAAAACATATCCAGATAATTTTTAAGCCGAGTGATGAAATAAAAACTAATGGTTGAACACTCGACAGCATAGCACTATGATAGCTGATAGCTTGTAATGCTAGTACACATCGGGCTTGCACACCGGTACTTGGTTTTCCTCATTATATACTGCATTATCCTTTGCGTATTGTGTTAAGGTGCCGAGTAATAGTAGTTCTAAAAATCAGCCTATTAATTATTTCTTTTTTTGACTAGTTTAAGATTTTAGAACCATTTCAGACTAAAAACCATTGTGTTTATTTACCTAGAATACGTGACATTTTGCATTGAACGATTAGCTTTTTTTTTATGTTGTAACAGTTCATTTTTCATAGGCAATTCAAATTTTACAATTAAGTAAAGGCAATTCAAGTAAACAAGTAAACAAGCAAACGCAATTCAACACGAATTTTACAATTCGCGCAAACAATCAAAGATATTTTCGTAAAACGGGCTATTGAAACAAATTTGCGTGACGTCATAATTGAATGATGTCACAAATACAGCAAATTAAGTCTGAGCCTCAGCGGTCTAAACAAGATTAATTTTGATTTGATGTACGATGCCGACAAGACGAGCTTGAGCAAAGTATATCTCGAGTTTGCACAGACAAAAATGCTGCCGTTTTATGTTCAAGGTCGTAGAAAAGGGGGAAGAAAATAATGCCGTCACGCGGAGAAAACTCCCTTAAAATTTCAAACCAATCTCTTTTCTCTCGTTTATTTCTATCTGCGCACCACGTTACTATTATGACGTCAAATCAGGCGCTTAGCCAGAAATTCGCACTGGGGAGAGCTGTTTTGGGGGTCTGGGGGCGGGGTCCCCAGCCGCGGGAGGCCAATGGGGGTCTGGGGGCGAAGCCCCCAGCCGCCGGAGGCTGGGGGTTTGGGGGCAAAGCCCCCAGCGCTCGAAAATTTTGCGTTTTTTTGCAAAAATAACTAAATTCTAGGGCTATTTTGATAATAAAATAATGCTTTTAAAACGTGGCTTAGAAATTGGCAGTGCAAAACATGATTAAATTAGTTGCATAAATGGGCTATTAGGGAGGTGGTGAATGGTAAAATTTTAGTTCTCTTATTTAGATGCTGGTAAATTATAAAATCTAATAGCTCAATAAAACTCACACGGAGTAATCTATTTTGTATACAGTTTATAGACAAACATAATTGTTGGGGGCTAATGAAAAGAGATTTGAGAGAAATTGTTGGTAATTAACTAATACTGAATAGCCCTTCCCCCCCCCCTATTCCTTAGTTTATAGTACGTTTGTTGATGACACCTATGTTTAGCATTTTTACACTTGCGATCAAATTTGATTGCTTATTTCTTACCATTTTTCAAAGTTTTTAATTATTTGTTGATTCTTTTTTTGAAAATTAGCCCCCCCCCTTTGAATATATGTTTCAAAAAATGTTTTAAATCAATATTTAGTCCACTACAGTGCATAAAACAGTCTCAAAAGTGCTAAAAATGTAGTGTTTTTCCCATTCTGCCTTTTGGTCGACATGCCAATGAGGGGGCTATAGCCCCCGCCGCCCCCTCCCCTGGCCACGCTACTGCGTCAAATGTAATTACCCAGCTTTGCTTCACCTCTCAAAAAACTGAGAACGCTAGTCACAATTAAGTAAACCTACCCTGTAATCTTTTTACTGCCCTGACAGTAATTAAAGCCTCGTTAAGAGTCGTCATTCTTGACTAGTCAAAAGCAGAAATATTTTACGATATGAGAAAGCAATTTTACGAAACAGCGAGTATAATGAAAGATTTTATTTGATTTGATTAGAAGCAATTTCAATTTTTGTACAAAAGTTACGAAATTGCGGACTAAAATTAAAATATTCCGCAACCGCAAATCCGCAATTTTGTGTTAGTCTGCAATTGCGGATTTGCGGACTTGCCCAGCTCTGCATAATACACACTACCTATAATCACACAAAAACAGATGAAAGCTTCAAGCAAAGAAGATTCACTCGTTCCTGCTTTCTCGATATGATGATGAACTCAACCAAAATGAATGCAACAAGTAATGGCAAAGAATAGAAAAAGATTGTGTGCCAACTGCAATTCGCCGAAGATGCTACCTACCAGTAGATCAATGGATGAAAGTCAGAGATGGAGTCAAGGACCCAACTTTCGAGGCCAAGGACTCAAAAAAAAAATCGAAGCAAAGGTCAAGCATCGACTTTTCGAGGACAGCTTCTCTCACGCCAGGGACCTAGAACACAATTTTTCTAAATTATGGCTGGCAAAATTTCATTAGTTACGTAGCAGAGTTGGAACAAAGACTTTTTTTCAAGTGTGAGGTAGCACTTAGCCACTTACCTTACATATCTGCTTTCCATTAGGCTAGTGCTTCATCAGCATCTGAATTCACACATAGCCTATTCTGGCAGCCCACCCGAACCTTCAAACCACATACGAGGAAAACTTCTGCACTTGCCATCGTACCCTTTTCTCAGATTACCTTGATCAAATCCGACAACAAGGTCACCAGAAAGAGGATTCTTGCCCAGTATCACACTAGCACTCCACTTCGCTCAACCGCACTGCGCTTGCATCACAAAGCATGAACACCATATATAACATCACATTATCAATTTACGATAATAGTGCGCTATTTGCATACTTAAACTTGTTTGTTATCATCAGGCGTACAACCGTACATAACTATGTAAATGCCTTCTACAAATTTTGCACCCCAAAAGCCAAAATTAGCCGCCTACTTGCCAGTAATGCAAATTGCTTCATACAACGCCAGTCAACGCCCATATGGTACGAATAAATTTTCATTTACTCGTATGTGCTTTGAAGATTCAGAAGTTACATAGCAGGTTTGGAACGAAAACTTTTTTTCACAAGTGTGAGGTAGCACTTACCTCACATATCTGCTTTACCATTAGGCTAGTGCTTTATCAGCATTCAGAGTAATCTAAGAAGAGGGTACAATGGCAAATGCAGAAATTGCCCTCGTGTTTGGTTTGAAGGTTCGGGTGGGCTGCCAGAATAGGCTATGCGTGAATTTGAGATGCTGATAAAACACTAGTCTAATGGAAAGCAGATATATAAGGTACGTGCAAAATCACACTTTTGAAAAAAAGTTCATTAGTTTGCAACATGAAAGTGCATAAAATATAGCATTTCGTTAGATTTTTGATGATATTCGAAAACTTTTTGAATTTTGTGTTACTCCTTAGCAAGGGATTATTACGGTACTGCACGGAATTACAGTATGGTTAGATTTTTGGAAAAAGTACGGTATAAGTTTCTTACACTATTTTTGGAGAAGTACGGTGCGTTACCGAAAAACGGTATTATTTTTTTCGTACCATACTTTTCCGTATCTACTCCTATGCATGTTTGGTATGTTAATAATTGTCTTCTCACAGTAGTAGTCAACATGTCAAGGAAACCACACAAACTTTCAAACAGCGCTAAAGTTGCTAACTAAGACATTTGGTTGTTCGCTGTTTCTTCATAGGTCATCCTCAGCGTATGTCTTACACAAAAGCAGAACGTATAATTGCAGTTATGTTTTATTCACCAAGTTGCCTTGGCCAGCACCTTTCGGTGTTCGAGTCAAGATTCCACCTGCCCAGTGCCCACCTGTCAACCATACAGGGTGGACGCTTTACACTGTCCTTTTAAATGCTGAATGCCATGTGGGGAAGATATGAATACCAAATTTTAAACGAGCATTCAAGTCGAAAGATTTTGATCGCTTCTCAAAAATTTTTGGCACATGCGAAGGCCAGAAGTGGAATCCTTGAGAACTTCCTTGGCTTCGAGGACGTCCTCGAGGACACATTTTGAAGTCCTTGGCCTAGGCCTTGAAGGTCAAGTCCTTGGCCTTGACCTTGGCCTGGTAGCCTTAAGTCCTCGAAAATTGCCCGGTCCTCGGCTCGAGGACAGCACTATTTTTTGAATTGTTAAAATTTTGTAGTTAAACTGAAAAAAATTTTTGAAGACCTTATTTTTTGGTGATCGCCTGAATAGGGACGTGCAGTCAGGGGAGGCAGGTGAGGCCGTGCCTCACCTGTAGAATTGTACAAACGAAAACAAAAATAAAATAAAATATATAATGAAAATAAAATCTTTTTTCACAAATCAAAATATTTGTCAAAAACTTTATTAATTTTCATTATATTTACTTTTTTTTTGTATTCATTGCTTTTCTGTTGCGTTTTTTACAATAAAACGCCCAAACTATTCGTTGTAATATTGTTATCTCTACAGCGTCCCATTGAGCATTGCTCAGGCCCGGCGCCATGGGGGGCATTCCGGGGCCGTGCCCCCCAAATGACTGCTTGTGCCCCCCAAACGAAAATTGTGCCCCCCCAAGCGAGGACTGTGGCCGGAAGAAATTAACAAGCTCTTGGCTACTGGAGTGCAAATCTAGGCCCAAAGTGGTGTTTGCTACCGCTAGTTTCGTAAATTTTGTGGACTGACACTGGATTTCATGACATTTTTGGGATGAACACCTTTTTTTTTGTTTTTTTGAAGATCACCTGTTTTCGGCCTGAAAAACAGTTTGAATTTCTGCTTTCGGCCGGAAAACCTCTTAGAATTTCAGTGAAGACTTTTTTTTTGGAGATCACCTGTTTTCGGCCGGAAAAAACGTTTCAATTTTTGATTTCAGCCGGAAAATCCCCCTGAATTTTTGGTCTTCACCTTGTTCATTTGATCCAGATTGGGATAAATTTCTCGTGCCCCCGTGCCCCTTTCGAATTCACATAAACAAACTTCTCGTGCCCCCCCAAAATTTATTTCTGCCCCCCCAGTCACGCTATCCTGGCGCCGGGCCTGGCATTGCTTCAAAAGTGCAAAGTGAGGCGTTGTCGATTGTGCCTCACTTCAGCTAAGCAAATTTTAATAAACGAACTAAAAGTAAGCCTTTTTTTCTCACACAAATCGCGGACAACGCGTAATGCTTTTAAATCTGATTTTGCGGCGCGCCTCAAATATGACGTCATAGAATAAGAAAAAGTCAAAGCAGTATTTGGAACGACCGACGCTCGCGTCGTGTGTTCCTTTGTTTTTACTCGGCCATTTTCCAACTAACGAGTGCGAAATTTCAGACTTTTGCTTATAATTCGAGAACGGTTGGGTCTAACTAAATGAAATTATGACAGCAGTTTGAGATTAATGAGTTATGTAATTGTACCAAATTTTGAGGCAATAAGTCACGTGACTTTGGCTTTAGGACCCAAAAACCGCCCGGAAAGTTTGGCATAAAAAGCGGTCTTAGTCAAAAACGGCTTTTAAGCACGGCAAAAAATATTTCATAGGGTTAAATGCCTTAAGATATCCTTTCATCCCAACCAACTTTTGGCCGCGATGAGGTTTATTTGTTTTTTTTTTTCCTTTTTTTTCTTCCTAAATTTTTGTACGCTTTTCTTCTCCTAAACCACAAAACATGTCAATTTTCTTTTTGTGTAAAGTTGTTAAGCTGCAAACGCAATTTTTTCTCCCGAAATTTTTTGGGGCAACTCCCCCGGTAACTCCCCTAAAATAGGGCCCCAAAAACTCAATTTTTTTAACGGCTCAAGCTAGGGTGCCAGTTTTTTTTGATATCAGCAGATACTTAACAGACAAACATGTTGACATAGTTTGGGAGTGCCACCCCCCTGGGGACCCCCCAAATAGACCCCCAATAAATCAATTTTTTGAACGGCTCAAACTACGGTACCAGTTTGTTTTGGTATCACCAGATATTTAACAGACAAATAATTTGACATAGTTTGGGGGTGCCATCCCCTAGGGGACTAGACCCAATAGACCCCCAAAAAATCAATTTTTTGAACGGATTAACTTAGGATGCTAGTGTTTTTTGATATCAGCAGATATTTAACACACAAATATTTTGACATACACGTAGTTTGCGGGTGCGACCCAAAAATAGACTTCCAAAAATCAATTAGTTGAACAGTTCAAGCTAGGGTGCCCGTGTTTTATGATATCAGCAGATATTTTACGGCAAATATTTTGACATAGTTTGGGAGTACCTCTCCAAAAATTCCCCTCCCCAAATAAACCCCCAAAATTCAATTTTTTCGAATGGCTAAAGCTGGGAAGCTGACTGTTTTTAATATTATTAAACATTAAACAAATCTTTTAACATAGTTCAAGGGTACCACCCCCTCAGAAAACCTAAAATTGGACCACTCCTAAATCAATTTCTTTAAATCACTTGTTAGAGAGCTAATTGTTTTCAATATTAAGTCTCTAAAAAATAAATATTGTGGCATGGTCAAGAGGTGACACCCCTCCCCGGGAACCCCCAAATGCATATATTCCCCAAATTTTTACTTTTCATTTAAGCTAAAACTTTTTTTGTAATTTGTAAGATAAAGAATTAAAAATACAAATAGTCGTCCGCTCGAGATAGAAGTTTAGAATTGTTGTTATTAAGGCAAAAACATATATCTGGGACCAATACAATGCAGAGTGTTTTATGTAAATAAATACTATGTACTAGATATTACACAATAGCTTTGTACGCATTTTGAATTTCCCCCCACCTACGATATATGTATTTATAGTACTGATGGTGGAAGCTTTAACTGACAAATTGTTGTTAATCACTTAAGATGTTGGTTTTATAGGCGTAGCCAGAGGGGGGCCCTGAGGGCCCGGGCCCACCCCCAATTGAAATGCTTCCAATGATAAAAATATCAAAAAAAGACTATTGTTTTTTCTGTTTTAGTTTCTTTTAGGATCTTTGCGTACAACAGTACACGCATAGCCTACAACAGTAATTAACAACAATATTGATCCAGGGGGCCCGGGACCCTTCAATTTAATTTTTCCCAAACAATTTAAAATGGCCCCCTACAACATAATCTAAATGGTCCCCAGTTTAAATGGGCCCCCAACAATAATATTGATTTAAGGGGCCCGGGCCCCTTAATTCAATTTTGCCAAACAATTTAAATGGGCCCCCTACAACAATATCTAAATGGTCCCCAATTCAAATGGTCCCCCCAACAATAATATTGATCCAGGGGGCCCGGGCCCCTTCAATTTAATGTTTGCCGACCAATTTAAACCTAAAACCCGAGTAAAACTAAGGGTTTTTATCCTAAAAGTTGCTAACTCAAGCCCTCAGGTAACCTGTTTATGAACATAATGCAATAACCAGCAACGGATTTAACAGATGGCACAGTGCCAGGAGCCCCGCGCTCATACAAGACTTTTGTTGATCTTCACTTATATTTGGCAGAAAATATTGCGAAATTCCCAAAGTACCGAGGTCCAACTCAATGTAAATCCGGCCTGGGAAATAACATGGTTAGTCGGCGTAACCATCTATTGTACATTTTTCAATAACACTTCACCTACACCTGGCCAGTTTTCATGTAAGAAAATACTTTTGAAAAAAATTAGCTACAGTTAGGGGAACGCTCATTGAACAAATTTTTGAATTGATACGGCCTGGGCCCCCTGGCCGTATATGTACTCCTACAACTGGTTGTTTTCATCACAAAACAATAATCTCTAAGGAAAATTTTCTGGTGGATCGTTATTCACTGCTAAAATATTCCAGGAGGCAATGTACTTTACTTTACCCCCTACCTGGACCAAGTCACTTACAAAATTTAACCCTAAAATGCAAGATTTTAAACGTGTTTTGGCCTTAAATTGCAAGCAAAAGAAGGACTGAGCAATTTAATTTTTTCATTTGGCTTTCAAATGTCAAAAATCTAGTAGTTTCAAATGAGGCTCTCTGAATACGTGCGAAATGTGATCCAATGGTGTTAAATCAGATTCTTATTTAAAAAATTACGAAAAATCGCCCAGCGCCTGGGACTTGGCTCCAAGACACCCGTCAATAATGCGGTTGAATTACAGTGCACTTCTTTACTCAACACGTCTCCCA
This sequence comes from Trididemnum nubilum, assembly GCA_963965965.1. Classification (NCBI taxonomy): domain Eukaryota; kingdom Metazoa; phylum Chordata; class Ascidiacea; order Aplousobranchia; family Didemnidae; genus Trididemnum; species Trididemnum nubilum. The sequence continues at coordinate 32,168,506 of OZ014470.1, forward strand.
ATTTGGACGCTTTCGCATCGTAAGTATTGGTTTAAGCCCCTCCCCTTCGGACGAGTTTCTAGTTACGAGCCAACACCAGGCCAAGGCTTCTGATCTTCCATTCTAACGATATCTTTGCCCCCACAAAAAATTCCTGTTTTGCAGTTTCTGATGACGTCATTGCACGTGATTTGTGATTTGGGCCCACCCAATCAAAAATCCTGGCTACGCCTATGGTCGGTTTAGCTCGTAATTTGATATGATAGGATTCTCACTATGCTATTAAGATTTTTCTATTTTTTTCAAATTCTATTCAGTTTTTTTCTCAAATTCTATTCAGATTTTTTCTCAACTAAGTTTTTTATCTAAATTTAAAATTATACCTAAAAGAAAATCGATGTAAAACATTTGTTCGAGACATCAAAAGGAAAAAATCCCTCAATTCAGAAAGAGTATAACCGTACTCCAGAAAAGAGTGGTTGCGCCATAAAAATCGTCATTTTTGCTTTCATGTTTTTAACAAATAATAATGTTGGGACTGAAACCGGGTTTTTGTGACTTAAAGAATTTGCCAAGAAACCTTAGCAAGCACGAAAACTTTCGTAATGTTCCGCATTCAAAGTCAAAAAGTAGGCTACCTTTATAGATTTTCGAAACTTCAAGAATTGATTTGCCTTTAAGTGAACAGCAAAGATTAAACGAATAATTAATCATTGAAAAATTTGGTCTTCGTTTAATGGTTATGAAAACAGTTATTTGCTTGTCTTTTATTATCTTAAATAATTTTTTTGCACACATGTGTGTGAAAAAAAATGTGCCTCACCAACCACAAGCCTCACCGCACGTCACTGCGCCTTAAAAAAATTTTTTGAAGACCTTTTTTTTTTGGAGTGGAGAACACTTGCGTCTGAGTCCTTGGTCTTTGGCCTCGAGCACTCCTGTCCTTGACCTCGAGAGGGTGTGTCCTTGGAAGGGCTTTTCTTGGCCTTGGCCTCGGATTTTTTTTTGTGTCCTTGGTCTTGGCCTCGAGCCTTGCGTCCTCGACTCCACCTCTGCCGAAGGCCAATTTCAGCAAATTTGAGCTTTCTACAAACCTCCGTTTGAACTTCACTAATTTTAAGCTTTCTACAAACCTCCGTTCCCAAGATATAACAGTTAAGATTTCCTATTAGAAAGGCTATTTCTCTTTAGAAGTTTTGCCACGGTTGCCAAATAGAAAGAAAATTTGAAAAATATACAGCATATTCCCAATTCTGAATAAGCGATTTGCGGCAAAGTTGTTGTCAATTCAAAGTGAAGGGTCAAATTGTAAATTAGCTGCTTTTCAAGTAAATGTAAACCATCTTTCCAAAAGTTTGTTTTCTGTTATAATAATAACAAAATGGCAACACTGAAGTAAGTGGAAAATCGTTAATCTTCAACCACAGAGAGCTACTGTACATATACCTACAGAGAACACAAGACTCTGTAACGTCACGCTTGAATGAAACCACCGAATGCTTTCTACTAAGTATGTGACAGCATAGAAAGTAAATGAAAGCAGACAGAGTCTAGGCTAGACGCTGAAATAAAGTTAAATATAAATAAGTTAGGACGTGTCGGCAATAAATGAAGTAGAATTTGGAAAAGTTGATAAAGCCAGTGATTCAGAAAGCTAGTTATTTTTTAAAAAGTATTGCGATATTGGCCTACTAAAACTTTGTTTTTGCCTTTCCACGTAAATTTTGCACTAGTCTATTCTTGCGGTCAGTGTTTCATTGCGAAGACGCAAAAAGTGAGAAGCAGATATCAAAATCTTTCTTGCTTAAGGTGTTTACTAATTTAATAGCAAATCTGAAACGCTCGCACTATATCCATCTCGCATCATATCTGATATTAGACCTATGTCGTTGACATATCGGTATGCATAGCACTGGCTGCCATATTGTTTTTCATTGTGATTTTTCTACTTTAGAAATAGCCGTTGTGGCGGTATCGTCGTTGTAGGCTATAAGCTTGTACAGATGTTAATAGTCTACTGTCAACCTTATTAATATTATTCCACAAGTAGTAAATTCAATCCTAATTAAAGCTGGATTCATCATCAATTATACAAAAGAATTTTTGCTGATTGTGCAATGGACTGCTGCTTTGATTGCTGACATTATGTTTTATTACATGTGTTACGCTTCAGCAAAGAATAAAGCAATTTTTGCATGATTTTAGCTCTTTTATCGAAAGTCAAGAGAGAATTTAGCAGTTTAGCAAGAGATGAGAAATCACTATGAGAAAAGTCAGCCTCGAATTCTGAGATAACGTTCGATTATACCGCATTCATTGGCAAGCAAAATTATTTGAGATTATGTTCGGTAAGGTACCGGCATTCATTTGTCAACGAAACGCTCTGAGATTACGTCGGTTAGGTATTCTTTCGTCAACGAAACGCTCTGAGATTTCATTCGGTTATTTATTTGCTCGTGGAGTGCTTATCGATAGTTGAGCTACTTGGCGTTAGATTGAATGTTATTCGAAAACATTTTGTTAGCTTTTAACTGTCTATCTGGACCAGTTGTTAAGTATCTATGCATTTATTCTCGATCCATTAGCCTTAAAGCTCCTTTCATGTGTGAAAGGCTTGTTGAACTTTTTTGTCTGAGGCATTCTAGTCTTGCACATCGATGCTTGTGCATTTATTCAATTTTCATTTATTACTTCATATACTTAATTTAACATTACGACAAGAAATAATTATTTTTGCACGCAGTTTAATTTTTAAACTTTAAAGCAATTGAAATTTACAACCAACTATATTTACATATTGGGTAAAACCTCCAGGCCTACTCATAATAATAGTAAAAAGCATGACAAAATTCACAATATAAAGTTTTTAATTATTTCACTTTTAGATTTAATACCTATATGCATAGGTGGGCACAAGTCCATTAATCATTAATCCATTAATAACGAAGCTAACTTTTTCTTGAACTCGTTAATCCGTTAAAAAGTTTTTTCATGTTAACAGACTAAATTAACTTCCGTTAAGTTCTGTTAACGGACTAAAGTAATTTCCGTTAAGTTCTGTTTACTTCCGTTAAGGTTTTTATCGTTAATATTTTGCAACATTCATTCATCGGACCGGTACAAACCAGTTTGCACTGGTAACACCTGTTCGTATTAGCACGAGTTTTATAGAAGAAAGCGAAAAAAGGAGCTCTTTTTTGTGGCAAATAATAAGCTGCAGCCTCATAGGTCTATTAATTATCGCTGTTCACAATTTCCTAAGATTTTCCGATCGCAGCTTCGTTAGTGCATTTGAACTTATTTTATCTTGAAATTAGATTAGACTGTAAAATGTAACTTCCAAAACACAAAAAGACCACCATAGCAATAAAAAATATTTCCTTACAATCAGCTCAACAGCGTCAATACGTGTTCTAGAAGTGAGTGAATAATAAGAAATGTAAATTACACGCAAAACGTTAACGGATTAACGGACTTTATTAACTTCCGTTAATTAAAGCTGAAAATAACGGATTAACGTTAACGGAGGTGTGAAGTTCGTTAACAGACTAGTGGTTAAGGAAGCTAACGTTTTGCATTAACTTGCCCACCTATGCCTATATGTCGTGGTTAAAACGCTTGTATACCACTATTTTCTAACATACGGAAACAAATTGAATCAAAGCTGGAATGTCTTGATTACGACTGGCGAATTGGAAACTGTAGGCTCTGATGACTGGAAATTGTAAGCTGTTGATGAAAAATTCTTTTCTTGGCTAACATATAACCATTCTTAAACTTTGCAGCAACATTTTAGAAGTCGATTCTATGTTTAATTTCTTAAATTGATGCAATTCAAAGAAGTAACAGACCATGCTAAACTTCAGAGAAGAATTTAATGATTATCTTTATCCTTTGGCTTGTTGCATTATTCACAATCATTTGTAGGTCGAAATAAATGATATTTTGTGGAAGACTTTGTCTGGCAAAGGAGAGTGGACAAATAAAAATACCATCACAATGCCTACTAGCCTATATAACCAGAAAAAAACATAGTTTTAAGAAGCAGATATCAAGCAGGCACTATTATAGTAGTTGCATAGGATATATATTTAAAACTATGCACTGGGTAAAACATATCTATAAATGCAATCAGACTACAAAACTACTGCCGTAATTGATACATTCAACCACCATGCAGATCAGGCTTGGAAAAATTATAATTGTAATTGACAAAATTTGCGGTAATTGTAATTATAATTAAAAATTTTCAAAAGTCGATAATTGTAATTAAAAATTTTTCTGCCTATTTTCAATTACAATTACTCTATTATTCACTAACATAGATAATAACAAAATGTGTTTGAATATCAATTTTTTTCCGGTTGCAAATCAATATCGATATTTTCTACAGGTTGCTATCACATCTGATGTCACATACCGAACATCAGGTTAGGGATAGTTAGAGTTAGTTTCAGAGATAAGGTTAATCATATTCATAACCTAAACCTGGTGCCTACTCTAATCATGACTAGCTCTAACTCTAAGCCAAAAAATAGCCTAACATAGAATTAGCCAATGACGTCAGATGTGACTGTAACCGGAGGTAAATAACCATTGTAACTTTAGTGCTATTTGTGATATTAAGATTTTGTGCTTTTTTGCTTGTTTGCTCTTGTGTGCATGTCAAAGCGATACTCAGGCCAGACGTCACGGGGTGGCATTCCGGGCCCGTGCCCCTTCCCAACTGCTTGTACCACCCAAACGAGAATTTTTCCCCCCAAGCGAGGATTATGCCCCAAAGAAAGTAACAAGCGCGATGCCACTGGAGTGCATTTCGAGGCCTGAGACCCCCAAAATAATGGTCATCACCACAGAATTCGCGAATAAGAACCGTTTTTTTTTTGCTGATTTCGCGGTGAAGACCTTTTTTTTGTTTTCACCCCAGAATCCGAGAATTTCGCGCATGCTTTGCGATGAAAACCTTTGTTTTTTGGTCTTCACTCTCGACAAATTTTTTGTGCCCCCGAAAATTGTTTATGCCCCCCCCCCCAGTCACGCTACTCTGGCGCTGGGCTTGGCGACACTAATGATTCTATTTTGTATGATCATTCTAAATATGTGATATTGGAAAAAGTTAAAATACGGTTAAATAGTAGTTGTAACTTGGAGTTGTAACGTACACAATTTCAGTTTTTTTACAAATTTTAATTGGATTAAAACTTATTTTCTTTTGCACAAATAATTGCGGTATGATACCAGGTTCAGCTAAAAGCATAATGTTACTAGAAGCGATATGAATTCAATAACATACTTGACAATTGCTTGCAAACGAAATTATGTATTGCAAAAATTAAAGTGAAACAAAGATTGATGGAAGAACAAGATAGAGAGAAATGGGGCTTTGATAGGTCTGGTATAGAAATACAAAACAAATCCACGGTGTTGACATAAGCAAAACTCGAGGCTTAGTATGTTAGTGAATTGGTCGCAATGTTTTGAGAATCTTTTCATTGTAATTCTAATTGAAATTGTTACTGAATTGCAGTTACTTGAACTTGAATGATAATTGTTATTGAACATTTTAAGTTGGAATTTTATTTGTTTTTCCCGGTGGTTTCATTCATGCGTGACGTGACGTAACAGAGTCTTGTGCTCTCTCTGGGTTTATGTAATATGTAGTTCTCTGTGCTTCAACTATAAAATCTTGAAAACAGAAAGATGCAAAAAGTTCAAATTTGATGAGAATATGTTTTTGGTTTGACCCGACAGGCCGATACGAATAGAATCAGAGTCTATACCATTTTAGTAGCAAATGCTTTATCTACTCAACCATTGATCGGTATATGAGCGCGGCATTTTTTGCACTTCTCGCAGTCAAAGTGATGTCACTGCTCGTCTACCCTACAAATCAGCAATGTTTTTACAACTTTTCACTGCCATGATTCACGCAACAGATTACATAAACACCACAAACCAGTGGTACGGAGTAGATGCAAAATTACGGTGCGGAAATTTTTCCGTACCGTATTTTCACGGACGGTAATTTAATAAAGCACGGAATTCCAATACGGCATATTTTTGGAGGTAGAGATTTCGGAAAATTATACCGTACCGTAGTAAATGAGCAAGGCGAGGTTGATTACTTTCGGAGCGGTATCTTGATGATTTAGCAAGGCCGTAGCCTGTGATTTGTATTCCTAATTCATTCTAAGCGTCAGAATGGTCAACTTTAAGGCCTTAGCTTGATCAGTAAGGGCCCCGCTACAAACGTTCATTGAATATGGAGCCTCACTTTTGAGAAGGATTTTTTTAAATAGGCTTATTAGTATCTAAAAGTATTGCAAATTAATAGTTTTTAAATGGATTGAGGTACCGTAATGATTTATAACGGATATTACTATTTTTATAATTATTATCATTTAAGTTATTTTCAGGTGATTCGTTTGAATTATCGATTCTTTCAACCAAACAGCACAAGGCATGGAATTCATTTTGCTTGACCGCAAATGCGATAATTCAGTCCTTTTCATCCGCCGAAGATATCCTGGGAAGTCTGTCCAATTCAAAATTGATCAATACTTTGATGGACAGGTTGCAAATATCTCCAAAAAACGAAAGCAACGATTTATTAGAAGATATAACTAATTTACTAAATCAATTCAATAATAAGACTTCGAAAAATTTTGTCTCTTTAACTTCTAGCAATAATATTAGTGTCGCAACAACGACAAATCCGACTCCGACATTAAACAGATTTGTAGCGACAATAGGTGATTTGGTCAGTAGGCCAACTGTAACAGAAACTAGAAACCACCCAAACGCTGAAGTGTTTGTCCAAGAACTTGGGGAACAAGATACCAAGTTTTCTTCTCAGAGAGAGATTTCTGAAGAAGAACGTGAGTTGTTCGCTTTAGTACCAAAGAAAATAACCAAGTTCGAAAAGAAAGGCAAACGCATCAAAGCAGACGTTTCGAATGAAACAATTTCTCTATCTTCACATGAATTTACTCCTGCATCATTATCACTAGAAGAAGCAAAATTGGAAAAAATTTTGCAAGATGCGATGAAGGATTGAGGCCCTCATAATCATCTAAAAATGTTTAGAAAGCAGAGCGAAGAATTTTTCATAAGCCCAAGAGTTCCTGGAAACCTTATTTTCCAACAAAAGACAAAGGTTTTGAAATGATGTCTGCCTGCTTATCAAGCATAATCCAAAACTCTTGAGAGCTCAACCCAGAAGCAATTTCGAAATTAGGTTGTGTAAACGAGCGCACTATGAAAAGCAGTCAGGTATGTCGCTCCAATCAAAATTAGAACTTACCACGAATCCATACTGTGTTTATGTGCAAGATCTTTTGGATAATTGAAACGAACGATGCTCGCGTCGCGTATTCCTTTGATTTTACTATTAGCCGTGTTAATTCCAACTAACATGTGAGAAATTTCAGATTTTTGGTTATAACTGAAGAACGAGTTGGTCTAGTTTTATGAAATTTGGACAGTAGTTTGAAATGAATAAGATCCTTGTTTTTTGCCAAATTTTAAAGCATTGGGTTTGGTTATAAGGCCAAATATAATTTGGTTATAAGGCCAAAAATCGCCTCGAAAATTGGCAAAAAAACGGTTTTCTTGAAAAACAGCTGAAGTACCCAGTACGGCAAAAATATTTCACACGGTTATATGTCTTAAGATACCATTTCATCCCTACACCAACCTCACTTTCAGCCGCGATGCAGTTTTTTTTTTAATTTTTGGGACTTTTGCGTCGGAAGTCCCTTTGTTTTTTTGTACGCAAAATTAGCGGTTCTTCTGCAACCTGACGCCAAAATCGCTATAACCTGGAAACGGCTATGTGTAGAAACTTAAAATACAGAGCTACGATGGGAAACGTATGAAACAACTTTAGTGCAAAGTTTGGGGGTAATCGCTTATGTAATTCGAGTTTCCAAACTAAAAAACTGAAAAGCTAATCAGATGTTCAAACCGCTCTAGCTTAAAAACTAATTGCAGGAGGAGAATAAAATTTTCGAATTTAGAACCGCCTGGAAATGCAGGTTCAGGTCTCACATTTAAATTTTTGGAATTCCGTTACTCTTTTGTTTATTTTATGTTCATTTATTAGGACTTACGCAACGCCTCGTGCCGGAAGTCTCCATGTTTATTTCCGAGCAAATTTAGCGTTTTTTGTTTTGTTTTTTTGCTACCAGAGGTCGAAATCGTTATAACTTTGGAACGGCTAAAGCTAAAAACTTGAATTTCAGAGCTTAGATGAAGAACTTATGGAACAACTTTTGTGCAAATCTCGGGGGCAATTGGTGACGTGATGTAGGTTCCCAAGCAAAAAAAGTGAAAATCCAATCGGAGGTTCAATCCGTTCTAGCTCAAAAACTAATTGCGGGAGAGCAAAATTTTCGAATTTAGGAGTCCCTGTAGATATACTTTCAGCTTTCACATTTAAATTTGTGGAATTCCCACACTTTTGTTCTTTATTTATCTATTTATTTTTATTTTTTATTTCTGTTAAGAACTTTTTTTTGTATGCAAACACTTCGAAACCACCCAAGCTAAAAACTTCAAATTTGGTGATATAATAAGTCTATGTATTTATCAAGTTGTGCACCTGCATTTTTGGAGACGCTAGGTCATGTATAGTTTGAAGAAAAGTGCCCAAAACTTGTGACGTTTTAAAGTTCTGGTTACATTACAAAATAGCTTGAATATATTAGTTAAAACTTTGCAAATTTACTGGGCCTGGTACGAACAACTAGTTTTCAAAATTTTAGGGTGCTAGCATTTTGGGGTATGAAGTTAATGCCCCAAAACTATTTGTCAGGGCAGTAGGTCCGGAGACCGATTTTTTGTGGTCTCGTTCTTGGTCTCGGCTCTTTCGCACCGGTCTCGGTCTTATTCTCGAACCATCATGGTCTCGTAGCTTGAAATTGGTCTCGAGATTGGGTAATTTTTGTAAGTAAAATAAAAGAGTTTCGTAAGAGGTTAACGCCGCGTCTACGTTATAAGTTAGACAACCACGTTTCGCACCTGGAGATTGAAATAGTCGCAGTTACTCATGAGAAAAGAAGTTGTTTGCACATAGTGGTTTTGATGACGAGAACGAAACCAAAGTCCAGGCAAAATCAAAAAGTTTTTGCCCAATTCGAGTGCCATAACCGTTTTCTCAACTTACCTTAATCACGCACAATCCACATCATGCGATCGAAGTTTTTGTGTCAAAGCATTTCCACAATGAAGTTTGACATTTCGCGTCGCGAAACCGCTCGGAAAATAATAGGTCCAAACCTGGTTTCACAATGCGAAAACTCATTTACAAATGGCTGAAGTTTCTTTTGTGTTAGCGAAAACCGGTATTTGAAAACGCAGCCTAAGGCCGGAATCACACGATCAAGTTTTTTGCACAATTTTCTTGCATTAATGTTTTTTGAGCTATCACATGTAGACGCTATTTTCTGGATCAGCTTCTTGCCAGACGGAAGCGTCTGGGTTTCAGCAAAAAATTCCCGAAGTTATCACATTTAGTGTACCGGTATTTCTTTTTTTTTGCTGTAAAAGCATTTACACAATATTTAAGGAATTTGTTTGAAATTTGCCGCGGCGATAGTTATATTATGCGCTTTATCAATTCATTGTTATTTCTTGCTTGCCAAAATGATACGAGCATGTTCACAAAGCGAAAAGCTGCAGCTATAGTAACAAATAGCTATATGAGTTTTGGTGCAAATAGCGTACCCAGACAACGAACTTTTTTTCGACCTGCATTGAAATGAAACAGATAAATGGAAAATGTCAAGATACCTTTGCTTGTGAGAAACTCTTTAGCGTATCGCGTAGCTTCTATATGCTATGTTATCTATCACCAATAAAATTTGCATAACATTGCAAGATTGATCAAGTAACATTAAACCAGGTATGTTCTTTCCGGTTCTTGAGGTTTCAGAGGGCTCAACAATTGGATGTCAGGGTAACTTAAAACTTTATTTTCAAATAAGAATAAGAGCGTTTTTGTTTGGTTTCTTACAAAATCAGCGTGAAATTATCTACTGAAATTTATCTTAACTGCTTAAAAATGCAACCAGTAGCGTAGCAAGGGGCGGCGAGGGGCTCGAGCCCCCCCCAATTGGCCTGAAAAGTATGCAAAATACCACGTTTTCAGTGCTTTTGAGGCCGGTTTGTGCTCCAAAATGAAAATTGCCCCTTCCAATGGGATTGGCGATCAGAAGTCGTGAAGGACTTGCTGTGATTTGGATCACAAAACTTGAGTTGTTTTTTTTTGGATCTCACCAAAAGTTGGCCAGAGAAACTGACTGAATTTGGGTGAAGACCTTTTTTTTTTTTGAGATCACCTGAATTTGGACAAAAAAAACGACCCAATTTCAGTGAAGACCTTTTTTTTTTGGAGTTCACCTGAATTTCACAGAAAAACCGTCTCAATCTGATTCAAGACTGATAAAAATCTTGGTCAAGTTCGTTTGCTGTTCTTTCCAGCTTCCAAAAAAGCCCCCCCATTGCGAATTCCTGGCTACGCGCCTGAATGCAACAGGCTCTTTTGCCAGTGGACATGTCAAATTTAAAGCAAAAAATTTTTAAATCATCACAAATTCGTCACTAGCAAAAGCTGGGCAAGAAACTTTTTTCCAATCAGAAGGTAATTTTCAACATTCTTGATTAAAACCAGATCACACATTGAATACTTATTAAAGTTTGATTATTACTAAATAGTGAACAAATGCTTATCTCCATTTGATCTCGATCTAAAACTTCCAAAACTTCCTTCCAAGCATCTGAATTTTTTGAATTCTTGTACTCGAAATTAAATATGTTCTAAAAGCACTGCCTTTCTTCGATATCCCTAACTAAAAGTTCAATTTCATAAGTTGACTTAAATGGCATGTTGATAAGTGTACTTGCAGTTCTGGTTGATAAATTTTGAAGGTTTTGAGTAGACAGTGAGTGCTTGGTAATGGTGTTCGGTAGCTCGGTAGCTGTCGGCGAAAGGTTTTGAAGTAGCGATATTGCTCTGGGAGACAAATGACCTGTTGCTATTACATTTTTTGGCTAATAAAACAAAATTGGACTTTGTAGCCTGATGAGCTAGTTCCTTGAGCAAAAACGAAACGCGTCGCGATGGCTCAAATCCATTTATTATCATTCAATCATTATCATTTTGTGAAACAACGTTCCAAGTGCTCTTTTCCTAAACCCCCCTCACCGAATTTGATTTAAAGAACTCTAGCACATATCTGACACAATTTCGTGTTGCTTTGTGGTTATTCATCCAGTGCTCAGCACCGCAAGTTTTTTTTTTTTAATTAGCAGTTTGCAACTCCACAACCGAATTTCAATTTTCTTATTCCGTAACCTCAAGTGTTTAAAAGCTTTAGAATTGCACCTTTAAAGGCTTTAGTCCGCAACCGCAAGTCCGCAACGACGTTTCAGGATTTTTTAATCCGCAACCGCAAGCCCGCAAGTTCGTAATCTTTGAAGTCTGCAACTTCGTAATTTTTGAAGTCCGCGGTATCCTTACACCTCGCAGAAAAACACCTCTCAGAAAATTATTTTCCAGAAAAACATATTCCTGAACGTTCTTTTTCCAGAGTTAGTATCTGTCAGAAATCAGACTTGCCAAAATCAACACTTGCCACAAATTACATCTGCCAGAAGGAACACTTGTCTGAAACTACATCTGCCAGAATGAACACTTGCCAGAATTTGGATTTGGCCGAAATTAAGTTTCCCCGAAAACTTATTTTCTAGAATTTACACTGGCCAGAATTTACATTTGGCAAAAGTTACATTTTTCCGAAATTATTTTTCCAGAATTTGCACTTGCCAGAATTTACATTTCGCAGAAGTTATACAATTTCTCGAAATTATTTCTCTGGAAAATATATTTTTTGACCGGAAATTCATTTTCAAAAAAATATTTTTCGTTCGAAAAATTATGCTGTATTTTTGCTATTTGCTGTTTACAAGCAGTCTAAATTAGAACAGACTTTTGTTGACGTGGAATGACGTAACAGTTAACTTACTGAATGAGAAATATGCTGTAACCTAATTTGTTCTATTTGCTTATTTGGTTATATTTCGAACGTAATGAAATTTAGCAATTAAAAATCGATGCAAGCACATAACTATTATCTTGTCATACTCAGTTCACTGAGACGAAAGAAGATTATTTTAATCCGCAGGTTACACTTCTTTTTATAAGGACCAGTAAGCTGGCATTGGGTCAGGCTGTTCTTAATTTTTTGCCAATTTTCAGGCTCTTTTATTCTCAATAAATTTTGAGAGCATCGATATCAATATATGCGACCGAGTTTGTAAAACTGTTTAATTACGAATGCTTTGTCAGCCTGAGCAAAGGCTTTTTTGCTTCTTTCACAGTGTCGTAAAATTGCAAAAACGAGTTTTTTCAGCCTGAATGATTGTCAAATCATTGTGAGTTGCCTTCGCAGTGAGCAATAGCATTTTACAATCTCGAAATCTTTGCAATTTTGCTCGCAAGTACTAGAAAATCACTAAATTTTCTTTAATGATTTAAAACTTATTCCTTTTCGTTGTTTTTTTTTTGCAGCTGCTCCGTTGTTCTTACTGAATAACCAACTTGTTTTTAAACTTTGAGCATAAATGTGCCTCGTGTTCTTATGAAATTGTTCTTGGTTTTGCAGCAAAAGCTTGAAAAAGCTGTAGTTGAAAAGCTACCAAAATCTACATCAAAAACAAAGCCAGCAAAACACCACTTGTTGCATTTCGTGAGAAAGATTTCGCGTTCAAGCATACAAAACACAAAAAGCAGCAATGACGTTAATTCCCGCCACTAACTTTATAAGATTTTACGCTTAAATCTACAAAAAAACTACTCCTGCAGAAAGCTCGTAATGATGTCAATTTCCGCCATCTGCATTTCGTTCAATTTAAATCAAATCCTTCGTTATACTCGCTTTAATACGCCGAAGCGTGTAACGAGTTTCCAGGGCCCCTTTCCGCGTGATTGCGCCCGGATAACACAGCTACTTTTGGAGAAATGTTGCAGCGGTGGCGAACCGTTGGCAACACTGTATTCGGTTTGACCGGCACGAGATTTGAACCTCGACCTCCCGCTCCAAAGACAAACGCGTTACCGCTCGACCAACTGGCCGGTTTGTACAATTTAGAACATTCCTGTTGCAGGTCATGAGAAGGTAGTAGGGAAATAAGCGATTCTTGCAAGTTACGTCACAATTGAAACGAACAAGCAATGCTCTAATAAAAAAGACCGCATTAGGCCCGGTCTATGCTACGAGTAACATCGTGATTGTACGAGTGTATCCTTAGTTTATTTCAACCAACTGACAGCTTGTACGCTGGCAAGTCGATACGTCGGTGTACCGAATTTCTGATTAAAATAAATTAAAATACGCTAGTACACAAAATTTCACGCTCGTTCGCTCACGATTTTACGCTCAGCACCTGGCCTTATATATTGAACAGCGTATGGAGTGGTGTTGTCGAGATTGTCGATGCGGAGGTAACTGGATTATACTGTTCTATAACTGTGGAGGCTGAAAATTTCCTGTCTTTGCGAATTCTCTGCTGAGTGCTTTTTTTTTGGCCGAAGAATTTTTATTTCATGGCTGTTTGCAAGTTGCAACCAGTTTCCTGCCAATCTTTCAAATAAAAAATTTTACCGATTAACACATAATTGGTGTGAGTGAAGCATATTGATTTTTTTCTTTAAATAATTTTGCCAACAATGCGTGTCATGTGTACTTCAAATCGAAATGACAGTTTCATCCTTTGTTTTGATTTTCAGATACTATCGAAATACCGTAATATTACTAATAAGTTAGGCGTAGTCTGAAAACAAATCAAAATATCACAAGATATATATTTTCCGAGGAAAATAATGAAAAACTTCCGCCCATGCTTTTTACTCGCATTTTCCCATTCATACTTTGAAGTTTGCCACTATTCGTATGAAAAGCAATCTCCTAGTGAGTATGTCGTAAAGTTCAAATCAACAATAACCCTAGCAGAAAGCAAAATTTCGTTTTGAAATGTTCGCTGATTTTTTACTGTTAAGCAAATGCGCTTGCACAAAACGCTGTGCTTAAAGATAATATAAAACAACGAGTTTCATTTTTCCAATCGCGGCATGTCTCAAGCTAAAGAAGATATCGCCGTTGCGTATACAACATACTTTGTCAATCAATTCCTTGCAGAAAGCATGAGTTCAAATCCTCAACCGCAACAACAACAAAAAACAAAGAATTCATGTGTAAAACTCGTATTGCTCAGTGTTTGCTCGTATAGGCATTGCAGTTGAAATAGAATCATTAAAAAAAAATTGAACTAATGATTTTAACACGAAACAATATTTATTCAAAAAAATTTACGAGTGATTACTTCAGTATTCAAACCTTGACACTCTACCCAGCACTTTAATTCAGAATACAGTAGCTTCAAAAAAATGATGAAAAAAAAATAGCCTAAATTCCGCTGTGAAGTGCCTTAAAACACAAATACAAAACAATCTTAATCAAAGAATAAAACCAGAGACTCTCTTATTATGCCAAACTAAAAAAAGAACTTGATTTTGCCTAATGTAAAAAACATTATGTCGATTTCAGAATTATTTATCGCAACTAATCGTCCACATGGTACTTGAACCCATCAGGCCATCACTTACCAACTACCAACAAACTACACTAGCACCTTCCACTACGCTATTTCAGAACATACACAATGTTGTAGAAATTTCAGTATTAAATTTTGTGTGAGAACTAAATAGTTTGGAGCAATATTTTGTTGCACCAAAATGTTAGTACCATAAAAATTTGCAAAATAGTTATTTTCATTATGGCGAATAAATTCGCTAATTTTTAACTGATAAGTTCAAGACTCTTAGAAGCAATAAAAACCCAAAACGGACGGTTTTTCGGTCCGTCTTCCTACACCACGTGATCAACCATAATGTCTTCCTTTGCCAATGTTATACTCTATCCGTAACTAAAGAGTTTATTCGTGAAAATAAACAAGCCAATAGATTTTGCGTAACGTAAATCTTACCAAATGAAATTTCATTCTACGAAACGTAATTCTAAAAAAATAATTTCTGGAAAATAAGTTTTCGGGGAAATGTAATTATGACCAGATGAAAATTCTGGCTAGGGTAAATTCTGAAAATAAGTTTTCGAGGAAATGTAATGTCGGCCAAGTGTAAATTCAGGCAAGTGTAAACTCTGTAAAATAAGCCTTCGGGAAAATGCAATTTCGGCCAAATGTAAATTCTGGCAAGTGTAAATTCTGGAAAATAAGTTTTCGGGGAAATGTAATTTCTGGCAAGTGTAATTTCTGACAAATGAGCCTTCGGGCGAATGCAATATTTTTGGCAAGTGTACGTTCAGAAAAATGCAGTTTCTGGAAAGTGCACGTTGAGAAAAATGTCATTTCTGGCAAGTGCATGTTCAGGAAAATAAATGTAGATTTGGGATAACAAAGTTTCGGCCAAAGTTTTTGGGAAAAATTTAATTTCTGGAAGGTGTTTTTCGGGGAGGTAGAATATCAAGTCCGAAACTTCGTAATTCTTGAAGTCCGCTACCGCTAGTCCACAACCACGCAATTCTTAAAGTCCGCAACTGCATGATTATTTAACTTCAAACCGCAAAATCGCAACGAGTCAAAAAAGTCGAAAAAAAAAGTTGAAAAAGTCGAAGTAGTAAACACTTCGAAAAAAGATAACACTTAAGAGACTGTGTATCAGCTGCATATTTGAATACTCAATAAACTTTTTTCTTAACAAGTCGAGCAGGAAGTAGACACTTGACAGCAGCCCAGGACATTTTTTTTTTTAAAGTAGGATATAGTGTTTTGCTGTAGACCTTCCTAGATGCGAACTGCTCAGCAGTAGAAAAATCAAACTCCCAATCTATTGTGCCAACATTTGACACACTTAGCCAGTCGCTATCTGCAATTCCATTACCACATACCCAGAAATCAACAGTGTTTCGCGGTACACCGTTTGCGGACAAAATCCCGAAAGTGATCAAACCCCGAAGTACAAAATCCCAATTGGGACAAAATCCTGAATGGACAAAATCCCAAATAGACGAAATCCCGAATGGACAAAATCGCGAATGGGCAAAATTCAATCAATGAATCTCGCTAAGACTAAGAGAAAGAGTTGTCAGCAAGCCGTCCTATTGGAAGGCCATGTAAGCCTGAAAACTGACTGAATAATGAAAACCTGCTCCCAAAAAAGCCTCACACTAACAGTGCATAATAGGCCTATAAACTAAATAGGCCTATTAACTAACTTTATACAAAGTAATCAATCTAGTCACATCTTCACCTTTACTTTTAAACTGATTTCTTTATTTGCCTTTTACGCTTACAGCTACAAAACCGTTTTAAAATGTATCTGCGTTTTTTTCAATCGATAAACGAGGTCAATGATCGTCTCAAATTAGGGGGAATGGTGATTGATCTTCCATTATACGTTTGTTTAACTTATTTGATTGTTATGTCATGAGGACGTCACAGTTGACAAAATTTCTTGTCCACAACGTTACTGCCAACTCATCTTTATTTGATTGACGCATACAGAATGATGTAAACTGCTTTTATTTACCAAAATGTTCGCGTGAATTACATCCGTTTCCAGTTTTGAACGAAGCCGACATGCTTACATGGCCTTGTATGTTAGAACGCCTTGGTTGTCAGTAAATTCCGGGACAGACGTGGCCCGGTCCGGGACACAGGACGCCAGACGTCAATTCCGGGACGGTTGGCAACCCTAGGTGGTGGTGCTACAAGACCCTTTCCAAAAATGGGGCGCCGGGAAACTGCGGAGATCCAACAGTCGAGCCACACCCAAGGCCTAGGCCAGAAGTTAAAAATCGAGGTGGAAGAGCCAATAGTAGCTCCTCGTTGAGCTTCGAGACAGGATACTCAATGAAACGATCGAGATCCTGCCGAAGATGTCCATAGGCGCTGCTGGAAGAATTTTTTTCGATTGATCCTGCATAGATAGGAGGAGAGGAAGAGGCTGAGACCATCGCAGCTAAGGTGGGTGAGGGCAGAGCGAATAGGGCAAGACAACTTTAATGATACTAAATTTTAATGATAATAACTAACAATTTTAATGATAATACAAAAAGTTGAGTCTTCAAGTGGGGTAGAGAGTGTTTGATTATGCAAACGGCGAGGGACAGAGGACAAGGGATTGCGTGAAAAGGCAGGTAGTCTCCAGCTGTGGCCAGGGAATCAGCAACTCAATTTCAGAAAGACCAGCATCGCCTGGGACCTATTGAAAATGGACTGCATTACTGTTGGAGAGGGAGGAGGCATGAGACCAGACATTTCAAAAGGGCTTTGGTAGAAAGATACAATGGAGCCGAGTAGAGCACAGAAAGGACAGATTGGGAGTCATTGAGGAAGAGTATTAGCTAATAGCGTCAGGTCTTTAGGCGATTGTTTCACCAATCAAGTCAGTGTTGTAGGGCACGGGTTTATGCTGTTCAGCTGGAGTCTGTGAGGCTGGAAGAAAATGAATGGGAATTAGTGATGTTGCATCTTCAGCTTGTACCATACACACCAGCATCGCTAAATTCCAAAGATAAAAGAGATGGAGCCTTCGACCCACATGTAAACTGAAAATGCCGGAAGTTTAGTACAAAGATAGGAAGAGTAGGAGTCATGAGAAAATAGAATGGAGACAGAAACAAGAGAAAAGACCAAAACTGAACCAACAAGAGTGAGGATCCACGCCAAGACTCTGCCTACCTTTTAAACTGGGTCTTGCTTGAGATGTAGAGATCATCGGAGAAGCCAAGGATTTTAAATATCTGGAGCCGGAGAGGCGAGTCTCCTTAAAGAGAACAAAATAGTACCGATGCTAAGATAGATTAGAAGCTAGTTCGGCAGGATTCGCAGTAAATGGACCTTCTGCATTCTATTGGGGATGTGTATAGATTGGAGAGAACGATAAGTGTGTAGTGAGGGAGGATATGTTACGGAGAAGAAAAAAGTAGGTTGGTGTGTGATGGATGAGTAAGTGGTGTTTGTGCAGTGTTCGTCTGCGGTGGTGTTGTGGAATTCAGTGTTTGTGCAGATGGAGGATGTGAGTTTAGAAGAGAAAGGCGGTGAGGAAGAGGCGAGTCAGAGCAGAAAGGAGAGACCGAAGAGGAAGTGCTGGTACTGGCTCGCAGGCCGCAGGGAAGTGCATCTGGGTTGGGAATGGAGAGACCGGACAAGCAGGGTAAATTCAAGTCTGGATGTTTCTAGCTAACCAAAACTCTGAGGGTTATTCGGTTCAGGGAAAAGCGAGGGTAATGTATCCAATGAGGGCACTTGAAACATTACAGAGAATCCCTCCCAGCCTCACGAGCACAGATGGAGCAGCGGGATCCGGTGGGCTGTGTTTTGTGAAGTCGAGTAGATTTCGGTGAAGGACCACACGACCACGTTGAGGCGGCAGAGTTGGTGGAATGGTTAGAGTGTTGATTGGTTGCAGGCGCTGCACCACGGGGCGCATTTCGGAGCCACGCCCCCCGAATCACTGCTTGTGACCCTTCCCCCAAGCGAGAAATGGCTCCTTGCAACTAGAGATGTAAAAAAAAAGTTTTTTTTGCAATTGCTTTTTCGGCCGTGTTTTTTTTTGTTTATTTTTTGTTTTTTAGTCTTTTGATGAAACAAAATATATATACTGTGTGTTTCTAAAAAAAAAAAACACAATTTCTTCATTTTAGAATGTATTTCCACTGCAGAATTTTCAGCCGATAGTACGTCAATCGATATTTTGTTGTCATTTCAAAGCATCATTATGAATACACAATAAATAATTATTTTTAAATTTGATCAATTTCGGTTGTTGATGTAAGAAAGCACTGACATAAGGCCCGTTTGAATGCGATGTAATGCTTGTCCTTTTTGAAGCTTGTCGAATGAATTTATTTTAGCAGCAAATTCTTTTTACTGTTTTGCAATAGCTAAGGAGCATCTTTCTTTTTCACTGCAGAGCTTCTTATAGTCCTCCATTTCCTCTTTTCTAAATTTACTTTGAAGTGCACTTCTTTTGCGCAAAATAGACAGCTGCAATTATAATGTAATTCAGAGAGCTAGCGTGTTGAATGGAATACAGCAATTTTGACATTAAAATGGCAGAAAAATTCATAAGTTCAGCTAGATCAAGGGTTCACAACCTGCGGCCTTACGGCAGCGTGTAGCCGCAGAAGGATTTTTTTACGACCGTGAAATTGTACTGCAACATCTTGACGTCCTTCGTGGTCGACTCCTGGGAAGCCACGTCAACTTCCACTGGCAGTTAGGTGGCCAGAACAACCACCAACCCTGCAGCTCCAATGATATTTCACATTGTAGCTCAAGTCAATTAAGCACAGAGCTGGACAGCGCTGTTTCGAGCTTTTAGCTCTCATCGGCAGCCCTCAGCTATCTTTTCAAAGGTATTCCCAGCTGAACAAACATCTTGGCCTAACTGGCTGTTCAGCTGGGAATACCTTTGAAAAGATAGCTGAGGGCTGCCGATGAGAGCTAAAAGCTCGAAACAGCGCTGTCCAGCTCTGTGCTTAATTGACTTGAGCTACAATGTGAAATATCATTGGAGCTGCAGGGTTGGTGGTTGTTCTGGCCACCTAACTGCCAGTGGAAGTTGACATGGCTTCCCAGGAGTCGACCACGAAAGACGTCAAGATGTTGCAGTTTTGATTTCCGTGGTCACGCAGAGGGGAGTCCTTGTAGTAAGGATAGCCTATGGCTGTCCTTACTACAAGGATCCAGCGATTTTTCACTTGTTTCTAAAGTACCACAAGTGAAAAATCGTTTATTCCCTACTAACCATCTGCCTCTCTGCAAGCCATTAAGGTTTGCCAGTTAGGCCAAGATGTTTGTTCAGCTGGGAATACCTTTGAAAAGATAGCTGAGGGCTGCCGATGAGAGCTCAAAGCTCGAAACAGCGTTGTCCAGCTCTGTGCGTGAAATTGTACTTCAAAATGCACGTTGTGGCGGCCGTGCGTTGATTAAAATGTTTTGCAACGTAACTATTAAGAAATAACTGTTAGGAACAGTTACGATTTGCTAAGTGTACATTTAATTTAGACGATAATATGCTAGCGCTGTTTATTTACCAACGCGTAACTATTTGCCGCTTACACTTGGCTTAGCCGAGTCCTTTCCAAAAAGTTCCTATTCGATAGTTGCGTAACTTTCCAACGTCACGATTATTTTACCTAGTTCATTCCCGAAACTTCATTTTTGTTCATACTTCACAATTACGCTAGTTTGATTGTGTCGTCACAAGGGTACGATTCTTACGAACGAGTTAGTTTTTCTTAGATTTTTCGGGTTTGTTCCTTTTGCCTATAAATAATGTGAATATTCTTGACTTGGAGAATAGAAGTGAGAATAAGAAGTTTTTACGGCAGCATTTACTGCAATTAAATTGTAAGGCTTAAAACGTAAATTCGTAAAAAATGACCTTAACTAGTGGCGGCCGTTAGAGCATTTATGGGATGTTTAGCGGCTAGCAGTAGAGAAAAGATTGTGTATCCCTGAGTTTGATCGACAAGAATAAACCAATCTATCAATACATAGTTTCGTTTCCTTAGGTTGCGGTCTAAGGTCGTTGATCAATGTATCAATAAAAATGTTGTCAATCAATCACAAATTACAATACAAGCATGTTCTTTGATTTAACGTAAGTAAGAAATAATAAGTAACGGCACTTGCCAAATCTTTGATCGACCGCAATAAAATATCCACAGCAGTATTTCCATAGCCATTTGCGTCACAAAAATTAACGGTTGAAATTAACAGTTAAACTGCATCACTAATGACTCAGCATGACTACATTACATACATGCAAAAAACAAACAGGTAATTAAAACCCCTTTTTGAAAAATTCCTACTATAAAAGAAAAAACCCTATGTGCTGCTGTTCCAGCGCAGCTGTTTTAAAGTATGGGCATAATGTTATTTACCTTTAAGAGAACCGAACTTTAGACTTTTGACGTTGGTGCTTAAAATCGCCGCGTTTAATTGCTTTTCTGATTGTTACCAAATTCGCGTGTAATCATCAAATCACACTGTTTTCGTGGCACTTAATTGCGTGTTATTCTGCAACATGCTGGAACCGGTAATAACTTAATTTGGAAGTTTGTAAATTGTCTCCAGAATCTGTGCTCTGTGTAGTCTTCGGTTCGTTGTACATTTGGAGGCGTCATTGTCATTGGAATGGTTAGCAGCAGGACGTTGATTTCTTTTAAAGCTTCTAGTCATAATTTTAATGTATTTTAGTTAGAAGAGTGAACCTCGGTAAGTTTTTCTCTCGTCAGTTTTATTTATGCTGAAGAAAATCTTATTTCCAACAACTGGTTGTGAATTTTGACTGAAGAGGTGAAGGTCCTTACGCTCCTCGGGACACTTAGTGTTGGAAACCAGTAGCGGTTTTCCAACAGCTGCCAGCTTAGTCAATAAATATTAGTGACTGTGCTGACAGCACATAGAGAGGTTTTAACTACCTGTTTGTTTTTGTTTTTTGCATATATGTAATAAAGCCAGTAGATCCGTCAAACCTCACGATCAACCTCGAGTATGACAACATGACTGTTTCCACAAAAGAAACATTGGCCAACGCCTCCCAAACAAAGAGATTTTTACGTTTACTCGAAAAACACTTTTACATCTACTCCCTACAAAGATATACCAAACTTGCAATCAAAGCAAAATTTTATCAGAGGTTTTTACGAAACTCGACATAACTTATGCTCAGAAACAATTATCGAGCTATCAAGGAAAGCTTATCAAAACAATCAGCTGCAAAGCGAACAATTATTTCACAAGCAAAGCTATATTTTTACAACATAACCAAACGGAAAATATTGAACGGAAAATGTAACAGTGTCGTTTTGAAAAATATAACTTTAAATACAGTATAGCAAGTTGGATAACTCAGACCCAGAGAACTCAGATCTTGAAAATTGATAAGTGGATCAATTTCCCAACCCGCCTATTTCCTCTACAGTAAAACAAAGTAGTTATAGTCTCAATGGACAACTTTATTGCAAGCAAAGAAAACAGCCAATCAAAAGCATTTCGCAAGACGGGCAAAGACGGAGTAAACAGGGTCGACGGAGGAAGATGTTTTTTTTAATACATGCGTTGCCAGCGCTAGCAAATGCATCAACAAGTTAAACGTATATCTCAAAAATTTCACTGAATGAATAAAAACAAAGCAAATTGTGATTTTTAAAGCACGCACAGAAAAAAGGTATATTTTTTGTTATCTTATTAAAGCTAAAAACTGGCCACACCCAAATGACATTACAGAGACAATATTTCAGACATTGATTTCCTAAGCAGCATGGTGTGGCAGAAAAACTAAATAATTTGTTGGCATAGGCTTATTGCATGCTTTTAAATTTTCTTTATGAATACGTGGGTCGTAAGTTTATGCCCTGGGTAGTCTCCGGGCTCCCTGCTAGGTACCCTTTATCAGTAAGCGCGGCAATAACTATTCAACTTTTGAAATGGTAACTTGATACGCTTTAGATAATACGGTTTCATAAACAGGCTTAGGCGTAGCCAGGGAGGGGGCCCAGGGGGCTCGGGACCCCTCTATCAAAATACCACGAACAACAAAAAATTATTGCAACATAGCCTAATGATGTTTAGTTGCATTTTTTTTTCAGTAATTTCGCACATAACAGTAATTAACAATATAAATATTAATGACAACAAGGGATTTTCGGGGCCCCTAACTAACAACCAGGGGGCCTTTACTAACAACTAAGGGGTTCTCCGACAACCAAGGGACCCCGGGACCCCTAACTGAAAACCAGGGGGCCAATAACTGACAACCAGGGGGCCCCAGGGCTCCTAACTAACAACCAAGGGGCCCCTAACCAACAACCAGTGGGCCCATAATTGACAAACAGAGGGCCTTGGGGCCATTAACTGATTACCAGAGGATCCAGGGCCCCTGACTCACAATCAGGGGGCTCTGGGGCCCCTAACTGACAACTAGGGAGACCCGGGGCCCCTAACCAACAACCAGGGGGCCCCATAGTGCCTAACTGACAACCAGGGTCCCCAGGGCCCCTAACTAACAACCAGGGGGCCCCTAACCAACAACAAGGGGGCCCTGGAGCCCTTAACTCACAACCAGGGAGACCCAGGGCCCCTAACTAACAACCAGGGGGCCCCCTAACCGACAACTAGAGGGCCCCATGGCCACCCTAACTGACAACCAGGGGGCCCCAGAGCCCCCTAACTGACAACCAGGGGGTTCCGGGGCCCCTAATTAATGACCAGTGGGCCCTGGGGCCCCAATCAACAACCAGGGGGCCCTGGAGTTCCTAACTGACGACCAGGGGGCACCTAACTTACGACTAGAGAGCCCTAGAGCCCCTAATTGAAGACCAGGGGCCCGGGGCTCCTAACCGACAACCAAGGGGCCCCGCGGCCTCTAACTAGCAACCAGGGAGCCCCAGGTCCCCTGACTGACGACCAAGGTTCCCTGGCTAGGGGCCCCTTAATTCAAATTTTAACAATTTATATGCAAAACCTAGCTGTGAGAAATATAAGAGTTTTGACATAAAAGTTGCCACCCCAGGCCCTCATTCAACGTTATTATAAACTTAATGCTATAACACAGGCGGTAATGCAAACCCCCAACTGAAATACTGCCAATGATAAATATAAAGAGAGCATAGCCAGTATGTTGTCCCTGTCCGGAATTGCAGTTTTTTTAATTTAGGATTTAAGCGTACAAAAGTAAGCAATAATGATAAGGACCACATGTCCACGTCATAATAATCTCATGCAATTCTTGGACGTTTCAAAAAACTGTCAAGTGACTTGACTCGAGTCTTCCTCGTTTTGGAAAAAAGTTATTTTAAATTTGCTTAAAACGTTTTTTTTTATGAAAGAATTTATTAGGGGAGCGATCTTGCCTCAAAATCATTGGCGTAGCCAGGGGGTGGCCGAGGGGACCCGAGCCCCCTTAATCAAAATGCCACCAATGACAAAAATTTGTCAAAAAAACCTTGTTTCTTCATTTTTAGTTTCTTTTAGCATCTTTGCGTACATCAGTACACGCGTACAACAGTAATTAACAATAAATAATATTGACGACCAAGGAGCCCGGCGCACCCCCTTATTTCAATTTTTTCCTACCAATTTAAACGTATAACCAGGGTGAAATCAAACGTTTTTGTCCAAAAACTTGCTACCTCAAGCCTTCATTTAAACTTTTTATGAACTTAATACAGTAACTAGCGCCGTATTTGCCATATGGCTCAGTGCCAGGGCCCAACCCTTAGATAGTAGGACTTTTTTTGGTCTTCATTTATATTTGGCAGGAAGATGTTGCAAAAATCCCCTAAGTGCCAGGAGCCCTGCGCCATGTAAATTCGGCCCGGGAATAACATGTTTAGTAAGCGTAACCATCTATTGTAGCATTTTTCAATAACGATTAACCTCCACCTCGCCAGTTTTTACGCACAAAATACTTTTAAAAAAATAGCCAGGGAAAATGCTCACTGAACAAACTACTGAATTTCAATTGAAGGGGCCTGGGTTCTTTGGCCGTACATGTACTCCTATAACTGATAAACTCCATGACTAAACAAAAATCTCTAAGGAAAATCTTTGAGAGGATTATTATTTACTGCTAATGTATTGCAGGAGGCAATGTGCCTTACTTCTCCCTATAGACCAAATCACTTACAATTATAATTTTACACCATAATGCAAGATTTTAAACGTGTTTTGGGATTTAATTGCAGAAGGAGGATTGAACAACTAAATTTTTTCGATTGGCTTTGAAATGTTAAAATCTAGTTCTTTGAAATGGCTCTGAACTCGTGCGAAACGTGATCCAAGGTGATTTAAATAGCTTTTTTTTCCAAAAACTTACAAAAATCGCCCAGCGGCCGGGGGCTTTGCTCCCAGACCCCCATAGCCTCCAACGGCTGGGGGCTCCGCCCCCAGACCCCTTCTGTGATACGTTTCAGTACAATAGCTTACTCAACACGTCTCCTAAGTTAAACATTTTACACTTTTTAACAATTTGTTTTTGTCCTCTCCCTTTATCAAAATCCTAGTTAAGTGCCATCAGGCTACGGCTTCAGATCTTCCATTCTACGATATCTTTGCCCCACAAAAAGCTCCTTTTTCGAAAATTTCTGATGACGTCATTGCAAGTGATTTGTGGTTTGGGCTCCCCCCAATCAAAAATTCTGGCTATACCTATGTAAACAGGTGTATATAAAACGAACTTTCGACCTTATATGCTGGCGACGACAGGAAATCCTCCACAAGTCATAATTTTTACAGTGTAAGTTGGTTAGTTTGGTACAGTACTGAATAGTAAGTTTTATAGTGTACAATACAGGTACTAGGCCTGTCTAGCAGCCCGAAATAGCCTAGTCAAGCGATACAATCTAGCATTACAATACTTCATACAAAACTGTTCATTTATGTTCACTCAAGTTTTGGCAAAGAGGTTGATTTGGAATACCAGAGGATTGAAAGTATCAGCAACTTCGCAGCATCAATTGACACATTTAAAGTTTTTTATTTGACAGTAAAACATATTGTAATAAAAATCGAACGTTTTCGGCCTAAAGCAGTTAAGCCCTCTTCAAGATAACATATCTGAATAAAAATAATTTTACATATGGTTATAGGTAATTACAAGGCATTTATTACAATTAAAATCAGTTTGTGATGTAATACTACCAAAAACTCACAAAAATTTTTAGTGAGTTAATTCATAACAATTTAGCAATGCAGCAGTAAGCAGGGGTATTTTTGTGGCTAGTTAAAAGTCAGACAATCAAGAAAAATGAAGCGAAAAATGGCAAGACAAACAAGTTTAAGGTAAGAACTGAACAATAATGCGTACCAGAATAACACTAAAAAATACTAAGTGAAAATGAGGCCCCTTTAGCATATAACTGTTTGTTTAACTTTGGATTCAGCTTTTTAATTAATAAAGCTTCTTGAATTTTTGTACCATACTCAGTGACACACTTTTTAAGAATTTTGAAAGATTCCACTGAATGTTTCATGGAAGAGCATTTGTCACAATCGTATAAATGGTCTTTGATAGCACTTTTTGTATTAATATCAGCTAGATTTAGATGCTCCCGTGCTCGAGTTCAAAGGTGTCGCGAACTCATGCCCACATAGGACAAATTCGTGTCACACGAACATAAAAATTGATATACGACATTGGATCTCAGAGTGATGGGAGCAGCTGACTTCAGCTGAAAATAACGGCCAACTTTGTATGTTGTATAAATTGCATAAATCTCAACGCCAAATTTGCATTTAACCAGCGCAGAAAGTTGTTTAACGAATCGCTTAGAAGCTGCACCAACGTACGGGACCTTAACAAAATGTTTATCACTATCATCATCACACTTGGTAGTAACACATGAAAGTGAATCAAGAAACTGCTTTAGTATTTTGTTAAAGAAATTATTAGTGTAATTATTAGCAAGAAATAGTGATCGTAATTTATTTACTTCCGCAAAAAATAAATTATCGTTAGAGCAAATCAATTTAGCACGGTGTAGCATACACATAATGAGACCAGATTTCCACTTTAAAGGACAAATAGTATCAAAATTCAAAAATAGGCTAGTGCTAGTTGGCTTTCGCCATACCCAAGTATCTACGTCCTGCTCATTAACTTCAATATCCACATCCAAAAATTGCAAGGTGTGTGCAGACTTTTCTACAGTAAACTATAAATTTGTATGTTGAGTATTAAGTATGTTTAAAAAAAGAATCACATTTTTTCTCATCATCGAAAACGGCAAACACATCGTCCACGTAACGAAGATACATTATAGAATGAGTTTGCTGTTTTCGTTACGTGGACGATGTGTTTGCCGTTTTCGATGATGAGAAAAAATGTGATTCTTTTTTTAAACATACTTAATACTCAACATACAAATTTACAGTTTACTGTAGAAAAGTCTGCACACACCTTGCAATTTTTGGATGTGGATATTGAAGTTAATGAGCAGGACGTAGATACTTGGGTATGGCGAAAGCCAACTAGCACTGGCCTATTTTTGAATTTTGATACTATTTGTCCTTTAAAGTGGAAATCTGGTCTCATTATGTGTATGCTACACCGTGCTAAATTGATTTGCTCTAACGATAATTTATTTTTTGCGGAAGTAAATAAATTACGATCACTATTTCTTGCTGATAATTACACTAATAATTTCTTTAACAAAATACTAAAGCAGTTTCTTGATTCACTTTCATGTGTTACTACCAAGTGTGATGATGATAGTGATAAACATTTTGTTAAGGTCCCGTACGTTGGTGCAGCTTCTAAGCGATTCGTTAAACAACTTTCTGCGCTGGTTAAATGCAAATTTGGCGTTGAGATTTATGCAATTTATACAACATACAAAGTTGGCCGTTATTTTCAGCTGAAGTCAGCTGCTCCCATCACTCTGAGATCCAATGTCGTATATCAATTTTTATGTTCGTGTGACACGAATTTGTCCTATGTGGGCATGAGTTCGCGACACCTTTGAACTCGAGCACGGGAGCATCTAAATCTAGCTGATATTAATACAAAAAGTGCTATCAAAGACCATTTATACGATTGTGACAAATGCTCTTCCATGAAACATTCAGTGGAATCTTTCAAAATTCTTAAAAAGTGTGTCACTGAGACTGAGTATGATACTAAAATTCAAGAAGCTTTATTAATTAAAAAGCTGAATCCAAAGTTAAACAAACAGTTATATGCTAAAGGGGCCTCATTTTCACCTAGTATTTTTTAGTGTTATTCTGGTACGCATTATTGTTCAGTTCTTACCTTAAACTTGTTTGTCTTGCCATTTTTCGCTTCATTTTTCTTGATTGTCTGACTTTTAACTAGCCACAAAAATACCCCTGCTTACTGCTGCATTGCTAAATTGTTATGAATTAACTCACTAAAAATTTTTGTGAGTTTTTGGTAGTATTACATCACAAACTGATTTTAATTGTAATAAATGCCTTGTAATTACCTATAACCATATGTAAAATTATTTTTATTCAGATATGTTATCCCGAAGAGGGCTTAACTGCTTTAGGCCGAAAACGTTCGATTTTTATTACAATATGTTTTACTGTCAAATAAAAAACTTTAAATGTGTCAATTGATGCTGCGAAGTTGCTGATACTTTCAATCTTATGTTCACTAATGAGCTAATCAACCGAAGCCCAAGCACTGATGCAGCAAACATAAACCAAAAGTTAAGTCTAAACTTTTATTGAAAATAGCCATAAAAACTGAGAGCTCGTCGAGGTGCTTTGAACAGTAGGCAACGAAACTTGGTGCATTAAATCCAAAAGTGAACAGGTATAAGTTAGCAATACGTACTATAAGCCATCGCTACAAAACATCAAATTTGCAGTTCTTTATTGGGGTGAATTTTCTTTCTTCACTTGTGGAAAAACTTCTAAAACGTTATTGGCTAGCCCAGACAACATTAGGCCTATTCTCAATATTACCAAGTTTACGTGAACCCTCTCAATACAAATCCAAGAGCAGCAATGTTTTCATTACCCTTGTTTATTTTTTATCATGCCTATAATTGTACTTAAATTAAAAACTAGTCAGTAGTTTGAAAATTAATATGCCTGGAGGAAAGAAACTCGCTGCGGGTAAATTATTTGAAGATGTGTCAACTTTAGATACCAAAGTTCCAAGAGTGCAGTGTAAGTTTTGTCAAAGCAGTGTAGTCAAAAATGGTTCAAGAATGAAAACTCATGCTGAGAAACGCATCTCCTGTCCTAAATTGGTCAAAGACAAATATCTAGCTTTCATCCACCAGCACAACAGAAAACGACAGTGATGAAGCAAGTGAAATTGAAAATTGGCTGTTTGATTGACAAAATGTCCACAAGCGAACAAGAAAAATTAAATGCATTGCTAGCGCGTGCTATGTATGCTAGTGGCACACCATTTTGCATGGTTGAAAATTCACATTGGCAAGCTTTCTTTAATGTTATCAGACCAGCTTACGTAGTGCCGAGTAGATATGAAGTGTGAGAGCCCTTACTAGTTTCAAAGTACGAAAAAACTCGAGAAGAAGTGTTGATAAAAGTTGCTGAAAGTGATGCAGTAGCAATAATGTGCGACGGATGGAGCAACTTTCGACATGAACCAATTATCAACTTCTTGCTAAGTGTGCCTCAGTGTTTTTTGGAAATCGATTCATACTGAGATGCAAAGCCATACTGGAGAATATATAACAGAGGCAGTTTCAGGTGTCATTGACAAAGTCAAACAAGAATGCGGCAAAATGCGTATAGCTTTGGTAACAGATAATGCAAGAAACATGAAAAAACCTTGGAAACTGATGGGGGAAAAGTATTCGGAACTAAATTATTATGGCTGTACTGTTCATAGCATGAATTTAATTTTTTGGTGATCCAATGAAATTGGAGACATTAAAGAAAGTTAAACATCAGGCCTAACAAATCGTCAAAGAATTGAAAAGCAAGCACATGCTGGTGGATTACTGAAAAGTATGCAGAAAGCTGAAAAAGTTAATATTACTATGAAACTGCCGTTCAAGACAAGATGGGGATCTGTGGTCACTTGTTTGAAGAGTGTACAAAAAAATAAGGTCCTCTTACAAAAGCTTGCTGTATCGGAAATATCAGAAAAAAGCACCTTGGCGAAAGAAGTGAAAAAGACGATTTTAGATGATGATTTTTGGAACGTCAATGAAGCAGTAGTAAATTTACTGAAACCATTGTCTTTAGCAATCACTCAATTGGAAGCAGACGATCCAAATTTGACTGAAGTGTACAAACTTTACTCGAACGTTCGATGTGACATCAGGGACAACCTTCAGTCGGTTCCTTTTTTCTTTTCAAGAGCAAGAGAAGATTGCAACCATTTTTGCTGAAAGAGAAGAATTTTGCATTAAAATCATTCGTAAGGCGGCCTATTTTTTTGATCCTCGTCAGCATGGAATGCTGCTCTGCGATGAGGAAAAAGTTGCAGCGATCGAATTTATATGCGGCCTTGCTGAAACTTTTTCCTCTTGTGAGTTACTGACTGTAGATTAATGAAAAGTTCATCAAGATTGCGTTCTGTATTCAGCAAAGGATAGGTTCTATGCTATGCCGTTTTGTGGAAAAATATTGCAAACATTTCTTCAGTTTCTTGGTGGAACGGTTATTGTACCAACCAAGAATTGAGTAAGATTGCTGGTAGACTTTTAAAATTACCATCGACTACTGCAGCTGTAGAGCGATCTTTTGCTGCTACAGCAACATTCACACAGCCAAACGCAACCGATTGCCAATGACAGAGCATCAAAACCTGTATTTGTTTCTCAAAACATGCAGCGCACTACTGGTCAGCAATCTAATCATTCAAGTCAAGCCGCCCACACATCGATGACCAGCGACTCGTAGAAAAGTGTTCATGTTCTAATTGCTGAAGATGCAATCGAGATGGAAAGCGGCAGTGATAAATAGTCTGCAGTCGGTGTTTTGAAAGCCAATGAACTCATTAATTTGAACTGTTCGGACACTATCGATAGCGAAAGTTAAATCTCAAGCGTATGGTAAAACTTTCAAGTGTATGGTTTTCAAATTTTCTAAAAGACATTTGCTGTAGAACTATTTGAACTTTTAATTCACCAACTTGCTAAAGAAAGCTCGGTTTTTATGTAGTGGCTTGTTGAAGCACGTTTCATGTGCAGCTCGAAATACCAAAAATATCATAACAATGGTGAAATAATTGCAAAAAATGTTAAGATGCAGATGTTCCTGAATTGCTTATATTCACGATTGCTTTCCACCAACGCTTAGCTGCACCAATGTAATTGAATGACTTAGACTTAGAATTGCTTTCCAGTTTCCACCAATTCTTAGCCGCACCAATGTAACTTAGGGACATTTTTATTGGTGAAATCTAGTCTGATTGGCAATAGCTTAGTAAGTAAATGCCAGAGACAAAAAGATAATGTTAGGGATGGACCAGAAATATTCTAATCTAAACAATACAACATATGCATGTTAAAGATAAAGTTTTGTTTCAAAAAAACTGAAGTTGTAGGAGTAAAGCTTTAAATTTTAAACATTTTTGAACATCTGAAGGTTTTCCAATTATATCAGCGTTTGCAATTCTATGAAATATTTGTCCTTTATTTACATAGTACACTGTTCATAATTTTGTATTATTATGCTATGCGTTCTCTTTCTAATACTGTACTCAGCATTGAAAACTGTTGCTGCAGTAGGCCTAACTGATATTGATCGTTGCGATGTTTGCAAATGTTAAGCTGTTTTTGTTATCGCACTGACAAGAAAGGCTTTGTTTTCAATTGCTCTACTAAATTCGTTAAATAGATGTGTTGTTTAAGGGTATCACGGTGCGTAAAGCTTCACGACCAAGCGAAAACAGAACAACTATTAATGCTTTAGAGTTTCTCAAGTGAAACATTTCACTCGTGCTGCTACAATATAGAAAGAAAGATTCACGCAGCATGTATAATAATCTAACATGATGGACTTTACACTTCCATAAAGCTCGAGCAAGAAGCAATAATTTAGAAAGCTATGATTGGCGTTTCAACATGTTTTAGGTCAGGGTTTCCCAAACTTTTTTGTTCGCGACCCTTTTTAATCTTCCAAAAATTTCCGCGACCCTTCACGGTTAAAGCAATAAACACTGTGAGTTGTGTATTTGTGGTAATTATTCAATGGAAAAAAACAATAACACGGCACTGGTACTCAATGCGTACAAAACGCAAACACATTTGCAAACACCTTGTTTGCACTTGCCTTTAACGCTGCTTCAACATTATCTGTAGTACGTTTATTAGCGTTAGCGTGCGACTTTTTTTGACCAGCATCCATTGATTAGAATTTAAACAGTTGTAGTAGTATGGTAGTTATAGCTCTACTCAACTAAATATATATTACGCTATTATACTAAACTACCGTTACTACAGCAAGGCGCGCAGCCAGAATTCTGCAATTGGGGGGCTGTTACGATGGTTTGGGGGCGGAGCCCCCAGCGCTCGAAAATTTTGTATTTTTGTGGCAAAAATAACCTAATTTTAGACCTATTTTGATAAAAATTAAGTTATTTAAAACATGGCATAAAAATTTGCAGTGCGAAAACATGTTTATACCAGTTGCATAAATGTGCTAAGTGGTAGGTAGCTAATGCTAGAATTTCAGTTCTCTTTTTGCAAGCTGATAAATCATAAAATCCTACACCGGTTGTTCAATAAAACTTTCAAAGAATAATTTATTTCGCCTATGTTTATAGAAAAAGATATAATTAAAAGTGCTGAGGGAAAGAAGTTTGAGAGAAGTGATTGGTAATTAACTAATACTGAATAGCCCCCCCCCCTAATTTCTGAGCTTATATTCTTTGATGTAACCTATGTTAAGCATTTTTCAAAAAGAGATCAAATTTAAATACCCATTTTGGGCTGTGTTTCAAAGTTTGTTTTTTTTATTTATGAGTTTTATTTTTCACAAATTAGCCTCCCTCCCCCCTACATAAACGTTTGAAAACATGCTTTAAATTATTTTTTAGTCTATTCCAGTGCAAAAAAACAGTTTCAGAATTGCTAAAGCGTGGTATTTTCCTTAGTGTGCATTTTCTCCGGCAGGCCAATAGGGGGCTGAAGCCCCCTTCCCCCCTGCCCTCCTGGCCAAGCTACTGACTACAGCACTAAACAAGCAATGAATTTGGTCTGCATAGTTCTATTTTGTCATAAACCAAAGTGACAAAACAAATCAAGTTAGGCATCCAGCTGTGCTACGTGATACGAATGGGGAAAAATCTAACTGCTGTGTTTTATATAATTGGGATTGTTCAACAAAGTCTCACTATTTAACAGCGCCTATTTAAGTAGATTCTACGACTAAGTTAAGAATGACGTTTTGCAGAATCGCACGAGTTTTTAACAACAGTCAGGGGTAACTGAGAGTATACCAATTTTACACTTCCTTTAAAAATTAGTATACTCTTTGCGGCCCCTGAAGACTCTTATGCGATCCTTGGGGGTTCGCGACCCCCAGTTTAAGAAGTCCTGTTTTAGGTAGTGCAGAATTTTTGATCTTCAGTTAGAGATGGCAACAGCGCAGCGTACGCGGCCGCGCGTTGTTGTTGGTGCGCCGCGCAGCGTGGCAACCTAAATCTGTATTCCGTCACAGCGCAGCGTCGTGTACTATAATTTTTTACATTTTTTACTATTATTGCTGGTGAATTATTTCTTTATGTGCAGCAATAATTAGTCATGATTTAACTGTGATATGAGTTGAATACAGTAACAATACCATATTGCGGCAACACATACGGTTAGGCTACTAAAACAGTAAAAGGTGCCTTCGGTTCAACTTTTTTTTTTCAGAATTCGGAGCATCCTAAAATAGGCTATTTTGGCTTCAACAAACTTAGTTTTGATTGGCTGAACATGTTTTTTTGACACCAACAAAAATATTTTGCTTTTGGTCGGCTTGGCTGGGAAAAGTTTAGGACGTTTGGTGAGAAAATGAAACAAAAACAGACAAAAAAAAATGTAGATGAAACAGGTTTGTGGGAATCAATCATCAAAGCAAAGGCACATAGCCTAGCCACATACCTACCTTGTATGCAGTAGGCCTGTGGTCCTATTGGTACAAGCCCAAGACTAGATAACAGTTTCTATAGCACATGCGCTTGCATTTCAAGATGACATAGTTAGTTCAGTGTAGCCTATTCGTCAACAGATCATGGCATCTATCCTATATGTCTGTAGCCTATCTGGCATGTGGTAGAGTTGGAAGACTAGGCTATACAAAGTTGCAATGACAGAATAGCCTACGTAGTAGCAGGTGATTAGAGGGTTCCAGGTTCATGGATAAGTAAGCTATCGGTAGTTTACCCAATATTGAATACCCATATATTGGCTAATGTTGGGAGGCAGCAAAGTTGTGCTTATCAAGTTAGACAATTAAATATGAGTGCAGTAACTTATGACAGCATGCAGAGCACATGATATACCAGTATTTGGGCTATTGGTTAAGGATTAGTACAGTAGTTGCATGAATCATCAGGTTGACTGGTACATTGTTTTTGATTGCCAAAGCATGGTGCAGAAATGAGAAAAACTGATAGAAAACACACACAAGGCAGATAAAAGCAGTATAATTAGAATGACTGACCTCGCTTTGTGTGTTCTTGTGTTTTTACTCGGCCATTTTCAATGTTAACGAGTGAGAAGTTTCAGACTTTTACTTATAACTCGAGAACAGTTTGGTCTAGCTGTATGAAATTTTAACAGCAGTTTGAGATTAATAAGTTTTATGCTTGTGCGAAATTTCGAGGCAATGAGTCACGTGACTTCAATTTTAGAACCCGAAAACCACCTCAAAAGTTTGGTGTGAAAAATGGTCTTATTCAAAAACGGCATAAATACGGCAAAAAATATTTCACAGGGTTATTATATGTCTTAAGATACCCTTTCATCCCTACCAACCCACTTTTGGCCACGATGAGTTTTCTTTCTTTTTTTTACTTTCTAAATTTTGTGCACTCTTCTTCTCCTAAACCACAACACATCGGAATCTAATTTTTGTGTAAAGTTGTTAAGCTGCAAAGGCAATTTTGTCTCTCAAAATTTTTTGGGGCCACTCCTCCAGAAACCCCCCAATACGGGGCCCAAAAAATTAATTTTTGATTGCTCAAGCTAGGGCAATTGGTTTTTTTTATATCAGTAGATATTTAAGCAAAAAATGTTTTGACATAGTTCGGGGGTAACCCCCCAGGGGCCCCCAAATGGACCTCCCAAAAATAAATTTTTTGAATGGTTCAAGCTGGGGCATTAGTTTTTTTTTTATATCAGCAAAAGTTTAAAAGACAAAAATTTTGACACGGTTTGAGAGAGCCACCCCTCGAAAAACCGTCCAAAATGATGCCCCAAAAATCAATTTTTTTATATGACGTAAGCTAGTGAGCTAATTTTGTTCTGATGTTTGTGGAAATTTTAAGAATCGATAACTTGCAGTGCGGTGTGGCGTGAACTTAGTTGTGTTTGGATGCGGTGCGGTGCAGCATGTGGACAAGGTTTGCGAACACAGCGCAGCACGCGGATGCATTTTTTGTTATCCGCGCCATCTTTATTTTCGGTAAAGACAACTTCATATTCTCTCGTTAAATTTTTTTTGGCTGAACTCTTCTGTTACGAATTGCATTACCGCTTAGTGCTCAATGCATTCCAAATCAGACAAGAGATTGTTACCGAGGAAGTCTGTACGACTCTGAAAAGCTTCCGACGAGAAGGAAATATGGTTGGTGTGGTAAAATACGTGGAAAAAAATTAATACTTACTGTCTAGGATTGGTTAGCTTACAATTAAAACAGTGGAGTGCCTTCCATGAAATCGATGGAACAGTAATAATTTAGTTATTAATCTAGGAGCTTGACGATTTATAATAGCTATGTGCACATAATAACGCATTGCAGAACACAACGCTTTGGTCATCTTTTGGCTTTTGTCTACAATTGCGGTGGTAAATCTGCGCTGCTATACCTACACATGAGGCAGAACCTTGATTTAGCAAAAAAACATGTTTTTTTTTTAATTTTTGTATACTCTTTAGTTTACAAAAATAAAAAACATGTTTTTTTAGATGCTGTGTTTTTTTCAATAAAAAACAAGATTAAAAAAAAACATTTACAGTACATCTCTACTTGTAACATCCAAGCCCTGAAATTATAGAGAAATTGATGTAGACTAAAAATAAAACCTAACTTTTACAGAAATTACATTGGAATAAAACTGATGACGATGTATTAATTTAGTATTTTTACGGCGAAGTAATGTATCACCCAAATTTTGCCCCAAAACAGGTTACCACAAACGTTCTTCTGCAAAACAGCTAGACAGATCGAGTGAACGTGCTTCAAGTAGTCTAACAGTACTGTAGTTATTATTCTTGATAAAATGTCGGTCTATTTAGTTCACAAAACGTGCAACATCCCAAAAAAATGTTTGCCCTCCAAACACCAGAGGTAGAGTCGAGGACACAAGGCTTGAGGCCAAGGCAAAGGACACAAAAAAATCCGAGGCCAAGGACAGCCCTTCCGAGGACAGACCCTCTCGAGGCCAAGGACAAGAATGCCCGAGGCTAAGGCCAAGGACCAAGGACACAGCCGCAAGTGTTCTCCAAAAAAAAGGCTTTCAAAAAAAGTTTTTCAGGGAATATCCAATTCATAGGCGTACCCAAAATTTTTGATTGGGGGGGCCAAATCACAAATAACATGCATTGACGTCATCAAAAATTTTCAAAAGAGGAAGTTTTTGTTGGACAAAGATATCGTATTGTGGAAGATCTGAAATCGTTGCCTATTGGCACTTAACCAGGATTTTGCAAAAAGAGAGGGCTTAAACTAATAGTTGAAAAGTGCAAATACCTAACTTTGGAGAAGTGTTGAAAAAGCTTATGTAACTCAAACGTATCGCAGACGGGTCTGGGAAAAGGACCGCTGGGAGATTTTTGTAATTTTTTGGAAAAAAAAGCTATTTTAATGCCATTAAATAACATTTCGCAGGTATTCAGAGCCATTTGAAAGCACTAGATTTTTGAAATTTGAAAGCCAATGGAAAAAATTAAATTGCTTAATGCTCCTTTGACTTGCAATTTAAGTCCAAAACACGTTTAACAGCTTGCAATTTTGAATTAAATTTTAATTGTAAGTGATTTGGTCCAGGTAAGGGGAAGTAAGGTGCTTTGTCTCTGGCTACATTTTAGCAGTAAATAATAATCCACTCGAAAATTTTCCTTAGAAATTTTTGTTTTGTCATGAAAATAACCAGTTATAGGAGCATATGTTCGGCCAGGGGGCCCAGGCCCCCTCAGTTGAAGTCAATGATTTGTTCAATCAGCATTTTCCATGGCTAATTTTTTTTAAAGAATTTTGTGCGCAAAAACTGGAAGTTGGAGGTAAATTACTGAATTGGTATTGAAAAATGGTACAATAGATGATTACGCCTACTAACCATGTTATTGCCGGGCCGGATTTACATCGCGATGGGCCCCTGGCACTTTGGGAATTTTTGCAAGGTCTCTCTGCAAAATATAGGGGAAGACCAAACAAAGTTTTACGATTTGAGCGCGGGGCCCCTAGCTGGTACTGCGCCATATGACAGTAAATCCGGTCCTGGTTAATGCATTAAGTTCATAAAAAGGCTATAGAAGCGTCTGAAATAGCAACTTTTAAGACAAAAACTCTCCATTTCTTCCAGGTTATACGTTTAAATTGGCTGGCAAAAATTGAATCGAGGGGAGCCCGGGGCCCCTGGTCTTCCATATTGTTGTTAGTTACTGTTGCAAGTGAAAAATGCTAAAAAGAAACTGAAGAAAGAGTAGGCTTTTTTGGCACATTTTTGTCATTCGTAAAATTTCAATTGGGGGGGGGGTGGGTTCCTTGATCTCCCCCCTTATCCCTTGGCTACGCCTATGCTCCAATTGAGAAAAACGAAAAAGGTGTTTGCAAATTTTCCGCGAAGTTTCTGGCGTTTTCCAACAAAATTTCAACGGCTAAAAAAATAGCGCTGTCCTCAAGCCGAGGACATCGTCAAGCCGAGGACGTCCTCGAGGACTCACCTCTGCCGGCACTACTCTGGCGCGGGGCACTATACTCTGGCGCCAGGCCTGGTTGGTTGGAGTTGTCCGGCTCTTTTCGGTGGATGAGAGCATGGTGCAACGGAAATGCTAACCACAAAACCCAGTTATGATGGAGAGCCTGGGAGATAAAAATGGCAACTCCGTGCAGCTCAATAGAGTAAAAACATCATTGCCACACAGGCGACCACTGCTTATGGATATCTATTGGTCGTCTCTTACGACCCGCTGAGTCGGTACTTTGGCGCTTTACTCTTCTGCCCTTAATATAGGAAGGGTTGTTGTATCGACTTTGTAATCGATAGACTAAAATTTAACTCATGGTCATTGATCAGGTTATGTTCAAGACTTCAAAAACACTATTTTGCATTTGCAGCTATCCTGATTAGAACTCGCCGTTCACGGGGGCAGTGCGAAAGAATTGATGTAGTTTTGTTACTGTTGTCGATGTTTTTCAAATGTAATGAATAGCGGGTGGAACTCCGAAAATAGCAAACAGAATAAGCAGTGAAAAACAAATGCTTCCTATAAGCATCACTGCTGACAAAAATTAACAAATAAAATTTACGATTGGGTTACATTATACTGTATATTTATGTGTTTGCAAAGTGCTTGGTTTACGCAAATCACAAGCATGTGGCCCATCACGTTTTGAGCACTGCTGTTGAAACCGCTTCTGTCCAAGACCGGAGATTGGTCTTGTGGAAGGAGCAAGTGGCAAAAGGAGAATATTCATTCCTCTGGAATTGACAGTAACACTGCTGTTGAAACTGGTAACAACAGTGATCTCTTTGTTTGATCGTGAACTTTTAAAAAATATTGCAACGTGGAGTAGTAGATTAGAACGGTATTTCTTAACCTTTCTTCCACTAAATAACGTTATCATCAATGCGAACAAGTGCTTCATAACTAGGGGTAGTAGCTAACTGTATTGAGGGAACACGTCTTGTCGGCTCGGACATTATCGGCGTGGTCTTTTTCCAGTAAGAGCGTTACTCGTTAGGGTTTATGGCCTATTTTGGGTTAGGTTTAGGTATAGGGTTAGGCCGAAAAAGTCAGTGCTGAAACTGGCGGGCGGAAAATTCGTGCACCTGTATCAATGCCGATTCTGCTACTATGCAATTTCGGTACGTTATTGTTTGTCATCAATAACCGTACACCAACGTGTTAAGTCTTCACATTTTTGGTGTTTATTTTCGACAGTTTGCTTTGTCAGACTTCGTAAACTTTGAAGCAGCATTTTAAAAAATGTGTAAGCACTCGAATTAGAGCTGCTGAAAAGTTGCAAATGTGATTAGGAAAGCATAGTATTTCTATTATGAGGTAATTCATTCATTCATTCTTTTTTTATTCTTGACCACCACAACAATAGCAAATGCATGGTAACACAACAATAACACGTAGAGTCAGGAAAAGGAAGTAGCGACACAACGTCAGACGTTAAGACATGCAGAGGATACTGAACACAAAAAAGCGATTTTTATTTGCATGGTTGCTACACCTGTCACACCAGCTCAAAGTACATTGTAAGCCTAATCAATCACAAACATCAACATACACGCAGGCACACAAGATGGAAGTAAAACTAACGACTGGAGTAGTTGTTCGAATGATTGATAAAAAGAAAAGAGAGGGACAGTGACCAGTGCAAGGCCAGGCACGGTTACGTAGGTGGTCAACGGGTGGCGCAACCGGCCCAAAACTATGTTTAGCTCAGCGGAGCATGGTGAGGAAAGAAAAACCACCCTGAAAATGAAACCTCACCGGGTCCAGAAACCCTTTCAAGTAGCAGCTGGTCATAGCATCAAGACAATAACAATTTTGCAATCGATACATATGCATCAAAACAATTATACACAACATATAGCAATATGAGACACACCATCCACATTGCGTCTAAATAATTAGCTGGTACAAAGTACCAAACTTGTGATCTCTCCGATATCTTAGTCAGAACGAAGGTATACCCACGAGAGGAACTAAATTTGTGTCTATGCAATGTTGATAATGTGTATCTCACATTAGTTAAGGTAGAGTCCGGTGATACTCAACTTAAACGGCAATGGCTTTAGTCACCTTGCTGTGCGATGTATTGGAATTCACCGGCAAGCAGTTAATTGCCTATTTATCATGAAAGCAGTTTTTAAGTTTTAGTAAAATTATTACCAAGTCATCAGGTTTTGTACTAAGTTTTAGCACCCCAGGACTCTACCAAGGCGTTCAAGCAGTAGTCAGAAATAGTAACGTAATAACAAAAAAAAAGACACAGCCAAAAAAAAAAAAAAAAAAAAAACGAGAAAGTAAGCTACAACAAACGACAGATAACGAAAACAAGTAAGGACAATAGCTGCTATTTTTACAAGCGGAGCAATAAGATTATGGTAAGAAATGGATAAATGACAATCTTTTCATAAGGTATAATTAAACATGCCCAAGCAAAATGTTATGTATGTGATGGTTGTGCAATTAGTGCTAATCAAATTGGCAGTGCAATTAGCAGAATTACTTATAGTAATTTTCATTACTATAAGTAATTCTGCTAATTGCACTGCCAATTTGATTAGCGGTGTGTTTTGTTTCATCGAGTACGTTAATTACAAAATTCGAATCCTATTCAATTGTGTGGAATCTACGACAAATCCTTTATAATTAATTCTATAGTTTGAAATTTAAAATTCAAATGCATTTCAAGAAACTAACAAAACGAATTCCGATCACTAGTCGAGTGGATAGAGCGTCTACAACTGAAACGATAGACATGGGTTCGATTCCCACTTAGGTAAAACCAAAGACTATAAAAATGGGTAATCACAGTTTTCCTGCCTGACGTTCAGCATTAGATGCTGATGACTCCGTGCTTCTCTGTGCAGATAAAAACTTAGAATACTTCAAAAAAAATGTGAAAATGAATTTTGCAAAATTAAACACTGGATAAGGCTAAATAAACTTACCCTCAATTACAGCAAGACCAATTTAGTTTTATTTCCTGGTATGAAAAACAAAACCAATTGTGATGACAATTTTTGTGTAAATACTAACAACGGACCTATTTCTCCCATAAGTGTCATAAAATACCTGGGGGGTTTTATAGATCACAAATTAACTTGGAAAAACCACATACAATATGTTGAAGAAAAATTATGTTCAGCCAGAGGTATTCTAAGTAAGCTTAGGTATTATGCTTCTTGATCGGTTTTACGAAGTGTATATTTTGGCATAGCTTACCCTCATCTGCGCTACGGAATCACATCGTGGGGAAACTCTGCCTCCAAAAACATCACCAAAGTCCAAATCCAACAAAACCTTATTCTGAAAATTATGACCAAAACTTCTTTTTTTAAAAACAAGACTTTCACCAATTTATCGCCAATTAAATTTTTTGAATTTTAGTAGCATTTTTGAACTAACTTAGAGGTTATAAATTTGTATATAAATTCAAAAAGAAAACTCTTCCAATATTGTTCTACAATTACTTCCGGCCCGCTTCCCAAACACACAGTTACCCAACTAGATTTGGTTTGGATCTTAACTAGACTGAATGCCTTGCAAAAAAACAAGCACTCAACGATCTATTTGTTATAAAGGATACAAAATTTGGAATAAACTCCCTATTGAAGTTAAAAGTAATTATCGTCTGACCTTCAAAAATTTTTGTAAAAAAATAAAAACATACCTTCGAAGCAAACAATTTTAACCTATATAACCCAATTTCACCTACCATTATAATTATTAAATTCGATGTACGTATGTTCTAAAATTAAATGATGATATCACAAAAATTTATTACATATTACAAAAAATGAGTGTTTATTTTGTGATATTTGAATTTTGCTTTCGTTCTGTTCTTTTGATTTTCCTTTTTCAATTTTGTTTTGTCTGAGTACTTTTATATCCGTTTATTGCATCGACGTTTAGGTGAGAGGCTGCAGACTCGACGACCGCCCCAGTTCAGCCCTTGGACTTGACATGAGGTCTTTCGCAGCCTCTCACCAGGACATTACTGTTTCTTTTTTTCTTTTATGTTTTACAGTGTGTTATTGAATTATGTACGTGTGTGTTCCTAACCAAAAATAAACGTACTACTACTACTTAGAGGGACATTGTGAAGCCTCCACCGTGTATAGTAAACAGCAGAGGTGGAGTCCTCGAGGAAGTCCTTGGCCTCGACGACGTCCTCGAGGACACATTTTGAAGTCCTTGGCCTTGGCCTCGAAAGTCAAGTCCTTGGCCTTGGCCTCGAGGCCTCAAGTCCTCGAAAATTGGCCTGTCCTAGGCTCGAGGACAGCACTATTTTTGAATTGCTAAAATTTTGTGGAGCGCTTGAAAAATTTTTTGTAAACGTTTTTTTGTGGAGATCGCTTGAAAAATTTTTGTGAAGCCCTTTTTTTTTTTTTTGGAGAGCACTTGCGCTTGTGTCCTTGGTCCTTGGCCTTGGCCTCGAGCATTCCTGTCCTTGGCCTCGAGAGTGTCTGTCCTCGGAAAGGCTGTCCTTGGCCTTGGCCTCGGATTTTTTTTGTGTTCTTGGCCATGGCCTCGAGCCTTGTGTCCTCGACTCCACCTCTGGAAAACAGGTGGGCAGGTAGCAGCTTGACACGAAGATTGAAAGATCCTTTCACTGTTTCCTGGCCAAGGCAACTTCGTGAAATAAAATGTAATTAGAATTCGGTTGAATTTTCGTGTAGCATTTCTTTCCTGTCTTGTGATTGATTTATTGATTTGAATAAGTTTTGTTTCCTTTTATTGGTATATTTTATCAACGCTCAGATGAAGTCTGTAATTTGTGTGGATATATCTGTTTTTCCATGTTTATATCCATGTATAAAACCCCGTTTTTGCGGGAAAATTAAGTCAGCATCAAATATAAATCAAGAAAGATTTACGTAGTTTTTTAGATATATCCTCGGGTTAAATTAGATATATCTTTGCGTAGATTTGTCTTTGCGTTCCCAGAGATATATCCCTGTATTATCTTTGATTTTGCCATTGGGATTATCCTCGGATTTTGGTTCGGTCGGTTGTATTTCAGAGTGTCGCACGAAGATACAACCTTGAAATATCTTTGAACTTTTTTCAGGGCCAAATGAAAGTTCAATGATAATTTATCCTTGATTGTCAAAAAATTTCTGACTGGGATGCAGCTCTTTGTTGGCAAAACGTTTGCAGTGCGTTGCAGTTAGAAACTTTATTAGTATTTAGTAAATTTATGTCAAGTGCGTATAAGTCAGTCAAAAGGCCTACACTTTTAATCCGGACTGTATATTTTCGAAGTTGATAAAATTCTGGATTTTGTCCATTCTGGATTTTGTCTATTCTCATTTTGCCCAATTCAGGATTTTGTCGAATTTAATACCGAATATTAGTAATTGAAATATTTTCATGGTTCTGAAAATGTGCGAAATTCTTCCAAATGGTATTATAATCACGGGCGTATACTCAGGGTGTCCAAAGCGTCCAGTGAACAACTGTACACCCTAAGCATTAGGTGAAACACTTTCGTAAAAAATGCCAGTTTGCTTGTGGACTATTTATTTAACAATATTACAACTTAAAACTTCATCAGGATCATTTTCCTTACGATTTTGAAGTAAAATGGTTGTGCAGCTCTGTGACACAATGTTTTGGTTGAGTAAAGTTTTATCTGCGACGCCATAATTGGTTCAACGAAGGCTTCAAATCAAATCTTTCATGCTCGCTGTATTACGCCGAAGCGTGTAACATTTGCGGGGCCCATCTCCGCGTCATTGCGCCTGCGGGCAACACAGCTCCTTTCAAAGAATGGTTGCAGCGTTGGCAACACTGGGTCCGATTTGATCCTCAAACCTCCCGCTTCAGAAACTAACGCTCTATTACTCGACCAACTGGCCAAATTTTTACAGAAACTAAAAGGAAAACGCGGAGACCGGTACAGAAAATAGCTTGCGAGAAATAGGGAAGGTGGTTCACGATCAAGCGCTGAACCACTTGTAGCAGTAACAGAAACAGATATAGCGGCAATTTTGCTGGCTAATGGTTTTTGCTATTGCTGACTACCACGTCCAGAGCAAATTTTCGTTAGAGATGTTTGGAAACGCGCGCTTAACTGACGCAGAAGCCTTAATAGACTACTTACTTTTACACGCAACTAAAAAGTTTCTTAAAAATGCAATAAACTTTTATTTAAACTTAATTAGTTAGCATACGTCTAATAAGGATTATTATTTTTTTTGAACGTTTTATTTTAAATTTTTACAATAAGTTTATTATTGGATTTTTTCATTTCGAGCTAAACCTGTAGAAATTCAGCAAATAACTGCTCTAAGAATTGTATGCACCAACTTGGATTAACAAAACTTAATGGGAAAACCTTTGACAAAAAAACCGGAGCCAAGATAAAATGAGGGAAAAGTTTGAACAAATAGACGGGCAAACTGCTTAAATGATTACACAGTAAGCTTTTAATGTAATTCAAGAATAACGTCTCTAAAGATGCGAATTCAGTATAATTATGTGAATGTAATAAAGTCAACTATATAAAAGATAAAAGCGATGATCCGCGGATCAACTAATCTAAGTTGGTGCATACGATCTTAAGATTTAGCACTCTTTGTATGTTTATTGCACAATTAATTAAATGTTAAAGCTTCCAGGGCTCAGCCACGAACCCCGCTGTGGAGATTGCGGTGCTTCCGTATGCTCTCTAGATCAGGGGTCGGCAACTTGCGGCTCTTTGGCAGGGTCTCAGAGAGAAAATTTTCCAGGGGGTACGAAGGTCGATACCGGGCCCCCAAATTTTATTGGGCCCCCAAGCCTTATCGGGGCCATTCCATTAAATCATTTTTGGTCGGATGGGTGTAGATCTTCATTTAAAAGCGAGGGGATAACGATATTCGCATGTAGTTAGGACCTATAAAAAACACAACTACACATAAATTTGGTTAAAATCCAGCAAAGGGGGTCTGGGGGAGCGCTGTGAGCTCCCCCAGCGGGGTCCGAGGCAGAGCCCCGGAAGCTTCAGCACTTTTTATGTTTCTCAAGGGTAAAATACAGCATTTGATCAACATCCCAGCACCAAACTTGCTTAAATTGAGTAGCAGAAAACGTGATATACATGAAAGAAAGAATGTGAAGTGGGGAATGATGACATTGACACAATATTATACAATACAGTATAATGACTTTAATACTACAAATCCAAATATTTTACTGATAAAAGTTTTAAGAATCATCTGTAATTATAGACTTCACAAACCTAAA
Organism: Trididemnum nubilum; assembly: GCA_963965965.1. Lineage (NCBI taxonomy): Eukaryota > Metazoa > Chordata > Ascidiacea > Aplousobranchia > Didemnidae > Trididemnum > Trididemnum nubilum. Next base: position 32,213,377 of record OZ014470.1, read on the forward strand.
TACCTATTAAGCTCATACAGATAGAGTGAGTTCCTAAATGATAGTAGTGTAGTATGTCAACTTTGACTCCGCTCTCTGAGGTTGAAATGCTTTTGATTCTCTGGAAATGTGGGCCCTCGTACATTGTTATACCGTATAATTAGGGCTCTTAAGTCAGAAATGTAACAAAACGTTAATTTCGGTGCAAGTGTATGGCTTTTGATACATTTTCCTCTTTTTCTAATCAAATCGGCCACTATTGGATGCCCTAAAGGCTGTGTAGCAAAAATAGCAACCAATTACCAGTACTGAATAGGCTGACTGATATTTTTGTTAAAGGCAAGTTTGATTACGGTGCTATGGTGCGATACCAAAACTTAACGCGGAAACCTGAACTCTTCCGGGCCCCTTAAGCACGGGCCTCCCTATTCCGGGTACGATGTACCCCCTGAACCCCGCCTCGCAGGCCCTGCTCTTTGGTACTTAGATTGCAGCTTTTTGTGACTATTTGAAAATGAAGAGTAATTTACTTTTAAGTGTAAAACTATTAAAATTTAATTGCTGCTGTAGCGAGAGCTTATTTAAGTTTGTTATTTATTCATTCTGCTCAGTGGCGCAACCAGAGGGGCTAAGAGAGCTTTAGCTCCCCCCCAACCCTTAGCCAAGTCACTTAGAACATTTACCCGCAAATACATGCGTTTAAAGTTGTTTGGGACATGACCCGAAAGAAAGAGGAGATTGATGGGCTGGACAATTTATTCTTTCATATGATTTTCCAGTTTAGCAATCAAGCGCTTTCAAATGGCTCTTCAATCGAGCGAAATGTCATCCTAATAGCGCTAAAATGGATATTTTTTTGCTGAAAAATTACAAAAATTGCCCAGCGGCTGGGGGCTTCGCCCCCGAGCCCTTGTTTATGATATGCTTGAGTTACACGGATTTACTCAGCACTCTGCTCAAATGAGATACTTTTTGAACAATGATATTCTAACTGTTGGTTCAAGCTCCCCTCCCCTTAGCCAAATTCTAGTTGAGCACCTGATTCGACAGTTTCAGTTCATGTTTTACCTTGAAGAGTTAGCCCGTCAGAAGGCCGATCTTTCTCAAGGTCACAATTGGAATAAAACTGAAAACATCTCAAAACCGACCCAATTGATTTTTGAAACATAAATTGCTCTCCTCTAAACTTAAACGATAACATGAAAAAGCATGCACTTGAAAACATGTCGATCTTTCGATCCACATACGTATGTGGGCAATTTTTCCCGAACATGAACTACATTAAAAACAGATATTGCACACGTCTCCAGATGACAGCTTACAATCATGTGTGAAGATGACAGCCTATTTTACCGAATATCGGTTAAAATAGCTCTTTAAATGCACGAGGTTGCCGACCCCTGTTCTAGGTGATTTTTCAGGCATAATACAGCAGAATTCGTCTAATTCGTTACATCGTTCAATTCGTCACCTCTTTATATTGCCGAGGTTTTTGTTTGGCTTTTTTGTCACTCGTCAATTCAATTTAATGTAAAAGTGATAATCACAGCTTCGTTTGTTACTGCAGGATGGATTAATTCACGCAGTCTCAGTGGTTGGTCAGTTTAACAAGTGCGAGATCTCAAACAAAGAGTCCTTATCGGATTAATAGTCTAAAGGGAATTCTCGCTGTAGCAACACAAAAGTACGAGTGCGAGCCGCGTTTTAAACTACAAAATATTAATTACCAGCTGAGAGTCTAGAAGAGTAATTATAAAAATTAAGAGTAAAAAAAAGTTTGTAAAAAAATCAAAACTACAGTTTGAACAGTTAAGATTAAGAGTTAACAGTATAATTGCGCTTTCTGCGTTTCATTTCAGAATTATTGTCAGAGCGAAGTTACTAAAAATCAATGTTAAATGAAGATATAAGTGCTTAAGCTAATATTGCTTTATATTCAGCAATAAACGTGCATTGTATTCAACAATATACGTAACAAACTTCCTCAACAGCAAAATACGGGCCAAGTAAACTAGCCGTTATAGTTTTTACCTGTTTGCACAATTCGTCAGTTCGCCTAATTTATCACTTTTTTCTAATCTCCTTGAGGTGACAAATTAGGCAAATTCTACTGCAAAAAATATAAATTTGGAATATTTTACAACCCCAGTAGTGGGTAAGGGTTGATTTTCCGTGATTGCGGATTGCGGCTGATTCTTTTAATGCGGCAGAATCCACTACTGCGGCGGACTGAATCTCTAGCAGTGGAATGCAGCAAAAACCCTAATTGAAAACCGAACCACCGCAGGTGGTTATTTAAATTGTAAAGTTTAAAATTTGGACTGCAGTTTAAAGGTCATGGACCGGTTTTTGGACTGGTGGCTAACTGTCGCAAAATCGCTTTAAAGTTTGCAGGGTTCCAACAATTTGATACTTTCAATCTAAAAAACGTAAAAATTATGAAAACAAAATAAAATTTTAAAATATTTAGTCAAAAATGTAGAAATATGTTTGAAGTATGTTTGAATATGAATTCTGGAGTTTGAATAACAACGGAGTTATGTTTCAGCAAGATGTTGGCGAACTTGAATGCAAGTTGGTCGATATTGTTCTTTGACTTTTCCATTAAAATATTGCTACAGTGACTGTTAAAATGTTATGCGAGTCGATAGGGAAAGGTGATATTATCCATCGACTTTTGCATTAAAATAACGACAGCCTGGTCATTAGCCTTGCAGCCACATCTGTAAACTCCCCGATGGCCTGTCGCAAATTCGCCTTTTAAAAACCTTTTCAACTGCTTTCACTGGCCAGATTAAAATTTGCAAACGCTGTTTTGCTTGCATGACCTAACATAATCCAATTTGTTTAATTTCCGATGATCTTGGTGCCTGCCACAAGGACTAGCAAGTTTGTTTGCCGCGATAAATACTCGAGAGTTTTAACGCTCTAGTCATTGTATCAAAATGAATGTACAGGGTGTAACAAAAGTTTCTCCCCATGCATTTTCACGTACTATAAAAAAAAATAACTCACGTAAAGCTATGCTTTTATCGCAGATCATTCTCTACATACTAAACTTCATCGTCACCAAAAATCAACTTTGTATCTTCAGATTTTAGAAGATTTGTAGTGAATTTTGATGTGGTCCGAAATTACCGCACGGAAACAGCACAATATTTCTTAAGTTTAAATTAAAAAACCAGCTGTCTGCTTTTTTTTGTTACTCAAAAACAGTGAATTACGGGTCTTGGAGAACCTTTCAATCATGCTAGGTACAAATTAAGAGTTTTCAAGGTTCGAAACTTGCTGAAATTTTTCATTCAATCTCTTCCATACTTTTATCAATTTTATTGATTTGACTTCGACTTGAAACAGAATTTTGAAAAAATCTCCCACCTTGAAAAGTCACGAACATCACCCCCACTCTGGGAAACCTAATTTTGTTTCATTGGAAAGATGACAGGGTATCAGAGGTATGCTTTAAGTACCTTTAATGCGAAAACGTGCCTAAGTCAGATCTGTTTTCCGTTTTGAGGCTACCTTGCGATTGACTGCGTCAAGAGCCAAAGGTTTATCGGCGGCGATGAGATCGCTTTCGTTTAGATCAAACTAAATTTGTTCGTTTTCCCTCAGATTGTAAATGTTTGTAAAGTCTTTAAAAACAATGCAAAACCACATAGTGGTTTTTTTGTGACTTCACAACAGTGCACCCTGCGCTCTTTTGTGTAACATAAGGCTCATTCCAACTTTTTTGCTGGGAACGGAGGCTTGACTTCTCCACGTTTGTTAATTATGTTCAATTTCATGGTTTAAGCATTCTTCCACACTCCTACTTCAATTTTACTAATTTTTTATACCGGAACAGCGCAAAAATTTACAGTATTTGCCTGTGGCAAAAGTTTCTCCCCAAGGAGAGGAACTTTTGTTACAGAAAAAAAACATATTAACTTATGCAAAATACACTGCTCAAACAAGAAATGCTAATTGCAGCACATTCGCGTACACCAGCACTTATAATTCACAACAGGAATTAAAATGAATCAAATTAGTTGCTGAATTATTACATCCTACGTAAACCATCTCTTAATTTCCTCCTTGAAAATTGACCCCAAATTTGACCTCGGCTGGTAACTCAACCAATCCCAACAACAAACCACGATTTGGCATGCTGATAGCTTATACCCCATATGGAATGTCCAAATTATGTTTAGCATCCGTTTCACTTTCGTTAGTCTATGATACAGACAAGAACTATACGCTATCTGATATACCGATGGGGAGAAACTTTTGTTACACCCTGTATGTACCTACTGTCAGAAAATCTTTAATCGAAATGGTGATTTACTACGTCACAAAAGAGAAGTACCTGGACGGTTTTGAAATTAGAGTGCGAAAACATGTAACAGAAAATTTATAAGAAAACCAGACCGACATAATGCACCTGTTGCTGTTATCACCAGTGTCATGTTGAATTTCACTCTACCCAGGAGAAAAATACTCATTTATACAAACCCCATCTAAAAAATTGCGAATAATAAACTTAAACAAATACGCCGTACCAGTTCAATGCCCAGGGTAAGCGGTTTAATCCTCAACAGAACAACCACCTCCAAACCCTCAACCGACCAAGATTAAAAGTCTGGGACGCCACAGACGTTTTTAATATTGTTTTTAAAGGGAACCCTAAGTTTTGAAAACAGTTTGTAAATTTACTTGACCAAGAATACAGGTCTTCAATACCGCAGGCGTTTTCAATAATCAAATCTTTTTTGTTTAAAACCCGAGTGCCCTTTTGCCTTGTCTAAGATTCGATATTCTCAAAGAGGTTTACCTCACACAATATTACTTCACTTGGTTTTCTGTATTTCAAGTCGCCGGTAATTTGATCGCATGCAAGCTACGAGACCAGCGTTTGGTTAATTCCCCAAACGGAATACCCTAAAACCTATGCGCAAATCTTTCACACAGTTGTTTGAAAAGAACTCTATTATCTTTGGTTAGTTTTAAAGTATTTTACACAGGTTTTTTTGAAAATCTTACCAAAACTTAGAAGCGTTTTTTTCTTTGTCTTACTTGAGGTTTGAACCAGTGCAAGGTGTTTTTTTTTCAAAGGAAAATCTAAAGTTCAATAATTCAATGAGTGTGAGAGTATCTTGTCTTAGAGTTAAACCCAAATATTAAATTACCATAGAGATTAGAGCACGGCTCACCTGAGAATCGGTCACCGGTTTTCCAAGAGAAAATTTTATAGCTTACTTGTATTTCAAAGTCGGATTTGACCAGAATGTTACCAACAAAGTTGCTTTAACCATTTTGAAAAGTTAAAGTTTCATAAGCTGTATAGCTTCTAATTTTGAGACTTATTTTCAAAGACGATATATTTGTCTTGAAGTTTGAGGTGCAAGTAAAATACGAAACACAAGCAAAGTCACGCGTTTCCTTTACACCTGTATAAGCATAAACCCCGTTTTGATAGTGTAAATGGCCACATTATTCTACCATTTCATCCCGAAACGAATAAATCTATCGGCTGAGTTTGAAAGCTAAAATTGCCGCATGCGTCTACCGTTTCATACCAAAGGGATTAAATCTATTGACCGAGATTGAAAGCTGAAATCGCCGCTAGTATCCACCATTTTAACGCGAAAGGACTAAATCCATTTGACCGAGGGTTAAAACTTGCATCGCCGTAGACAATCTTGAATTTTAACGATCTCATTGCACCTCAGACGTCATCGATTTCACCTCGAAGGAGTGAAGCTATGTTTGAGTAAAGATATATTAGAAGCTTTCATCATTAAAGGCGTCTATCTTTTCATCCCAAAAGGGTAAATCTACCAAGATTTGTAAAAAAATTGCATATCCGCAGATGGTTTCAGTTTTATGAGACTTAATGCATTGCAGTCACCTTCAACTTTTACTCGAAGGACAAATCTTTTTACCCGAGATCTAAACCTTGCATCGCCGCTAGTATCTTTCAATTGTTTCGGAAGCAAAAAATCTATGAGAAAAATTTGATTTCTCAATTAAATCAAAAATCTTATCAATTTCGTGAAGCTGTTCAACTCGAAGACTCCTCAAAGGTTACTTAACAGCTCCTTTGTTCCCGAAGAAAAAAAAAGTTCTCAATTAGATCTAAAATTTTTATCAATTTCATGGAACTGTTTTACTCGAAGACCATTCAAAGGTTACTGCATAGCTCCCTTGTTCTCAAAGAAAAAGAAACCCAAGGTTGTTTTAGCAGAAATTTGACCGATATGACTTTATACCACTCCAAAAAGAAGTACCTCGCTCTGACCATAGATACCACAGAAAAAAAAGCTATTCTTTCTTTAGTATTTATGCTCTGACATGAAGACGAAGTTTATGAAAAGTTCAAGTTTCATACCAGTTTTTGGATTATTTTTCGCTGTAATTTTTACTACGACAAAGAAATTGTAAGGTTTCATTATATTTTATTAAATTTATCCCTGTTAAAAACAAAATATCTTGCAAAACCTCTATTTGAGCGCCATGGCGCTCTACTTTTCAACCTTATCTTATAGCAAAATTTTATTAGAGGTAGTGTTCAATTAGAGGGTGGCGCTGTGTTTTTCGACTATCTGGTCAGAAGTTTGGGTAGTAAAGTTTGGGAATTTAATTAGAGAACAGAAAAAACGTCTAACACAGTTGACATCAAACATCTAAGAAAGAAGAAAAAAACATCTACCGTAACACAGTTACCCCATGCAGTCGCGAGCATCTGCCTCTTCTTAGCCCCGGCCTGTGCGGTTGAATCTCATGCAGTCGGAAACTACTGCTCTTGAGGTCAAATTCAAGGGGAGCTACCTGGATAACGGTTCCAAGAGAGCTCGCACTTACATTTGCTGTGCCTCTAAGGATCACTTGTTGCACCGGTGCAACATCTTTTTACGGAAAAGCGTGGGTCAGCGCCGAGGGTTGGTCAGAGACAAGCAAGCTTGTTTTGTTTGCTTTGGTCTCAACCACCGGGCGGCCCAGTGCTTCAGCAAAAAGCGCTGTGCCAGTTGCGGAGCGGCATATCACTCGCTTTTGCATTTTAAGAAAGCGGATACCGATCCGGCTTCTCAAGAAGCTGTTTCCAAGGGGGAAGCTGCTACTACTACGTCTACAACCACTGATACTATGGCTGTAGCCTGTACGGAGGCGCTGCCCTCGGCATCTGGCAGGTCTTTTAAGCGTCTCCAGGTGCTACCTGTGAGCGTGAGCAATCGGGAGACCAATAAGTCTGGGCAAGCTCTATGTCTCTTGAATGTAGGTGCGAACATCCACGTGATGGCTAGAAGTTTAGCTGAGAGCATCGGTCTCAGTGGTAAGCCGATTGTCTCTGTAACGCAGTTTGCCGATGGCTCTACTTCCAGCTGGAAGGTCACTCAGAGAGTGGCGTGTCAGGTGCGTGGAGTCAAGGAAGCGGAGAGCTATGGCTTGGAGGACATCTTGATTGTAGAGAATATTGCCGATTTAAAGAGCCGCTCGCCTCGGCCCAGCGACCTGAGGTCGAGTGAGCATTTGCGCGAAGTAGACATTCCCGATATTGAGACTTCTGAGGTGGAGCTTATTGTGGGAGATGTAGACCCTCAATTCCACATCCAATATGAGGTACGGGAAGGCAGCTCTTCTAGCCTCTGGGCTGTGAAAACCTTGCTGGGATGGACCCTCTTGGGTCAAAGTAGAGCAACTGCTGATGCGCAGTTGTCCCGGGATGACCAGTGTCACCTGCATCTTCTGGTAGCAAATGAGCTACAATCTACTTTGGAGCATATGTGCTCGCGTGCCCAGAGTGGGCCAATCTTGATGCCGACCAGACCTTTTGCTCCCGTCTCTTGATGACGAGCGAGCGACAGAGGTCATGGAGAGAACATGCGCTTTGGTTGAAGGTCACCAGCAAATTGGTTTGCCTTTTAAGCCAGGTTGCCCCGATCTGCCGGATAGTGAAGCTATGGCTCGTCCCCGGTTGATGGAGCTAAAGCACTGATTTTTGAGAAATCCTGAGGTCTTTGCTCAGTATAAGACAAAAGTTGATGAAATGGTCGAGCAGGGGCATGCTGCTGAGCTGCCTAGCGACCAGTCCTTGGCTGAAAAGGGGAAGGTGTGGCGTATTCCTCACCACTTTGTTATGAATCCTAAATTTAGGATGGTATTCGACTGTGCGGCCGTGGTGGGTGGACACTGGACAGTCGTTAAACGGGCAGATTTTGCAGAGCCTGGATAACACAAACACCCTGCTGAGGGTTTTGTTTCGTTTTCGTCTGCATGACGTGGCATTGGTGGGTGACATATCCGCACTATGTTCCACCAAGTAAGGGTGGATCCGACGGACCGGTCCGTTTTGCGGTTTCTTTGGTGGAAGGACGACGACCTGACAGGACCGATTTTGACCTACCAGCTTAATGTTCACTGTTTTGGACTGACGTCATCCCCGAGCGTTTGTGGGTTTGTCCTCAGGCGCACGGCAAGGGAAAATCGAACAAATGCTTCGGAGATAACGTTATCCACCGTGAATCGGAACTTTTACGTGGATGACATGCTCGCGTCCTTTCCTAGTGCCGATGCATGCATTCAGCTGGTTCTGGAGTTGGATGATTTGCTCCACAGCGGAGGGTTTGAGATGGCGAAGTATGCCAGCAATAACGTGGATGTGATAAATGCCATACCTAAGTAGCGTTTGGCGTCATCACTGCAAGTGTTGGACGTTGGGTCTGACGTATTACCTTCTCACAAGGTCTTAGGCCGGGCTTGGAATCCCAACACAGACCTATTTAGTTTGAAAGTGTCCTTGCCCGGTGTTGACCGTTTGAACCCGGCGAACAATCTTGTTGGTGATGATGAGTGTGTATGATCCTTTGGGTATGGCAGCCCCTTTTATGCTTCCAGCTAAAGTTTTGACGCAACAGCTTACCAAGGAGAACGCTGATTGGGTTGGTAAGATCAGCAAACGAGACCGAACAAATCTGGCAAAGGTTTTTTGCGGCTTTGCCGTGCTTGAACGAGCTTGTCATGCCGAGGGTTTATGGGGGGGTTGACAGACTGTTCAAGCGTGGAGCTGCATTGCTTCGCTGACGCGAGCAAGCTGGGCTTTGGAACGCTTTGTTATCTGCTTACTTTTGATGGGTCACGCTACACCTGCTCATTTGTGATTGGCAAAAGCCGTGTAGCTCCATCTCCGCAGCAATCCATCCCTAGATTAGTGCTGTGTGCTGCAGCAGCCACCGTGAAGTTGGTGAAAGCTGTGCGGCAGGAACATGACTTGAACTTCAATCGAATTATGTATTGGACTGACTCTAGTACTGTTTTGAGTTATATAAAGTTGACCTCCAAGAGGCGTCCAGTTTCGAGTCAAACCGGATAAAGTTGATTTTGGAGTGCTCAGACCCAGCTCAGTGGCGCTGGGTGGACACTGTTAGGAATCCAGCAGGCTTGTTCTCAAGAAGCGTTCATCCTTCTCGGGTCCATAAGGCAATCCAGGGGATTCAGGGGCCGGCTTTTCTACTCCAGGATGAAAGTGTTTGGCCCGCTCGTGAGTCAACTGGAGTGTCAGAGGACGGAGACGCCGACAACTGCAAGTTGATAGGTGCGATCACTAGTGAGAGCGCCAGAAGTTTACGGGCCGGCGATGGCATGGGTTGTGAACCAGAAGACCCACTTTGGCAACTCACCAACCGTTATAGCAGTCTGCGCGATACTGTGAGCGCAGTAGCCTGGCTGCTATGAGTCAAGCGTTGGCTTCAAATAAAAGCGAAGATCCGCAGGGGTGGCTCTCTGCTTAAACCGATTGAGATAGAGGCCATAGACGGAGACGAGTACAACTCTGCCTTCTTGACTTTGGTACGGCTTGTGCAGCAGCAAACTCATCCGGGTCTCGTGGAGGCCTTGGAAAAGTTTCCTGCGCACGAAGTCTTTTCTAGGAGGTTGGCGTCTGCGGAGTCGCTTCCTCCTATATCCCACTATTCGACGTTTGTTGGCGACGGTGTCATTCGAGTTGGGGGAAGGTTGGAGAAGGCGAATGTTTCCATGGATTTTCGCCACCCTATCATCCTTCCTAGGCGGCACCAGGTTACGAGATTGGTGATTGATGATGCACACAGACGGACTGGCCATTTCCGCGCCCAGTATGTTGGGAATCTCCTGCGCGAGAGGTTTCACATAGTGGGGCATGGCCGCAAAATCACGCATTATATCAAGACTATGTGTATGAGCTGTAGGAATTGTAAGGCAGCCCCTGGGCGGCAGCAAATGGCTCCTTTACCCTTGAAGCGCGTTACCCCCGGGCGCCAACCTTTTCACAGCTGTGGGCTTGACTTTATGGGACCTATTACGATCCGCGTGGGCAAGCGTTCTACAGCAAAGCGGTACATATGTTTGTTTACCTGCTTAGCTACGCGTTCTACGCATTTGGAAGTTGCTTACGACTTAATCACTGGGTCATTCATCTCAGCTTTGCGGCGGTTTTTGGCTGTACGTGGCAACGCTACTAGAGTGATTTTTAGCGACAATGCCACCAACTTTTTGGGAGCCGAAGCAGAGCTGCAGTGGGGCTTACAGCGGCTTAGCCAACAAGGTGTGATTGGCGAGTTGGCTTCGCGGGGCATTGTTTGGAAGCATTCTCCGCCCTTGGCCAGTCATCAAAGTGGAGTTTTTGAGTCGATAATCCATCCCCCTTGTGAGAAAAGTGATGGTAGGTCTTATGGAAGACCGTTTGTGGCGGACTTTGGATGACGAGCAGCTTGTGACTTTAGCTAAGGAAATTGAGCATGTGCTTAATTGCTGGCCATTGACTCGGGCCAGCTCTGATCCTACGGACATGTCCGCTATCACGCCGCTATTGATACTTTCGGCTTGCCTCGACCCAGCATCAGCACCTGACGTCTTTTACAAGTCTGATGGTCTTCGTTCGTCATGAGGGCCACGCAATTGTGGGCTGACAAGTTTTGGCAGAAGTGGCAGTCAGAGTACTTGCCTCTGTTGCGGAAGCGCCACAAGTGATTGGCTTCCCATGATAACTTTGTAGTGAACGATCTCGTGTTGATGGTAGGTGAGGGCACGCCGCGTAACACGTGACCTAAGGCGATTATAACTGGTATTATGACACATGCTAACGGAGCTGTGCGACGAGTCAAGCTTCGCGCCGCCAACGGTAAAGAATATGTTCGCGGCATTAGAAGGTTATGTCGGTGTTCAAGACAACCGTGTCTTGAACTGGCTGCGTTATAACCGTATTACACAATCTTAAACTCTCGTGAGAAACTAACTTCGTAGATTTCTCGATCCGCGCCGTCCGTCTTTGAAACAAAACTACACGCTGATTTTTCCCAAAAAATCCTTATTGACAAACTGCATCAGCTCCGGAATACAACGCCCGTGGTAGATCACTTCCAAAGTGGATAAGGCTTGGATTAAAAAGCGAAATCGCTCTGGGGTTAAAATCAGCCGCTCGCTGACTGCACAAAAATACTACAATGATTTGGACATGTGGGTCTCCGATATATAAAGCCAAGTTGATAAAGCATAACAATAGCAAAAACAAATTAGTCATCACGTTGTTTTCCGAATAGCTAGTCACTCAATTTCCGATGCGGGGCAGATATTTGTTATGAAAAAACAATGGGGGTTAAAGAGAATGTAACAATTCAATCAAATTAATGCACTTATGTCGTAACCAACGAAGTACTATTCTTTTTACAGTCCTAAAACATATTTTTTTCTCCCAAGGGTTAGCCATGCTCCGTAAAGATATTGCTTCTAGCAATTTCAGCAAATACGTCATAAAAAAGGTTTGTGCTTTGATTTTGTACACTTCTTAAACAAAAACAATACAATAACTCAACGTCGAGCCCGTTATTTTCCGGTTTCCAGAATGTCACTTATTTATCTATACACGCTAAGTCGGTCGCACTAACAGTAAACAAGCAAAATTGAGCGTTACTATTTAGCATGCACGATGCGCGGTTCAGTTCACATTTTGACTTCGACTATTTTCGATAATACGGGCACAATTTATGGAACAGTCGGTTAGAGGGGGATGTAATCACTGTTTAACTCTTTGTAGTTCATTCGTTGTAAATTTGTTTGTGAAAGTAATGCTCAATTTGTAATAATTTTTGAGATGTGTTTGTGACAATTTTTTGGCATAGGTTTGCGTTCGCTTCCTGTTTTTTTGGTAAAATCGCTCATATTTTTTGTGACCTGCTTCTGGATCGATTTTAGGGCCGGCGAATGGTACGCTTACTTTCTCCTTTCAGTTATTTTTGCCCTGTTTTTTGCTTTTGGAATATTTGTTATCGTAAGTTGCGGTGATGGCAAACAGCCGTGTCGGCCATGTTTCAGTCAAATTAATGAGTTTTTCTAGCACTCACGTCTCATGCGTGAATGGGTGACATTCCACAGAATATTCCCGTTTGTCGGCTGATTCATAAAGTTGTTTACGATGAAGCGACACTGTTTTTCCTTTTCTTGGGTGAAAATTTGTAGTAATGACGTAAGCATATAAATACTGGAATTGGGCATATCTACGGAGGCTATAACTTCTGAAAGTTAATGATTTGTGCATTTAAGATTCAGCGATATTTTATCCTGTAATTTGGCCGAATTTATAGTGAGATTTTAACCGTACTAAATTTGTATTTTTCAGGAGCTATGTTAAATTGATTTTACTGCAAGTCAGAGGCGTAGCGTAACATTTTAGATAAAGCGTGCAAGTACGATGACATCATCAGTTTTGATGACGTCATTGATTATCAGGTAGTAAAATAAAAAAGCAACTTACACTGCCAAATGTTTAGTATTGCAACTAGGCCTCCTATTCTCAGTGCACATTAGTGTGTACAAGCAGTACTTAAATTGTAGGGGGGACGCTGGGGGACGCGTCCCCACATCGAGAGTTAGCGTCCCCCCACCGAGATTTGAGCGCTGGATGATCAGACGAAAAAGACCTAATTCTTCACCTAAATTTGACAAAAAACACTTCAATTTCCAACGCAGACCTTTTGTTTGGTCTTCAGCCAGTAGCGTAGCCATGGGGGGGGGCTATAGCCCCCCCATTGGCCTGTCAACCAAAATACAGAATAAGAAAAATACCACGTTTTTAGCTCTTCTGAGACTGTTTTTTTGCGCTGGAATGGACTAAAAAGTGATTTAAAGCATTTTTTGAAACATATATGCAGAGGGGGGCTAATTTGTCAAAATAAAAGTCCCAAATCAATAAAAACTTTTAAAAATGCCCAAAACTAAGCAATCAGATTTGGTCACTAGTGTAAAAAGGCCAAACGTAGCTTTCATCAACAAATATATTATAAACTCAGAAATAAGGGGGAAGGGGGGCTATTCAGTATTAGTTACTTACCAATCACTTCTCATAAATATCTTTCATTTGCCCCCCCCCCAAGTTATTTTTCTATATAAAATATGACGAAATACATTACTCCGTTTGAGTTTTATTGAATAATAGAATTTTATGATTTACCACCATGTAAACAAGAGAACTGCAATGTTATTATTAGCCACCTCCACATAGACCACTAATGCAATCAGTTTAATCATGTTTGCTCTGCCAACTTCTATGCCACGTTTTAAAAAGTATTATTTTCTATTAAAATAGCCATGAAATTAAGTTATTTTTGCAAAAAACAGCAAAATTTTCAAGCGCTGGGGGCTTTGCCCCAAGACCCCCAGTCTCCGGCGGCTGGGGGCTTCGCCTCCAGACCCCCAATGGCCTCCCGCAGTTGGGGTCTACGGGGTTTGGGGAATTTCTGGTTTCGCGCCTGTCTTCCATTGCGAATTCATGGCTACGCGCCTGTCTTCACCTAATTTTGGCAAAAAAACACACTTCAATTTCCATCGAGGATCTTGTTTTTTGGTGTTCATTTAATTTCGGTGACGGAATGACGTAATCTTTACTAAAAGTACTTTGCATGCCAAATGCATTTGGTCAAGGCTGCAAAAGCGTCCCCCCATGCAAAATTATACAATTTAAGTACTGTGTATAAGTACAAGTTTTTCTTGTGTTACTGTACTACAGACAGTGACAGGTCAAACAGTTTATATGTGCCAGTACCCAGTACGATTCCGGTATTAGGCTAACACTAACAGTAAAGTAGGCCTAATAACATTGTGGCAGTACTCCCTTTTTTTTCCTTATTAAAATTATGTGGCCCAGTCATGTGTAAAATTAAAAACGTGATAAAATTGCTTGGTTACGAATTCTTTTCTTTTTCTCTTCTTTGGATGTGATATCGTTTCAGCCGGAAGCCGAAATAGAACTGTGTTTTGCTTACTTTTGTGCATTCTGATTTTGGAAAGAAACGTGAAGAGTCAGATTGAGTTCCGTTCGAGCAAATGAGGCTGCATTGGTGACCCCGACAACTGAACATTATTAACCTACTAAGTAGGCTAGGCTAATCTTACTGAGTGCAAGATATCAAATACCGTAGCCTACCGATATTAAATATTGGCTGGTGGTTTCACTTTCATGCATTTCAACTGGTTAGCATGTTGGCTGCTTGCACCACTTGTGCTTAGCATGGTGGATTCATCTGAAACGCCTCAGCACCCATACAATACTAGATTAAGATCAACTCAGCACCGACTCAGTTGCAGTTTCTCTACTGGGTCTGCTGATAGTAATATTACTCCACTGCAACAAAGACCAAGTGTTATCATTATAGAGTACCGGAACGACTACCTTTACATCAGAATTTAACAACACGGTGAATACTGGCAATGATGCTAGGCCTACTGCAGGCGTGGGCATAGGCCTACCTGTGCAAACTACATTCAGACCGGGAGAAAGGATTACTCAAAAATTTACAAAAGATAACCCAGCTGCATGGTGTAATTATTTCGATCAAATTTGCCTTCGCTACAACATTTTGAGTGATGATGATAAAATTCATGCTTTAATTTTTTGTCTAGATGCAGATTCCTTAGCTGTGGTCCAGCCTATTTTAGGACCAAACGTTCCATATGCACAAGTGAAGCAATTATTATTGGACACGTATACAGCCCCACTTGATGCAAGATTGCAGGATATACTTAATGTTTCAAGTTTGGGTGATTTGAAGCCATCTTAATTTCTTGCTAGAGCAAGAGCAAGAATTTCAAAAGATGACTTGTGATATTCTGTATTGACTGAGATTTTGGTTGCAAAATTACCTTATGAAGCACAGATAGCTTTGGCAACGGCAGTTGGGACGAACCAGGACAACTGACCGCCGCAAACTGACCGCGAACAAACTGACCGCGAACGAACTGACCGCGGAAAAAACTCACCTCCAGACCAACTGAGCGCAGAACCAACTGACCGCCAAAGGTGCTAATAGCGCTTGTCGAGCTAAAAACAATAGAAGGTTCTCACGCTAATCCCGCTCAGAGCAATAAATGGTTCTCACGCTTAGTACAATAGAAGATAAGTACGCCATTAAATTAAACTAATTGTTTGTTTTTTACGATTCACGCTGTTTTCTTTCGTGTGGCAAGTACAGAAAACTGATTAATACAAAATACGGAAATCATAACTCGACTCGGAATTAAAATAATTGTTCATTTTTTACGATTGACGCCGTTTTCTTTGCTTTTTTTTTCCCTTGCGTCTGGCAAGTATGAAAAATTAATTTATATAAAATATGGAAATCATACCTTGCGTCGGAATTGAAACGATTTATAACGGCGGTAATCAAATTCTATACGTCACATGCAACCAACAGGATGCATACTTTTAGTCATTAACTACCATAGTGAAATAAATAATCAAGCAAATTTTGGGGTTATTGTGTTTATGGACTCAGTATTCGACAAAAAAGCATTATTTACGTTGCAAATATTAATGCTGTAATTACATTAGGAGCAACTTACAAGCTAAAGGTATTTGAATTGCAAATTTAAACACTTACTTATCAGTAGCGTTCATGCAATACGTTTTACTGCACTTGCCTTGATTTGAAAAAGCAGAGTTTACGGAGGTTAAAAAGACGAGAATACTGGCAAAGACCGCCGTCCCCCTTTGAGAATGTTTAATGTGAATATTGTACTGTACAATGCACTTTAACTTTGTTTTTGAAATTGAATGACAAGTTTATTTTTGATCGCAGTGTTATGGCTACGCCGATTGATGCAGCAATTTTTGTGGGGCAAGTAAAATGACTTTTTTAGTAGAACAATTAAGGTGATTAAGAATTTTGCAAAAATTGATTTTAAAGCTGGGAGCAATTTTTCGGTTTCGATTCAAACCATAAGATTTGTCAGAAAAGCATTGTAAACTTTCAAAATTGCACTGACAATGTTACTTTGATGCTATAACTAACGCTATAACTCCTATTGTTCTTAGCGTGACAAGCGCTATTAGCACCTTCGGCGGTCAGTTGGTTCTGCGGTCAGTTGGTCTGGAGGTGAGTTTGTTCCGCGGTCAGTTGGTTCGCGATCAGTTTGTTCGCGGTCAGTTTGCGGCGGTCAGTTGTCGTAGACCCCAGTTGGGATGCCTCTGAAAGACTTTGCAGCTGCTGCAGATGCTGCTGTACGAAGGTTTCCTCCTACTTCATCAGTTCTATTCGTCAGCCATCATGCTGTAATGCTGAACCAAGTAGCTTCAGAAACCCTACCACAATGTCATTGGAAATTGCCCAACTAAAACAGCAGATGAGTCAAATGATGATTGCCAAGTCGCTGGTGCACCATATCAACAACAAACATCAGCTGGTCCTAATTCTTATGGCAATAAGCCACAGTTTGATTCATTTCCATGGCTTGCTCCTTACGGATCTACTAGACCTACTAGTGGCTACAATCCTCCATTATATCGACGAGCACGAGATGATTCAAGTCGCCCACATGATCAAGACAAAGGTAACAAAGGATTGTGTTTCTACCACAACAGGTTTGGGCAACGTGCGAGAAAGTGCATTTATCCTTGTGCATGACAACAGGAAAACTTTTAGACCACCATAGTAGGGTGACTGATACTATGGTGGGAGAGCTGCAGCCTTATAGTCACTTGTTGCACATTCAAGATCAAAAATCGAACATTAATTTTCTTGTTGATACCGGAGCAGAGATAAGTTTAGTTGAACCAGTACACTCTGAACTTCGATATGAGACTCAAGATTACCAGTTAGTTGCTGCAAACGGTGCAAAAATACCGACGTATGGTCCCAGAGTTTTATTTGTCTCTTTTGATGGTGTTAATGTGTTTCGTTGGATATTTGTTGTTGCTGATACCATAGGCGTAGCCAGGGGGGGGGGCCCAGGGGGCCCGGGCCCCCCCCAATCAAAATACCACTAACGACAAAAAGTTATGACAACATAGCCTGGCGATGTTTAGTTGCAGTTTTTTTTCAGTAATTACGCACATAACAGTAATTAACAATAATATTAATGACAACAAGTGAGTCCCGGGGCCCCCAACTAACAACCAGGGGGCCCCTACTAACAACTAGGGGGCCCTGGAATCCTTAACCGACAACCAGGGGGTCCGGGACCCCTAACTAAAAACCAGGGGGCCCATAACTGACAACTAGGGGCCCCAGGGCTCCTAACTAACAACCAAGGGACCCTTAACCAACAACCAGGAGGCCCCTTAACTGACAACCAGGGGGGCCCAGGCCCCAAACCGACAACCAGGAGGCCCCTAAACGACAACCAGGGGGCCCCAGGGCCCCCAACCAACAACCAGGGGCCCCGGAGTGCTTAACTAACGACCAGGAGGCCCCGGGGCCCCTATCTAACAACTAGGGGGCCCCTAACCAACAACCAGGGGGCCAGGAGCCCCCTAACCGACAACGAGAGGCCCCAGGGCCCTCCTAACTGACGATCAAGGGGCCCCAGGGCCCCTAACCAACAACGAAGGGGTCCTGGAGTCCTTAACTGACAACCAGGGGGCCCCGGGGCCCCTAACTCACGACCAGGGAGCCCCAGGGCCTCTAATTAACAACCATGGGGCCTGGGCTCCTAACCGACAAGCAAGGGGCTATGGGGCCTCTTAATGGCAACCAGGGAGCCCAAGGGCCCCTAACTGACGACCAAGGTTTCCGGGCCAGATGTCCCTTAATGCAAATTTTTAACAATTTATATGCAAAACCTGTGAGAAATCTAAGAGTTTTGACCTAAAGGTTGCCACCCCAGGCCCTCGTTTAACGTTATTATGAACTGAATTATTTACTGCTAAAGTATTGCAGGAGGCAATGTTCGTTACTTCCCCCTATAGACCAAATCACTTACAATTAAAATTTTACACCATAATGCAAGATTCTAAGAGTGTTTTGGGATTTAATTGCAAAAAGAGGATTGAACAACAAAATTTTTTCGATTGGCTTTGAAATGTTAAAAATCTAGTTCTTTGAAATGGCTCTGAACTCGTGCGAAATGTGATCCAATGGGATTTAAATAGTTTTTTTTTCCAAAAACTTACAAAAATCGCCCAGCGGCTGGGGGCTCTGCCCCCAGACCCCCGTCTCTGATACGTTTGAGTACACTAGCTTACTCAACACGTCTTCCAAGTTAGACTTTTACACTTTTCAACAATTAGTTTTCGCCCTCTCCCTTTACCAAAATCCTGGCAAAGTGCCATCAGGCTACGGCTTCAGATCTTCCATTCTACGATATCTTTGCCCCACAAAAAATTACTTTTTCGAAAACTTCTGATGACGTCATTGCATGTGATTTGTGGTTTGGGCCCCCTCCAATCAAAAATCCTGGCTACGCCTATGGCTGATACCATAGTCGTTATATATATAGTCTGGAAAGTCAATGCGCTTAGCTTGCGAGGTTGTGTCACTGCTTGCATTCTAGAGACTGTTAGCGGTAAAGTTTAATTTTTCATTGGTTGCTGCTGAGTAGTGGTTGGCTAGCACATTTCTGCTAAGTATTTTAGCTAAACCTGGCGTTAGCGATGAAAAGTGAATGTGAATTTAATTGACTATGTTTATTAAAACGTAATTTAATTAAAATAAATCAAATAAAAGCCTCTGGAGATTATTAGCTGATAAGAAATCAACATTTGATCATAAGGATTTTGTTCAGGTTGACTTTCAAACCAACCTAGCTAAAGCACTTGGGGTATAAAAATGAAGTTCATAAGGAGCGAATTTCGGTAGATTACACTGGTCAACAAAAAAAAAAAAAATTGTGTATCTAAAACAATTTGACTTGATTTTGGGTAATTTTGGGGCGCTGAATCAGAATCTGAAGTCAAAATTTCCCTATCACGTCAGGGTTTTTAGATACTCAGCACATCACAATATCAGAATATTCAACATTTGCAATCAATATAGCAGCGTAAATATACAACCAATAGTGACTATTTACATGCAATCGGCAATTTTCAAAACTTACAAATTGCAACCCAAACATACTCTCTACAGATACACTCAAAAGATGCTAATTTACGCTTGTGGTTGGTACAAAAACACAATTAGTATGGTATTCACTAGTCTACAGAACCGGCAATAGGAAACAAATTACGGTAGGCCAATATATTATGGCACAACTTTAAAAGTGCTTGGACGATTTGCTCTTTCGCTTATGAACTTCGCCAGTGTCTCGTTGGAGGAACCAACAGTAATCACCCATCATACTGGTATTGAAACGACCTTGATATCGTGACTCCATCAAAGAAATTTCTTGGTGAAAACGCTCACCATGCTCGTCGCTGATTGCTCCCAAATCTGACGGAAAAAAGTCCAAATGGGAGTGTAAGAAGTGTAGTTTCAGTGACATACGGGATCCCATGTTGTGATATGTTGAGAGCAAGTTATCGACCAATTCTTGATAGTTATCATCCCTGTGATTTCCAAGAAAGTTTTCCACAACTTTCACAAAGGATTCCCAGGCAGGGAGCTCGAGGTGGTTGAGGTGATTTTTAAAATCGGAATTCTTGATCAGGCGACGAATTTCTGGTCCTATCAATATGCCGGCTTTCAGTTTGGCATCACTTTTTGCTGGACAAAACATTTTTTGTAGGTACTTAAATCCATTTCCTTCCACATTCATTGCTTTTACAAAGTTTTTTATCAGTCCAAGCTTGATGTGCAATGGAGGAAGATACACTTTTTTTGGATCCACCAAAAGCATATGCTGCACGTTGTATCTTCCTACCTCGTGATCTACTCGAATGGGCCATTTCTTCACGAAAAAGTGATCACGATCATCTCTGCTATTCCAGAGACATAAAAAGCACATGTGCTTGGTGTAGCCTAATTGTAGACCAAGTACAAGAGAAATAACCTTTAAATCGCCGCAGATCTTCGACTTGTAATCTTCGTAGTGAATCAATTCTAAAATTCGTTTCATGGAATCATATGTTTCTTTCATTCCCACTGCATGTGCTAAAGGAATGGAGGGTTTTGTGTTGCCATTGTGCAATAAAACAGCTTTAAGGCTAGTTTTGCTTGAGTCAATGAATAGCCTCCAGTTTTCGGCATCATGTTTAGCCCCAAGTTCTTCCATTAATGCTGTTGCACTGTTGCATCAGAACAGTAGCAAACACCATCCATAAACTTGTAAAATGACGAAAGCTTGGCACTACGATCACGGTAGTTCGTCACTTTTGTACCCTTTTCGAGTAAGTTCCATTGCTGCAACCTTGAGCTTAGTAGTTCAGCTTTCTCTTTTGGCAAGGACAGGTCCCTTACAAGGTCATTCAATTCCAATTGATTAAGTAAATGAGGTGTTTTTTCATCAGCTGCTGGTAGGTACGCATCATCTTCACTAGTTTCTGCAGAACTTTCACTGCTTTGGTACTTTTCAAAGTGTTTGAAGGAGGATTTGGTACTGGAATTTCTGAACAGTGAGCAACTGGTTTTAAAGCTGATCGACAGTCAGGATAAACAATCTTCGATTTGTTTTTCCGAGAAAATCCGGTTAGCTGGGTCATGCAAAAGTAGCAATCTGAATAATGGTCCACCTGTTCTCACCATATCATTGGTACTCCAAAAGGCATTTGTTTTCTTTTGCCATTCATCCACATAATAAGCGTAGAAGAGCATGTAATGCAGCAAAAATGAGGAGCCCAATTTTTATCTTGATCTCCAACTTGGCATTTGAAGTAGTGCTTGTAGGCTGTTTTTACACTCTTTGTCAAATTTTTTCGTTGGATTGTTGGGGTATATTTACCACAAATATAACAAAAACTATCAGGATGATTAGTGCAATTTCGTCGACTCATTCTTATCACTACACAAACAAAAGCTGAAATGCAAGGAAAAGCGAATTTTCAAATTAACAAAATCTTTCAATTCACTGCACGGACAACAAGACGGCTATGCTATTAGTACCACACTGTAAACTATCCAACTGGTTACTGTCATATGTGTGATGGTTTTGTCTACCGGGCATACGAAACTGTAGGTAGGCTAGCTAGCCTATACTACCGGAAGAACAGTCAGGCTAGCTAGCCTACCTACAGTTTCGTTACTGTCAGCTGAGCTACAGAATCAGCTTATCATATGCGCTTTATTTCTAGTTTAAGGTCCAGCGCTGCTGTCATTTAAAGGTCTGCTATCGTTTAAAAGTCTAGCGCTACTCTAGCGTCTACGCCATGCAGCTAAAAACATAGAATAGCTCTGCTCGGACTGATACTATTGGCAACTGTTTGCCATTTTGCTGTTCAGCAAAAGAACTAGTCAGCTTTTTCTCCCCGGATGTGTGCAAAACAATGCGGAAAACTGCGAAGTAGAGATATGCAGCATTGTCGAGCGAGACAGTGAATTTAGGTTACTTGAGATTACAGTAATGGCTAATGGGATTGCAAAGACCTGAGTCACAAGACTGCATACAGCGGTAAACATTTCATTGCTTATAAATGAACAAAGTGTAAGCTTATATACGAGCTATTTCAGTTTTGTCGCAGGTTAGCATTGGATGAAGGTAATGGGTGTCTTTGTTGCTTATTTGCATTGATATTTATGATAGCACATATTTAACTCAGATATAATAAGCATAATCTATGTGCCCAAATGGCTCTTTTTGTAGAGCATGTGGTCATGAGTATCTGAAAAACTAGACGTGATAGACGAAAACTGATGCCATATTCGGAATCAGCACCCCGAATATACCCTAAAAACGGGTCTTTCGAAAAAGATTCAAAATTTGTGTTGACCAGTGTTATTAAACTTATGTCATAAATTTTCTCTAAACTTTGCCTGGTGTGCGTTATAAAGCGCATTGGGCTTATAGATTATTGTTTAGTATTATTAACTTGGGGTACCCTGTACACTATAAATTATGATACACCGGTACCGGTTGCCTACCGGTAACTGGTTGAAATTTGTTAAAGCTATCGAACTTCTGAATTTTAAAATTGTAAACTATATTTATTTGAATTTTCTAGACTAGGTCAAGACCATTTAGAACCATTACCTGTAAGTGCTTGTTGAAAGCCAATTGAAACAGCAGTTTATTAACAGCCTTTGCCTGTGCAAATTGAAATTACCCTAGGCCTACCAGTGTGATCAAAACAGAAATCTTTAACCTTCAAACACTGGTAGTGTAACTGATGGGGGAATTATGCCCCATCTGGTAGCTCAAATGTTGCTTCACTACTGTCAGAGGCCCCAAGTGCATGCCACACCAACTGAAAAATGCAATGAATATTTGGCAGAAGCCAATTTTGAAGAAAGCATTAACAAGCTTCTGTATTTCAAATGAAGCTTGTCCTTCCTCTGTTCTTAGCTCAAATCACAAGTTAAGCCACTGCCTTTGACCTTCAATTACAGTAATTTTTGAACTATTACTTGCTACATATCATTGATTATTGGAAACAATGGGTTTACTTCTGCTAGTGATACTGGCTTGACAGTATATTTCAAGTTACTTCAATGAGTTGTCACACTCAGCAGTGGGCCAAAGTACTTATGTAATAATGCCTAGTTTTGATAAATTTACAGCCATAACATTTCCTTTAAAAAAATAATAGCCAAGACTGTTTTAACAATTTTTTAATACCTATTCTGTATTTTATTTCTCGTCAAAGAAGCATCACTCGTCAAGTGATCAGATTGATCCTGAATTAGGGTCACATAACTCCAGCACATATTTGATTACACTTGCTACAGTAGGTTAATTACTGGTAGCCAGGCTACCCTTATTAGCTGTAACCAAAAGATATTATACTTAATCACTCAAATCTGTTTGCCTTTTTCTTTCGACATCATTACTGGTACAGATTTCAAAAATCTCTTATTTAAAAAGTTGTTTCTAAAGACTAAAATCCTGGGAAGCCTCACATGGTCAGACACTACCAAATTTTGCAGTATTTTGTTTTGACTTAGGTACCAGTCAGATAACTTCAGAACATATTTGATTACATTTGTTAGGTTAATTATGTTACCCTTATTTGCTGTTACCAAAAGATTTTATCGCAGTCAAATATAAAATTGACTTTTTATTTTTACATCATTACAGATTTCTCTTATCTAGTCTCATATTTATTAAGTTGCTTCTTAAGACCAAAACCCTGGAAAGCCTCTTATGGTCAGACACCTTAAAAATACTGCAATATTTTGTGTTGAATCAAGTACCAGACTTTGATTGAAAAATAAAAAATAAACAGTATCATTCTTGATGTGCAAATTTCTTCCAAAGGACCTTGCCAATTCATCTTGATGCTGTTGGTCTAATCTAGAAAAACAACTTTATGTTAAAATTTTAATTAAATATTTGTTTTTCAGAAATAATAAGCTATCATTACCAATTTAACAGTAGCATGAAATATTACTGGTAAAACTTCATTTTGTGTCAGTGGAAAGACATCAAACATGTTGGATAATGGTATCGCAAAGAAAAAACAGTTTACGCTATGTAAATACAGAAAGTCAGAATTAGTTGCAGCAGTAATTACCAGAGGTGGAGTCCTCGAGGACGTCCTTGGCCTCGAGAACACATTTTGAAGTCCTTGGCCTCGGCCTCGAAACCTCAAGTCCTTGGCCTTGGCCTCGAAGCCTTAGGTCCTCGAAAATTGCCCTGTCCTTGGCTCGAGGACAGCACTATTTTTTGAACCGTTAAAATTTTGTTGGAAAACGCAAGAAACCTCGCGGAAAATTTGCAAATACCTTTTTTGTTTTCCGAAATTGGAGCATAGGCTTAGCCAAGCGGGCCTCCCCCCCAATTGAAATTTTACCAATAACAAAAATGTGACAAAAAAGCCTATTGTTAATTCAGTTTCAGTTTCTTTTCAGCATTTTTCGCTTACGCCAGCAGCGAACAACAATACTGAAGACCAGGGGCCCCGGGACCCCCTCAAATCAATTTTGGCCAGCCAATTTAAACGTAAACCTGGAAGAAATGGATAGTTTTTGTCCTAAAAGTTGCTATCTCAGGCTCACATCTAGCCTTTTTATGAACGTAATGCTTTAACCGAGGCCGGATTTACCACAATATGGCGCAGTACCAGCTAAGGGCTCTGCGCTAACATCTTAAGACTTTTTATGGTCTTCACCTGCATTCGGCAGAAAGATGTTGCGAAAATCTCCAAAGTGCTAGGGGCCCAGCGCGATGTAAATCCGGTCCGGCAATTACATGGTTAGTAAGCGTAACCATCCATCGTACTATTTTTCAATAACAATTCATTAATTCACCTCCACCTCGCCAGTTTTTACGCACAAAACAGGGCTGCGAACTCGAACTTCAACTTGAACTCGAAAAAACTCGGTTATTTTGCCGAACTCGAACTTGAACTCGAAAAAAATTGTTTGAGTTCATTAAAACTAAATTTTAAGATTAAAAATTTGTCGGAAAATATTTGTTGCTGATCAAGCCAAGTAATTTGAGATTGCGTTTTTCGTAACAGCTGCATAAGTGCACATTCTTCACTGTTTTGTTTATGTCGTGGTGAACTAGGAAAACAGAGCAAGACGTATACAGTGCAAAATCAGAGCGATTAAAGGGTATTAGAGAAAAAGCGATGCAACGTTCTCTCAAGTGCCAAAAACTCAAGTTTGCCTCGTGGCGAAGACTTTTGACAGTTCGAACAACAAGAGAGCGACTGCAATGTTCTTCTCTCTCGAGTAAATTAAGTGACAAAGAAGTTGACCTCGTAGCGAAAACTACGCAATTAATGCGTTAACAGTCTGTAAGTTAATTTTCTCTACTTTCCAGTTTGTAAAAAGTCACTTGATTAGTTAGAATAAATCAGCGAGTTTTGTTTTTGACAAAAAAGTAAGCAATTGAAAAATGAGTTTGTGGTTTAAAAGATTCACGACTTAAGGAATAAGCTATTGAGAATTTCTGTTTTGTAGTTTGCGTGTTAGTCAAGTTGCTAATTATACTACTAACAAAAATAATTTTGGGTTTCGCAGTATTCGAATTGAAATCTTCATGCAAAACTTTGTGTTCCTTATGTTAGCACAAAGCAGGAGTGTGAAGTGTTTGTGAAAGTAGCTCTTGGAAAACTAGTGCATACTACTTACTGACTAATCGAGTAACCCAGTACTTAAATTGTAAAATTTTGCATGGGGGGAAGCTTTTGCAGCCTTGACCAAATGCATTTGGCATGCGAAAGTACTGTAGAGAAGATTATGTAATTCCGCCGCCGAAATTGAAAAAAAACACCAAAAAAAGGGTCTTCGCCGGAAATTGAAGTGTTTTTTCGCCTAAATTAGGTGAAGAATTAGGTCTTTTTCGTGTAATCATCAAGCGCTCAAATCTAGATGGGGGGACACCTAAATCTTGATGGGGGGACGCTAACTCTCGAAGGGGGGACGCGTACCCCCGCGTCCCCCCTACAATTTAAGTACTAGAGTAACCGACTAATCGTGTCAGAAAAGTAAAGTTGTTTATTGCAGTTGGTAAATTCTTAACCTATACGGTACTTTTAACAGAATATTCAACATTAATTTTGTATTTATTTATCTATTGTTAATTTTGTGATGCCAAATAACCACTCAAGTTGTGCATATGAATGTTTCCGACATGGCGAAAAAACTGCAGCCTTATATCAGGGCTGTGAACTCGAACTTGAACTCGAAAAAAACTCGATTAGTTTGCCGAACTTGAACTCAAAAAAATTAAATTACAGAACTCGAACTTGAACTCGGACTTGCTAAAATAGGCTGAACTCGAACTCGAATAAAAATCGATCGAGTTCGCAGCCCTGGCACAAAATACTTTTAAAAAAATTAGCCATGGATAATGCCGATTGAACAAATCGTTGAACTTTAGTTGAGGGGGCCTAGGCCCCCTGGCCTAACATACACTTCTTTAACTGGTAGTTTCATGACAAAACAAAAATCTCTAAGGAAAATTTGCGAGTAGGTTTTCATTTACTGCTAAAACGTTGCACGAGACAATGCACCTTACGTTCCCCTACCTGGACCTAATCACGTACAATTAAACTTTAACTCCAAAATGCAAGATGTTAACGTGTTTTGGACTTAAATTGCAACTAGAAGGAGGATTAAACAATTTAATTTTTTTAATTGGCTTTCAAATGTCAAAAATCTAGTGCTTTCAAATGGCTCTAAACATGTGCGAAATGTGATTCAATGGCATTAAAATAGCTTTTTTCCAAAAAATTACAAAAAATCGCCCAACAGCTGGGGGCTTCACCCCCAGACTTCCAAAGCCTCAGGCCGCTGGGGGCTCCGCCCCCAGACCTCCCGTCTGTGATACGTTTGAGTTACACTGGTTTTCTCAAAACGTCTTCAAAGTTACGTATTGGCACTTTTCAACTATATTAGTTTAAGCCCTCTCCCTTAGCAAAATCCTGGTTAAGTGCAAACAGGCAAATTTTTGATGACGTCATTGCATGTGATTTGTGGTTTAGGCCTCCCAATTAAAAATTTTGGCTACGCCTATAAATTGGAGATTGCCTGAAAAACTTTTTTGAAGACCTTTTTTTTGGAAAACACTTGCGGCTGTGTCCTTGGTCCTTGGCCTCGAGCATTCCTGTCCTTGGCCTCGAGAGGGTCTGTCCTCGGAAAGGCTGTCCTCGGCCTCGAATTTTTTTGGTGTCCTTGGCCTTGGCCTCGAGCCGTGTGTCCTAGACTCCACCTCTGGTAATTACCACACAAAGTTGCTCTACACGTCAGTATGTTAGACGTTGTGGAATTTCCAACTCTCAATACAGGCCCGATGCCAGGATAGCGTGACTGCGGGGGCAGAAATAATATTTTGGGGGGGCACGAGAAGTTTATTTTGTGTGAATTCGAGAGGGGCACGGGGGCACGAGAAATTTATCCCACCCTGGAGCAAATGAAGAAGGTGAGGAGGAAAATTTTCAAGGAATTTTCTTCAAGATTTTCCGGCCGAAATCGGAATTCCAAGCGGTTTTTCCGGCCGAAACCAGGTGATCTCCAAAAAAAAAAAGGTCTTCCCTGAAATTTCAAGGGATTTTCTGGCGGTATTTCCGGCTGAAAACTGGTGATCTCCAAACCAAAAAAAAAGGTCTGCATCCCAAAAACGTCACAAAATCCGGTGTCAGTCCACAAAAAACATTAATTTGTGCCTCGATTTGCGCTCCAGAAGCCCCGAGCTTGTTAATTTTTTCGGGGCACAGTCCTCACTTGGGGGGCACAATTTTTGTTTGGGGAGGCACAAGCAGCCAGTTGGGGGGGTACGGCCCCAGTATGCCCCCCGTGGCGCCGGGTCTGTCTCACTATCTGATGCATATAGAGCTGCTTTTGACTTACATCGATGTAAGAGTCGTCAGGGCAGGATAGAAATTCAGACGCTCGTTATCAGAAATCAACATCACATTTGATGTTTTAACTTGTAAATTGACATCGCATAACCGAAACAGTGATTGTTAACAGAAATTGATATCGTGTAATCGTAACCGAGTTTATTAACAGAAATTAATATCGCATGATCCTAATCGCAATTGTTATCGAAAACCAATGCCCACAATTCAGAGGTAAAGTTTTATGCACTCTATTAGAGAAATGATGAAAATCAAACTTACAATTTTATCTCCACCTTACAATAGGCTATTCCACCACTACCTTTCAGCCTTTTCTTTCCCACTGTTGTCTTGCTTAAATTATTGCAATACTGGCCAGCAGACCTGAGATGGGCTACTATTGTTGTAGTCATGCAGATAACTGTTGTTAAAGCCAAATTAAGCTACAACAACATTTTGCATGCTACGAACTAGCCCATTAGCTTGCCACACACTACTAACTGCACTTGAACTGTACTAAAGTGTTTTTTGTACGCAGGCTTGTCTTGTATTTCGATTCTTCTTGATCGCATGTTGACTTTTTAAAGTAGCTGCGAATCCAAATTACACTGAGCTCAGTAGAAATGAAACTCAATGCAATTCAAAATCACAGCCACTTAGCACATTTGTTACTGGAAAATGTACCATACACCGTCCGCAGTATTGAGTACCGAAAACGTCCCATTAAATCTAGTCATTTACTTACCGTTTACTGAGTTATGACTGACTGTTTGTTCATAGTTTGTCTTTTGCCGAATAACTTCTTGATTTATAATTATTCATTTTTTTATCAAATTAAAGTTACCAATTTTTCCTAATTATCAACATATCAAGTACAAACTGAGCAGCAACAACTGCAATACATCACAACAGGCAGGTTTTCCAATTAAGCTTCTGAAACAAGTCAAACAACATAAAAGGTCTTTAACTACCATTTTGCATTAGGCCAATACAGTTAGTGATGCATCATACAAAGTAATGTATTTACAGCATAGGCTAGTCTAAAGAATGAATTTTTAAATGAAATTGCTGCATGAAGCATGACAGCCATGGGAAGTTGTCTAGGCTATTATAGACAGGACAGACACTGAATTTTCAAGGGGAAATAAGCTTTTCATTTCTAACCGGCCTATGGTATACTTAAAAGTTTTTATCATGATAATTCTAGTTGTGGCCTTACAGCAGAAAGTTTTGGTCATCTTTGCATTTGACTTACACTAATAAATAAACTTATTCCTAGTCTAGAACTGCGCTGGTAAATTTTTACTTCAACAGTTCGAAAAGCTTAATTGTGGCCTTCATAAAACTACATAAGATTGCCAGTTATATGAACTAAAATTACCCATAGACATTGGAAGTTTCATCATTCCATTATGGAGCTACGTACATCAATAATTAAACCAGAGAATCGGAGTTTGTACTGGCCTATTTTGCAATCAGGCTTTGACAAAATTGTTGAAAAACTACACTGCTGCAGATGAAAACTTTCAGTTTCACAACAACATTTTTTATATTATGAAACTCATACAGCTTAGTCAACTTACTAAAGCAATGATTTAAAATACTTTCGGTTCAAAAAGTTTCTTCTTAGTCGGTCTTGTATTGTAAGATCTATGTTACGAACGACTGTTGTGGTTGGTATCTGCAAACTTCATTGTTGCAATTTGCAAATTAAACTTTTCCGCTAACCGGCGCTCATGAGCACAATGACTATGCTAATACTACGCATAATATTCTTGAGGCTGACTTTTTACGACATTTTGGCTTTTGTGTAGGTTTTGGTTCTGCTTCTTTACGTGACAAACGTGCGTCATCACATTGGCCCATGCATTCGAAATTAGTCGCCCATGTTAGTGCACTATTGCCATATTTAAGTAACTCATCTTATCTAAAGTTACTTGCACGTTACCCTGATTTGACCAAGCCCCCTAATAAAGTGAAACCAGTAAAGCATGATGTTGTGCATCACATTGTGACAAATGGCCACCCTTGTTCTGCTAGATCGAGACAATTGTCTCCTGAAAAACTGGCTATTGTTCAAGAGGAGATTGATTATTTACTTGAAACTGGCGTAATAAGCAGATCAAGTTCTCCTTTTTCTTTCCCCTTGCATATTTTGCCTAAAGGAGAGACTGGAAAATTCAGACTAGTTGGTGATTATCGAGTTTTAAACCAGCAGACCATACCTGACCTTTACCCGACTCCATCGGTTCAGCATTTATTGCACAGACTACATGGCTCGACCATTTTTAGCAAAATTGACTTAGTCAGAGCTTACCATCAGATTCCGCTGCCGCCTGAGTCACGACAAAAGACCGCAGTAATATGCCCTTTAGGACTTTTTGAATATAATTTTTTACCATTTGGTTTGCGCAATGCTTCGAGCACGTTTCAGAGATTTATTGACCAGGTGTGCCATGGTTTGACGCATGTGATACCATATGTAGATGACATCATCATTTCTTCAGCTAATGAAGATGATCACTTGGTGCATTTTCAAGAATCGTTTGAGAGGTTGGATCAATATGGTATTGTCATAAATCCTACCAAATCTTTGTTTTGGTCAACCTGAGTTAACATTTTTAGGGCACACTGTGTGTAAAGAAGGGGTAAAACCGACTAAGGAGAAGGTCGACGCTATTTTGCGTTATCCTGAACCTTCTACTGTTAAGCAGTTACGTCATTATCTAGGGATGGTGCAATATTATCATCGTTTCATCCCCATGTAGCTGATACCTTAGCTCCCCTCGATGATTTATTAAAGGGATCAACTGTTAAAAGCAATAAAGAGCTTGTGTGGCATGATGATGCACAACAAGCATTTTGCAACAGCAAAAAGTTACTAGCGGATGCTACTTTACTCGTATACCCAGTGCCAGATGCTCCTGTTGCTATATTTGCAGATGCTAGTGATTTAGGAATAGGTGGTGTATTGCAGGTTCAAATCGAAGGTGCTTGGTCTCCTGTTGCGTTTTTTTCCGAAGGTTAAATGATACGCAAAAACATTACAGTGCATTCGATAGGGAATTATTGGCAGCTTTTTCCGCTCTTAAACATTTTCAGTATTTTGTTGTGTAAACCGTTTGCGCTATTTTCCGATCATAAACCGCTTGTTAAAGCATTTTCACATCGGTCTTCTCAGACAATTCCACGTAGAGCTCGTCAAATGGCTTTTATTGCTGAATTTAGTGTTCATATGAAACACATAGAAGGTAGTGCTAATTTTACTGCTGATGCTCTGTCGCGCGTTGAAATTAATAGTGTCATTTCGTTTCAGCCTGGGATAGATTATGCAAAAATGTCAAAAGAGCATCAGCATGACAATGACATCAATGATTTACTTCGTTCTCCTTCTTTGACAAGTCTTCATTTATGTCAGTATGCTTTGCCTGACCAGCCAACATTTTTGCTGTGGTGTGATGTCTTAAGGTCTACTGTACGACCAGTGGTTCCTTTGAGGTTTCGCCTTGTAGTTTTTGTCAAATTGCATAGTTTAAGCCATCCTGGGGTTAAACCCACGTTAGATTTGCTTTTGCGTCGTTTTGTTTGGCCCGGGATTAAAAAGGATGTCAAGCTGTGGGTAAAGGAATGTCTTTCTTGCCAAAAAGGCTAAATTACTCGGCATAATATTGCACCACTGCAATCATATCGTTTACCTGAAAGTAGATTTCGTGATATTAATCTCGATATTGTTGGGCCTTTACCTGAATCTAATGGTTTTTGTTGTTTGTTGACTGCTATTGATCGTTATACCAGATATGTTACGGCTGTGCCTATGAAAGATGCCACTACTGAGTCTGTAGTGTATGTGTTTTTACATGGATATGTTACAGACGCCCTCTGTAACTATAGCGTAAAGATAGGTTTTTAGGTTGCCCCAGCGATTCGAGACTGGGGCCGTCACCGTCCGTGCTGTTTCCACAAATTGAAGTTAAATTCCAGCAGATAGAGGTTTATTGCGAAAATTATACTAAATTAAAGAGCTACACGGCACGGCACGGCAATAAAATATTTGAAGATTAACCCAGGGAACAAAACAAAAAGTAACGATGCCGTGTGACTAAAACTTACAAAAATAAAACGTCCGCTTGCTTCAAATCCCAAAATAAAATGAAAGACTAAACGTTAGAACTCGGCAAAAAAGCAAAAGGAGCTGCGCGTTGTGCCGGAAATTAGACGTCGAACGAAACGTGCGAAAATTAAAAAACACAATGACGGGCAGACTAAGGGTGCGTTTAGACTGGACGCGAAGCAACCAAAATTTGACGTCATCGACAGCTCGCGAAAGGTTGAAACCGGGTCACAACCTTTCGCGAGCTGTCGATGACGTCAAATTTTGGTTGCTTCGCGTTGCTTCGCGTCCAGTCTAAACGCACCCTAACACAGCAAAAATAAGAGCCAAAGTAAAGAGCCGAGTTAGAAAATTTAACAAGGCAAACAAAATAGATCGGTGCTGTAACGTAGCGGCCCCTTGAAAATGAATCAACAATGAAGTTTCAACACAAAACACAAATGAAAGCACCGATACGTGCAAACAATAAGTAAAAAGGTTTTTTTCTTTTAATTATGATAAACGTGAGCAGTAACAAAAAATTTACGTTTAAAATATGCAGTGACATAAATAAAGCAACAACAAATGATTCAAGTGACGGAGGAGAAGCAATACGGCAAAGGACTTTATATTTCGAGATATATTTTGAGCGATACCGACAACACAAGAAAAAGAGCACAGTCTAGCACAGTTTAAAATCAACAACAATATTTAGGCCTACACTTAAACGCAACAACAAAGGTAAACAAAAGAAAACACTCTATACAGGAGCTATCTTGGAAATATCCCAAAGGATATACTCGATTTCGCCAGCTGCTGCATTTTTCTTGGGAACAGCGACAGTTGCCCTGCGAACTATTTCTTTACCGGCACGCAACTGTGGATGAAGACGGTGAATCCGACCCAACCGGTAGGCCCCCCGTTTGGACAAATCCTCAGCATTGCCTACAAGGACCAATTGTCCCACCACAAGATTTTCATGTAAAGTTCTCCACTTATTACACCCTTGTAGACAAGGGAGATAACCCTTCATCCATTGTAACCAAAACCGCTGAGCCAGCGTAGCGCAGTATTGAAAATCACGGCGCAAATCCCCCTCATCGTGAAAGGCGCTAACAGGGGTGTTAGGGGAGAGCTGCTGTCCCAAAAAACATGACGGTGTGAGTGGAGACAGATCGTTAGGCGTATCACTTAAGGTAGTCAAAGGCCGATCATTAACAATTCTTATAGCATCGGAAACGAAGGTTTGCTATTCTATAAGAGAGGGCAAACGTCTGGCCTCTCCTAAAACTTGGCTGAGAGCGGTTTTAATCAGTTTAACCATAGATTCCCAACTCCCGGCTTGGCTAGGGGAGTAGGGAGGGATCCTAACCCAATTAATCGAACTATGGAATTCAGTCGAGTCAAGCAGCAACGGCAGCGGTTTTTCAGCTGCACAAAACGATTTTTCATTGTCCGAAAAGAAAGTGTCTACAGGGCCTCGAAAGTTAATGAACCGAGAAAAGGCCAGTATAAAATTGTTAAGGTCCAATCCCGTGACAACCTCCACGTGAACACAACGAGTGCACAGGCAAGTAAATAAAAGGCCCCAAGTTTTACAGTGGCTTCTGTTTAGTTTATAAGATAGGACCAAAATAATCAGTTCCGCAAAACTTAAACGGTTTATTCACAGCAGTAACGCGAAAAGATGGCAAATCTGCCATCAGCTGTCGAATCGGTTTTGCCTTTTTAAGGGCGCATTTAGCACAGTCCGCTAGATAGCGCTTAACACTTGAAATTCCATGGATTATCCAAAACCGTTGCCGAGTCTTCATAAGAGTATACGAAGGACCAGCGTGTCCCGCGTCCGAGTGTTCATAAAGTACAACTAGACGTGTCAAAGCATGTCTGCTGGGCAAAATTATAGGGTGTTTAGTATCCGTGGGGAGGTCGGCGTTTTCAAGACGACCCTCCACACGCAAAATCGAATCCGGTTCCAAACAAGGTCGCAAGTTACGCAACGTTTTTAACTCATTAACCTGCCGAGTTTGTTCAAAATTAACAGCAAGGTTTCGCAAGCGTTTAGTAAATATTTCGAAGTCATTTGCGGAACCATTGTTTAGCACCTCAAGTGCAGGTCCAAAGCACTATCTCTGAACGTACCCAATAGCCTCAACAAAGGCTCGGTCCAGAGAAGCAGCATCGAACTCTGGCTTTCGAAATGGTATACGTCTAAATTTAGCTTTTACTAACTTCACAAAGGCGAGCAAGTAGGCAAACCGCTTTTTTAGCGCATAAAGGTCACGCGAAGTTTGCATCAGTTTAAGAATTTTGTTGTCAGTCTCAAAGATCGTATTCTCCTTACACAAAGCCAAACGAACAACTGGAGCAGGACTAAGCGATTTTACGTCCTCCTGTCCCTCCACGAGGAAGGCAGGTCCCTCAATCCACAATTTAATTAACTCAGAATTTTTGCAAGCATTCTCGCGGGTTCCAACATCAACAGGATTTGCGGACGTATTCACATACCTCCACGCGTCCGGCGCAAAAAAAAGCCAAGATCTCATTAACTCTACGCTTAACAAAGCGAACAAGATGCAAATCAGGGTTAGTCATCCATTTCAAAATCACCTGCGAATCAGTCCACAAAGGACGCTGCAATTCAAACGACTCAACGCCGCCGCAGATTGCGAAGTAAGTTCACAGCAAAGCTTCGCCGCTTCTAACTCCTTGCGCGTGATAACCCAATTAGCCTGATGTGTCAAAACCAATCTAGATTTACTCAAAACAAAGGCAACTTGTGATTCACCATACACCACTCTTCGCAAATAAACAACACAACTAAAGGCCAAATTGGACGTGTCGCAAAAGCCATGTAACTGGTAAACAGCAGTATTTACCGTCTTACCACAATCATCAAAACAATTACGTGAAATAGAAAAGTCATTTAACTTATTCAACGATAAAAACCACTTTTTCCACTTATCTTAACATCCAACGGTAAAACGTCGTCCCAGTCAGCACCGTAGATCGAGACCTTTTGCAAAATCAGTCTAGATCCAAGGATGAACGGCGACGCCATTCCCAAGGGATCAAACTGACTCGCAAGCTGGCTCGCCATCTGCCGACGAGTAGACGCCTCACAAAACTCACGCAAGTTTATCAAAAGTATGTCCTTCTCAGTATCCCAAACTAATCCTAACGCCTCAGAATCAGGAAGAGGTTGCGATCCCAAATCAATTTCACTCACTGAAGACGCAAGATCACGACGCGGGACTTTCAACAAAATCGATTTAGCATGACAGTTGGAAACCCACTTACGCAATTTAAATCCACAGCTTTCCATAAGGTCTATGCTTTCTTTAGCAACAATTTCAAGATCAGATAAAGAGTCACTAGCAAGCAAAATATCTTCCATGTAGCGATTATTTTCAATTGCTTTTAATGTTAACTAGGAAGCATTAGTCGGGTTCTCCTCAACTAAACGATTAAGAGCAAGCAATGCCACATAGGGGCTTGAATTAATCCCCCAGACATGCCTGGTAAAACGAAACACCTGTGGCTTCCAGTGATCCAAATCATTATTTTCATACCAAACAATTCTAAACCAATCCTGCTGGTCACAAGGAATCCCTACCTGGAAAAAACACTTGCTGATGTCAGCGACACAAGCATATCTACCCAAGCGAAAACGAATTAGAACCTCTACCAAACCATTTAACAAATTTTCACCTGTCAATACAGCCTGATTAATAGGCATACCATCCGCAACTGCCGCACCGTCGTAAACCACTCTTGGTTTAGCAGATTTAGTAGCAAAAAACGGCAAGTACCACGCTTGAACATCAAGCGAATTACTTTCAACAGCAACCAACCACTCCTCACGCAGCAACTCCGCAAAAGTGTCCAGTAAAATTTGTTTAAGTTCAGGGTTTTTAGCAACGTTACGGCGCAAAGACAAAGTGCGTTTTAGGGCGCTTTCGTAATTATTTGGAAGCGCTTCAAGAACTTCCGACTTAAAGGGTACTGGGATTTCATAACGCCCATTTGCGACCTTAATACGTGTTTCAACTACATTTCTAGCACGTTCATCATTAAGCGATGGCTGCAGAGCCTCGTCCTGCCTCTTGTATTCCCGCACAGTCTCCCTGAGAGAAGAAACCTCATGTCTCAATTTAACACATTCACGAGCAGCATCTTCATAAGACTCAACTTGAACTCTCAAGGTAGACAGGGAACCCGAGGAGGCAGAAACTCGACCACCACTAGCAATGGGCCCAAGACGAGTGAGTTCGTAGTTTGGTTCCTCCGGACTCGCACCTTCACGTTCCTCAAGGACAGTCAGAAGCAGCTTATCAGACTGTCCAATCAGAACGTCAATGCAGTTACGTTCCGGAGCAACCGGGACATGCGTACCTTGAAAGTGTTTTAATTCAGTAACATCCACGGAGTGTGGCAAAGTGCTATCGTCATCTGAAAACTGTGGCACAACCAACGCATTTTCGATTACGAATTTTTCACCGGTATGAAGCGATTCGAGTTTAAAGGCGGTGCGACCTTTACAGTCCACAGTTTCAACCGATAAAGTGCGAATTTTTACATTCGAGTCGGAGTTAGTCTCTAGCCCCAGTTCAGTTTTTAAAGCATTGGATATAAGCGTCACCTGTGAAGTTGTATCGTGTTGAGCGTAAGCCAAAGTCGATTTGCCCGTGTTAGGGTTAATGACTCTGACTGCACTCGTGCGAAGTAGGACCACCCCATTATTAACAGAATTAAGTTTACGGCAAGTATAGTCCTGGCTTTCCTGGCAATTAGTTCTAGGGGCGGGAACAGGACGGGAAACTTGGTCTACCTTGTCAGCGGCCCCGAGATTAACCCCATCATAACATTCATGTAGGGCACCAGCGTGTTTGTTGCGACATTGCGGCCCACAGATACGACATTTAGAAGGAAACGCACAATTACGCACAAAATGGTCAAGTGACAAACAATTTAAGCACCTTTTAGCGTCCGTAACTGTTTGCCTTTTAGCTCTGGGATTAAGTGCCTTGAACTTTTCACATTCAGCTAAGAAATGTCTTTGATCAACATTACTACAAAAGAAACAAATCGGAGCAGGCTTGTTCAAACGACCATGTTCACCACGTGGTACACTGGAAGAATTTGACTCGCGTTTATCCATGTCAAAAAACCTAGAGCGGAGCCCGGTCACAGCCTGGGGATCACTTTGTCTCCCATAAGCAATCTGTCGAACCCTCACGTTCTTAGTCCCACCCGTGGACTCGCGGGACCCATCTTTTTCGTCAGATTTAAAGAACGCTTGAGCGTAGTCCGATGTCATAGTATTAAGCTCGTGAACGACAAAATCACGCAGCGAGTCGAAACCGGGACAGTTCAAGTTTAAATTCCGTTTATTTAGATAATCTAAGTACCTTCTTTTCAGCAAACTTGGCAAACGATTAGCAGTGTCAATCAGAAGTTGCCCAGAGAGCTTTTCAACTTCATCGTAAGCGTACGCAAAAATTTCCTGGGTATTTAGATCCTCATTAAATAGTTTTAAAGAAGTCATCATCATCATCATCATATTTATTTATTTACCAAGTGACGTCATATCACAAGAAAAAACTGCAACTTCCTCTAGGTCTATCACCTAAGCATCGAAATATGCAATTCCTTTAAAACCAAACACACAAACTTGCAGAATCAAAACAATATTTAGTCACTTGGTGAGGAGACAGCGAAGGACCGAAAGGTCATCTAAGTCTACTGCCAC
Source organism: Trididemnum nubilum (assembly GCA_963965965.1). NCBI lineage: Eukaryota > Metazoa > Chordata > Ascidiacea > Aplousobranchia > Didemnidae > Trididemnum > Trididemnum nubilum. The sequence goes on from OZ014470.1 coordinate 32,250,796, forward strand.
CTCACCAAGTTAAGGTTAAAAAAAACAGCTTCTAGATTTTCTCAGTCTGCTACTTTCCATGATAAAAAATTTTACGCAAAATTAAAACAAAGTGTTGCAAAGATATGTACATTTTGTACAGTGTATACACAAAACTCACAGTCACCATGTAAAGAAAATGTAAGACAACATTAGAATTGCTCTAACTCTTAGCATACTAAAAAATAAAAAAAATAAAAATGCTGTTACTACAGATTGGATAGAAATAAAATTAATAAAGTTCATAATGCTTATTTATGTTTTATAGAATTTAAAGTGGGCAATTGGAGTGAAAAAAAAAACCTCCTTGCTTTGTTTTGTATTGTTTGCCAATATGTCATTAGTACTGGTACAATTTCCAATACCAGTATATATCAACCTCAGTCAGTTATTGCAAAATTACTAATAATTCAAGGGCACATCAAAATGAGAGATGACGTATTGTAATAAATGTGTGATAGATGAATGCACCAAACTCATGCTATTCAAGCAATAGAATAGGTTATTGTTGAACTCAAGCATAAAGATGCAACTATGATTCCTGTAATTACTACTGCATTGCTGATAGAAAGCTGTTATTCTAGCTTTTATCGGTTTCATAGTTTGATAAAAAATGAGCTTTAACAGCTTTTTTAAATCTGTAGAATGGAACTTCTTTTATACTGCTTGGAATTTCATTCCAAACTTTAATTCCTGCGAATGATAGAAACTTTTGCCCTAATCTTGTTCTAGTTCTTGGAAGAGAGAAGTTGTTTTTGTGGCTCAATATCTTGTTTTATGTGTATAGCAGTTTTTTATTAGGTTAAACTTATCTGAATTTGCAAAAGATAATACATTATTGTGAATTTTGTACATTAGCTTTGCAGTTTCCAGAGAGTAAATATCCTTGAGTTTTAAGCATTTAGCTCGATAGAACAAAGGATTAGTATGCTCACGATATCCACTTCCAGTTAACAATCTGATGCTTCTTTTTTGCAGAATAAAGAGAGGTGCTAATGTTGATTTTGAAGCAGTCCCCCAACTACTTATGCAGTATTGTAGATGAGAGTATATGAGGCAGTGGTAAACAGATCTTAAGGTTTGCTCATCTACAAAGTGTTTTAATTGATTAAGGGCCCAAGATCCCCTTGCTACCTTTGAACATTGTTCCTTGATTTGTTGTTTCCAGTTTAGATTGTCGTCTATGAGAACACCTAGATACTTTATGTGATGTGATTGCTTGATTGGATTATTATCTATTGATACTTTGAGTTCAGGTTTATTTTGTTTTGTTGTCACTACCATAAACTCAGTTTTATTAAAGTTAATTGATAATTTATTCACCTTGAACCAATTGCTTACATTGACTAATTCATCATTAATATTTTGTTGCAGTGTTGAAACATTGGAATGGGAGAGAGTAAGGTTTGTATCATCTGCAAAAAGATGAATTGTGGAATTTGAGGCAAGTGGTAGATCGTTGATATAAATATTAAATAACAACGGACCTAGAGTTGATCCCAGAGGAATACCGCAAATAACATCTCTTGACTTGGATTGATATTGATTTACAATTGTATACTGTTGACGGTCAGTCAGGTAACTTGCTGGTAACTGTAATGGTAATCCTCTAATTCCATACTTTTCTAGTTTCTTGATCAGTATTGTGTGATTGATGGAATCATATGCTTTTCTTAAATCTAAGAAAATAGAACATGTAATGAGCTTTTTATCCATATTGTCAAGTAGCTTATTGTAAATATCTAAAACAGCTTCATTTGTTGAGCAATTTTTCTTAAAACCATACTGGTTTGGACTAATGAAATTATTGCTCACAAAATAATTGTTTAGTTGATCAAGTAGACACTTTTCAAAAAGTTTGGCAAAAGGATTTAAAATAGAAATAGGGCGATAATTACTGCATAACTCTCTTTCGCCTTTTTTGAAAATTGGAACAACTTCAGCGGTTTTTAACACTTTTGGAAAATATCCTGTTGATATACATGCATTAAAAATGTTAGTTAGAACTGGAGCTATAACAGAGCCTGACATTTTTATATAAGGTAAATGAGTTATAAGGTAAGTGTAAATGATTAAAAGTTTTTCAAGTCGAGGTAAATGAGACCTTGGGACCATTACGCACCGCCATAACATTTGGCTCTGATGTGAGTCCACCCGAAACGCCATATCTCTGACGCAAGCGATCCAGCGCTTTTTCAATGCGTCGAGACGTGCTCATATTTTTCATGGGGACGCAGAACAGATTAACCATCTCACGTCACGTCACGTGGCTGGTCCACACATGAAGCTCTCAATATTTCGAGTCTCCGCTCCTCTAAGGGGCTCTCGCTCATTAATCGCCGGATCTGATTTTCATAAAAGACGAAGGCAATATTACTTCCGTCACAGCCGATTTGCGAAGCCAAAGTAATATATTCATTACGTCCTTGCCTGTCGAGGTAGGTGCGTAGTATCAAGTCATTGTTATTAGCAACTTCGTTTACTTGCGGTCGTTGAGGCAATTCATGCAACCCAGACTCGCTTTTAACTTTCATGCGACTTGCCATGTAATTTTTTACAGGGTTCGAGGTTTTCTGATTTACGTTTTCACGGTTTTCATTTAACTGATTAAAAGGGTCAACATTAACATCAGAAACTTGTCAAGAGGCAGTCCTCTGCCAATCGCGATATCCGAACATTTGTACATTTTCAGGTACCATATCATTTAAGCAAAGATCATTCAAACGATTCATTACCTCATGAGGTTTTAACTCGGTAGTTTTAACCTGCCTTTCACGAACAATAGGAACTTTAGGTTTTACAGGCACAGGTTCTGGTTTAATTCTTTGCTCAGCGTAATGTTCCGATTTAACAGCATTTTCGCTCTTTACGCGAAGATTAGAAGTATTACGTCTCGCACGAGAACGTGAACTTGAAAAAGATTTGATTTTAGTTGAAGTGGAAAGTATTGAGCTCCCCTCTAAAGCAGCAAGTTTTTCTTCCGCCTCAAGATTAGCTTTTTCAAGACGTAATTTAGCTAACGATTCTGCTTCTTCGGCCTCAGCTAGCAGACGAGCTTTACGGGCTTTACCAATTTCCTCTGTACTTTCAATTTCAGTACGTTTACGTTCAAATTCTATTTGCTGCGCAAGATCCGATTTTTTAGAAACAATTGATGTGCTCACACCAATTTGAAAAGCACTATCAGAAGCTTTAATTTCATCTTCTTCTTCTTTATCAAAGTTAGTTTCTGCACGTTTATTAATGGGTTCTAAAAAACGTGTTTGACAGTTTTCGAATAATTTTGAACATTGTTCAAAGAAGTCAGCGATACCTTCAAACATTTCCTTTTTAAATTCAACGTCATTTAAGTTGTCTAACATGCGCAAAAGATTTTCATAGGATTCTTCCACGAAACCAAAATTCGGTAATTCGTGCTCAAAAAAATGATCAGGGGATGTACAGTCAATGAGTGCACTATGCAAACGTTTCAAATCCAACAGCAGCTTTCGGCGCATAGTCAAAATTTTTCTTCGGATATTAACCGAAGGAACGGGGCCCGTGGGGTTTGATTCCCTCCCAGAGGCGCTAGAACCATTATCATTACCCTTGGATAAATTAGAAAAAATATCACTCCAACTTCTGGGTTCAGCAGCAGTAGTCAGAAACTCAGTATTACTAACAGATGGGTCATCGATTTGATCGACACTACGTTCACACTCATCAGGTCGAGGTTGACTAGAATTCGAGCATGATCGGCTCGAAACTTTACGTAAATCAGACATTATCTACAGCACTCACAATCACACCGCAAAAACAAAAAATACCACAAATACCTTCTCGATAGACAAGGCAGTCCAAAATTGAATGAAACAAATTGTTTCACCACAGCTTTGAAAACGACGCTCGAATTGACAGCAGTAGAGACGATCTTTCGAAGTGGCGAAAAGCTTGAATAGCGTCTTCCGCAGCAGCAACGATGTGGTTTCGAGAAATAAAAGTGCACTGGCACCAAACCAAAGAGTTGAAGCTTCCACCGATGGGAAAGGGAGAAGTTCCACCACTGAGAATGGATTCTTTAAGAAATGAAAGTCGCTCGAAAGAAATCAAGAGCGATCGAACCCGATGATGAACCAACTTGAAACCCAGCGAAACGTGGCGATGCAAAACCAAGGCGAGCAGTAGATAAATTTCCAACAGACCGTAACGATATCCAACTTTTCCAAAAATCTTCTGGGTTGAGACAAATATTTTATCTTTCTATGTTACAGACGCCCTCTGTAACTATAGCGTAAAGATAGGTTTTTAGGTTGCCCCAGCGATTCGAGACTGGGGCCGTCACCGTCCGTGCTGTTTCCACAAATTGAAGTTAAATTCCAGCAGATAGAGGTTTATTGCGAAAATTATACTAAATTAAAGAGCTACACGGCACGGCACGGCAATAAAATATTTGAAGATTAACCCAGGGAACAAAACAAAAAGTAACGATGCCGTGTGACTAAAACTTACAAAAATAAAACGTCCGCTTGCTTCAAATCCCAAAATAAAATGAAAGACTAAACGTTAGAACTCGGCAAAAAAGCAAAAAAAGCTGCGCGTTGTGCCGGAAATTAGACGTCGAACGAAACGTGCGAAAATTAAAAAACACAATGACGCCAGACTAACACAGCAAAAATAAGAGCCAAAATAAAGAGCCGAGTTAGAAAATTTAACAGGGCAAATAAAATACAGTAAATCGGTGCTGTAACAGATATGTATCTCATTTTGGCGTTCCTGGGTCTGTGACTACTGATCGAGGCTCACAATTTGAGTCTGGAATGTGGTCTCAACTTTTGTCTTTTTTGGGTTGTTTACGAAAATGGACTACTAGCTTCCACCCACAATGTAATGGGTTGATTGAGAATTTTCATCGTCGTTTAAAAGATGCTTTGCGACTGCAGCAGTACCCTAACCGTTGGTATTACAATTTACCTTTGGTTCTGCTAACGATTCGCAATACCATAAAGCAGGAGATAAATTGTTCACTCGCAGAGCTACCTTTTGGGCAAAATATGGTCCTCCCAGAGGAGTTTAGTATTGCTGACAATACACCAGCGATGCTTCAGCATGATTTAGTGAAACACTTAAAAGAATATTTTAGCAATATTCATGCTGCTCCAACCCGCCCCCATAAGGTTTCCTCTCGTACACTGATAGCAATTTGCAGACTTGTTCGCATGTGTGGGTACGTTGTGATGGCTGAAAACTGCCTTTTCAGTCTCGCTACTCTGGCCCTTATCGTGTGATAAAGAGAAACGCTAAATTTTTTACGTTGGATATTAAAGACAGTCTTAAAACTGTTTCTGTTGACCGTCTTAAGGTTGCTTATTTGCTTTCCTATGACAATGACATTGATGTTAACGCGAATGTTGTTTCTTCGACTGACAATAGTGATGGTGTGCCCTCGTCAGAAACCATCACTGGACGATATACATAGACAGAACGTAAAATAAACGTTCCTTCTCATTTGCATGATTTTGCGTTGGACCGAGTGTGTAGTTATGTACATAGAGTTGATTTTCGTTGTTTAATGCCTTTTCGTTGTGACGGTACTGTAGTCTGAATTTTGCAAAGTATCCTCAATATTTTGCGTAAGATAGCAAAACAATATTTTTTTATGCAACGCCGTTATTCCACGAGCCCCAATTGAATCTGCTTTTGTTTATGCTTTAGTCTATGGAAGTATTTGCTGCTCCAAGTCACATTCCTGTAGTGGTTGGTTCTTTATGCTGCCACTAGGCAATGTTTGCATTCGCAATTTAAAGCTGCTTCATCCTGACATTCGGATCAGAAAGCAACCCTGTTTGTATCCACTGCCGACTTTTTGCAACTATTTTCTCACGCTGTAATCTTTGTCGTTTCATGTCTTTTGATTCAAAAGATTGCATTGTTTTTTGAGATAGTGCTGCGTTACTTTGCTTTTGCTTCTGTATCAACTACGCCATTTGAAACTTTGTTCAAAATGTTTGGCCATCTGTTCCTGTGATTTGTTTTGCCGATGAACCACTGCTTGCAGCAGCTCTTCATCTGGGGCGCAGTTATGTGGCAGTACTCCCTTTTTTTTTCTTATTAAAATTATGTGGCCCAGTCATGCGTAAAATTAAAAACGTGATAAAATTGCTTGGTTACGAATTCTTTTCCTTTTCTGTTCTTTGGATGTGATATCGTTTTAGCCGGAAGCAGAAATAGAATCGTGTTTTGCTTACTTTTGTGTATTCTGATTTTGGAAAGAAACATGAAGAGTCAGATTGAGTTCCGTTCGAGCAAATGAGGCTGCAACATTGAGGTAAAAACATTAATTGTAGAAGTAAGCTGAGCCAACTTGTGGAATAGCAAGTACATTGCCAACCTTCATAGCTCTTCACTCCTATCATTTCATTATAACATACCATAGCCTGGCAGCATTTGCGATGCTACCGGTATGCAATATTAAGCAGGTTGGTAGGCATAGGCTAGTCGAATGCAAGTATGGTTAGGCCTGGCCTTGTTTAGTTTATTTAACTACCAGTAAAGCTCAAGTAAAAGAACTAAACAACCTACCGGTAATTTATTAATAGTCTTAAGATTTTCTTGCAAACTCTACAACTAGCCTAGGCCTACTAAGTACTAACTGGTAACTCTCTGTTTAAATGAATTTCACTTCTTCCTCGTACTTTTATAGTCCTACGTTTTGCTTAAATTGTGCGAACAGTACTATATCAAAAACTCACTCAGACTCGCATTACCTAATGCTAATACCTACCGGCTATCACGGCTTGCTTTCGTTGCTGAGTTATTTGCTTTCAGCATATGGCTAAATTATATAAAATAAATGGCAATACGCATGCAATAAATGGCAACACGCATGCAATATTTAAAATTTCATGCCTTGGTGCATAGTAGAGATGGTAGCCGCGCAGCGTACGCGGTAGACCAACAGCGCCGCGCCGCGCAGCGTGAAAAATTCCAGTAGTTTTGCAGTGCAGTGCAGCTGCAGCGTGGAGGATGAGACCACTTCTTAGGATTAGGTTAGGAATCAGCCACTCTATCTCAGTTGTTAAATTCAGTCTCAATGTAGCCTGTTAGGTACCATCAGAGTTCTCTATTAGAGAACTCTGGTACTTCTGTAATAGAGAACTCTGGTACTATGGTGTACCGGTAGCCTAGGTGTAACCTTCAAATCATAGGCCTACCGAGCGTATCTACAGTCTAACGCCCTACCGGTAATAGTAATGCAGCTTGTACCGGTAAGCTCTGAGTTGGACTGGATAGACTGGTGCACTAGTCGTTAATTCTGTACTGGTACCTATGGTAATACCCTAGGCCATTGCACACCTCTATAGGCTATACTGCGTAACACCAGACACTAACAGATAAGGTGTTATTACTATTACAGTATTTGGCACAAGTCTGTACTTACAAGTAGTAAATATCGGTACCTGCATAGAGTTGGACAATTAATAATAGTCAAACTGTAAGCAGGTACCGATAGGCCTACTTACCGGTACTACTTTAGCCTGATACTGGTATCATATGCAGTGGCGTAGGGTGAAGATTTTACAGGGTGTTCAATATTGTTCATTCATCAGCATCAGCTATTTTCAGCTCTTCGTAACAATAAGTAAATAACTCAAATGCACTTAGTTAAGTCAGCTATATTTTTAGTACTCAAAAACTACCACTGTAAAATACGAGTGGTGAAATAGAATTCCGATTTATGAAAACAATCGAAAGCTTTTATTTCACCAAAAATGATTTAATTGAAATCTAAATTTTCAATGAAAACTAAACTCGAATCATAATCATTTTAGCTTTACTCAAATGGAGTCTATGCCCAAATGTTTTTGTGCCTCTGTCGTGCTTAAGTATGAGTGTGTGTTCAAAGTGTCTGAACTGTACCGCGTGCCACGGCATTTTCGCCAAAATTCAATTTGACGCTAGATCGCAGCAAATTGCTCCAGAGAAAAAAATTCTAGCTCAAACTACTACACGGCCAAGATCAGGGACCACGCCTGACCGAATTTTGCGAAACCGAAATTTGCATCAAACTAACAAAAAGTAGCTTGTAAACCAGCGCCAACTCAAAACTGAAGCATAAACTTAAAAGTTATACCCCAATATTGCGATAAACAATAATTCGAATAAACTGAGACATTTCGAAAGTAATTATAGCACTATTAACCCAAAAATAAAAATTTTTATGGTCAAAGTTGCTGTATTTTGTATTGTAAAGAGTATAAAATGTTTAGAAAATTAACGAAAATGGCGTGAAAGCTGCAATTTTATGAAAAACAGCAACCGAGTAATAATGACGTAAATTATCTTGCGATTTTGTTATCTGAATGTAGTAAATAACAAACATGTTATAAAACGGTTAAAGCCGCATACGAAACGATCCGAATAGCGACTGCTAAAAGCGCGACTTCTTAGGTTAGTGTCAGAGTTACTCTAGTGAGGGTAAGTATAGAATTAAGATTGGAGTTGCAGAATTAGCTAATCCAACAAAGTCGCAGTAGTTTAAAAGTAGCTGTTTTGACAGTCGCTTTTCGGAATGCGAAGCAATAAAACGAACAACACTGAAAGGTCAATAAAAACACAGTACGTTGAGGTCAAAAGCAAAAAAGTAACTTTAGTTCTAAAAATAAACATTTTAAAGTCTAAACAATACATCAGAAAACAATCACAACTTTGATCATCCCCACGTGCAATGGCTCGGATTCTATTCTCTGCCGTAGGAAATTCTACAACTGCATGTAAAAACTAAAAACTTGTGTTAAAGAATTTGCCCTACGTTCTTTTTAAATTTATGTTTGTAGTGTTTTGAACAAAAAAATCGAAAAAATGCAAAACTCAACACAAGACGCGAGTTGTGCTCAAATAACAGTGCATTTCTTGTATTTAATTGTTATTGTGCTACCGCGAAGTTTAGGTTAGTGCTATGCCTTCAAAAGGATTCTTAATGCGTGCTCATCTTCAAAATTGTTGCAATTATTAAATCGCAATTGCACTCTTAAGCTGTAAGTTGCAAAAAAGAACAAACAATTCATCTGTAGTACAGTTCAATTCTTCGTTTTTGAGCGATGAACTTTTCAGTAACAGCATCATAAAAAGACTGCTTTTGTTGCAGTTGGAGCAAAAGTCTATTTTCAATTGAAAGCAATGACATAACAAATTTATTTAAAATATTCCAAGGGTGTTGGTACTTTGCCCTTGGTGTCTCACTTTGCTCAAGTAAAAATTTATACTTTATAGCCGATGCGATTAAAACATTACTATCCCGACTCCCGGGCCCTTGAAAATTCATCCCTAGACTACAATGAAAAATTGCCCTTTTTTTTTTAATTTTCCAATAAACGGTTGGAAAAATTTCGTATTACCTAACACTATGACAATGTATTTGTACGTTTCACTTTTGGGCCGCTCCCAACCCGAATTTCTGGCTAAGCCTATATGCTTATTGCTCAGACCCTTGCAATGTCAATCTATTACAAATTTTGTGTCAGATTATGATAGAATCAAACGTTTAATTTTGACATGATGATAGAATTAAAGAAATGATGATAGAATTAAATGTTTAGTTTTGACATAGCTGGAAAAAGCTTTTTCAAAAATTTTTAAGTTAAACACTTTAGAGCGAAAATTATGTCAAGTATTTGAAGCGTAAGCGATCAAGCTGGAAGCGGAAGCGATTCAAAAATTGCCGCTTCCACATCCCTGATTTAAGTTTTGGTTTGTTAATTTTCGGGTTTGGTGTTTCGTTGATTTGTAGTTTGTGCATTTGCATTGATGCATGTTTGTTTAAACCAAAAACTCAAGTAACAGATTTCCATTTTATTTGCACGAATTTATTACAATGTAACAAAACTAAAAAATAATACTGCGAATTTGCGATCAATATACAGTGTTGTGTATAATTTAGTTAACTTAAGTTAACAGTATTCGGTAAGTTAATTGATTTAGTAAACTTTGTGAGATCAATCAAGGCATAATCTTTTGATTTTTAAGACAATTTTATTTAGATTTTGAATTAATAAATTTTGTACTAACAAGTAACAATACCCTTGCTGCGTGACAGCTGGATTTGCTTTTAAATGTTTTGAGCGGTAAGGGTGTTCAACATGCTAGTGTGAACACCTTGGTCGCATCTTTTACATGCGATTCTCAACGCACTCCTATCTTTTTCATTTTAGTCTCTTTATTTCAACAAGGGTGTTCAAATTCAACATTGAACACCTTCGCGATACGAAAAAGGCAAACAGGCAGTTTACGATACGTAAAAAGTCAATCAACTGAAACTGCGCAGCAAATTAATTTATTTATTTTATAAGAGCGAGGAAAATAAAACAGAGACAATGTGCCAAATAAAAATATTAATAAACGTAGAACAAAACCCATATTGGTCAATAATTACATCGATGCTTTGCAGCGAGTGCTGGGTGTTCACTGAACACCTTGAACACCCAGAGAATACGCCCATGATCATATGTGATACTGGTTGGCCTAATGAAATACCAGTACAGAGTTGCTTACTGATGACTCAGGAACTAGGCTACTGTGTACTAGTAGTCTGGTACGGTAAGTCTACTTTAGCTTTTTGACGTGTAGCCTAGTAAAGTTGAGTTTGTTGCATAAATGCCAGTGTATCACAGTTCCAAGGCTAGCAGGCTAGTGGCTATTTCTGAAAGCTAAAGGTTCCATTACATTGAAAATTAAAGTTTATCGTTGAAGCATTAGTATTTAGTGGTAGGCTACTGAGAGCATGACAAAATTTTATAGACTGGTTGAATCTATAGTACCAGAGTATTGTAGTGTGAGCAGTGAGTTAGGAATTTCAGATTGATAGTTTGAAATTTTTTTGTGTGATTGTAGGTAGTATTACTATCAGTCACCCAACCCCACTCGCCAACCTATTCCTGTACTGTACAGTGTAAAGTAGCCTCAGATTTCTCTGTTTCAAGAAGAGTCATAATGAGATGTCAGTGTATCTTTTTCTCTCCATTCGAAATCAACAATAGATATAGATATTATAGTTAGTAATAATCAGAGGTGGGCGTTGCGCAAAATAGTTCGCAAGTTTCGCAAATTGCGCAAGTTGCGCAATTGCGCAATTTGCGTTGCGCACTATGCCTTTGTTTTCCGCTCTTGCGCAATTTGCGTTGCGCTCTATGCCTGTTTTTTCAGCGCTTGCGCAATTTGCGTTGCGCTCTATGCCTTTTTTTCAGCGCTTGCGCAATTTGCGTTTGCGAATCGGTAAATCTAATATTTGTTGCGCTTTAAGTGCGAATTTTTTTCCAAGATGTGCAATCATAAAATCATTTTTAAATGTTGATCTGCATGTCCCTGTCAAAAAATAAATAAATTTTGATTTTACAGATTTAAAGCATGATCACGAGATAGTTGATACAAGCTGATTGCTGATAGAAAGGATTTTTTTCTTGTTTTATTTTCTTCTGCGTTATCTACTTTTTTTCATGTTTTGTTTACTTTGCGCTATCAGCTTTTAAACCGCTAAACGTGCTGTTTTTGAAGTTTGAGCGATTGAATATATCAAGGAGGACTTTTGTGAGACAGAAATCAAGCGTGCCAGTTGGGACAGAGTTGCAGTCGAGGTGGGCTTTTCAGGTCGGGTTCGCGCCTAAAGTTGACAAAATTTTCGGGCTTATTTCGGGCCTGAAACGTACTTTTTGTCTTAAGTGCGCAAAAATATAATTAAAATAACCTTGCAAAATTGCTAGATGTTTCAGACCTAACTTTCGGGGTTTTTTGGGCATGATTTGGGCTTCAAAATAGCTTTCGGGTTCGGGCTTATGTTTTCGGGTTCGGGCCTGGTTCGAGCCGGGTTCGGGCTTATGTTTTCGGGTTCGGGCCTGGTTCGAGCCGGGTTCGGGCCTGAACTAATCGGCCCGTTTACAACTCTGAGTTGGGAGATCCCCCTCAGCCGGGTTCTCCAAAATTTCGAACTTTTAAACCGTTAGAGCTAGATGAATTAGATTTTTTAAATGAGTAAAAATCAAAAATAAACTAAACGTAACAAAAATTGGGGGTGCCACAATGGGGGTTTGCCCCAAACGGGCTCTCCAAAATTCAAACTTTTTAACCACTCACGCTGGACTAATGAAATTTTCACGGTGGTCAAATATAAAAAAACGTTTTCCCAAACGGGGCTCTCCAAAACTCGAACTTTTTAACCTTTTATAATGGTACATGAAATGGTGGTCCACAAATTTTCAACTTTCCTATTTGAAGCAACCTTTGCATTTCTGCACCATCAGCTTCTTTCGAAAGGTGCTTCTCCAGTGTAGACTTGACTGTGAGCGAATTCAGAATGCAACTAAGTGATGAACATTTAAAAGCACTCAATGTCATGCACTGCAATAAAGCGCTGCTTTAATTAACCGGTCGTTTGACAAATTTTTTCTGAATATCGGTGGTGGTTGACTGGTTGTTCACTTTTTCAGCAAACTAGTTAATTTAAGCGAGATTAGGATTCGGTTTTAGCTATTCGGAATAATTCTGAAATAGCCAAGTATTCTGAAATGCCCATCCCTAGTGGTAGTACGTGTGCTTTAGATAAGCTATATTCCAAGGTTGTCCATTGTCCAACCCATAGCCCGCGGGCCAGATTTGGCCCGCGAAGCTATTTTGTGTGGCCCGCGAGGTCTTTTTGCGCGCTTGATTTCCTCATGGAAAGGCTTACCATTTCCTGGCAAATAAAAAGATCTAACGTTGGTCTTAGCCATCAATGCGGCTAAAAAAAGGCCTGAATTTCTTGGTAAAACTCTTGGTAAAAATGCATGAGGCCCGCAATAACTTTTCTCCCGCAATTGCGGCCCATACCAGTAAAAAGGTTGGGCAGGCCTGCTCTATGCTGTATACGGCTGAAAGACAAAGAGTAATGTATTAAAATTATATCAGGAATCGAAATTAACTTTTTTGACAACTTGGCCGTCGGGCAAATGTTATCAAATGTCTATTTGCTCAAGAAAATTTCAACTTGCCCCCCAAAAAAAGTACTCTAAGTTTTGAGGTTAGCTTGGAAAAACGCACTGAATTTGTAAAATACGCGTAGTTTCGAGAATCAAGTTTTTGTGTGCGATCGTTAAGATAAAGTGATGCAAACAGTAACTTTTCCAATCATGCATCAGCAAAAATCGATTTTTTGATTAAAGATATTTCGTTTAATATTTACGATCATAATTATTAATTGGAACGACCGACGCTCGCGTCGCGTGTTCCTTTGTTTTTACTCGGCCATTTTCCAACTAATGAGTGCGAGATTTCAGACTTTTGCTTATAACTCGAGAACCGTTTGGTCTAAGTACATGAAATTTTGACAGCAGTTTGAGATTAATGAGTTTTATGTTTGCACCAAATTTTGAGGCAATCGGTCACGTGACTTCGGGTTTGTGACCCGAAAACCGCCCCGAAAGTTTGGCGTAAAAAGCGGTCTAAGTCAAAAACGGCTTAAGTACGGCAAAAAATATTTCTCATGATTATATGTCTTAAGATATTCTTTCATCCCTACCAACCCACTTTCGGCCGCGATGAGGTTTTTTTCTTATTTTTTTCCTTTTTTTTTTCCTTTTTTTTTCCTTTTTTTTCCTTTTTTTTCTTCCTAAATCTTGTACGCTCGAGTTCTCCTAAACCACAAAACATAGAAATCTAATTTTTGTGTGAAGTTGTTGAGGTACATACGCAATTGTGTCTCCTGAAATTTTTTTGGGGCAACTCCCCCGGGAACCCCCCCAAAATGGGGCCCCAAAAAATCAATTTTTTGAACGGCTCAAGCTAGGGTGCCAGTTTTTTTGGATATCAGTAGATATTTGAGAGACAAATATTTTGACATAACTTGGGGGTACCACCCCCCCGGGGACCCCCCCAAATGGACCCCCCAAAAACAAATTTTTTTAACCATATAACCTAGGGTGCCATTTTTTTTTGATATCAGTAGATATTTAAGAGAGAAATAATTAGACATGATTTGGGGGTACCACCCCCCCGGGAACCCCCCCAAAATGGGGCCCCAAAAAATCAATTTTTGAACGGCTCAAGCTAGGGTGCCATTTTTTTTTGATATCAGTAGATATTTGAGAGACAAATATTTTGACATAATTTGGGGGTACCACCCCCCCGGGGACCCCCCAAATGGACCCCCCAAAAACAAATTTTTTAACCATTTAACCTAGGGTGCCATTTTTCTTTGATATCAGTAGATATTTAAGAGAGAAATATTTTGACATGATTTGGGGGTACCACCCCCCTGGGAACCCCCCCAAAAAATCAAATTTTTGAACGGCTCAACCTAGGGTGCCAGTTTTTTTTGTTATCAGTAGATATTTGAGAGACAAATATTTTGACATAATTTGGGGGTACCACCCCTTCGGGGACCCCCCCAAATGGACCCCCCAAAAATAAATTTTTTAACGATTTAACCTAGGGTGCCATTTTTCTTTGATATCAGTAGATATTTAAGAGAGAAATATTTTGACATAATTTGGGGGTACCACCCCCCCGGGGACCCCCCAAATGGACCCCCCCAAAAGCAAGTTTTTTAACCATTTAACCTAGGGTGCCAGTTTTTTTTGATATCAGTAGATATTTAAGAGAAAAATATTTGGCATGATTTGGGGGTACCACCCCCCGGGGACCCCCCCAAAATGGGGCCCCAAAAAATCAAATTTTTGAACGGCTCAAGCTAGGGTGCCAGTTTTTTCTGTTATCAGTAGATATTTTAAGAGACAAATATTTTAACATAATTTGGGGGTACCACCCCTTCGGGGACCCCCCAAAAATAAATTTTTTTAACGATTTAACCTAGGGCGCCAGTTTTTTTTTTGATATCAGTAGATATTTAAGAGATAAATATTTTGACATGTTTGGGGTACCACCCCCCCGGGGACCCCCCAAATGGACCCCCAAAAATGAATTTTTTAATGGGTTAACCTAGGGTGCCAGTTTTTTTTTGATATCAGTAGACACTTAAGAGATAAAAATTTTGACTTGGTTTGGAGGTACCACTCCCCCGGGGACCCCCCCAAAATGGACCCCCAAAAATTTTTTTTTTTATTGGTTTAACTTAGGGTGCCAGTTTTTTTTTGATATCAATAGATATTTAGGAGACAAATATTTTGACATGGTTTGGGGTACCACTTTCCTTGGGACCCCTTCAAATGGATCCCCCAAAATCAATTTTTTGAATGGCTCAAGCTAGGACGTTAATTTTTTTTTATACCAGCAGATGTTTAAGAGACAAATATTTTGACATAGTTCCAATGGCTTACGCTTGAATACGATGTTTTTTTGTTTTTTTATTATTATCAGTCGCTATGTTGTCGATAAAATAACGCATGTGCATTGTACAAGTTAATCAGGTTTAGTTACTCAGGTTTAATCACCTTCACAGGTTTAGACAAGACAAACTATGGAAAAGGTTACTGGAAACTGGGAAGACAGTGTACAAGTTGTCGATAAAATATATATTTTGACAATGTTTGAAATTCCAAACCCTCTTGGGTATCCAAGAAGATAGGAGGGTTGGGGGCTACACTCCCCTTAGCCAAGACACCGAAAAACTTTAACCAAAAATACAACTGTTTACATAATACATATGTCTTGAACTGGACCTAAAAGTAAAGGGAGCTGGGCAATTCTGAAGTTTGCCATCTCGAAAAAGCAGCTCAACAAGTTATGTTGTGCTACATTTACTACAATCAATGGTTATGTGATTTGGTAATTCTTCGTATTGTGTGGAATGTATCCACCATACGCTTGCTATGCTTCCCACAAGTCACAACTTTTGACTTATGTTTGCTAATCAACTCTGAGCAGATCACTTCGGGACATGGTTGATTGCAAAACTCTTCCACTCGGTTCATAAAAAGTCGCGGACTTGCGCTTGCGGACTTCAAGAATTTTGAAGTTGCGGACTTGCGGTTGCGAATTCAAGAATCCTGAAACGTCGTTGCGTACTTGCGGATTAAGCTTAAAAACATGCAATTGCCGACTTGCGGTTGCGGATTAAGCAATTTGAAATTCGGTTGCGGACTTGCGGACTGCGGACTTAAAAAAAAAAACTTGCGGTGCCCAGCACTGGTGCTCAATATCCTGTAAATTCCAAAAACCATAAATTTGCCCTCCAACAATTGATTTTTCAATGACTTAACCTGATGGATTATTTTTTAGGATCAAAAACGATAACGTTGATAATTTTTTGACTTGATTTGTACTTTTATGAAGGTTCCAAAATTAAATATTTTGAATAATTGCTGATTTCACGGTTGACAAAAAGTACTTTTGAGCGTCACAGCATTATAAACTACGCGTCGGTCGTTCACTGGGTTTGCTGGCAAACTCCCATCTAGTTACCGTTGTGGTTTGTTGCAAACGTATTTTTATTAGCGAATATTTTGGAAACTACACCAGCGGCTAGAAAGCTAAAAGATCTTCAAAATAATCATAACAAAAAAATTGCAAAAATCTTGACCTTATCTTCATGCAGCGCAGGGCAATACTTGTGGTATCTGAAACAGCTGTTAGCGTGGCAAGCGCCGGAAAACTTTTCTAGAAAAAAAAAACGGAACATTTTGTGCCAAACAGCTGCTAAACGCGTCCAAGAATCGAAAAACCTGCGTGCGATTAATACGTGTTAATTGCGATAAATAATGTGCTTACTATTAGACAATGCATTAATTGTGATAGTTACGAAGTGATTACTAAAATAAAGCAAGGTGCAGCTTTCTCTACGTACAAATTTCACTTTATTGCAACAAAACCGAGTAAAGGTGAATGTACACAGTATCCGTTTTGCGTACGTTTTCGTCCGTTTTTTTACGTTTTTGCTTCTTGAAAAAGCATGCGCTTTTTCATCCGCATTTTTATGTGTCCATATCCGCACTAACCAGACAGTCACATACTGGACAAAAGTTTTTTGAAAAATTTTTTTGTAAAGAAGTACAGCTCTATTTCGAAATATCGCTCGTATCGTTCATACGCAAAATTTTTGAACAAAATTTTTATCTATATATAACAGCCTACTTAGTGCGGATATGGACTTACAAAAATGCGGATGAAAAAGCGCATGCTTTTTCAAGGAGAAGCAAAAACGTAAAAAAACGGACGAAAACGTACGAAAAACGGATACTGTGTAAATTCACCTTAAATTGCGTCTTTAACTAATCTTGTTTGAAGTTGTTTAATACGCTGTATTTTGTTAAGTTGCCACCGAGGAAGTTAAGCTGAAAACTAACTTGCCCGCGGCGATTTCAGCTTGCCTCGGGCTAGCGGGCACGCGTTAATTTTGAACCCTGTATTAGTTTAAGCTACCTCACTTAATAAGTACGAAATACTTTTGGTTTTTGTACTGTAATTAGTAGCCGAAAACTTGGCCTCTACAGTAGGAGAAAGATTTGATGAAAGGGTCGGAAGAGCAAACGACAAAATCACCAAAGATTGCTTTCCTGCCTACCAGAAAGATGCATGGTTGCAAAAATTCAAAAGATTTAACACTGCTATTCCTAGTTCGGCCACCGTCGAGAGATTATTTGCTATTGGTTCTGATATTTTGCGATCGTCTATGACGAAAGAAAATTTTGAAAAGTTTGTTTTGCTGCATGAGAATGAAAAGTGTCTAAAAAAGTCAACGCATTATTTCTGAATGTGAGTGAGTGAAGCTTTTTTTGTTTTGGTGTTTATTTATTTTTATTGCTGTTTAATTTTATTATTATTTTTTTGTTTTAGAGTTTAATTGTTTTTTTTTAACAATATAAATAATTCTTTTTTCGGTCTTAGATATGTGCCTTAGTTATAAAAGCTAAACGCAATGCAGTTGGTTTATTCCAGGGCAGCTTAGCTGAAGATGATACAATGTTTGTACTTTCATATTTTTATACTTAACACCATCGTCTGCAGCGCGCTTTTGAAACTTCGATTATGCAAAAATTTGCACTCAAAAACTTTTTTAAATACCGAAATTTGTGTGCGTTTCTCAAGCAATCAAATCGTAGTTGCACTGTGCTATTTTCAATTTTTGGTTGTGGAATTTGTGTTTGCGCTTTAAAATGTTTAGAATTTTCGTTACGGAATTTGCAATTGCGCTTTAAGCTTTTAAGATTTTGGTTGCGAAATTCGCATTTGCGCTTTAAGCTTAAAAATTTTGCTTGCGGAATTTGCGCTTGCGCTTTAAGCTAAAAAAATTTTGGTTGCGGAATTTGCGCTTGCGCTTTAACCTTAAAAAATTTTGGTTGCGGAATTTGCGCTTGCGTTTCGAGCTTAAAAATTTTTGGTTGCGGAATTTGCGCTTGCGCTTTACACAAGAAAAATTTTGGTTGCGGAATTTGCGCTTGCGCTTTACGGTGTGTTTTTTAAACGCCCAGCTCTGGTAATAATTGCTTGTATTATGGTTCAAATTCAACATGTTGATGCTCGTTGACTGATTGTGCAGAAGCACAAGGTGCTTAACGTTAAACCACCTTTTTCATTTATACTTATTAGTATTCCCATAGCATATGTGATACCGGTTACAAAAAATAAGATGGAATGGTTAAAACTACTTTTGCATAACAATTCTTCACCTTAAGCTTAAGAAACTTTGAGCAGTACATTGTAACTTACCATATCAAACATGACCATGACTTACTCTGGCAAGCCTAGTAATAATGTCACATGTGACTGTGCTTTCAGTGCTACTGTTTGCATGAATGCAGCCATCAAACTTTGGCAGTTGGAACTTCTAAAGTGGAAGTGCTGATATATTCAGTATTCCAAACATACCGGTAATGTCCATGGTTTGATTCATGATTGGGATATATTTTTATTAGTTAAAATTGAACTGAGACCTAGGTTGGGTTAATTGGCTTGTTTAGTTAAGTAACAGTTTAGACCACACCATTATCTGAAGCTATTGTTTAACTAGCATCAGGTGGACCATGGGGTGCCTACCTGTTTGGTTTGTAATTTTGCATGCAGTAAGAAACAGTATTGGTATTAGGCAATACTGTTAACCATTATATTTTGGCTAGCGGTAGGATTTGCGGTGCGGTGTATTAAGTTCACAAACTTTTTGCGGTGCAGTGCGGTATGCGGATAGAATTGAGCGGTGCGGTGCAGTTTGCGGACAAGAATTTTGTGCACCGCACCATCTCTAGTGCATAGCCTGTATCCTGTTTCAAGCTAGTTTACTGCTACAAATTTAAGATGGAAATAGAGACTACATTTTACGAAAGCAAGAAATTAGACGTATAAAAGAACTTTTGCAGCAAACAATGCGCTGTTCAAAGTTTTCAAACCTATTTAATTTTGTTCGTAATCTCATCGAAACATAGCGATCTCTTAAACCGCTGAATGCAGTTTAAAACTTGCATGCGTGTTGCCATTATTTTTTGTAATTTAACGATATGCTAAAACTGAAATCAATGAATTTAGCGAGACTGTTTATGGCTACTTTGACTTGAAAGTTAATACCCGTAACTCTAACAACTGAGTTTGATTTTGTTTTGAATTTTAACACGTACTTGTTTAAATTATAATTATTTTTTTGGCTAAATGACTAGGCATGCTATGCATGCCTTGCATGCATGGAGAATACGCCCCTGCTGCAAGTGTAATCTGCAACTACTGCGAGTGCAAGTATTGCGCGCGTAATTTGCAAGTGCAAGTGCATTGTAATTTGGCTAGTGTAATTTTGCGCTTCTGTGCTTGTCGAATTCCAAATCGACCAATACACATTAACACGAAAGTTCATTAAGTTGTGCGAATCGTGTTTGCGGCAGAATCAAGTAGCCCCTCCCTTTACATTCTCATAGAATCGTCTGCTGCTTCCTTGGTAGGTCTAACAATGGTTACTATTCATGTTATTGTAATATAAAAGTTAGCTGGGGGCTTAAAACATATTTTTCCATAAACATGTTAGATGAGTGCCTGAGATTGCACCTTTTAGAGCAAAAACACTGAATTTCTCCCCGCTTGTACATTTAAATTGATTGGTAAAAATTTAAATTTAGAGGGCATGGGCCCCCTGGTCGTCAATATTAATATTAAGTTATTGCTAATTGCCGTTGTACGCATGTACTGTTGCACTCCAAAATACTAAAAGAAACTGAATAAATAGGCTTTGTGTCATCATTTTTATTATTGGTAGCTTTTAAATTTGGTGGGAGGAGGGCAGAGGGCCCGGTCCTTCTGGCTATGCCTATGGTTAAGAAACTGAATAAATAGGCTTTGTGTCATCATTTTTATTGTTGGTAGCTTTTAAATTTGGTGGGAGGGGGGCAGAGGGCCCGGTCCTTCTGGCTATGCCTATGGTTTAATGATTACCGTACAAGTTTGCCCTCACATCAACTAGAACATTTATCGTAATAAAAATACCAAGCTTAAACACCAAAAAGAATCACTATAAGCTTAAAAACTAAAAATATGAATAAAGCTGAAACGAGGATGAAACATCAAATCCGAGTTTTTGTGACGATGTAAGAAAACAAAATCTACGACTGAAGTACCGCGATTTTCGACAAATGATATGCGTAGATATTGAAGTTGAATACTTCTGTGACAATATTATTTATCACTACCCGATATCGATATGTATTTTTCTGTAAATACAATGCACAAAATCTAGTATGGAATTGGTATAAAATCTTCCATTTCATTCCATTCTGGCTTCTTCCATATTCCATACCGAAATTTCCGTTCCATTCCATACCATGCCCTGCTGATCACGCGTATTTATGCGTATGAATATACGCATGTCATTTGATTGCAAGCATTTTACCTGCTTTTTTTTGCGTTTACATGGAATAAGATACCAGCCGTAATTGGTCTAAACCACTTTATGTAGGCCTACATTTAGACCAACAGCCTAGTGAACCCGTTTATCTGAAAAAATGACGGAATCAAAATATTATTGCTCAAAAAGTTTTTGTTAATTACCAAAAGCGAAACTAAAATGTCAGCTTGATCCTTTAATTTTGTTTTCAGTTGAAGTTGGGGAACGCGATTGGCTGGTTTGAATTAATCTAACAACTTCAATCTGCGCAATGTCAAATGTTTAATACAGTAAATAGTTTGCTAATTTATTTTTAGGAAATCTGTGTCAATCAATTTCTACGTCTGTATATTACAACGTATAGCTGTGTTGATTATGAACAATGTTCTTGTTGTCTGTCAGAGCAGTTAGTCCGGCGACGTAGCCCAAATTGTGTCGAAGTCTAAACTGAGCGCGCTGATAGGTTGCGAGCAAAAGTCTCGCAGAAGCTGTCCGCCTAATCCCGATCTACACTGTGCGTAAAATCGTGAGCGCAAAAGCTCGTCTTTAGTTTATTTTAAATCAAAATTTGGTAAGCTCGGCGTATCGCCCTACCAGCGTACAAGCAGCCAGTTGTTTTAAACAAACCAACAATATGCCCGTACGTTCACGATTTTACGGCCAGGCCTAAAAATTTGCTCTGAAAGCATTTATACGCATTACGCAGTTTTCGGCGCGAACCAAATTTTGTTTGCGGGCGTGCCGTACAACTAAAAATAAACCATTGCATTTCGTTATGACCATTTTTTCGTAAACGCCGCGTTCAGATTCGCATTATTTGATTGAGACAACCGTACAAGTAATTGGTGGATCGCTATCGCGTTATTCTTGCTTAATGCTTGATCCCTATTTCCTACCAACGATAACAATAACAGTGAGTACAGTAATCAATTAACCGAAACTTTATATTGGCAAGCCACAATACAGAGTTGTTTTTTGTTGGTTGAAGATAGCAAGCAGTATGTTGACTATGTTGTGACTGGTGTGAACTGTCAACATAAATTATAATAAATATTTTTCCAAAAATCAATCATTTTTGGGTGTAGGCGGGAGTTGTTCGTATGTTTTTGCGAATTGAGCATTTTATTTGTTCTCAATTTGTCACAATATACTGTGGTAGACAGGTGGCAGCTTGACTCGAAGACCGAAAAGTCCCTTCGCTGTCTCCTGGCCAAGGCAACTTGATGAATGAAACGTAATTATAATTATTCGAAAATGGAAATATTATTATGAAAGATTGCTGGAATAATAACGGCAATATGCAATTTTCTCGTATGGCCTCAGTGAAAAAACGCGCTTTTTTGTATCCGCTTTTGCATCCCTTAAATCATAGACTCTTTATTAGTAGACTGGAAACTGACAGTTTTGTCTTTTTTTCTTCACGGTTCACTGACTCGATATCGCTATCAAAGTCTCAGTTTCTGTCTGCTTTGGTTGCACCATAGACTTTTTACAATCAGTCATAGGCTATCCTAAGTAGCGAAATGTTTATAGATTCAATTAGGTTAATGTTGTGGCTTATAGACTTCATATAAACGATATGCGGTAGGCTAGGTTAAAATAGACTTTGATGCAAATAGTGTTAGAGCAGATCGAACGCGAGACGCGTGATGCTAGCGATTTAGTGGTATCCTTTTTCAACGATAGCAGCTCCATGCAAGCAAGAGAGAAATCTAAAAAAAAAAAGAATAAAAGCACTTCAATCTCAGAAAGACGTAAGGTGCTGTAAATCGCAGCAAAGTTTTGAAACGCACGACCCACATCAATGACACTTGAGTTAGGTTCCTGCGTCTCGGCTAAAACGTCTATACTCTAAAAACAGACTATGATGGCCCCTGAAAAGGTTCGAGTTTAAAACCTTGGAGCCTCTACTAACATTCTACAGACCTTATACAAGAAAGGGAAACCCATTAAAGTCTACTACGTAAATCTTTGGTGTTTTGTAAATGTTTCAAATAGATCCGTAACTTACGGTAAAAAATGTCCATTCAATTTTGTCACCTCTAGATTTCGTTGCATAAGATTCAACTTCATTTATAAGAGAGTTAAAGTACTTTTTTTAAAACTGAATAAATCTTTCTGAAATG
Source organism: Trididemnum nubilum (assembly GCA_963965965.1). Taxonomy (NCBI): domain Eukaryota; kingdom Metazoa; phylum Chordata; class Ascidiacea; order Aplousobranchia; family Didemnidae; genus Trididemnum; species Trididemnum nubilum. The sequence goes on from OZ014470.1 coordinate 32,273,695, forward strand.
GATACGCTCTAAAGTAATTGTTTTCATATTACTGTACTTCGGTAAATGGCAAATACGAATACGTTGAGCCCCGCTGAATACCCCGTCTGGCTACGTCCCTGATTAATGTGATTATACTCTAACTTGCTATGTTCAAGTTTCGAGTTTATGTGGTCGCAAAATTCCGCAAGAGCATGTACAATGAGTAGCACAGATAGGGGGGATATTTTGCCATGGTCCCCGTTTTTGGGCCATGGCACAATTCAAAAAATGTGTAAAAAAAAGTTAAAATCGCGCAATTACATTAGCATAAAGCATGCATGGATTGAACGTGGGAAAAGCTTACGCTATACCTGGCATTTTAGCATTATTTTAATCAGCTCGAGGGTAAGAGTGCAGATTTCAATTTTTTTGCTTATGCCAATATATTTCTGCTTTAAAAAGTCTTTCGCCTTTTTTTTGTAGCGCATATTTATCCTCCTATCACCAGATAGCGTCTGAGGCTAAATTTTGGACGATCCGCGCACTTTTCATTGCAATGACTACTTCGTGCTTGGAGGAATTCGCACCTGCTTAGGAGTTTCCAGTGATCCAATGTACCTGTGGATTTCTTCGAATTCTTTTCCACTGAATTTGCTGCTTGTTTGAAGCGACCAGCAAAGATAATCATCGTAAAGCGTCTTATCCAAAGACACAACAACGTGACCACGGTTTGGGTTGAACCCAGATCATACGATCAGAGTCATCGTAAAAACGACGGCTTTATTACCATCTCGGCGTCGCTGTCGACTTAACTCAAGTTAACCACACTCTAAACTGCAACAAAAAAGGCATAGCTATTTCTCTATATCAAATGATCGAACTAGACAATGGCTTGTTAAGAAGTAGAATTTCATCCAGCTGGTGGAGGCACGTTATATATCAAATGTTTCGCGGCCAATGCCAATAAGTTAGCGTTAAATGCTTGGTATGTTGCAAAACAATCTGTCACCAATAGCTACAAAATTTTTACTTTCTTTCTTGGCCTTACGTATAATACTTGTGGAAAAGGATGGCTAAGTATATTATTTAGCTTGTGCCCTTCAGTTGTTTTTATACTTATTTTGTGTTTGTTTTGCACTGTATAAAGCAGTAGCGTACGCAGGATTTTCCAAAAGGGGGGGGGGGGGGGGCAGAAAATTTGAAAATAATGAGGAACAAAAGAAAAATTTCTCCACTCAGAATTAGTCCGTTTTCCTGCCCAAAATTAGGTGAAAACCAAAAAAAAAAAAAAAGAAAAGTCTTCACTCAAAATTAGTCCGGTTTTTGGACCAAAATTACGTGAAGACCCAAAAAAAAAGGTCTTTACCCAGATTTTCTCCTTTTGTGTGTTCAAACTTTCTGCCCAAGTTACAAAGGAGGGGGGCATGCCGCAATTTTGCATACTATTCTATGCTAATTATACTATCCTGGCGACCCAAAGGGAGGGCCATGGCCCCCCCTAAATATGCCCCTGGTTCAAAGCATACCTTTTAATCCAAAATTTAATCTAAAGATCTTAACACTGAGTTATTTTTGTGAAACAACGTAAAAATCTCTGAGCGCTGGAGGTTTGGCCCCCGATCACTTTATCATCTCCGGCGGCTGGGGACTTTGACCCATACCCCATACTTATGATATCAATTTTAAGTTTGACTCAGACACATCCCTTTGAAAAATTTTGCCTAAGCCTACGCCACTGTGCATATATGACACGTAAAAATTTCCAGGGGGGCTGAGCTCTGCCTTGCCCCGTCTGGCTATCGCTCCGAGTTAATTTTTTTCGACTGAGTTATCAGTAAGTCCTAATAAGCATACTCTTACACATTTTGATACTGTTGAAAACAGAAAAAAAAAATACATATTTTCTTGAATTTGAAACTCACTTGGATTTCAATTTTCCAGTTACCTTGTAAAAGAGGTTCTTTCATAGTACATATTCAGAGGCAGTCAGTAACGAAGTTGTTTTATTTGGTGATTTTACTACGACCTGACGTAAAAAAAAAGTTATTCTCATTCTATCGGGCAAAACTGCTTATTGAAAATATGTTCGTATAAGTCTCGAACGTGAAATTTGTACTGTAGATAAAATCTTGAGATATGGCGAGTTATTTCCAAAATTTGTAGTTTTTGGTAGGTACAAGCAATAGCAGTTGAGGCAATATTATACTTTAAAACTACTTTCATTACAGAGATATAGTTCCGACTACTTTCACTTAAGGGAAAATAATTCGCCGTACCACTATTTTTACTTGAAGTGGATTTCAGAGTAAGTAACAATACTTTTGTTTTTCGGCTACTTTGACCACCTCTGTATCTATCTTTTTTTGTGCTGATTTATTAATTCAACTAGAAACTTCTTTTGGCTTTTTTAGTGGGCTGGTCTAGCTTCATGGCTTCAGTTGTAAGCTTCGAATTGCCTAAGTTTTCTTATACTTCTGCTTGTACTGTGCATTTGAACTTACAGCGAAAAACCTTATCGTGTCGAATAATTCAGGCGTGGCCAAAAAAACTTCGCAACAAGAGGAGCCTTTTTCTCTTCAATTCTCTTCGTTTTTTCTTCGCGCTTCAGTTTTTAGTCTACTAATAAAAAGTCTTTGGTTAAATAAAGTAAAATCGTAAAACTACTGTAATTTTTATTTTTTTCGTTCAGTTATTTTTTTTATGCGTCTGCTGCATGAGTAACGGCAAGGATTTCAACCTGTCATAGCTTAACCTTTGCACAGTACCGGTAGTTTGATAGAATTTTTCTAAATTAAAAACTTACCAATTTGCATATGCTTTAAGCACAACAAAAAATTTTGTCCTTTCCCTTTATTTATTTCTGGCTGCGCCGGTAGTAGGAATCAAGCAGATAAAACTTCAACCTCCCAAAATGGGATGAAAATGAAATAATGCTTTTTGCAGTTACAGCAAGAAAGCCTAAGAATGTTTGTCCAAAAGTTCCCTCGCGCAGTTAAAGTTAATGAGCAATTTTAGTTTCAAATGCAAGCATTAGCAAAGATAAAAAAATTATGAAGGCTGCAAATTGTCAAATATTAGCGAGGTTATTCTAGATTAATTAAATAAATTTTATTCAGATGTTAATTTAAGAATCTTGGTTGATTGGATAAGTTTTTGATCAGCTCTTATTTTAGATTAATCCGATAAGTTTGTTTAAATGTTATTCTAATGGATTAGATAAGTTTAGTTTAAATGCCAGACCTATTCTATCGTAGATTTAGTTCTACAGATTGTAGAAAGATGCTAACAAAGCTTTTTGCGCAAGATACGATATTGTCATACATTGCAAAACGGTAGAAATTCTGTTCCTACCGGATATATTATCGTGCTCGGGACATATTCGTATTAACAGGGCCGCAACTACGGGGGGGGGGGGGGGGGGGGGCGGCGCCTTCCTAAACAAAAATTTTGCCTCCCCAAAATCCCCATCATGCCCACCCAAACTCCCCTTTCCTTTGCGGCAGTTTCAAGATGGTGGCTTTTTTTTGGAAACTGACAGAAAACCAGGAGATAAGTAGAACAATGCGGTAAAATGACCTTTTATTTTATTTTGAGATTAACAAAGAACTCAAATAAAAGTAGATTAAATTGGCACGATGATCTTTTTTTTGGAGATTAACAGAGAACTCGGAAAAAAGTTGACCAACCCAAAAATTTTGGCCCCCCTAACAACAACGTTCTAAGATGCACAGAGCTGGACAGCGCTGTTTCGAGCTTTTAGCTCTCATCGGCAGCCCTCAGCTTCTCTAACAAAGTTATTCCCCAGCTGGACAAGACTCTTGGCCGAACTGGACAAACCTTAAGGGCTTGCATAGCGGCAGAGGCTTTCTAGGGAATAAACGATTTTTCACTTGTGGTACTTAAAATAAAAAAGTGAAAAAATCGCTGAACCCTTGCAGTAAGGATAGCCATAGGCTATCCCTACTACAAGGGTTCCCCTTGTGTGACCACGGAAATCATAACCGACAAGTTTGACGTCCTTCGTGGTCGACTCCTGGGAAATCATAACGACTTCCACTGGCAGTTAGGTGGCCAGATCAACCACCAACCCTGCAGCTACAAAGCAGCTCGAGTCATAAGATGCACAGAGCTGGACAGCGCTGTTTCGATAACGACTTCCTGGGAAATCATAACGTGGTCACACAAGGGGAACCCTTGTAGTAGGGATAGCCTATGGCTATCCTTACTGCAAAGGTTCAGCGATTTTTTCACTTGTTTATTTTAAGTACCACAAGTGAAAAATCGTTTATTCCCTAGAAACCCTCTGCCGCTGTGCAAGCCCTTAAGGTTTGTTCAGTTCGGCCAAGAGTCTGGTCTAGCTGGGGAATAACTTTGTTAGAGAAGCTGAGGGCTGCCGATGAGAGCTAAAAGCTCGAAACAGCGCTGTCCAGCTCTGTGCATCTTATGACTCGAGCTGCTTTGTAGCTGCAGGGTTGGTGGTTGATCTGGCCACCTAACTGCCAGTGGAAGTCGATATGATTTCCCAGGAGTCGACCACGAAGGACGTCAAACTTGTCGGTTAACAACGTTCTACTTGCGGCATTGCGTATTAACTGACATATAATTTCGTTAGTTATTTTTTTTAGAACCATTGCATATAGGAGGACGATGAAAGTTCTCGGCCAAGGACTCGAAGATGCCTTAGAACCTCAAAATGATGATGCTGATATTCTCAAAGTGGTGCAATGTTTCGTTTGGTCAAACACTCTTTTTCTATTTTACGATCAAAACTCTTGACAGATGACGTCACCAAAACGTTTGTGACGTTATCACTTTTGATTTAAGCAAATTTTCGTTTGGAGTCCAACAGCTAACTCTCATTCACAATTTGAGTCATCAATGCAGTATATGTCATTTTTCCAAAACTTAAAATTTGGCAATGACGTCATCAATTTTAAAATAAGTTTCTTTTTCCTGCACTTTAAAATCGATTACAATTCAAAATTTGGCTCTTCGATAACTTTTGGATTGGCTGTTGGACAGTAAAGACTCTTTATTGACACTAGATGGCAGACTTTTAAAGGCCGAAAACGGGGGAAGTCCCATGTCCAAAGCATTGGGATTTTTTTGGTGGCTTAAGACATTGTTCTGAGTCATCGTGCCAAATTTCAGCTTATTATAAATTTTTTCCGGGTATGCATGTATTTTGTCGTATTTCTACCGGACAAATAGGAGTTCATCATTTACCAGCATGTGAACTAGACAAATAAAATTTTACCACTAGCCATCTTCCATATAGCTCATTTATGCAACCAGTTTAATTATGCTTGCACTGTCAATTTCTATGCCACCTTTCAAAAACATTATTTTTTATCAAAACTGCCCCAAAATTAAGTTAGTTTTGCATAAACAAGGCAAAATTTTCGAGCACTGAAGGCTCCACTACCAGATCCCCAAATCAGCCCCCCGATAGTGAATTTCCGGCTACGCGCCTGCTATAATCAGTGAACGTTTGCACTGGGCCTCAACTGATGAAATTAAGACCTTAAAATTGACCATTTCTACGCCAGGAATACATAGTTATTCTTATTTATAATTCACAAGTTACGGCCTAAATTTTTTTGTTACCACCATGATACCGCTTCGGAACGTAATTAACAATGCTGCTAACGTCCAAAACTTCCAAATGACATTCACTATTTTTAGAAACTATTATTTTCAAATTATTATGAAAAACTTAACAAATTGCAATATCTTAAAAACTTTTGCGCTTAATAATGAAACATTTGCTAACCATAATTAAAAAAAATTAAATGTCCTTAGTCCTTGGCCTCGAGAGGGTCTGTCTTCGAAAAGTCGGTCCTTGGCCTAGAAGGTTGGGTCTCGATTCCACCTCTGATAAATAGGCTGGAAACAAATTTTCGCAAATAATCATCTAATCATCGTAAATACATCGACTCCAAATCGCAACATAAAAACAGGTTGCATTTAGTGGTGCAACCAGGATGGCTAAGGGGTTTTCAGCCGTCCTTCTCCCTAGAGCCACGTCACTTGGAAAACTTATCCAAATCTGCAAGCATTTTAACGTGTTTTGGACTTAATTTGCAAATAAAGAGAGGCTGAAAGTAATTAATTTAATAGTTTCACTGAATTCCATATCTTAAGCATGTAAATTTAATTTTGGACTCTAGCACATACGATCAAACGCATAAATAATACGATCAAAGAAAAAATTACACAACTAAATCGTATATGATCTCTTAAAAAGTACCGAACTACCGTGAGGTATACTAGTCAAGGCGCTCCTAGTCCTTGTCATTTCCACTTCGACCTAAAAAGATTTAAGTTGTAAAACTACATTATTGATAATGTAAATTGTGCAGTTAACGCGCGGCAGACAATGAAAAACAAAAAGAATCGAACAGGGAGTAATAAAAACATACCTGAATCACACATTAATAGCTAAACAAGCATCAAAATTCTCATAGTTAAAACAGAATTCAATTAATTTGGTTACAGCGGAAGAATCAAAACCAAGTCAATATTGTAATACAATTTTTTCTTCAAAACACTACCTGAAAGAATTAAACGTTTTATTTTTCATGTCTTCGTGAATTTCATTCCAAAGTTCGGCACCTCGAAATTCTAATTTTCTAAAATCTTAAGCAACTTTCTTCTTTCAAATCACTTTGAAAACGTTTGAAATATGATCCAAATGACGTTAGCGACTGGGGGCTTTGCCCCAGCCCCCAGTTCGTAATGTGATCGAATTGCACCAGCTTGCTCAACACGTCATCCAATTTAGACATTTTTGAAACAAAAAGTTTACCTTTTGATTCTAGCCTCCTCCCCCTTACCAAAATCCTGGTTGCGCACATGGCTGCAGCTTTGAGGTTTTACTTAACCCAGTAGGCATGGATAAGTCGCTTGCTCTCTACCCCTCCGAAATTTCTGCGGGCGCTTCTGGGTAGCAGTCAAACAAATAACAGTTCCATTCAAAGTTTTGAAATCCATGGTTTGCAAGTACAGACGAAACTGGTTAATCGCATACCTAGTTTGCCAGACATTTTTATGCCATTATCCGATATATGCGTTTAAGCGATATGCTCTAGAGAAAGTATTTATCGTAAACGGACGTTGTACTAGTGATTGCATATCAGTCAACTGGGGCATGAAGTGCTTTACACTTGTCTGAAATAACACTACAACAATTCATTATAAAAGACTGTGTATCGCCAGCAGTCGCATAAATAGCGCGACTTCAAGTTACTGTAATGCACTTACGCTACAAACAACCGCAATAAAATATTGCATTAATCTCAACAAAAGCCTTTATTGCATCACAACTACTTTGATCTGAGCGCGACGGCTTTCTTGTTTAAGCGCAGCGTAATAACGAAAAAAAGGGATCGAAAATGGCCGCTCGCTGTTTCACACAAAACCTTATTTTTATCGTTTTACAGTACTTCATGCGATGTGGTTGTTTACATCTTTTTGGCCTGCCTTTAAAAACGTGAACGCATTACCTTTAGAAAATTTTGCTTCTATAAAATACTGCACTTTAGCAAACCAACACAATGTTTTTCATAACAAACCACTTTGTTATTGATGATTTCCTGAAGAAAATTGCACTTAACCGAACAAAGGTAGCAATTAGGGCTATAAAGCTTATGCATTAATCTGATTTATTCCTTTAAAAGGTATGCGATTAACAGGTGTTTTTATTTTACTTCATGGTAGATAGGATTTGATTTGGAATTTCAGATTTGTATGCAATAAAACGATATATGCGTTTAGGCGGTATGCAATTAACCGATTTCGTCTGTAAACGGCTAAACACATGTTTACGTTAAATTGTGTAGCAAATTGGTAGCCATAAATCTCCTACAGCAGACGTTTATACAGTACATTGTTTGTAGGTTTAACCAATTGCGCTGAGATGGGGTTTAGCAAAGTATAAATTATATGCTCAAGCTAACTTAATCCGCCAATCAAACTGCTCCAATGCAATCAAGTTAAATAAATTGATCGAAAACTAGCAACAACTTGCATTATACACTACGGAATATTGAAATTAGTTAAATACGAAATAACTGTTCTTATTTTGGTCATAAAACCTTGTCAGTTTTAACAGATTTCGGTTGAAACTAAACAATTTCACTGTCTTCCGGAAAACGATCCATTAAAATTATTTCGTTTTGTAACATTTCATCAGCAAGATCGTCGACAAATCCATACCAATAAATAACTAGTCCAGGTCCAAACCTAAAAAAAGTTTTTACTGTGCGAGATTACCTTCACCATAATTCTTGATCGTCTTTCATTGAAAATTAATAAGACAACTAAACTGCTGCTAAAGATTTTATTCGCTGGGTAGAAAAACAATATTTTAGTGATAAGACCTTTTTGATATATTCATGTTTAATGAAAAGCTTTCGGCCTCGATTCTCGACTCCGTATTTCAATTTTCATTCTGCCTTTTCAGAGATAGTTTCATCAAAACCGGTGCCAGAAAGAGTTATTGATTGATAGATCCACATTTATCTTCCACGCACGAGGAAGCGTCGGTGGCGCTTTTATTTTGGACAAATCCGCACCTGCTTTTTTCCAAGCTTTCCGGGCCACGTTTTGACTTCTTCCCACGTAAATTTACTGCTTGTACCACGCCACCAAGCAGAGATACACATCGTAAAGCGTCTTATTCAAGGACGCAACAACGTTACCAGGGTGCTGGTTGAACCGAAATCATGCGATCAGGATCGTCGTAAAACGGCGCCTCAACTCTTTTGGCCACGCTGCCGACAATATTGCGTAACACGGGTAAACGGTAATTCTAGAACACTACCAGTTCCAATAACTGTAGTATTGCTCGTTCAACTATATTTTATGGGTTTCCGGACAACCAAAAGATGCTTTACTTTCGATCCAGCAAACCACTTGACCTTTGATATAAATAGGAATTTCCAACTTGATATCAGGAGTTTTATCATAACCAAGCTTTCTCAATTCGTTTTCATCCTATTAAATATTATTGCGCTTAGGCAAGTATCAAAGGTAGAGTCCTCATTTTAAAGTCCTTGGTCTCGAAGCTCCACTCCTTGGCTTGGCTTCGAAGCCTACTAGTTCCAAAATGTCCTGTCCTCAGCTCGAGGACAGCATTATTTTTTGAATGGTTAAAAAGGAAAAAAAACTAAACAAAAGACAACATAAACTTCCAATCTGTCAATTCGTTTCATTTCCTTATTTGAAAAATAATACTCAACTCAAACTCAACTCGCTGTTTATTTAGTAGCACATAATCGTCAAAAATACCGAAACACCGAACACACATCAGTTGTTCAAGAATTCACAACTAATTAGAGCGAAGAGGAGGTTGCAAAGGACCATGCGGCTATCGAGTCAAGCAACCACCAAGTGAAAGAAGTTCAAGAAAGTTTAGTATGGTTGTAATAAGAGGGGTAACGGCAAAATATCCAACAAAATGGTGACCAATCAACCTACGCAATGTAGTATTGTTGTATAGTGGACGACAAGTATTCCACAAATACAATGTAATGCCAACAAACAAGTCGTACTGAAACTTATTTTAAATGGCACCGTTTGAAAGCTCTAAACAGAGAATGAGGGGGCAAAAATCCTTGTAGAAAATTGTTTTTATTTCTGCTAATACTACCGGTGCAGGGCAGGCGGTACAAACAGCAATGCACTAAAGCCATAACAAGGAACCGGGGGTCTGGAAACAAACAATTTTGAGCAGCTAATGCTAAAACATGACCGTGTCTATTCTGCGTGTAAATTTTGAAGAAAATATGTGTGTGATAATAAAATGTAATATAATATTACCAGGGATGGCATATTGATATTATACCACAGTAAATGTGTGAGTATATCCCTACGTAACTAACAAAACGTATCTTAAGAGCGCCAATTTGTTCTGAAAATACGCGAGCGCGAAGAATTTGTTTTGAAATAAGAAGGAACAACTCTAATCACTGGCAAGCGGTCTGGGGGGGGGGGGGGGGGGGGGGAGAAACCACATCCACTGAACAATTTGTGTGTGGGTGGAAATCGCAGCTAAGAATCCCAAATAAAAAACTATTGGATCACAAAAAATGCTGCATGAAGAATTATTAAGAAATTAAAAGTGAAGTTAAATACAACTACAGTATAATAATTGTTCCAATGCCTGCAGAGATGCGCGCTGCACCTCATAAATTATTTACATCACCTCATTATAAGAAGCTCCCGCAAAAAAAATGGTCATTTTTAGAAAAAATTAATGGTTTATTATTTTTTCGTTTCAACGATTGTATAGACTCTTTGAAGGGGGATGGGGGGCAAATGTCTCCAATGCCTTCCTTCTTAATACGACCCTGCTGGGATTCTCATGTTATTTTTTTCAAACTATGTATCTTATGTTAAATTTAACACAGTGGCTTTTGGCGGCCTAAATGTTCACGATCATTTATTGACAGGCATTGGATGTGAGAAAGAGATCACACACAATGAAATGTAAAGAAAAGATTGGCTTAAAATTATAGAGTTTGGAAATTGCGGAAAAACTTAAGTTTTTTTTAAACTAACATTTACCGTATTTTCTTTTCAAATTGCTTTGAAAATCTAAATATGTAATCTTCTTTTAAGTCACAAAATTTTTTATTTTTACAAAAAAAAAATAGCTAAATTTATTCAACATAGGGCATCTCATGCCCCATGTTGAATAAATGAATTTAGGTACCGTACCGGGTATATTTGTTAGCTCAAGTTTTTGACCTTAAAACTCCGTATTTTTTAAGGGCAAAAACTTGAGCTAACAAATATACCTGGTACGGTACCTAAATTCATTTTAAAAACATAAATTTACAGCATTTGCCTTACTCTTTAGACTGTTTAAAAATTTCCGTGAAAAGAAATCGTATAATCAAACAATATGGTTTGCGTTTAGGAAACTACTGAAAAAGTGGGGATCCATAATCAGTAAACGTTTATATCGGGGCCCTAACCGATAAAACTAAAGCATTAAAATTGACCATTTCTACGTTTATAATTTAGTTATATTTCCATTCACGGGTTATGGCCTTGTTTTATTGCCACGATACCGCTACGATATGTAATCGACATTGCTGCTAACCTAAAAAAAAACTTCAAAATGGCAGGTTTTATTATTTTAAAAACCTACTACTTTCGAATTATCATTAAAAACTTGAGAAATGCAAAATTTGCCAACCATAATTTAGAGCCATCATCTTGCAGCTCTGTAATCGATCATGCCTATATTAATTCTACTTCCTTAAGTCAAGTTTCATCATTCATTGTACAAGAAGACATTTCTGACCATCTGCCTGTAGGAATTAAGTATCAGTGTAACTTTAATAGAAACACCAAACGACCGCACTACCGCAAAACAACACAGGAGGGCTTAGAATTTTTTCTTGAACATTTAAATGATAGATAAACTTTCCACACCTCAATGGCTATATCCAAGCAACTATAACCTGGATAAACTTTTCAATCTACTGAATGAACTTATCACTCAACATTTTCCCAAAAAGATGCAAAGTCGTAGACAATATAAAGTATCTAAACACCCATGGATCGATCACCCCAGGTATCCTCACAGCCATAAAGCAAAAAACAAGCTTTATTCTAAATACCTTAAAAACAAAAGTCCAGACTTATACCATGAATACAAAAAGTGTAGAAATAAAGTAACCAATGTGAAAGCAAAAGCCACGCAAAAACATTTCGAAAACTTGTTTAAAAATGCCCGCGATATTGCGGATACATGGAAATGCATAAATTAGTTACTTAGGAAAATCAAATCGAAAACTACGTTGCCGCAAACTATTGAAACTGATGGCAAATTAATTACCTCGCCTCAAAACATTTGTAACGAAATCAACAAACGCTTTGTTAAAATTGGTGAAAAACTCGCCGCAAATTCTAGCTTTCATCAGAGTAATCAACACTTTACGTTTCTCGGCAAACGTAATGTATCATCAATTGTCTTACAACCAAGTGATGTTCACGAAATCATTAAAATTATTTCTTCCCTAAAAGATCACAAATCTCTAGAATATATTGATATTCCAGTGCACATCATAAAAGAATCCAAATTCCTTATTTCTGATTATTTGGCAAACTCTTTTAACGAATCCCTCGAAACTGGAAGCTATCCCGACGTATTAAAAATCGCTACTGTGATTCCCGTCCATAAAGGCAGATCCACTCTTGAACTGGGAAACTACCGGCCCATTTTAATATTGTCCCCGATTAACAAAGTCTTTGAAACAATTTTGCACAAAAGACTCACTAAGTTTTGGGAAAACTTGAATTTATTTACTGAATTTCAGTATGGTTTTGGAACCAAACACTCAACAAATCACGCAATAACCTGTGTTTATGAAACCATACTCAAAGAATTAGATAACCAAAAATCGGTTTGCGGGATATTTTAGGACTTCGCGAAAGCTTTTGACTGTGTAAATCATCAAATATTACTGGACAAGTTATAATCTAACAAATTATTGAAGTTTTATTTGACAAACCGAAACCAGTGTACAGTGAACAATGACAACCAAATTTTATCTACCCTTTTACCGATTACAATTGGAGTGCCGCAAGGTAGCGTGCTCGGGCCATTTTTATCCTTAGTTTACATTAATGACTTGAAAAATTCTTGCAAATCCCCAATTATGTTGTATGCTGATGACTCGGGTATTGCTTTGTTCGGATAACAATTTTCAAAGTCTAAAAAAGAAATGCAAAAAATGAATTCGGACTTCTCGAAAATTGGATCAACTTTAATCGACTTCTCTCAATTATTCAAAAACTCACTGCATACTATTCACCAATTCAAGAATGAACACAAACGATAACTTTCGAATTAACACCCAAAATCGAGAAATTCTTCCCAAACATGCTATCAGATATTTAGGTGTCATACTGGATCACAAGCTGACCTGGAAGGATCACACGCAGCTTGTTGTTGAAAAGCCCTACATGGCCAGAGGAATCTTGAGCGAATTGAGGCGACATGCTCCTCAATCGGTGTTGAAATGTGTCTATTATAGTTTGGTTTACCTGTACCTTTACTATGGTGTTACATCTTGGGGAAATAGTGCAACCAAATACACTAAGACTATTCAGATTCAACAAAATCATATTGTCAAAATTATAAATAATTCAACTTCCTTTAAAACAAAACAGCTGCCTATATACCAGCAATTAAATTTAATGAATCTATGCTAAATTTATAAATTAGAGAAATTAAAATTTATGTTTAAATATAAAAAACTCTCCCAAACTGTTTCAAAAACTACTTTATATCTCCATCAGAAACCCATAATTATCCTACCAGGTTTGCTTGTGATGACAACTGCGCTGCTGCATTCCAACATAAAAAGTCAACTTCAAAATATAATGGTTATAAAATATGGATTCAATATAATGGTTCAATATAATGGTTATAAAATATGGAATGAATTACCATTAGAAATTAAAGGGTTGTATAGAAAAAGTTAATTTATCTTTTTAAATAGAGTAAAAAATTTTATATTGGAGAATGAGTAGCTACAGTTTTTTGTTGCGTAAGAAAGCATCCTGACTTACTTTGATTAGATGGTTTTCCTGGCTGAATAATTTGTGATATTGGTTTTACATAGACACAGTTGTCATCGGCAAACTCTTTCTGTCCTCGAACAGATTATTGTCATAGCTGTGTGATTAAATTTATGTCTACGTGTGTGTTGAACGGAGTGTATTTTTATACTTGTTTATTTATTGGCATTTCTTCTAAATTTGCTGCACTATTTTTCATTTGTATATACTAAGTGGATCTTGTTTGTGTGCTATCAATATTTTATACTGAAGATGAGAGGTTGCAGAATCGACGACCTCACCTTTCCTGTAAAGAGCCCTGAGCTTTTCCCAGGAAATAGCCAATGGTCTTTTCGCAACCTCTCATCAGAAATGATTATTCTGTAATTTTTTTTGCCTCATTTTGCTGCTTGACTTTGTATGCTTATTTATTTTGCAGAATATCTTTCTAAACAAAAATAAATGCCAATTGAATTGAATTGAATAATTTAGAAAAATTGTGTCCTTGGCCTCAAGATGGTCTGTCCTCAAAAGTCGGTGCTTGGCTTCAGATTTTTTTTTGAGTCCTTGGCCTTGAACGTTGAGTCCTCGACTCCACCTCTCGCAAGTGTGTTCTTCAATACAGACTGCAGAGCTAGGTAACAACAAATCATGACATATAAACTACCAAGACCAAAAGGTACCAGACTGCGTTCAACTCGAGAGTAGGCTTGTTGCTGGGAAGTTGACGATTGAGTGTTGTTTGGTTCCTATTAGAGTGCGAGTAACTCATGTCTGCTAATGAGATACTGCTCAAGTTCAGTTTTACTGAAAAAATGAGAACTAGGCTACTTGAGGTAATTAAGAGGTGCCCCAAACCTTATTCCACCATTCCCTTGCCCTCAACAATAGATTTAATCCGTTTGACTCCATACCACTAGCAACCTTGCGTTTTGAAATTTTGTGACATCAGAAAAAGATGACTTTGCAAAATTTTTGTAGAAAGTAAAGTCGATGTTTGATAATTGAACATTGCGTTGCTTACACCATAAAAAATTATGCAAAGTCATCCTTCACTGATGTCACGAAATTTTGAAAACCACAGTTGCCAAAGAAATAGAGTCAAACGAATTAATATCTATTTTTGCAGATAAGAGGAATAGTGGAACAAAGTTTGAGTCACTTCTTTATTATTAGTAATTATTATTATTATCTTTATCAGGGATATCTAGAACAAGGGGATGAACAACTCATTTTTGCATGTGACACTAGTAGGGTCAAACGAATTTTTTCAATTTTGACAAAATGTCAGCTTTGTACCATCATAGTCACTAGATATTACATAGTTTGAAAGCACAATGGCAAAATTGCCGTTCAAAGTTGTAACTTACACCCCCTATTGACAGGTGTACATAATATCAATCGAGTGACTTAAGAGACTAGGCACTATGTAATACTGTATTTAGTGACTAGGCATGAACCAAAAGTATTTTAAATTATTGATTTAGTAAGCTAAGCTATGTGAATTTCAAAAGTATACAAAATGCTGTAGTGAAACTGAAAATTTTCATCGAAAGCAGTGTAGTTTTTTATCAATTTTGAATAAGCCTTGGTGCAGGGTATGAAATAGGCCAGTACAAACACCGATTTACTGGTTTAATTATTTAAGTGCTTAGCTACTTAATGGCCTGATGAAACTTCCGATGTCAATGGTTAATTTTAGTTTAATTTGATGATAATGTGAATAAGAATTAAGAATTAAGAACCTCTTCATCCAAAGACAAACTATGAGCAAACAATCAGTCACAACTCAATAAGCGCTGAGTAAGTGACTAGATTTATCGCGACGCTTCTGGTACTAGTACTCAATATGGCAGACGGTGTATGGTACATTTTCCAGTGAAAAATGTGTTAAGTGGCTGTGATTTTGAATTTCATTTCTACTGAGCTCAGTGCAATTTGGGTTCGCAGCTACTTTGAAAAGTCAACATGCAATCAAGATGCAAGACAAGCGTATGTACAAAACCATTTCGGTGCAGTTCAAGTGCAGTTAGTAATCCGTGACAAGGCAATGGGCAAGTTGGCAGCACGCAAAATATTGTTGTAGCTTACTTTTGGTTTTAACAACAGTTAACTGCATGACTACAACAATAGTAGCCCATGTCAGTTACACGATATCAATTTCTGAAGGCAAACACCATTTTGATTATGCAAAGTCGATTTATGAGCGAAAACATCAAACGCATGTTGATTTCTGATAACGAGCGTTAACACTTCTTTCCTGATCTGATGACTCTTTTATCGATGAAAGTCTAAAGAAGCTCTATACTCATCAGATATTGAGGGTTAAAAATTCCACAACCGCTCACATCTGATTTGTAGAGCTACTTGGACGATAATTACTGCTGCAACTAATTCTGACTTTCCGTATTAACCCAAAACTGTTTTTCTTGCATAACCATTATATCCAACATGTTTGATGTCTTCCCACTGACACAAAATGAAGCTTCACCAGTTATATTTCATGCTACTATTAATTTGGCTATAATGATAACTTACTATTTCATTATTTCTGAAAAACAAACATTTAATTTAAATTTTAACACAAAGTTGTTGTTTTTTTAAGTTAGACCAACAGGATGAAGATGAAATTGGCAAGGTTATATATATAAAAGACAGTTGCGAGTCAAGAAAGATACTGTTTATTTCTTTTTTTTTTTCAACCAAAATCTGGTACTTAATTCAACATAAAATAGTACTACAATATTTTGAAAATATCTGACCAATGACCATAACAGGCTTTCCAGGATTTTGGTTTTTAGAAGCAACTTTTTAAATAAGAGACTTTATATACCGGTAATTGAAATCTGTAATGATGTAAAAAGAAAAAGGCAATTACAGATTTTTGGTAACAGCTAATCAGGGTGCCGGTAGCCTAGCTAATTAACCTAATAAGTTTTATCAAATATGTTCTGGAGTTTAAGTTAAGGCTATTTTGGCCCTGGAGGCAAAATAACATTTAGGGCTATTTTGCCTCCAGAGCAAAAATGCATGTGGCTATTTGTAACTAGTGGCAAACTACAGCAGCCACTGCTGCTCAAAATTATAGTAATTGAAGGTCAAAGGCAGTGGCATAACTTGTGATTTGAGCTAAGAACAGAGGAAGGACAAGCTTCACTTAGAACAAAGAAGTTTGTTAATGCTTTCTGCAAAATTGGCTTTGCCAAATATCTATTGTTTTCATTTGGTGTGGCATGTACCCTCCTTGGGAGCCTCAGACTAGGCCTAGGGGAGCAACCTTAGAGCTGCCAGATGGGGCATAGTTCCACCATCAAGCATCAGTTATGATGCCAGTAGTTGAAGATTAAATATCTGTGTTTTGATCATAGTGGTAGCCCTACGGCAATTTCAATTTTCACAAGCAAAAGCTGTTAATCAACTACTACCTTGATATCTGCCAATATTACCACTTTTATTGATCGTTATAGGGCTACCGCGGTACGCAAGACATGCTTAAAGCATGAAATATGTACACCTGTCGATAGGGGGCGCAAGTTACAAGTTTAAATGAACGGGTGCATTCAGACTATGTTATATTAAGAAGTTTAAGTGCATATTATATTAAGTGCATATATTAAGTGCTTTCAGACTATGTTATATCAGATATTGAGATGGTACCATTTAGAGGTTATTATGCTTGAGTAAAATTAACAAACTGGTATTGCAAGTCATAGGAGTGTGAGTTTAAACAGGAAATAGTATTTGGGTTGATTTTCATTAATTAAAATCTACCGGCATATTATTCTGCTTAAAAAATATACAAATACATAAAAGCGGTAGAATAGTTCGTCAAAGTGCAGCGACACCTCTGATATTGGCGAACCAAGTCAACTGACCGCGAACAAACTGACTGTGAACCAACGATTTTGTTGCAGTGATTTTGTCGCAAACTGAGGATTTGGGCAAGATGGCTCTGGGGATAGTAAAAATATATTTAGCTTGCCCTTCTCAGCCAATCAGTGTTGTTCACGGTCAGTTTGTTCGCGATCAGTTTGTCGCGGTCAGTTGTTGTAGATCCAATATTGGTACTGTAGATCTTCCGTTACTTGTTGAAATTATAAATTAGTGCACCAATAAACTGACTCAGCTAGGCTACTGGCATCTCAAATATTAATACAACAGAGGGAAATGCTGAACTATCTTACATAGTACTCCTTTTTTTGGGACAACAATCTGTTTTGATAGGTTACTGGTACAGCCTAGCCTTTTGTGAATGAGTTACCGTAACTTTTTTTGCCAAAAAGCACCACAGCACAGAGCATTCCGTAGTCTACCAAATTAGCTTAGGGCTATCCCAACACTCAAGGCGTCTTACCAGTATTTACAAGTTACAATGTGTGACCCACACATCTGCTCAATCAAAATCAGACATACAGCTGGCTTTACTCTGAACCACAGCCAGCAAGTGCAATAGCCTACATAAAACAGGGAAGAGTGTACAATATAAGTAATATTAATAACAATTCACTGGTAGGCCTGCTGGTACCAGCAATCAGTTTACAGGTTTATTACAATATTACTAGTACCTTGCTCTAACTCACTGGTTTGTGGTCGTCAGTAGCCTACTCCTACTATTCACCTATTCTTAGTTCTGCATTGGCCTGCGGGATACACCTACGTTACATTCTTGTTTACAGATAACATTAAGCCTTGCCAAGAAGTTTTACAATATTATCTACATGCTGTTCTGTAGAACATCAGCCAGTAATGTCTTTCCGCAACCTCAGTTTCAAAACAACGCTTGTCAAAATATGACAAACTGAATGACCCTACTCTTGTCACTACTCAAGCGTGAAATTTAAAGAGTGAGCGATCCTGTAGGTCTAGATATCCCTGATCTTTATTATTAGTAGTTCTCATTTCTTCAATGAAACCAATTTCGAGCAGTATCTCTTCCAGCGTTTTTATCAGAGATGGTTTTTCATACCTCTCTTATTAACCACATAGGTACAGTAATTGTCCAAGTGCACACTACAGCACAGTTATAAGCTTAGTAAAACTGATAACTTTCAAACACTTTCCTCAAGACGGCGTAAAAAGCATTTCGAGAGAAAAACATTATGGTGCAGTTGCAATAAACTTTACCTGAAATGGAATTGCAAGTCTCTTAAACATGGTCCAACAATTTATGTTCATATTCAAGACCAACCATATGTCTGATTCCATCTGTCACTGGGCCATAACCCACATCATGCAAAACACATTGTTGAACATTAGCCGACAGCAACTTATCTCAAATCAAAAAAGGATTTCGAAGCAGTAATAACCCCTTTGAAAGAGTGGCACGATATCAAGAGTTGAAATGCTGCATATCGTTAGTTTACAAGGTTACCACAAGTAAGCGAATACCAGAACAACCAACTGGAATCCATCGAGTCTAAATTCTTTTAGTTGATAATAATTTTCTAAAAAAAATTCAAAACGTAAAGCAAGCACAAAAATAATCAGAATGCAAGTGATATCAAAATCACCTTGTACTGCTATAGTGCACATACCATTCTTGACATGTAAGGAACCTCCATCATTCCGATGAGCATAGTTTTGCTGGCACAGATACTCTTTTATGATGAGACGAGCAAGCAAAGTAGGTGAGATACCCAGCTCATATGACATATCCAACAGAGTTGATGACAGCACTTTTCCAAGACACCATAAAACTACAATAAATAAATCAAAACACTGTATAACTGACTGACTACAACTGAATTGATGAGAGTTCAAGGCAAAAAATGTTCTTAAATGCGATATATCTACACAAGAAAGAGATGCAAGAAAGTTTGCAAACCACTTATAAAATACCGGTACTTTATTTGCTAATATGTGCATTTTCCATCACAGTAAAAAATGTGTGAAAAGCATTTGATGAAGTCGTTTCTCATAACTAATACGCATACAGTACTTTCAAATAACGGTCCAAACTTGTACAATGCTGTTAAAATTTCATTTTTGTATTAAAAACAAAATATATACTCTACGTAGCTCAAGGTCTGTCACAATAAATCAAAGCTCAGCAATTAGTTGAAAAAGAATAGTGTTTGTCATCAAAAACTGATTTTTTAATGTATGTCATAATGATGTCTACATACTGGTGCCGATTAACATCATTACATCATCATCATCACAATTTGGATCCGATATTGTCCCCATCGACGGAGTTGGTCGGATTTCAAATGGTCATTGTCTTTACCACGCCTTGCCATTTTCTTTGATCACACGCATCCTCTTTCACCAGTCCATTATTCTTATTCTCATTCTCTACTTGCTTTTTCCACGTTTGTTTTGGTCTTCCTCTTCCTCCACTACCGCTCACTTCAAATTTCAAAGCTTTCAATATCACATTTTCATTTTTTTTCTCAAAACATGATCGTACCACCACATATTACTTGCTTTATAGCCATCCTATTTAAAGACTACTTTTCACCCAACATGTCCATCAACCCCTCGCCGCTTCTTCGATCGAATCGCTTCACACCACACATCACTCAAATCATCGCCCTTTCTGTTCTTCTCAAAATTACCATCTCTTTCTCTCAAGCACCACCATGCTTCACTTCCATGCAACATAGCTGATCTTACACAATTTTTATAAACCTTCTCTTTCATCTTTAAGGAAAACCTTCTGCCTTTGAGTATTTCACAGCATTCACTGAACTTCATCCAACCAATTCTTGCTCTAGCTGTTACCGCTGTTTCGCACCCACCAGTTGCATTCAGTCTGTCACCTAGATAGAAGAACTTGCTTACAGTTTCCACACCATCACATAGTATTTCATTTGGTCCCTTGAAGTTCTTTACCACGCTTCTACGAAATTTTTATTCCAATAAACAGCAACTTTCTTCTTATCCGTACATCTTGCGTGGACCCACTTACAACATGTTGTACCATAACACTGAGTTAGACATAACTGTTGTTCCACACACTTCACAAGGATCAATCTTATAGTCAAACGTTTCTTCCTCCATCCCACTCACCATCAACTTCATCTTTCCAAGATTGACTCTCATCCCTTTGCTTTCAAACGCCTCTCTCCATTCATCAAAGTTCTCTCTCAGTTCTTCCATAGTTTCCCCCATTAGGACCAAATCATCTGCATAAAAAATTTGCTTCATCCAGCCTTTCCTTGCATTTTCCATAACTTCATCTATCACCATTGCAAACAACAAAGGCGACAAAACAGATCCTTGGTGTATAACAACTTTCACAGAAAATTTTTTCGACAGGCCCGAACCAACTTTAACTTTTGTTTCTGCTCCTTCATAAAGACTCATCACCACCTTGACCGGGATTTCAGGCAAACCTTTCTTTCCCATTGCTCATTCCATCACTCTTCTTGGTACTCTGTCAAGCCGTTTCTAAATGAACAAAACACATGTACATTCTTTTGTCTTTTGGTCGATGTTCTTCTTGCAAACTTCCTACTAAGTAAGGCATCTGTTGTTCCCTTTCCAGGTAGAAACCAAACTGTGCTTCATTAAAATCAACTAACGCTCATATTCTTCTCTCCAACCCTTTTTTAATAATCTTCATGCCATGCTCCAGCAACTTCACTACTCTATACAAACTTCTCTATTTAATTACGTTCATCACATCTCCTTTTCTCTTAAAAATTGGCACCACAATGCTGGTTTTCCATTCATCCGGGATTCCCTTTCCACCCACAACTCGTTGGCAAAGATGTAGCATCACTTCCTCTGCAATTCTGCCACCTGCAACAATCATCTCCGTTGTTACTTCAGACAGCCTTGCAGGCTTTCCCTGTTACATCTTCCTGATTGCTTCTCTCCCTTCCTTGCGAGAAACTTTCTCTACTGGCCTCCCAACCATAGCAGCGTCCACCTTGTGGTCTCAAGCATTTTCCTCATTCATAATCCTCTCCATATGTTCCTTCTATATTTTACATAGATCTTCTTGACTGAAACCAATTCTTCCATCTCTACCCTTAATCCAATTTCATCTTTCAACATCTTTTCCATCCCTTTTCATTAATTTTACGAATTTGAAAATCTTGTTTGGTTTCTCACATGATTCCCATTTCCTTTTCCGCTTCCGTCTTCATTGCTTTCGAAATCAATTTCTTAGTTTGATTTCTCATTTTCCTACAGGATATTTTGTGTTCTTCCAACCCAGTTTTGCAAAGCGTTTTGAATGCTTCCTTCTTCTTTGCTATAGCGTTCCTCACTTCTTCATTCCACCACCATTTATTTCCTCCATTCTTTCTGACTTTCTTCTTCCCACATAGCTCATCACGTGCCTTCAGAACATCAACTAACTCTTCAACTTTTCTTTCAAATTTTTCTTTCTTTTAATTTTTAAACCATACGCTTTACTCTTGATTCTATCTTGACAACTTTCTTCAGTTTTCTTTTATCCACAGCGGCAAACAGCAGTTGATGTTGTAATTCCCATGGAATTACTTTTACATCTTTTAAATATTTTCTGTTTTTTTTACTAACTAAAAAAAAATCAATTTCAGATTCAGTATTGCCAGATCTAAACGTTATCTTTCTTTTGTCCATCATCTTAAACAACGTGTTTGCCACACATAATTCTCTTTCGTCGCAAAACTCAAGCAGCATTCTTCCTTTAGCATTTCTCTGACCTATTCCATTTCCTCCGTGAACACCCTGAAAGCCTTCTATCTCTTCACCAACATGTCCATTAAAATCTCGCAGTCCGAATACCACTTCACAAGGATTCAGCAGCTTGTATACGCCTGCCAATTCGTCATAGAACCTGTGCTTCTCTTCACGTGGCCTCACTGCTTATGGTCCATACGCTGATATTACTCGTATCACTTGCTCTCCAAATGCTAACACTACTACCATAACTCTGTCACTTTTTTTCCAGACATCTACCACCTTCTCACATAACTCTTCTTTTACCAAAATTCCAACCCCTCCGATACCAGGTCTGTTTCCAGACCACCACAATTTATACCAGGGCTGCCCAAACCCCGTTTTTTCGAATTAAACGCGAGTTCTTTCGAGATGAATTAAATGAGAAATTTTGCATTTTTTGCGTAAGAAATTTTGCATAAGAATTTTTTGCGGCCCGCGAGTTCTTTCGAGATGAATTAAATTAGAAATTTTGCAAAGAAACAAACCAATTTTCTCCAATTCCGTTTGATCACCACTTAAAATTCCGGCAAAAAACACACCAAAAAACAGTAAAAACTTTTTTGCTTCTTGTTTAGTTAAATTTCTGGAAAATTTTAGCATATCTCACTAAAAATCGTTTTCACTGCGGCCCGATTTGCAAAAAGTCAAGTAACTACAGCCCGTTCCTCATAAAGTTTGGGCACTCCTGATTTATACCTTCGTCCAAAAACCTCGAAAAATCGAGTACCTTTGTTCTTCCATCTTACTTCTTGTAAGCCGCATACAGCCACTTTCCTCTTCCTCAACTCTTCACATACTTCCACACCTCATAACATATTAATATATACACATTTGAAGACAAAAATCACTAATATTACATCGGTACCAGACATCAGCACTACGATATTTACTGTGCAACTCATACAACATAAAAGCAATATCATTTACAATCTGCTAACTGCTGCTTCTACAAAACAATGTCCTAATATTACCAGAAGCATAAACAAGGAAAAACACTGTAAAATATCTTTAACATGGCGGTGAATTTCAAACCATCTATTTTTAACTAATGGTCATTAGAAGAGAGAAAAGTTCCCTCGACCCTCATTTTGTTAAATGTGACGTCACAGTGATGTAGTTTTACCATCAGCTTTTTCTTGTTTTCGTGAGTTATATGTTAAAAAATATGCTTCAGATTTTTCTTTTGTTGATTGTTCCTGCAAAATAAAAGGTGAACTGTAATAAGCGAAAAGCAATTATGGGTACCTTAAACTGACAATTGCTTAAATCACCAATTAACAAATTCACAATCAACTGTAACAACTGAAGAAATGTAGCAGTTGTGGGTTATATATTTCTTCTGACATTCACAGGCTGTCTACTCATTTTTGAACAAAAAAATGAAAAATAAGACAAAATTTTTCAATAATTCGGGCTACGATTTGAGATTTTGCAAACCATGCTACTTAAACAGAGTGGCTTGTACCTAAGTGATCGCACAAACACTGTCCACCACACAAAGATAGTGTAGTAGTGTATTTAAATGGCAAAATTTTATACGGCCACTAAAGTTTCGTGTTTATTGAAGCACTTTCAACAAGTTTTATCATGAAAATAGTATTTGAACATCAGTTTCACAATGCAATAAAACTTTTCGTAATATTGCGAGACCCCAAGTAGCCACCATGACGTAATAAACAGCAAAATTTTGAAAAAAATTGCTCTAAGCAACTTTTGTTCAAGCAATTACTATAGAATGGGTCACACAACAAATTTTTAATTGCAGGTTTTTAAGTTTGCATCTCGCTGTGAATTTGAAAAGTTTTGTTATGGAAATGCAACTCGTAAGATAACCACCAGTGATGTCATGTTTAGTTAAAAACAGAGAAAACCTCCAATGATAATCCACTTTGATAAATTATTGTATTTTGATAAGAGTATCGGTACTAAAAAAATTGTGTCATCTATTAGGGCCTGTCTGCACTATGCATACAAAATTTTTTACGCTCAAATGTCAAAGGTGTCTACACTATACAAAACGGCATTACATGCATAACGGCTTAACAGCGTATTCCGTGGGTGGTCATAATATTGTGTTGAAATTGGATGACGGAAATCACAGATTTATTACAATTTTTTGTTGTATCGATTAAATTTGGGTCAGATTATACATCACGAGAAGTAGTATTGTCTTTTTGACAATCTAAATGTGAATTTTTTTCTACCTTCCTCCCAAAAACACTTAACAAATGACCAATCAAGAGTGTTGTGGTGGCTATTAGGTAGCGAAGTTTTTGTTCGATTAAGAAAAAAAAATTGCACTAATCAGTGGTCAAGCGTCTGTTACTGAAACGCTAGATCTGGGTTCGATTCTTTGCTTGGCGTTCAGCAATAAAAAAAGGACAGTGTGAACACTCCATAGTGTGTGGTAGACAGGTGGACATGATGTGGCAGCTTAACTTGAAGATTGAAAGATTCCTTTGCTGCCTCCTGGCCAAAGCAACTTGGTGAATACAACAAAATTACAAAAATTATAGGCCACTGATAGGCACTAGAGGCTGGTTTCAAAGGTCCGGTGCTTCCTTTTTTGAATTCTTCTTAGTGGAGGGAGACTTGGTGGAAAGATCTGGTCGCAATTTTTTGCAGGGTACATTTTGTTTTCAGCTTTTAACTGTTTTTCAGTTCTACTGTCACATTCCGTTTACAGAGGTGGAGTCCTCGAGGACACATTTTGAAGTCTTTGGCCTCGAAGCCTTAAGTCCTCGAAAATTGCCCTGTCCTCAGCTCAAGGACAGCACTATTTTTTGAATCGTTAAAATTTTGTAGATTGCCTGAAAAAAATTTTTGTAGACCTTGTTTTTTTATGAGATTGCCTGAACAAATTTTTTGAAAACCTTTTTTTTTTCGAAGAACACTTGCGCCTGTGTCCTTGGCCTCGAGCATTCCTGCTTTTGGCCTCAAGATGGTCTGTCCTTGGCCTTGGATTTTTTTGTGTCCTTGGCCTCGTGTCCTTGACTCCACCTCTGTTTAAGTCAAATTTTGAGCCTCTTTCGCCACTCTCCCATATCAACTTTTATATAAACTTGACCCAGTCCACCCCTAGAAACACAATAGACGATGCATGATGTGCACTTTGCGCAGCATGCAGGTATAGGTTATCCTCTCAAATTGTCAAGCGGTTTGACTGGGTATAATGCGTAAATAAGTGATGCAGTATTATATTAAACTAGAATCTTTTCCGCATTTCATCCCTTCTGCAAAAACAACACGTATTTTATCATTACTGTATTATGTTGACTCCTCCCCCCAAGCGGTTTGTGTTAACTGCTTGTAATCAATCAGATTCATTTGCATTACAACTCCTGATTTCATCACTGCTTTTTGCAGTATTCATCTTTTTTTCACACAAAAGCTTCTACCAAACGCTTTTTTTTCTACCACTCTGGTAGTTTTGTATCACAGTGACGCACAAGAATTTGATAACAAAAGTTTTGGATTCAATCCCTCAATTGCTAAACCAAAACTTATTCGGAGAAATGCTTACCCTAGCTTTTGCCAACAAGAGAGAAATCTCACAGATGTCCAGCAAATTGCACTTTCATAAAGCATAAAACGAAAATAGGGCAAACTAGGGTAGCTAAAAAATTTCAATTCCCTATACTGCAGTGATATTATTACCACTGAAATTGCAGAAAATTGAATGTGCGACTAGAATATTCAACAAGTTTACTGTACTAGTAAGCAAGTAAAAAATTTATTTGGCCTTAACCACAGACAACATTAATCAAACAAACATTCATGTAACGTAACATTGGATAAGGTCAGGGAGCAACAAGGAACGCTACCATTTTCGAGTCGAGATGCTCCCCAGCTCAAATCATGAATTGCGAGTTGTAGTGCAAGCAGCAGATACAAGCATACAATTAAGCAAATGTTGCAATATACGGCAGAAAAAAGCAAAGTGATAAAATTGCATCATTTAATCGTGTTAATACTGTACCTAGGAGATCAATAGCAATTAACAAAGTATTCTCTGTCCTTTTTTTTTTTTGAACGTAGTCCAGAAGAAATTTTTTATGTAAGATGGTATTAGTGACCAATGTTGTGACCCTCTAAACGACAATTGAGCTTTCGCCATTTGTTTAGATACTCTTGGTAAGAATAATTTGGTTCGTAACAATAATTTGGTAATAGTTATTCTGAAGAGGATTAAGGGAAAGCCGAATTAAAATATAACTTAATCATTCATTTAACTTGGATGTGTCAGTTACGGTTGTCACTAACAGCTCACAAATTGGATTCTGGGGTGCTGAACAATCGTCATGAGCAAAACGATACTAAATTTTTAATGCAGAAAATGCAGTGAGCATGATAAATTCAAACTATACCGCACATGTATACAAAAATTTATATAAAAAATTGTCAAAAATGGTTCTTGAGTCTACAGCCACTTCTAATTCAACTCACACTACAAAAAGAATCCGAAAGTAAAGCAATAATTTGAAGCAGCTTACAATCCAGTACAACTTTAAAAGTTTGTTAGGAAAAATTTAACATTGTTTTTACTACAAATTATTCACAACAAGATGTAACGATCAAACTTGAAAAATATTTATTGGAATGACCGACACTCGAGTCACGTGTTCCTTTGTTTTTACTCGGCCATTTTCCAACTAACGAGTGCGAAATTTCAGACTTTTGCTTATAACTCCAGAACAGTTGGGTCTAGCAACATGAAATTTTGACAGCAGTTTGAGATTAATGAGTTATATGTTTGTGTTTAATTTCGAGACAATAGGTCACGTGAATTTGGTTTTAGAAGCCAAAAACCACCTTGCAAAAAGCAGTCTCAGTCAAAAACGGCTTAAGTACGGCAAAACATATTTCACATCGCTATATGTCTTAAGATTCCCATTCATTCCAACCAACCCACTTTTGGCCGCGATAAGTTTTTTTTTCCTTTTTTTTCTTTCTAAATTTTGTACGCTCTTCTTCTACTAAACCACAAAGCATGGAAGTTTAATTTTTGTGTAAAGTTGTTGAGCTGCAAATGCAATTTTGTCTTCCGAAAAATTTTTGGGCGACTCCCCCGGGAACCCTGAACCCCCCAAAAAAATCAATTTTTTGAACAGCTCAAGCTAGGGTGCTAGTTCTTTTTGATATCAGCAGATACTCAACACAAAAATATTTTGCTATAATTTGGGGGTGCCAACCCTCCCCCGGGAAATCCCCAAAAATCAATTTTTTGAACGGCTTAAACTAGGGTGCCAGTTTGTATTGATATCAGCAGTTATTTAAGAGACAAAATATTTTGACATAGTTTGGGGGTGTCAAATCCCCCCAAAACGGACCCCCAAAAATCAATTTCTTGAACGATTCAACTTAGGGTGCCAGTTTGTATTGATATCAGCAGATCCTTAACAGATAAATATTTTGACATAGTTTGGGGGTGCCACATCCCCCCGGGGACCCCCAAAAATCAATTTTTTGAACGGCTCAAAATAGGGTGCCAGTTTGTATTGATATCAGCAGTTATTTAACAGACAAATATTTTGACATAGTTTGGGGGTACCACATCCCCCTGGGTTGAATGGCTTAACTTAGGGTGCCAATCTGTTTTGATATCAGCAGATATTTAACAGACAAATATTTTGGCATAGTTTGGGGGTGTCACATCCCCGGGGACTCCCTTAAATACACCCCCAAAAATCAATTTTTTGAACGGCTTAACTTAGAGTGCCAGTGTTTTATGATATCAGGAGATATTTAATAGACAAATCTTTTGACATAGTTTGGGGGTGCCACCACCCCCCGGGATCCCCCAAAAATCAATTTTTTTAAACAGCTCAAACTAGGGTGCCAGTTTGTTTTAATATCAGCAGATATTTAACAGACAAATACTTTGACATAGTTTGGGGGTACTACATCTCCTGGGGACCCTCCCAAATAGACCCTCCAAAAATCAATTTTTGAACAGCTGAAGCTAGGGTACCAGTTTGTATTGATATCAGCAGATATTTAACAGAAAAATATTTTGGCGTAGTTTGGGGGAGCCACCCCCCCCAGGGACCCCCTCAAATGCACCCCCAAAAATCAATTTTTTGAATGGCTCAAGCTAGGGTGCCAGTGGTTTATGATATCAGCAGATTTTTAACTGTCAAATATTGGGACATAGTTTTGGGGTACCTCTCCAAAAACTCCCCTCCCCCAAATAAACCCCCAAAAATCAATTTTTTGAATGGCTGAAGCTGGGAAGCTAACTGTTTTTAATATTATTAAATATTAAACGAATATTTTGACATAGTTTAAGGGTACCACTCCCTCGGAAAACTGAAAATTGGACCCCTCCCAAATCAATTTCTTTAAATCACTTGTTAGAGAGCTAATTGATTTTGATATTAAGTCTCTAAAAACGAAATATTTTGGCATGGTTAACAGATGACACCCCTGCCCGAGAACCCCCCAAGTACATAGATTCCCCAAATCTTTACTTTTCATTCAAGCTAAAGCAGTTTTTTGGTAGATATTTGTAAGACAAAGAATTAAAAATACAAATCGTTGTCTGTTCGAGATAGAAGTTTAGAAGTGTTGTTATTAAGGCAAAAACATAGATCAGGGACCAATACAATGCAGAGTGTCTTACAAAAATAAATAATATGTACTGGACATTACACGATCACTTTGTATGCATTTTGAATTTAAGCTTGAGCCAAAATATATGTATTTATAGTACTGATGGTGGAAGCTCTAACAGACAAATTGTTGTTAATCACATAAGATGTTGGTTTAGCATGTAATTTGATATGATAGGATTTTCACTACGCTATTAGCATTTTTTTTCATTTGTTCAACCTACATTTGGGTCACGATGCATACTTCGATAAACACTGGCTTAACCTGATGGGTTAAGTTTTTTAGAATCAGAAATGATGACGTTGATATTTTTTGACATTATTTGGGATTTCTACTTTTCTGGAGATTCCATAATCAGATATTTTTGAATAATTGATGATTTTACGGTAGACAAAAAGTACTTTTGAGAGTCACAGCATTAGCTACACGTCGGTCGTTCAATGGGTTTGCTGGCAAACTCCTATCTAGTTTAAACATTGTTTTTACTATATTTACAACAAGGTGTAATGATTATAACTCGGAATCTGGTGGGAGATGAATCCTTAGCTTCTAAAAAAACTTGGTACAATATTGTTTGATACATGTAGATTAAAAATAACCATCTGAAACATCATGCAGCTTGTGTGCAACGATTACACATTTACACAAGCAACTCGTGCCCATGCACCTCAGAATCTGAGACCGCAGGCTGGAGATTGGATATGTCTGCCTTAGGAAAGAAAACTTTGCAAACATGTAGAGCAAAGCAATTTTTTTTAATGAAAACAATACAATAAGGAAGAAATTAATTTTGTTCGTAAAATTTTTTGTTTGAAAAACGTTTTTTTGGGAAAGTTTTATATGAAACAGAACGTCAAAAAAACCGCTTTTTACTTTAAACTGTTATTTAAGAAAAAAGTTTTTGCAAAAACATTTTTTTTGAAAACAAAAATGAAAATTTTTTTTTTTGCAAAAAATACTTTTTTTTGAAAAAAAAATGGTTTTGAAATATTTTGGAAAAAAATTTCGTTTAAAATTTTTTTCAACTCTGGTGCTTAAAAGTCCAGGCACTTAATAGTGTTGGCATCTAATGGTCTTGGTGCATAATCCCACGCCTAACCATCTGTACCTAAAAGTCACGATCGCTAAGTACGTCGAGACATTTTTTTGCGAAATGTCTTATTGTCTACCAGAGGAGGAGTCCTTGAGAACACATTTTGAAGTCCTTGGCCTTGAAGCTCAAGTGCTTCGCCTCAAACCCTACAAGTCCTCGAAAATGTGCTGTCCTTGGCTCAAAGACAGAATTGCTTTCGATTGGGGGCCCAATCCGCAAATCACATGCAATATGACATCATCAGAAATTTTTACAAAGAGGGACTTTGATGGGAAAAAATATCTCAGAATGAAACATCAGAAGCCTATGGGGCCTGGGTTAGTGCGTAAACAGGATGTTGCTAAAAGGGGAGGACTTGTACAAAAAGTTAATGTTTTAAAATATGTATTGAACTTTATTGTGGAGGCGCGGTGACGAACCTAATGTAACTCAAACATATCAGATAGGGATCTGGGGAGAATTCTTAAGCCACCAGAGGCTCAAAGCGTTTTTTTGAAAATTTTTGTAATTTTTGGAAAAAATAGGTATTTTAATGCCATTTGGATCACGTTTTGCACGTTTTATAGCCATTTGAAACAACTAAACTTTTAAAATTTGAAAGCCAATTGCAAAAATTAAATTGTTCAGTTGTTCTTTTGCTTAAAATATTCAAGTTTAAAACCTAGCAATTGGTTTGGTTTAGGTGAAGGGAAGCAAAGTACATTGCCTTCTGCAATATATTTAGCAGTAAGTAATAATTCACTCGAAGGTTTATTTTCCTTGGAGATCTTCGTTTTGTCATGAAAATAACCACGTTTAGGATTATACGTACAACCATGGGAGCCGGCACCCTTCAATTAAATTCAATGATTTGTTCAATAACATTTCCCCTAGCTATTTTTTTGTATTTTGTCTCGTAAAAACTGGCGATGCAAGGGTGTATAGTTATTTAAAGTTGGTATAATAGATGGTTATTAGGGTGCTTATAAAGCCTCATTATTGTTTGAAAGTTATCATATTACTTTTTACCTGTTTTCAAACTGTTCATTTTTGGAAAAAATAGGACATACAGAAAATTTTTGAAATCGGACAAGGTTTAGGGGGTCCTCTGGACACTTTACATAAATCATTGTGAAAATAGGCAAAAACGGCTTTTATTTCTTTATTTTTTATGCTTGAAAGAAAATTTTTGATACCATTCACATTAAATTGATTATGTTCACTTTGTGTAGTTATCTTTAAAGTTTCTCTTTGGAAAAACTATCACAAGCATTTAATTTTCACAGCAATTTTTAAAATATAACAAAATACCAGCACTACCAATTTTCATGGTGAGCGTGATTCTAGATTGCAAGGACCATGAATATGGCATTTAGCTTTTTAATTGCCAATAAAAAATCTAACCTATAATTTAGCCATCTAATATACAGTATATCTATTACTTATTGCCTAGTAGCACATTCAAGTATCAAATGCTTAATTCTATCACCGGTATTACCCCATTAACATTCCACACTAAAAAAATCAACCCATATGACTTATACAAGAATAAAACTTTACTTGTTTTTGCAATATTTACAATTTTTCTTTGAATTAGTGTTACGAGTAAGACAACACAAATGTAATTTATTCCTTTTTAAAAACTAAGCATGTTTTTTAGGTCTTTAGTTACATTAGCTAAGTATGCTGTTTTTAAAGATGAAAAATATTACAGCCATCAGCCTATTGAGCACATATAAAATCAATTACACTTAATATACTACACTACTAAAATATATTCCTGTACTACCCAAAATCGATTTTACCCCATTGGGGTATTATCAATTAAACAGTTAAATCCTTTTGAAATAACATATCATCCAAAACATGGCCTAAAGCAAGTCTGAAGCAATGTGGATATACACCACTATTTACGTCATTCCAATGTGCATGTTTTGAGCTGATTTTTCAAATAGATGTTAACTTGTCAAGTTTCCTGATTCAGTTTTAGTTAGGTGCCTAAAGTTGCTTCAACTTGAGGTTACACTCAGCATGTGTGAATACTGAATATTTTGAATCTCATGCCTATAACTATTTTCACGCTTTGCATAACGTTTTGAAAGTGATTTTGAAAAAATTTATGGGCTCCTGAATTTTACTCCATTTTTAGCTCATTAGCACAGCTACTATAATATTTAAGGCATTAACATCTTTAACTGGCATCTACTTAGGCATCAATATTTTTGAAAGAAAGTTAGGGTCACTTTTCAAAACAAAAAAATTTATGTCATATCAAAATGTTAAAAATTTTTAAAGTACACTTTATCAAACCCAAACTTTGATGCAGCCTTTAAAAACAACGGAGATGAGGTTGAGGTCACAATGCTGCTACCTTTTTTGAATCATTTTCTAAATCCTAACTTGAATTCATAAACCTAGAGAATTTTGTTAGTGTGAGCTACCAAATTGGCATCATAAAGTTTTTATTGCATTGTTTGGTCTAATCATTAATGTTGACTTTAATGACTTATTTGTCAAAGTATCAACATCAGCAGAAATGAATGGAGGCAAACACCACTAAACAAAAGCAATTTAATTGTGATATTTGACGTGTAGATGCAATTTTATAGTTTGGTAAGTATAGTATACCCCTAGTTTTGCTTTAAAGTGCAACTATTTTTGAAGTGTATCTTGAACAACACCTTAACAACACCCAAAAGTAAAACACTCAAGATCACCTATATAGGTGATTAAATCTTAGGTGAATAATAATCACCTATATCGGTGAATAATATATTACAGTTTCGCCAACAATTTCCAAAAACTTTCATGTCATTATTACAGCCTTCAGATATGGATAAATTTTGAAGTGACTAAATAGCGCATTGCCGTACGCTATGCTGCATGTAGCTTTACAAACAGAGAAACTGCTAATTTCTAAAACTTGGAAAGAAAGACAGTTTTGCGATACCAAATAAAAGTTAAGATAGCAAAGTCTGACAAAACATTACACGTTTATTTACGTTAAAATACTTTGACATACTTACATTGTTTTGACAAAGACAAATTTAACATGTTGCATGAAAGTGGCTTGTTTTTGCTTTAATGCTGAAAAATAAAGCGGTAGTCAATCAAAAATGCCTGGAGAGTATAGACTCTAAGTAACCAAAAGTCATAAAAAACTGTTTGTCAAACTATGATACAAAAATTTCATACCAGCACAAGAAGACAGAAATAAATTAAATTAGAACAGAAATGTTTTGGAACAACAGCCAATTTAGCTTGTACTACAGTATGTTTGCTAGCTCAAAATTAAAGTATTTGTTAAGAAGTTTACCAGTAATCTGCACATCA
The DNA here is from genome assembly GCA_963965965.1 of Trididemnum nubilum. Classification (NCBI taxonomy): domain Eukaryota; kingdom Metazoa; phylum Chordata; class Ascidiacea; order Aplousobranchia; family Didemnidae; genus Trididemnum; species Trididemnum nubilum. Next base: position 32,306,909 of record OZ014470.1, read on the forward strand.
CATAGCCTGCTGTGATCTTTTTATGCCTTCAATAACTAATAAAATAGTATGAAGAGCCCCCCACACAACCATGTTACCAAACTACCATAACTAGATTAACAGTTAATAATGTTACGTTACAAGAAAGCATTAAAACTCTCAATTTCACCATTGTCACCTTATCCAAAAAAAATTTACCTAAAAACTGATTTGATAACATATTTCTATATTACATAATTTGAAAATTTACCCCAATACAGTAATTTTGGTGCTCTGTAGTGAAATTATGCCAGAATCAAAGTAAGTTTAAATTTAATCACATTTTAATCTGTCTCCAAAAGCATCCTCAGGTTTGAATTTGTGGGTATGGAGCCCAAAACGAAGTTTCTAACATGAATGATTAAGAAGTAGAGAGGTTTTTGTTTTTTTCACAATGGTTCATGAAATTCTGCCGAAGGACCCCCAAGAAATTGACTGCTTTTAAAAATATTTTACAGAAAAGGTTTTCTACACAAATTACACCTTTTGAACGCAGGTAAAAAGAAAATAAAAATTTTGAGGCAAAATAAGCCCCCTAATGGTTACTACTGTAATCATGTTATTGGGCCAAGTTTATAAAAAGGTTATAAAGGCCAGAGGTTTCAACTTTTAGGACAAAACCTTGAATTTCTCCAGAGTTATGCATTTAAATTGATTGACAAAAATTTGGATTGAGGGGTCCGGGCCCACCGATTGTCAACACCAATACTTGGAACAACCGACGCTCGCGTCGCGTGTTCCTCTGTTTTTACTCGGCCATTTTCCAACTAACGAGTGCGAAATTTCAGACTTTTGCTTATAACTCAAAAACGGTTGGGTCTAGCGACATGAAATTTGGACAGCAGTTTGAGAATAATGAGTTGTATGTTTGTACCAAATTTCGAGGCAATAGGTCACGTGACTTCGGTTTTAGAACCCGAAAACCGGCCCACAAGTTTGGCGTAAAAAGCGGTCTCAGTCAAAAACGGCTAAAGTACGGCAAAAAATATTTCATATGGTTGTATGTCTCAAGATACCCTTTCATCCTAACCAACCCGCTTTTGGCAGCAATGAGGTTTATTTCTTTTTTTTTTCCTTTTTTTTCTTCCTAATTTTTGTACGCTCTTCTTCTCCTAATCCACAATACATCAAAATTTAATTTTTGCGTAAAGTTGTTGAGCTGCAAATGCAATTTTTTCTCCCGAAATTTTTTGGGGCAACTCCACCGGGAACCCCCCCAAAATGGGGCCCCAAAAAAATCATTTTTTGAACGGCTGAAGCTAGGGTGCTAGTTCTTTTTGATATCAGTAGATATTCAACAGACAAATATTTTGACATAGTTTGGGGGTGCCACCCCCCGGGACCCCCCAAAAATCAATTTTTTGACTGGCTTAACTTAGAGTGCCAGTGTATTATGATATCAGCAGATATTTAACAGACAAATTATTTGACATAGTTTGGGGGTGCCACCCCCCCGGGAACCCCCCAAATGGACCACCCAAAAATCAATTTTTTGAACGGCTCAAGATAGAGTTCTACTTTTTTTTGATATCAGTACATATTTAACAGACAAATATTTTGACATAGTTTGGGTGTACCACCCCCCCGGGGACCCCCCAAAAATCAATTTTTTGAACGGCTTAACTTAGAGTGCCAATGTTTTATGATATCAGCAGATATTTAACAGATAAATATTTTGATATAGTTTGGGGGTGCCACCCTCCCGGGGACCCCCCTAATGGACCCCCCAACAAATCAATTTTTTGAATAGCTCAACTTGGGTGCCAGTCTGTTTTGATATCAGCAGGTATTTAACAAACAAATATTTTGAAATAGTTCTGGGGTGCCACCCCCCCAGGGACCCCCAAATAGACCCCCAAAAATCAATTTTTGAACGACTCAAGCTAGGGTGCCAGTGTTTTATGATTTCAGGAGATATTTAACTGACAAATATTTTGACTCTACTTATTGGAGGTTCCATAATCAGATATTTTTGAATAATTGCTGATTTTACGGTAGACAAAAAGTACTTTTGAGCGACACAGCATTAGCTGTGCGTCGGTCGTTCACTGGGTTTGCTGGCAAACTCCCATCTAGTACATATTATTAATTACTGATGCATGCAAAAATGCTAAAAGAAACTGAAATTGAATAAACAATAGGCTTTGTAGTCATCCTTTTTATCATTGGTGGCATTTCAAATGAAGGGGTCTGCTCCCCTCCCCCTTGGCTACGCCTATAACTTCTGGCCTGCAATTCCTTTCCTTCTTTGATATAATGTGGTAGCCAAGTCAAACTAAACCTTATTTTCAGGGGCATTGTGTGAAAACTCTAATCGGATGACATAATTATCGATGAGAGAACACTGAGAATCAAACTAGACCAAAAAAGTACCAGATAACGATTTTGGGGATAAATTTCATCAACGATAGAAACAATCTGAACTAACACAATATTCTTTTTAATTCTGCTAATACTTTTGATGCGGGTGATACAAACAGCAAAACACTAATTTGGGAGTTCCTAATACTAAAACATGACCATGCCTATGTAAATGCGGAATCACAAAAAAGTACGTGTGTGACAATGAAACACAATACAGCTACCAAGGATGGCCTATGATATACTTAATATGTTACATGTATTATAGCCCTGCTGCACCTAACAAAACATCACTTGAGAATGACGACTATTGCTCTGAAAAAAGCGAGCAAATATTGTTAAGAATTTATTTTGAGAAAAGAAAAAACAACTCTAATTTTTACGTTTCGACAATTTGTGTTTTTTTGACTGAGGGCCAAGGGGCAAATGCATCCAATGCTTTCCTCCTTAATATGGCCCTGTAGAATTCTCAGATTATTTTTTGAAGTTGAATTACTTACGTTAAATTTTACAAAATTATTTATGGCGGCTGAAACGTATGCGCTCATTCACTAATTCAAAGTAGATGCGAGACAATGGAGAAACATGCACTGAAACGTAAAGGAAAGATTGGCTTAAAATTGGGATTGGAAAAATGTTGGAAAACTAAAGTTTTGTAACTTTTACGGTACTTTTTTTTGAAATTTCTTCAAAAATCTAAATTGTGTAATCTCCTCAAAAAGTCACAAAAATCATTACTTTTCTGAAAAAAAAATTCACTAATATTGTTCAATGGAGGCATAGGGACTTTGCCCTCTCCCCAAGAACCCAGTTTTTTTCAAGGACTTGAGCTTGAAAGGAAAGTACCTCATTTCATTTCAAAAATATAAATCTGCAGAATTTTACAATAATTTTGGATAATAACATTAAAGTTGCTATGCAATATTTAAAAACTATGATAATATTTAATTTTAGTTATTCCCATTTCCAATTCACGATGTACGGCCGTAGTTTCATTTTATTACCACGATATCATTACAAAACGTAATCAACATTCCTGCTAACATGTAAAACTTCAAAATGACATTCATTACTTTAGAAACTACTATTTTTGATTTAGCAAGAAAAACTTAACAAAATGCAATATACTAAAGACTTTCACGCTTAAAAACAATCAAAAATTTAGCGACCATAATTGAGAAAAATTGTATGCTTGGTTATTGGCCTCGATCATTCCTGTCCTTGGCCTTGGGTTTTTTTTGGAGTCCTTGGCCTCAAAGGTAGTGTCTTCGACTCCACCTCTGTTGTCTACTAATATCAAAGAAAAACTAGCACCCCTTAAGCTGTAAAAAAAACTGATTTTTGTGGGGTTCAATTGGGGGGATCCCCACGGAAGTGGCACCCCCAAACTATGTCAAATTATTTTTCTCTTAAATATCTAATATGAAAAAAAACTGGCACCTTAGCTTGAGTCATTCAAGAAATTTATTTTTGCGGGGTCTATTTGGCGGAGTCCTTGGGAGGATGGTACCCCCAAACTGCGTCAAAATCTTTGTCTGTTTAATACCTAGTGATATCGAAAAACACTGGCACCGTAGGTTGAGCCATTCAAAAAATTGATTTTGGGGGGTCCATTTTGGGAGGTCCTCGGGGATGGGACCCTCAAACTACGTCAAAACATTTGTCAGTGAAGTATCTGCTGATATAAAAAAAAAACTGGCGCCCTAGCTTGAGCCATTCAAAAAATTGATTTTTGGGGACCTATTTTGGGGGTGCCGGGGGAAAGGGCCCAAAAAAATTTTGGAAGACAAAATTGCATTTGCAACTCAACAACTTGACACAAAAATTAGATTTCGATGTTTTCTGGTTTTGGAGAAGAAGAGTGTACAAGATCTAGGCCAAAAAAAAAGGAAAAAAAACTCATGCAGGCCAAAAGTGGGTTGGCAGATATGAAAGAGTATCTTAAGACATGTAACCGTGTGAAATATTTTTTGGAGAGCTTAAGCCATTTTTGAATGAGATCGCTTTTTACGCCAAAGTTTTGGGATGGTTTTTGGGTAGGTACTAAAATCAAAATCGGGTGATCTGTTGCCTCAAAATTTGGTGCAAACACATAACTCATTAACCTCCAACACTGCTGTCAAACTTTCATGTAGCTAGACCAAACCGTTCGAGTTATAAGCAAAGGTCTGAAACTTCACACTCGTAAGTTAGAAAATGGCCAAGAAAAACAAAGAAACATGCGACCATGAGTAGTCGTTCCAATAATTCCTGTCGCCTTTTGCTACAAATGCATTTTGTTGTTTAATCGTGAATATCTCTCAAACTGCACCAGCTAAAAAGCTGAACTTTTTGTGTGAAAGATGGAGGAAATAAATATCATTTTATAAAACTAAAATAAAAAACTGCTGAATTTTTGACTTTGCTTTCTTACAGCACAGGTTAGTACTTGTGACACCCAAAAGAGTGGTTAACACGGCAAGCGTGAGAAAAATTTTTGGTAAAAAAGAACGAAATATTCAACTCTAAAAGAATTGCAAAGCGCGTCTGACTATCGAACAAATCTGCATGGGATTAAGAAGTGTGAATTGGGATTAATGATGCGAGTACGACTAAACCAAGTGTTAATTATGGTGATTGCGCTAAAATAAAGCAAGCAAAAGCTTATTTTACTTGCATGTATTTTATTGTACTGCAGCAAAAGTGGTAATTTGCGTTTCTAAATAATCTTGTTCGAAGTTGCTTTTATTGACTTGCCTGTCAGGCAAGTAAAGCCAGAAAATAACAAGGCAATTTCAGCTTTGCCTTGGGCAAACGTTAATTTCAAACCCTGAGTAAGACTAATTTGTTGTGGGTCCACGACAACTGACCGCGAACAAACTGACCGCCAATCAAATGACGCCGATTAGCTGAGAAGAGCGATCATAAGCATATTTTACTATCCCCAGAGCGATCTTGCCCAAACCCTCCTTTGTGACAAAATCAGTGACCAAATTACTGTGACGAAACCGTTGGTTCGTGGTCAGTTTGTTTGCAGTCAGTTTGTCGCGGTCAGTTGACCTGGCTCGTTTGTTACTGACCACCTCTGGATATGTACTATGAAAGAACAGATTTTTGATTGTAAATGGAAAGCAAGTGAGTTTCAAATTCGACAAAATAGGCCTTTGTTTTTTTCTGTCTTTTTCAACCATATCAACATGTGTACAAGTATGCTTATAACAAGCATTTGCTGATGGTGAAGTGGATCTCAAGGTGGATTTCAACCCCACTAGGAAGTTTTTAATTGTTATACATGCATAATGGTATTGACTTAGGCAAGATTTTCCAAAGAGGGAAATTTCAGTCAAAACTTAAAATTGGCACCACAAGTCTGGGGACAAAGCCCCCGAAGCTCAGAGATTTTTATGATGCTTTACAAAAATAACTGTTTGTAGATCTCTTTAAATGAAATTTTGGTTTAAAAGATTTGCTTTGGAAAGCGCAAAACATATCCAAAAAATCTCATTAAACCCTGTGCATACCGACCAGTAACCCTATTGTCTGTTGACTAAGTGGTTGATATTTTCATGCTGATTAAATTTTGATGGTAGCTCATTGTGATAGTACTTTAAATATAGAACGAGATGCATCATACCACACTGCTTACCTTCGCAAGTGACATCTTGCAAAGGTATGCCTAATATTGCAAAAATGCATGATACAAATTATGTGTTATTTTCGGTCTAACTTACTTTGACCATGGAAGGATGGAACGAAATACAAAAATATGGAAGGAAATTTTAGTATGGAATGGAAGAAAATTGCCAGTACGGAAAATGCAAAAATTGTCTACCATTCCATACCACGCCTTGCAGACAGAAACTTATAGTGTAATCATAGACGGTGATTTGGTACAGTCAGTGAACCAAGAACAAAAAAACAAATCGGCACAATTGTGCCAGTTTCTGGTCTACTACAGACTAAAAGAGCATAAGATCAGATGTTCCAAACCATCAAAACGAAGTGTAACCACACCATGGGCAATATGAAACATAAATAAATTATTTGATGCAGAAGTATAGACCAACTGAACCAATATTTACAACTTACAGGATAATTAAGCTTGGTATGCTGTTGATAATGAAACAAGCATATACTTAACAGAGCATCAGATTTCCACTTTGATTTGCCAATCAACTTTAATCCTTTAATAATATCATGTAATGGCAGGGTCTCATTATCTTTAATATATTTTAATAAAACATCATAATCGGTTTGCTTCATTTCAGATTTAGATTTACTGTTTATTGGCAAGTGATTCTGTGTAAAGTCAAAAACAGAAACAATTCAATAAACTGCTAAGTATAATAATAATAGCCGGTCCAGAGCCAAAGCACAACAGCAACACAAAACTAAAAAAATTGAAAATAGAAAGCAGCAACATACCAGTTTCTTTGTCATCATTATGAAATTTTTTGTAGTCCAAAGAGATAATCACAAGAATGCATCATAATTTCAATGTATCAGTGCATTAAACAATTCAAAGCCCAATTTTACATGCAATCCAATTATGTACCACTAGTTATAAAGCATAAAAAATAAAATGAAGATGGAAAGTCAAAAACAGAAACAATTCAATAAACTGCTAAGTATAATAACAATAACTGGTCCAGTGCCAAAGAACAACAGCAACACAAAACTAAAAAAATTGGAAATAGAAAGCAGCAACATACCAGTTTCTTTGTCATCATTACGAAATTTTTTGTAGTCCAAAGAGATAATCACATGAAGCATCATGATTTTAATGTATCAGTGCATTAAACAATTCAAAACCTATGATAAATATTGTCTAAAAATACCTGCAAACTTATATATATGATATTGTTACAGAATGAGAATGAAAAACACCAATGACATTCCACTTAATCAGGGGTCGGCAACCTTTTGATGCTGCCAGGCCAAAACTAAGCTCCATAATTGCCCGCTGGCCATAAATAAGGTTTCTACTAAATCTGGATGAAAAAATACACAAAAATGTTCATGTTGTCACGTCAAGTCAACGACACTGTTGATGTTATGTTTGTTATTGAAAGTTTAGGTAAGGTAAGAAGTCAAAAACATAACTTAACCACTCGTGAAGAAGTGAAAATGCACAAGAACATTCATGTACTGTTACTGCCATAACTTTGATAAGGTGTTTTATCTGAAAGTTTATTAAGGTCACGGATTCCAAAAACATAAACACAAACTCATGAAGAAATTAAAAAGCACAAAAAACTCATTCATTGTCAAAACATCTATGAGATGTTTCATGCTGTTTTTGGTCTGCAAGTTTATCAAGGTTTGGTTTCAAATTGGAAGAGGCCAGAAGCATAACATCTTGCAAATGGCCGTCATTGAGTTGTGTTCTTAACTTGCTTTTGGTGATTTTTATTGATGAAAACAGCTGTTCACGCACATAAGTACTGCTAAGCAGTATCTGTGCTTCTCAGTAGCAAGCTAGAATATTATTTTCCGATTTAGTCCCTTTTTTTGGAATGTAAAAACTCTGCTCTTTCAAACTTTTTTGCTCAATCAAGTTTATCGTTTCTTGCTTGACCCACAAGCTCAGAATAACTTTTGTGTTTTGATTCATAATGACGCTTGATATTGTACTCTTTATTGACAGCAATAAATTCGTTGCAAATAAAAAAGTAGATCTTTCAAGATGATTTACAAAAAAATAAATTGTTTTCCCACTCTTCTTTAAAAGCTCTGAATTCCTTATCAACTTTTTTATGTTTTGATAACATTTTAAGATTGCTGAAATAAATTGCAAAAGCAATAAAGCAATGTTTTCTAGCTATCAACTAAAAACAAAACAGAAATTCAATTATTATTAAAGAAACTGCTCAGTGGCACACAAATACGACATTGGAAAGTATTTAACTGCAATTCCTGCAGAAACACTTGCTCTTTGTGTTTTCCTAGGTCAAATTGTGAACTACAAAGTGCTTAATGCACGACTAAAATTCTTTCTTTCTTTTTCCACCGCTCTTGAAACAGAATAAAACACAGAAATGCTTCCAGTCAAATCTATTGCTTCATGCAAATGTTCAGAAGCATGGCTTCAACGTTTCAGCTCAATTAAAGAGTGACCGCCAAACGTCTGTTTGCTACGCTAGTTGTCATAATTACGTAAAGAGGTCGTAGGCAGGATAAATACACAATTTTCAAAAGCGGCTGTGGGCCAGATAAAATGTGTCGGCAGGCCAGATTTGGCCCGCAGGTTGCCAACTCCTGCACTTAATTAACCTATTAATGCACACGTAGAGACCTGCCTCTTCTAACTAAGCAATGAATGCATCAGAACTTTAAAATGGCAGTGAACCTTGTACCAGTAGTAGTGTATATATCATAACAGTCCGGTGCTGCAAAGCACTAAAGCCATATAGGGTCATAGTAGTGTTTATATCATAACATTTTGCTGCAAAGTACAAAAGCCATACAGGGTCATAATAAGGGATCTGGGGGGTCCACACGCAAACATTAATTTTTGAGCTGCTAATGCTAATACATGACCAAACCTAACGAAGAACCATAGAAAATATATCACCAACGTTGGATGCTTTAAAACATCACATTAAACGATCAGCGTTTCAAGCCATTAAATGGAGTCAGAGTTTGATTAAAAATCCATCTTCAAGTTTAGGCTTGAGGTTGGCAAGCAACAAAGACGAGATATTCTCCTGTTTCGACTAAATTGCCAGAAGCTTCAAAAGTTTGTGGTGTCCTACTTAAATGCGGGTACAAGAAATATTGGAAGTGTGCAACGAACAAAATTATATGCACAGAAGTACGTGCTTGCTTCGAAAACTGTACCAATGCTGAGCAGTAAATGCTCGCTAAAACAATCAAGAAGGCAGCCATGATCAACGTACTTTGAAGCAAACTGTGCTTGCTTTACACAACATTGCATTGTGAGACATTGTTTGCCCTATTATCCAGGGCTGCAACCACAATTTTGTTAAGGGAGTCTCACTATCTGCATCAAAGAACGGTCAAAAAAATGGCGTGCATCGAACAAAATGACTATCATTTTTGACATCAGATTTAACAATGACATAGTTTTTCAACTTTCAGATCTATAATTTCAATCTGAAACCGTTGTCTCGAAACCACCCTAGCTATGGCGCAAGCTGCCCAACAACCGTGGATGCACCTTAGGGCATAGACAGCAAGTCAACGCTTTAAAAATTTTTGCTTGAATTTAATTTAATAATATATTATGCCCGCATCCTCTCAAGGTACCTAGACAAAGCACATCTATTTTTGTCAACTTTGCAGCAGAGGACAAAACACTGCAATATGACATCACCAGACATAATGATATCACCAAATAACATCGTCTGCTATCAGCAGCTGTTGCACTGCATTTTGAATTAATACGCTGATTACAACATGCAGTCATTAAAACTAATGCTTTTAACAAACCATTCATTGCTGTTGTTTTGTGCAAATTTTGGCAAATGTGACGTCATATTAACATCATAAACTGACGTCAACTGCTACAAGCAGCTATTGTATTTTGAATTAATAATCTGATTGCAAAATGTCGTCATTAAAGTAATATTTTCAATTACCGATTTATTGCTATTGTTTTGTTGAAATTTTTGGCAAACATGACATCATAATTACGTCAAAAAGTGACGTAAGTTAAGCTACACAAGATGTTTGATTAAATTGAAACAATTAACATAGTTTGACATCAATGAGGGACTCCACCGATCTGAGCAATATTTTGTTTGAAATCATACATTTTTGGCAAAAATGACGTCATAGCTACGTCATCTGTGATGTCATGGCATGCCAAAATATTCTAGATTGCAAAAACAATAAAATAAAATCAGAAAATTGTCGGTTGGTCCTGCAAGCTTGTTTACAACTAAGAAACTTTCTTTAACCACTAGGTGGAGCTGGAGCATAATTTTAGGGGCCATTTGTAGGAGTTGCCCAAGCCCGATTTTTTGGCTCCCCTGCGGTAATCGTTATACTCACCCTGGGAAAGGTTTGTGCCAAATTTCACACTTTATTCCGGAAGTTAACGATTTTACCCAAATCCTGGCTTTAGCTCCTCTATGATGAAAGATGCTAGTCTTACAAAAATGCTAATTGATGATTGTACGACAACAGGCTTTTGCAAATTGATGATCTATTAAGTACAAAATTGCTAAATTTGTTCATTGTAATATAAACAACAAAACTCCCAATCAGGGTTGGAAATATCAACTTGAAATCGAAAATCAATATCGTTATTCATTCCTTTTTGGTTATCGAATGCAAAAATTCTTTACTTCTTAGTTTCATTATCAAATGTGCCTTTTCCCTACTTTTTTGCCTGGTAAATCAATCATAATTAATCAATATTTTTTTCAAGTCGAGCAAAAATTTTTTGGAATCATAGTAATGATTTTTTTGTGCACTGCGGTTTTATTGTGCAAGTAATTATAATTTTACTTCAATTGGTATGCATTAGTTCAAAATTTTGCATCACAATCATTTTTGACTCCATTCCAAGCTATGCAAGCACAATCATGTACGTGTAGCCAATGGTAGCAGTGCAGAGTGTTGCAGTAAGCCTAGTCAAGTAGTACTGTTTGGTGTCAGTTCCTAAATTCTTTGCAAAGTGTCTTCGTGCCGAGTAGGACTAGGTTAGATGATATTGTTAGGCACACACTGGAAAAGCAAAAAGCTCAAGTAATTATCATTGCTATTGATATTTGCAGTTAGTCTTATAGTACAGTCACAGTGCAGTGGTAGCTGGTAGGCCAGGGACTGCTTGAAGCAGCGTGGTGGCTTAGGCCTAGTGGTTATAGAGCATTAGTCTCACAGGCGATAGACTTGGATTTAATTCCCCAGTCAAGCCATACCACAACACTTTTTGTTCATGAAAGGTTTTTTCCAGTTAATCGTGCAGTTTCAAGAAACTTCTTTGCAGCGTGTGCAATTATTAAATGTCGTAAATGAGTTTGCATTTGCGTGTCAGTTCAGACGTCACACACGAGCAGTATTTCAAAAAAAAAAATGAACTGAAATCGTATTTGATAAAGGAAAAATTTCATATTTGAAATAGTTTCAAAACAAACTTCAAATATTTTTAGAAGGCATTACATGCCAATATGGTATTGATATTTTGACAAAGCTTTGCTGTTCTATTGGTGCAATTTTTTTAGTTAGGAAGTTTGGAATGATGTTTTTGTTAAATTTAGGAACAGGTTAGGAATAGGAAAGCCATTAGGAACAGAATGCAATAGGAACAAAGATTTAATGTTCCGAACAACTCTGCCCTGCGATTATTTTGCTGTTTCCTGGCCGAGGCAACTCTGTAAATAAATAAGCATTAATTGTAAGGCAGTGGCACCTAGCAGCTTACAGCTAGGCCTGGAATGTCAAGCATAAGCTGTGAATACCATTTTCTGAAGTTTTTGCAAGACTCTATACCAGGTAGTCAGGTAGCCTACTGAGGTAGTGAAGTAGTAGTAGTGAACCCAAGTTTGCAGACTGATGACTGCGAGGCAGATGGTATAACCACTGCTTATCTCAACATCAACATGGTAGAGGTGGCATGCACATGTGTAGGCTATCCCAGTTGTACTCATTTGGCGGTGGCCTATTGGTATTTTACAAGCCATTATCAAATGCTATTGTTAGCCGAGTATCCTACTCGTACACTTAATATTCACATTTTCTATAAACCCTCTATATTCTAATATAAAGTTTTGTAGCCTATACACTAGGTAACCAATTATTTTATTAAAGCTTAGGCTATAACTCAGCACCACACTGGTACTGTAAGTACCAAACTGGTACTGTAATAGCCTAGTAAGTAAGAAATTTTTGAACCTATTGGCCTAGACAAGTGGGTCATTCCATGCTTAATTTACATTCCAAAAACCCATGTCTTTAGATTTTCGTGAAATTTTATATGATGATAGATCTCATCAAAGTAATTTCTTTGCAAAAAATTTGAGCGTTCTAGGCCAAGTGGTTTTCGAGATAATCAAACTTGAAATTTGACCACTTGGTGGCATTTTTCGGTCACACGTGAGTGGTTTTTTTTTGTTTTGACTTTCCCTTACCCTAGGGAGATGATCAAAGTATCTATTCTGGCATTTTCGGGGGTGCTGATTTCAAAAATCAAATCAAATTGGAGGTAAAATCATGTTTTCAAGGTGAAACAGACTGTTTTGGGTGTTTTGCTTCCGAAGCAAATCGCCCAGCTCTCTGCAACTTTAGAAAAAAAAAATTTTTTTGCGATTTGTTCTTTGATCAATGCACTTTGAGAAACAACTAAGTAGAACATTTGCATATTTCAAACATTCACTATAAATAATGCTAACTGTGGGGGCCCTAATTAAAATAAGAATTATTTTTTAGAAAGCCACTCAGTCCGCATAGCGGTGTAGCCAATGAAAATGATGCTGCAACTTGAGCATATTTTGACCAACTCACAAGAAAATCTTTATAAATCATTTGAAATTTCTTTTTCCCAATTCAAATCAACATTCAGAACTATACTGCAAATAAACTTAGTAGTAGTGCCAAGGTGAATTCAGCACAATTACAAAATCAATAGTCACTTAAATTTACTGCAATGTAATAAAAATGGATTAGAATAAAATTTTTTAAAAAATGCACTTCTGCGTTTCTGAAGCATTAAACATACAGCATAAACCACAAAACAAAATCTCAAAACATACTCAAGCACATAGTATTTAGGAACTAACATGTATCTATGGTTATACAAGTCAGAATGCATTTATGAGTAGAGTATCATGTAAAGTTATCATCGTACAAACAATGTAACATCTAAGAATATTTGCCCTTTTCAAAAATTGTGGTATGCAAAGTAGCGTAAGCAGTACGGAAGGTACTGCAAATAAACAGGTAAAACACTAGTTATTGTATGGGAAGTTGTGTATCATAGAAAACAAACCAAATAACTGAATATTTTGTTACAAAGCCGACCAATTTCACTTTTGAAATGAAAACAATAACAAGCAAAAATTAGGAAACAGTTACACAGAGCTACTTAAAATGTCATAGTCATTCAAAACCAAGACGTAAGATTAAATGCCGTTCATAGCCGTGGACATTTTTTGATAATATAATAGCAAGATATAGTTAAGTGGGGCTAATAATGCATTATACAACACTGCTAAATCTATGAAAAAATCGATTAAATTTTCAGTGAGTTAACTCACCAAAAAAGTTTTTTTGTCGGTGCTTTATCTTAAGGCAAGTGAAATCATCACGATAAAACAGGCTACATAATGTATTCATGCACTTTTGACCAAATTTCGCTACTAATATTGAGCTCTTTGCCACTACAATTCAGTAAATATTGAAAACTACCATTTCCTGAATTTTTCTGTAACTTTACGCAGACAGTCATTTGATAGTTGGTAGGAGCACCCACTCCCATGAGTAGAAGGACACTGAACTTTACAGATAATATCTGTGAAAGGGATATCACAAATATCATCATAAATTGGCCATGAAAAGCACGATGAAGGACCAGCTGGTTTCATAAACTTCACTTGGGCATCTTTCAAATCATCATTTGTGCTAAGCACTATTCCAATCCACCAACAACCGCTGTAGGCACAGGCTACAAAATCCATAGGCTTAACAAGCACAAAACTGGGATAGTTGAAAAAGTTGGTTTGGCCAGCATAGTTTGCATCTGATGCTACATATTTGTAGCCAATAATGCCTGCTTGTAGTGGTTCAAAATTGTGATATGATCTTGTTCCTGGTATAGTGCTTCCACCCTCAAAACGTTTCTTCAAATTTTCTCGTGTGTACTCCAAAGCTGATGTTGAAATGTGGCAAAACTCGATACCAGAAATGTTCTTACAACAATACTCATAAAAAGCAGTTACACTTAAAATAGCATCACTTGAAGATCTTTGGAGACTTGCTCGTTTTACTATGCGCTTCACAGTCCCACCAACTCCATCACACGGCGACTTTCCATGACTGGTGGCAAAAAAAAACAAGTAGCATTTATTGCAAAATCTTCAAAGTGGCAGCAAAGATTCATAAAACTTTTGTAATTTTTGTACTACTGAGCGCAGCCATCCGAAAAATAGGTGATTTTATTTACGCTGCTGACATTTTGTTTGATCCACTTCACCACTGCTTATTGTACTTCAAAGACAAAAGAAACGTTATGCTCCAGATCTTCCTAAACAATACACATACTTTTACTGGTCAGCTGCCCATCATAAATGTAGTATATCACTGCGGGATGAATGGAACATTGCATGTTATTCCAATGAAAACTTTGTGCTTCATCTTGAATTACAAAACTATAATTTTCAGCAAAGTCTAACAAGACCAATGCGTGATTAGTGGAAAGATCATTTTTGAGTTCTCTGAGAAAATAACTTTGAGTTTTAGCAATAAAAGCATGTCATTTTAATTTTAAATATGACTTCACGAAAAGTTTGATGAATTCACTGGTTGTAGAATTTATGGTTTGCATCAAACATTTATCTGTTGAAGCCCACTGTTGGTAAAATAATTCTTCGACCTCATTTGAAAGAAACATGTTCTTCAAATAATCTTCCAAAACCTTGACATCTGGGCAGGAGGGGCATCCGTGCAACATGCATTCTCTACTTGTTTTATCACATACCACCATTTTTATGAAGTCATGATATGACGAAAGCTCGGTTTTTACTGCTTTATTAAGCTCTTCAACTAGTAGCTTAACATTTTGATGGATTACGCAAACACATACATTATGTGTTCCAGATGCAGAAACTGTTATACATTGTTTTGGTCGCAAACTAAAAAATGCAGATTTTCCAATTTTGTTTCTAGGATAACTTTCTTGATACAATCTGTATAGCTCATTGATGTTGCACAATAAAAGCCTCTTTTGTTCATGCACATTTTGTGAAACACTGACAAAATCTTTTTGTCCAGGCATAATTCGGATTTGATCAAATGAATTCTCATCTCCCAAATAGAAATTTGTTACATGTTTCTTTAATTCTTCTGAAAGACGATATTTAGCTCCAACTGATTTTGGCTGCGGCAAAATTCCTCCTTTAATTTTAGTGCTTGTGCAACATGATATCTTGTAACTCCAAAGTAGTTGGCAGTATCTTGAATGTTCCAAGAGCTTGGCTTCAAACTTAAAATTTTTATTCGTTCTTCACGATTTGCATTTTCAAATTTTTCCTTCAGCTCATTCATCAAAATATCCAAATCATCTGCTTTTTTTTTTGGTGATTTCTTGGCTTGAATTGCTATTAGGATCGTCTAATGGAACAACTTCAATTGCTGAAACACCAAGTGATGTAGAAAATTCACTGCTTAGGTTTCGGACCGTTTTGACAATTTTGTTTTTACCATAAGACATTCGCTGCTTTTTTGGAAGTGAGTGCAAATTAAGTGGAGAAATACCAGCTGTAGCTAAGATATCATTTGAACGCTTCATGGATTCGGATTTTTGAAGCAAGACTATAGTATAGAACTGCTGCAACTCTCTGCAGATGTTGCGTCAGAAGATGTTGATAGCCTGCGGTCTTCTTCAGTGTGTGTTGAAACATCAGCTGCAAATTGTCTACTAGTTGAAGCTTGATCAAGCAAATGCTAGTCGAGAACATCTTGTTGTTCTTCCTTTTTAACTTGCACCATTTCATAGCATTTTCGACAAAGTTTTAATCCGGGATCATGTTTCATGTGCATGCTTTTCAAAAAAAAGGCCATTTTTAACGAAATTTGGTGAATTCCCTGTGGTTTTGATTTTTTATGAATTCCAAATACATCTATACATTTTCTCTTAACTGTAAGGAAGTAATCGCCAAAAGTTTTCTGATGATGGAAACAAATTTCGACATCTTCAGGAATATCCTCAAGTAATCCGGCACGCCACCAATAAGTCAGTTGGTCATCAGTACCCATATCCAAAAACTTGACTAAACCTTTGGACAAAATTCTGGTTGATTTGTGACAGTCAGTTTCTTTTTTAGTCAGTAATCCAATAGTACAAGGACGTGTTTCAGCCATTTTGTTCAAATTAAATTGATCATACAAATGTCAAACACTATTGAAAAGCTATTTACCAAACCTGAAAAATCAGTTTATTGCTGCAAATAATTTCAAAGCATTTACATCCAGAAGTATAATGATACCAAGAGTGTCAGCTCACTAATCTAGTTAAAACATACTTCTAAGGGGTTGCTAATTTGGCTATTTACTGCTACTGCGCTTTTAACCATGCGCAAAAACTACTCAGCTCGCCCTCAATAGCATCGTGTTAAGATAGTTATTCAATAATTTTAGGTTCGTGGTTTTTCAAAACAGAACTTGTCTTCAATTTTTTATCTATTACCTATTTTGTGTTTGTCTGCACACTGTGATGCTACATAACCTCTTTTCTGCAAATATGCAAATGTTCTACTTAGTTGTTTCTCAAAGTGCATTGATCAAAGAACAAATCGCAAAAAAATTTTTTTTAAGGTTGCGGAGAGCTGGGCGATTTGCTTCGGAAGCAAAACACCCAAAACAGTCTGTTTCACCTTGAAAACATGATTTTACCTCCAATTTGATTTGATTTTTGAAATCAGCACTTCCGAAAATGCCAGAATAGATACTTTGATCATCTCTCTAGGGTAAGGGAAAGTCAAAAAAAAAACACTCACACGTGACCAAAAAATGCCACAGAGTGGTCAAATTTCAAGTTTGATTATCTCGAAAACCACTTGGCCTAGATTGCTCAAATTTTTTGCAAAGAAATTACTTTGATGAGATCTATCACCATATAAAATTTCAAGAAAATTTAAAGACATGGGTGAACTTTTTCAATTTTTTTGTAAATTAAGCATGGAATGACCAAGTGACAACTGATAATTATAGAAAGCACAGGTTTTTTTCCAGTGGCAGTGACAGTTAATGATAGTTCTGGGGATAATTCTGATATGGAAACTACTGGCAGTGCTGAAACCAGTACCAACAATGATGCACAAAAAAATTCAAACCAAAATTTGTTCTGGATTCATTTTTTGTTCTGATGAGTGAAGGAACATCTCAAGGAAATGGGTTATTTGCTTGTAAGCGCTGCATTGACAAAGAAGTTAGTGCCAGCTCTAAATCTAAGGTCAATCTTAGAACTCATGTTAAAAAAAGACACAATGGCTCACTGCCAACTTTTGACAAATTGTGCCAAGAAAACAGTTCCAGAAAGTCTAAAAAACCTGAAACCAAAGCTGCTACTGAATCTACATCTTCTGAACGAAGCAACGTAAAAAAAACTTTTAAATAAACCCGTTCGCTTGACACATGATTTAGACCTATATATCACCAAAAATATTGTGGAATCAGTATTTCCATTTCACCATATCAGTTCACGTGGATTTCAAAATTCGATAAAAAGCCTTGCGCCCAATTTGACAGTTAAAAGCTACAAAACTTAATCTGTAAAAAGTGACCAGCTATTTCATTCACTTGAACGTTATTTAAAAACCAATTTAAATAAAGTGGAACACGTGTGCTTGACAGTGGATCATTGGGAATCACACGGGAAAGGATGCATTGGGTTTACAGTTCATTGGTATGACGATAAACTTATGAGAAAACATGCTTGCTTGGGTCTTCGCAGAATAATGGGTAGTAGCACATTTGACATTTAGCAAAGGTGATTGAATCTGTGATTACTGAATTTAAACTCAGTGGCAAAGTAACTCATTGCATTAACTCAACTCAACTCAGATTTTATGACGTCCAACTCACTTACACTTAAATAATACAAATCACATATCGATTCATGGATAAAATTAACAAGGGAAGGACAGGGAGACTGCGACGGGACCATTAGGTCTTCGAGTCAAGCAGCCACCCTATATGGGTAGGCAATTTGCCAATTAAATTCGAATAAAAGCTAATAGTATTTGGATGTCTCGTGCAACTTGTGTTGCTTTACATCAACTTTTCAACCAAAATTTTTGCATTTGAATTTTAGTAATTTGCAATTAGCTGGTCTTTGTAATTAGATTTGAATTTTCGGAAAGTATTTTTCCTTACATCGGGAGGAATATTGTTCCAAATAATAACGCCTTTATATTTGATTGAACGTTGCATTCGGGATGTTTTATAAAGAGGAATGTGATAATTGCAACCAGTCAGTTGTCTTCAGGTGTCTATTGTGTGGATTTGATTCAAACCAACAAAATAATTTTGAAAGTTCAAGGGAAGTTTGTCATTGAAGTGTCGATGAAGGAATTTACCTATTTCAAACTTGACTAATTCGTTTATTTTGAGGATTTTTAGTTTCTTATATGCTGTAGTACTGCTCTGCCAATGGTTTAAGCCTTTGATTAATTTTATTGCTTTATTTCGAAGTGTTTGTAAAGGATTTAGGGAAGTAGAAAATGTAGAAGACCAGGCAGAGATGCAGTAAATTAGATGCGGGTGAAAGAGCGTATTGTACAAAAGAAGTAGATAAGTTTTTGGTAAATAGTGTTTGACTTTGAACATTACACCTAAGGTTCTGGAGAGCTTAGAATAGAGGAAGTTGATATGAGTTTTGAATGTAAGGTTGTCGTCTATTTGTACACCAAGATATTTAACAGATTTAGAAAGATTGATTTTGAAGCCGTCAAAGAGAATGGTCAAGTTTCGGTAAGAAGCTTTATCATTGCTTTTTGGTGATATTATCAAGGCTGAAGATTTTTGAGCATTAATGCGCAATTTGTAAGGAGTTATCCATTCAGAAACAATTTTTAAGTCAGAGTAAATTATCTCTTGCAAGTTTTCAGGCTTTGGCAAACTAAAGCACAGACAAGTATCATCTGCAAACAATCGAGGTGTTACTGATGTGCAATTGATTAAGTCATTGATGTAAATTAGAAATAGTAATGGGCCTAAAGTTGATCCTTGAGGAACTCCCCAATTAGTTGTATATAGTCCTGATTCGTCATCCAAAGCAACAAATTGCTGTCTATTTTGTAAGTAGGATTCAAACAGATTTTTAGCTATGCCTCTGATACCATAATGTTCAAGCTTTGCAATCAGTACACTATGGTCTACTGTGTCAAAAGCTTTTCGGATGTCAAGAAATATTAATACAGAATATTTTTTCTCATGGATGTTATCATAAACTAGAGTTAACACATCAGTTACAGCATGCATGGTGGAAAGTCCTGGTCTAAAGCCATACTGGGTAGGTGCTATTACTGAGTGCGTACCTACAAAAATATTGAGTCTTTCATACAGCAATTTTTCAAAAATTTTGGCAAAACATGATAGCAGTGAAATTGGACGATAAGTAGTTGGATTATGTCTACTGCCTGATTTGTAAACAGGTATCACTTTTGCTATTTTTAAAACTTCTGGGAAAATTCCCAGTGTGATCGAGTGATTGACGAGCACAGAAAATGGTTAGAGATCAGTGCTCCCACTAAGCCAATTTTTTTCAGCAAATAGGCGATTTGTTGGAGCAAGGGCAAATAATTTTTGGCAATACAGTAAACAAATAGCTTTAGAAAATTTGACAAATCTGTGGAAATATGACATTGGGTATACTTTAATACTGGATTGGTGTGAAATTTAGGGCACATAAACCTCTTTTTAGAGCTTTGGGCACAACTGTTTTAAGAAAATTTGGGCACTCGCCGATTAGCCATAAAGTTAGAGAGAACACAGTAACAGATACTGGTTCGAGTTTTGTAAAAGCTTTTGATGAATTCAGCTCCATAATTGATGAAGAGATATCAATTAGTTCAAGTGATGACCACGTTGCAACACAATCAAATGAAGTTGAGACCATTTATGCTGTATCTATTTCTGACTTCATGAGATGTGAACAAGATGAAAGAGAGTTTGATTTACCAACACATGTTAAATGTGCAGCTCACAAAATAAGCCTTGTAGCAACTAAAGATTCTTTTTCAGCATTATGCGATGACAAGTACAAAAAAGTATATCACAGTATAATGGCAAAATTGAGTGCTATATGGAATAAGCAATCAAAGTCAGTCTTGGCCGGCGATAAAATTCGTCAAGCATTGGGAAAGTTATTTGTTACTCCCAATAGCACACCATGGAATTCCACGTTTGATGCATTGCTGAAAGCTCAGGAATTCTTGTGCAAAAACAAGTTAGAACTAGCCTCGCTGTGCATCAGTTTTGATTTGCAACCAATAACTGAGGCAGAGCAAATATTTCTACACGAGTTTTTGAGTGTCATGAAGCCACTAGCTGCTGGATTAGATATCTTGCAAGGAAAAAATGATATTTGTGCTGGCTATTTATAATCCACTATTATCAACATTCCAGAAGAGTGGAAGTCCCTTAGCCAATCTTGTTTGGTTTATAGCAAGTATTTGCTGGACTGCATGAAAAACAGTTTATGCCGACGGTTTGAAGATAAAATGCAGTCACCTTACTCTAAAGTTGCAGCATCCCTTCATCCCATGTTTCATCTGAATTGGGTTCCGGAACATGAACAAGGAGAAATTGTGACACTAGTTTACAAGGCCTTGTTACCCCCTTTTCAAAACGATCAGATATCTACGAATGAATGCAGTGCTGCAGAAGAATCTGTAAGCAATTCGTTCTTTTGGCGATTTGAAAAAAGAGCCAAAGTCAATAGTAATGCCTGCAGCTCATCCTCTTTACAAAGCATTTCGCTGGATCAGTGTAAAACACAAAATGATTTGCCTAACTGATTGCATCAACCATTTATGAAATACAACACCTCATTACATTTTATGACTACACATTTTTGAGTTTGAAATATTGCAATCAGTTTTTCAAAACAAGATCTGCATTAAATATACATGTTTCTGCATTAAATATACATTAAATATACATGGATTGAGTAAAATACATGCATTGGAATGAATATATAATATGCATTGAATTGAATATACTGTACATGCATCGAATTAAACATACATGCATTGAACTGTATATACATGCAATAAAGTGCAATGAATTGAATACATACATTAAACTGAATATACATTATACATGCATTGAAGTGCAATGTCACTTGCATACAGATATGTACTTTTAGTAGCAACATCAAAATATGTAAACATTCTTTTTTGACTCCATAAAACGTTATCGATTATTCTTTACTTTTTTTTTTCAGTATCGAAATCACCTATTCTCTACTATTTTTTTGAAGTATCGAATATCTGACTTTACTTTTTTATTATCGATTTCCAACCCTGCTCCTAATTCATTTTGCAATTATTTTGGTAAAACAGTGGAATATTCAAGCCGAGTTACAAGACAATAAAGTGATAACTCAAATCTTAATATCCCACGCTACGAACAAATAAATTGCAAAAGTGACATTAAATATCAGGTAGTCAAGGCCTGGAACTCTTTAAAAAACTAAGGTGTTATCTTAAACATTTAAACTTCAGTTCAAAAAATTTCTGCTAAATCAGTAGCAATTAGGTTCACTTGCTAACTACTTGGATCTTCCGATTCTTCGGGAGGCTTAAATGGTTTGGCCGATGACATGCTAGTATTACTTAGTAACTAAACAAAATTTTAACAACCATGCATTTTACTAAAAAAAAAAAAGAATATAAATTTAAATCTCAATAATATTGGCTAAATCAGTAAGTTCTCTCTGACATTTAGGATGGCTGCTTCACTTGATGACCGCAAGGATCCTTTGCAACTTCCCAGTCACAGTTCTAATCAATTTTACTGACTGCCATTGTAGTGTCACTGAAATTATTCCTGAATGCATTTTAAAGTCTAATACTTTTGACTATCTTTAGTGGCTAGTTGTGCAAACAATAACACAATTATTGGGCTGTTATCCATGTTTTTCGTGTGCTTATATACATACCACAGTATTATAACCAATAATAATTTAAATTTTTCTGCCATTAAATTTGCTGCTGTGATACTTAATAATCCTACTACCACAGCTTTTTTTCTTCAAAACTGTGAGGTAGCACTTGCCTCACATATCTGCTTTCCCATTAGACTAGTGTTTCATCAGCATCTGAATTCACACATAGCCTATCCTGGCAGCCCACCCGAACCTTCAAACCACATACAAGGGCAATTTCTGCACTTGCCATCATACCCTCTTCTCAGATTACTCTGATCAAAGGCGGAGGGTTTTCGACCAGTATCACACTGGCATTCCACTTAGCTCAACCACATTGCGCTAGCATCACTCAGCATGGACACCATATATGACATCACATTAGCATACATCACATTAGCAATTTACACAGTTATGTACGCTGTATGGTAACAAACAAGTTGGATGTATGACGCTATATGCATACATCCAACTTGTTTGTTACCATCAAGCGTACATAACTGTGTAAATGCCACTACAAATTTTGAACCTCAAAAGCCAAAATTAGCCTCCTTAACAGTAAAGCAAACGCCACTCAACGCCCACGTGAATAAATTTTCATTTACTCTTATGTGCTTTGAAAATTCAAAAGTTACATAGCATTCTGCAATGACAAGTACAAAAAAGTATATCACATAGCATATCATTCTGCAATGTGACATAGCATTCTGCAATTAACATGTTTTTTCCATGATGAATTCACAATTACGGTGTGCTCTACAGTTACAAAATTTTCAACTTTTGGAATGTAATTCCTGGGCTTGCAATCAATGAACATTTATATATTAAGCAAAAGCATAGGCGTCAATTTCTTGGGGGGGCAGGGGGTGGCACCCCCTCGAGTCTGACATTGAAGGGGGCAAAATATGTGTGGCCCACTCAGGTTCTTGGCTAGTAATACTCATTTGGCAACAGGAAATCCGAAATTCCTGACTTAGATAGAACCAGAATGCGTCAAATACCTTTTTTTCTTTTTATGGTCTTCAGCAGAATTTGGGGCAAAATTTCGGAGTGAAATAGAATTATTAAGTTTAACCAAACTTTGCAAAAACATATTGTCCCCTCCGAATTTCCTTAATCAACAAAAAATCGATGCCTATGAGCAAGGTGTAGTTAAGGACACAACGTTCAAGGCCAAGGACTCAAAAAAATCCAAGGCCAAGGACTGACTTTTCGAGGGCAGACCCTCTCGAGGCCTAGGACAGAAATGGTCAAAGCCTAGGACCAAGGACACAATCTTTCTAAATTATGATCTATAAATTTTCCATAAGTTTTAAAACAAAGGTGTTTAGACATTGCATTTCGTTAAGTTTTTGATGATAATTTGAAAACCGTAGTTTTAAAAATAATAATCAATGCCATTTCTAAGTTTAATACATTAGCAGCTGATGTTGATTACATATGGTAGCTGTAACATGGTAATAAAGCAAGGCCAAAACCCGTAAATGGGAATACAGCTAAATTATGAATGTAGACTCATTAAGTATAGCTAAATTACAGCGAGTATAATGAAAGATTTCATAAACGTAGAAATGGTCAATTTCAATGCCTTAATTTCATCAGTTAGGGCCCCAGTGCAAACGTTCACTGACCATGGATCCCCACTTTTTTAGTAGTTTCCTAAACCTAAACCACATTGTTTTGCTAAATGATATCTTTTCAAGGAATTATTTAACTATTATTATCTAGTAGTATTGTAAAATACTGAAAACATATGTTTTCAAAATGAATTGAGGTACCGTAAAGGGCATATTAGTAACCTATCTTTTCAAGGAATTATTTAATTATTATTATCTAACAGTATTGTAAAATACTGAAAACATATGTTTTCAAAATGAATTGAGGTACTGTTCAGGGCATATTCGTAAGCTTAAGTTTTTGGCACGAAGAGAGAAAAAAACGGTATTCTGGGGCGAAGGCACAGTCCTCATCCCCCATGTTGAATAATTGTAGAATGTAGAGATACAGTAGAATTCACTTAATACATCCACCTGGGCCAACCAATTTTGGATTTAATAACCAAATTTTCTATAATGCAATCAAAACCACCCCCTGGGGTGTAAAATGCACTAAATTCAACAATTTTTATCAAGCTTTTCAGCCGTTGTTTTATCTTGTTAAGATTTCTTCATTCTATCCTGGATCTAGACAAAAACATACTATGAAATGCTTTAACGTAATGTTCTAAAATTCTCATGATTTCTATTCCAAATATGGTTTGTCTTCAAGACAATTGAACTATTGTTTTTCAATAATTTATAATTGCTGTTTATACACACGTTTTAATAACACTTACCAACAATCGTAATAAAAACTGGATTTGTTAAGCAAAGGTTGGATTTATTAACCAAAGTTTTTTCAATGGAAACGGAGTAAGAAAATTTTGTTCCAAGCAATTTGGATGCGAAAAGCAGCTGACTTTGTTAACCGTCGATGTATTAAGCGAATTTTAGTTTTTTGTTGTTTTTTTTTTCAAAAAAAAAAATAGCAAACTTTGTGACTTTTAAAGTAGATTACACACATAGATTTTCCAAGTAATTCAAAAAGAAAATACAACCATAAATGTTGAGAAAAACGTTAGTTTTTCCTCAATTTTTCCAACTCAAATTTTACGCCAATCTTTTCTTTACATTTCAGTGTGACGTTTAATGAATTATGGCAAATGTTTCAGCCGCCAAAAGACATTACCGTATATACTCGTTTTACAGCCCGATCTTGATTAAGCGCCCGTTTGAATAACCGCCCGTGTGAATAGAACAAACAAAAAAATAAGGGCTCGTGCTTGAATACCCGCCCGATGTAAAAGCTGATTTGCAGTGGTAGAAAACAATAGGAAATAAGAAGCGGCTAAAAAGCGCTTGTGTCACAACGCTGTTGAATTTCAAGCTGTGGTAGATAACACTCACGCCTTAGGCGTCCAATTGCATAGCAGATAGCATTGGTTACGTATACATTGATTACATAACAGATAGCATTAATTACATAACAGGTATCAGACTTTCCCGCCAAAAGCAAAGAACTGATAGTAGTATAAACGGCTCCCATTTGTTAAAAAGAATTAATGTCGTAAAAAAGGATTAATGTCGTGAAAAAGGATTAATGTTGTGAAATATTTGTCTTCAACGATAATTTTTGTGCTAATTTTACTTTGAAAATAACAAGCGCCCATGCTTGAATAAGGGCCCGTTTGAATAAGGGCCCGGTAGTGAGTTTGGTTGAAAAAAATAAGGGCCCGGGCTATAAAACGAGTAAACACGATATGTTAAATTTAATTAGCAAAAATAAACCTGAGGATCCCAGCAGAGTTGTACTAAGAAGAAAGGCTTTATTTTGCTCCGGACTCCCCTTCAAAGGGTCCAGACTAGTTAAAACTGAAAAATATTAAACCATTGATTTTTTCTAAAAATGCCCAAATTTTTCGCTGGAGCTTTGTCGAAAAATGCCATCTTATGACCTGGTGTAAAAAATTTATTTAATCTAGCAACCATTTCTACAGGCATTTGAACAATTATCATACTGGCAGTTATATTTTACAAATCAAACTACATAAAATCACAGTAAAAAGTTAAAAGCACAACAGTAATCTTATTCAAATAGAATTCTATTTGATAGTGTGATCAAAAATCACCAACCATTTGAAGACAATGACCATACAAAATCCGGCCAACTCCGTCAACGGGGACAATACCGGATCCAACATGTGATGATGATTGAATAAGATTACAGTAGCACCTGATGAGTCCTTAGGACGAAACAGACTGTTGTGCTTTTAACCTTTTACTGTGATTTTATATAGTTGTATTTTTCTCTGATTTTACTTTGTATATATAACATCGAGCACTGTTTCAGAAAATTGACTACCAACAATTTTTTGCAAATCAAATTCACATTTAAATTCTTCATGCAGTGTTTTTTGTGATCTAATAGTTCGCTATTTGAGATTCTTATAGGCCTGGCACCACGGGTAGCATTTCTGGTCTGTGCCCCCCTAGCGAGGATTGTGCCCCAAATAAAAACATGTCCGGTGCCACTGAAGTGCATTTATGGGCCTGTGCCCCTCCAAAATACTGCTTGTGCAAACCCAAGTGTGAGTAAAGTCTTGTTCCAGGATGAAAAACAATAGTGAACACCAAGATGAAGCCTGAGACTTCATGTCGAAAAGTTTTTTTTTGGTCTTCACCCTTGAATTTTTGGGCAAGAACCAAGATCTGCACCATAAGACTCCATCACATCATTCCCTGCTAAGAACATTTCACCCAAGGGAGAACTGCGCCCCAAAAGGAGTTCAAACGACCCATATCAATTTGGTATTAAAACCTTTTTTTGTTTTTTGGTCTTTACTCTTGAATTTGAGCGAAAATTTATCTGTGCCCCCCCCCACATACTTTTTCTGCCTCCCCCATTCACGCTACTCTGGCGCCTGGCCTGGATTCCTAATGACAATTTCAAACACACAAATTATTCAATTGATGTGGTTTTGTGCAACATTTTAGCATTTAGTAAGGTGCTTTGTCTTGTGCAACATTTTAGCAGTAAATAATAATCCACTCAAAGATTTTTCTTAGATTTTTGTTTTTTCATGAAAATTACCAGTTATGGGAGTGCAATGTGCATGTTACACCAGGGGGCCCCAGGCCCCCTGAATTCAAGTTCAATGATTTCTTCAATCAGCATTTTCCATGGCTAATTTTTTTTAAAGTATTTTGTGCGAAAAACTGGCGAGGTGGAGGTGAATTACTGAATTTTTATTGAAAACGGTACAATGGATGGTTACGCTTACTAACGATGTTAATGCCAGGCCGGATTTACATCGCACTGGGCCCCTGGCACTTTGGAGATTTTTGCGACATCTTTCTGCCAAATATAGGTGAAGACCAAAAAAGTCTTAAGATTTGAGCGCAGGGCCCCTAGCTGGTACTGAGCCATTTTGTGGTAAATCCAGCCTTGGTTAATGCATTACATTCATAAAAAGGCTAGATGTGATCCTGAGATAGGGATAAAAAAGCTAGATGTGATCCTTTTAGGACAAAAACTATCCATTTCTTCCAGGTTATATGTTTAAATTGGCTGGCAAAAATTAAATTGAAGAGGTCTTGGGGCCCCTGGTCTTCAATATTGTTGTTAGCTACGGTTGTAAGCAAAAAATGCTAAAAAGAAACTGAAGAAACAATAGGCTGTTTTGTCACATTTTTGTCATTGGTGAAATTTCAATTGGGGGGGGGAGGCCTGCTTGGCTATGCCTATGCTCCAATTGTGGAAAACAGAAAAGGTGTTCGCAAATTTTCCGCAAGGTTTCTGGCGTTTTCCAACAAAATTTTAACAGTTCAAAAAATAGTGCTGTCTTCTAGCCGAGGACAGGGCAATTTTTGAGGGCTTGGAGGCTTAGACGCCAAGGACTTCAAAATGTGTCCTCAAGGACTCCACCTCTGATATTTACAGTAGTATGACATCAATATGCCATCCCTGGTAATCAGAACTTTGCGTGATCGCGTAGTACCTCATTGTTTTTGTTGGCGAATTTTGGCAAATGAGGCTTGATTTGCTCATAACTAGCTAACGGTAAAGCTTTGAAAGTTGAAAATTGAACCCAACACAAGAATAAATGAAAGCGTCATTTGGGCCGATTTTGGGGATCCTAGATCACGTGATTGTAAATTGAGACACAAAATAACATAGACAAACGGCGATTTTTGGCTTGAAAATTTATTAATTTGCTTAGAACTCAAAAACCGCCTGACGTGCGAGTGCAAAGCTGAAGTTTGGACACAATGTGGATTGTGTGTGCTTATCAATGCTTTATGCAAACAAAGCTAGGGGCGCCCAGTGACATGACCAAAACTTTACAGGCCGAAAGTGAGCAAAAAGTTGACGAGTTTGAACTGATATATCTTGGTAATTACCAATGTTGATGAAAAATGGTTACTGATTTTTGAGCACACCATCAACCACCTTTCTTCTGGTGATGTTCGTTTACCCCAACTTGAAAACTATTTTTATTGTTTTGCTTCTTCTTTCTCAGTCTTTTTATTTTATTTTTTTCTTTCTCTTCCCATGTTATCAACTTTTAGACCACTAAATGCACTATATTCAAAGTTTAAGCGATTGAAGATATCATGGAAGACTAGTGTGCAACTGAACTCGGGGGTGCCTCAATTAAGTCCTCCAAAATGTTAAACTTTTAAACTGTTAGAGCTAGATGGATTAAATTTTCAGAATGCTAGATAATTAAAATAAACTAAATGTAACACAGGGTTGCCACAGAAACTGCAAAATCAAATTCCAGGACTTTTTCAGATGATTTTCCAGGACTATTCCTGGACTGTGCAAGATTTTTTTACAGGACTTAAAATTTAATTTTCACTATTACTCTTTTATGCACCCACTTTTTGTACTTGTCATTAAATAAAATTTTAATGCCACGCATTTGGATTTCTAGTACTGACTACTAGCCAGGTTTATAGCCAGAAATCTGCAATGGAAGGGCTTGGCTTGGGGTATCGGAACGGAGTTGCCAGCTGCCGGAGGCCATTGGGAGTCTGAGCACCGAGGTCAAAGCCCCCACCACAAAAGAATACATAATTTTTGCAATAATAACTTAATCTTAGGCCCAGTTTGGTAAAAATTAATGCATTTTAAATGAAGCACAGAAATTAGCACTGCGAAAACATGATTGAACTGGTTTTATAAATGGGCTAAAGTATGTGGGTGATGGTAATGGTAAAACTTTTGTCCTAGCTTTATTTCAAGCAGGTAAACCATAAAATCCCTTCATTTGAAAAAAGCTGAGCTTATTTGCAGCAACGCGCAAATATAAAATCGCTATCCTAGCCCTAACCCCAACCCTAAACATAACACATCTAACTGTAATCCTACCTATAACCTTAATGTTAATTCTAACCCAAACTCAAAATCAAAACCCAAACCCTAACCATAATAATTTTTTTAAAAAGCATAAATGGGCACCCACCCTAACGATAACAATTTTTGAAAAAGCATAAATGACCACCACTCTTGCTCTCTTTTTCTCTATAAGCAAAGCACCCTAAAGTTCAAATGGGCGCTTCCTTTGAAAAAACTCTCAAGTATTAATTTAAGTCGTCTGCATTTTATAACGCTAGATAATTAGAAGGGGCTAATGAAACAAGATTTGAAAAACATGACTGATAATCAACTGAATGAAATACAGAATAGACACTTTACAATTTTTTTAGAAAGCCTAATTTAAGTATTTTGCATTAAGCGATCAAATTGATTGTTTATTTTTAGCCATTTTTGTCAATTGTAGCTGATTTTATTTTTGACCATCATTAGCCCCCCCCCCATAAATGCTGTTTCAGAAGTGGCTTTAAATTACTTTGGAGTACATATTACTGCAAAAAACTGCTTCACAAGTATACTCGCAGGGTGAAAAATGTTACATTTTTTATCGTGTTTAGCCAACAGGCCAATGGAGGGCCTACAGTCCACTACACTTCTTCTGCTAGTAGTAATACTGCTATTAGAGTATCGCATTGCAATAAATTACTGTTCTTAAATTCACTCTTCCTAATAATATTTAATAATTCATACATACTGCACAAAAAGTGCAAATTTTGGCATTTCAACAAGAAAGTGCTTATTTATACACTGGCGAATAAGCAAGAACTGCTTAAAGAAAATAAAAGAGCAAAGAGCAGAAGAATAGGCACTCATTTACTCTCTTCTATTTTTTTAATTTATCGTTTGGGTAGGGGTGCCATATTTTCATAGACCAAAAAGAGGATAGTTTCGAAAAATGAAGCCCCAATGACCAAACACGCTGAAGGTATATACCGGCCAATTGGACTGACTTAAGACTTTTTTATTTTGGAGAACACAATTTTCCAAGGGAAAATTCAAAAACTGAAGACCGTTTTTTTCTTTGGAGACCACTTGTTTTTGCACTAATTCTTCCCTATGAAAATGATGATCTCAAAAAAAAAGATCTGCTGTCAGTAGGGTTGTATTAAGGTCGGCAGGAGCTGAACGCGAGTGTGGATGGAAGTATATCGTTTTTGGTCGGTTTGGTCTTCGAATCCCGCCTTTAAGTGCTGAGCATTAAAAACAGAAAACATTTGGCTACTTTTTTGGTGTCCTACAGAAAAGACGACAAATCCTCTTAAAAGAAAACGTATGGTAGCCCTACATTAGGGTTATACAGGTTTAAGATTAATGTTAGGATTGGAGCTTGTGATACAGTTAGGGATAGATTTAGGGTTGGGTTATGGCTAGGATAGTGACTTTTTTATGTGTGCGCCAGCATAAAAATAAGCTCTGTCTTTTAACAAAATAAACTTTTAAATTTACCCTTTTATTTCACAATGCAATTTATTTCAACATTATTACAGACCTTCATAATGCAAATTATTTCAACAATACCTTTGTGCAATTACAAGGTACCAGTTATCACAACAACAACAAAAAACTTCACATTTTGTCCTGGTAAATCACGGGAAAACTTTCCAAACTTTTTCCAGGACTTAAAAACAAAATTCAAGGACTTTCCAGGACAGAAAAAAAAATCCAGGACTTTTCCAGGATGTGGCAACCCTGGGAACAAAAATTAGGGTGCCACAATGGGGTTTCCCCCAAACAAGGCTGCCAAAATTAACCACTCACGCTAGACGAAATTTTCAGAGTTGGAAAGCACGAAAAACGATAAAATCTGACAAAACTTGGGGGTATCAAAATGGGGGGTTCCCACACGCGGGGCCATCAAAATTTTAACTTTCAAACCATTGAAGCTAACTAGATGGATCAAATTTTCGGAGTTGGTAGATATAATAACAATAATAATATAATAATAATAAGCCGAAGCACCACAGCAAAACACATTTAAAAACATAAATAAACTAAACCTAACAAAAATTGGGGGTATCTCACCAAACAGGCCATCCGAAATTTTTAAGGTAAGCAAAAATAAAGCAAAGATAAAATTTGAAACAATTTGGGGATACCACAGTAGCGGGGGGCTCCTCAAATGCGACCACCAAAATTCAAACTTTTTACCCACACTCGCTAGGTACATGAAATTTCCACGGTTGGCAAATACAAAAAGATAAAATATGACAAAATTTGGGGGTACCAAAATAAGGGGGGTCCCCCTTAAACGGTGCCAACAAAAATTCAAACTTTATAACCACTCATGTAAGACACATGAAATTTTCAGGATAGGCAAATATGAAAAGATAAAATCTGACAAAATTCGAGGGACCAAAATGAAGGGATCCCCTGAAACAAAGAGACAAAAATTCAAACATTAACCACATACGCTAGACTGATGAAATTAATTTTCAGAATAAGTACTGACAAGCTAGACACATCAAAATTTCAGGATATGCAAGCAAATATTAAAAGATAAAATTTGACAAAATTTGGGGGACCAAAATGGGGGTCTTCCAAATTCAAACTTTTCAACTATTCAAGCTAGACTCGTGAAACTTTCAGAATAGGTAAATATAAAAAAGATTAGAATAGACATATAAAATATGACTAACTTTAGGTGCCACAATTGGCAAATTATCCTCCAACAGTCCTTCAAAAATTTTAACCTCTCAAGCTAGACAACTATTTCAAGACAGGAACAAATACAGTATGAAAGAATTTGAGGAACTCATGCTATAGGGGTCCTCCAATTATGTTGACAACTCCCCCCATTAACTACAAAAGCTAAACAAATTAAATCTATTGGATAGGTTAATATGAATCAGAGATAACAAAATTTGGTAGTAAATAATAATTATTAGTGATGTTTTGACGGCCAGCTAGAGCTTGTAATATTTAATTATTTGAGTGCTATCTGGCCTAAAGGCTACCAGCGCAGAAGCCTAGAAAAGAGTCACCACAACAGCGACTACTTAAAAAGAACCAATGTGAAAAAGTTGTCTTCCTGCAGGAATCCAACCTGCAGCCTTTGGATTACTGGCCCTCTGCTCTACCACTTGAGCTAGAGAAGACATCTCCTCGCATGCTTAATATTGCCCATTTAAATCCAGCAACTTTATGCTTGTTCTATGATGTTAATAATAATTTAGTTGTGATGTTTTGATGTTTGCTGGCTAGAGCTTATAATATTTAATCATTTGAGTTCTAACTGGCCTAAAGGCTACCAGCGCAGAAGCCAAGGGAAGAGTCACCACAATGGCGACTACTTAACAGCTCTTCTTAATCGCACACAAATCTTTCAATACTTAGATGCGCTTTACAACTTATTGGCACAAAGTGCTACGCTTTTTTTCCGAAAAAAATTTTCCCATGCTTGGCGCTGTTTTAAATATGCAGGAACAACTATACCCTGCACTGCATGAAGACATCTAAAATTTTGCAAGTTTTTTGTTATGGTTATTTTGAAGATCTTTTAGCTCCTGTAACTTTTGCAAAAAATTTCGACTTTCTAGCTGGTGTAGTTTCCAAAATATTCGCGATTGAAAATGCATTACAATTAAAAAATCAGTTTTGCATAATGCATTTGGAAAAAGTTAATTATTACGTCAACTTACCATTACAATCGCGCACAAAAACTTGATTTTCAAAATAGGATACATGTATTATGCAAATTCAGTGTTTTTGCCTAGAAGTATAATTACCCTACAATTGTTTTTTCTGAAGATAAACTTATTACGCCTATGTTTTATTTCGGGTGAGTTGAAATTTCCTTGGGCAAGTAGCATTTGATATCACTTGCTGGGCAAGTAGTAGAAAAGTTGATTTCGACCCCTGTAATGTTAACGCAAATACAAAAATCATGTTGCCAAAAGGCTACTGCCAAAATATATGTTTTTGCAAGGGTTTTGGTTGTGACAGCAATTTTAACAATTGCGCTGCTAAGTGAAAATTCAACAAGCATAAGTTGAAACAAGAACTAAGCAGCAAACACACTTAATGAAACTGTCAAGTTCTTTGGTTCAGTAAAGCTTGCCACTAGTGGCAAAATACACACTTCCTATTTAAAAACGACCAGTCAGTTGAAAACCATCTACTGTAAACCGTAACTGTGTGAATAGAAATGTGATGTGATTTTGTATAGTGGTACTAAAAGGAGTAAAAATCTATATACTAACCAAGAACTCCATCTACTAGCTGTAACATTTCACAACAAGCCCCAAAACACTGACATTCAGATTCATTGGGCTGATGTTACATCAGCAGTTGAAATAGCATGATCAAATGTGGTAGCAAGCATAGTAATCAGTACCATCAAATCAATTTAAGAGGTCATTAAACATTACAATGTAGCTTTTTGAATAGAGATGTATTTAAAAATTATAACGATCAAATTTTATCTAAGCTAACATTCTTTTGTTCTGATATTAACTTTAATCTTAATTCAAATTTTATTAGCCCTATTCTAACACAAAAATTGTGGTAATCACAGAGGATTTAAAGTTTTAACTCTTTCGCTACGTTTCGCCACTACAGTGGCGCAAACTTTGTGGAAATTGTGTGTTGCGCCACTTCAGTAAGTGGTGCAGCCTTTGCTGACGTTTGTACGTTCAGCCATGCTACTGGCCCTGGGTTATCGCTTTTTTCTTTCACCAAAATGAGAGCGAGTCTTTTTTCTTGCATTTGTATTGGCGATTACTACTTCCAGTGTTCTGTACTCTCATTTTATAGGGTTAGGCTCAAGTCAAATGAATGTGAAAATAGGTACTAATTTTGAACAAAAATGAATGTTATTTGCTTGCTTGACCGTTTTTTGTAATGTTATATCGATAGAACGTTAATCCATGCCAATATGGCATGAATATCTTGAAATTTATTTTTTTGTGATTTTTTGCAAAATTAATTCATACAGCAATGGAAAAAAATTATGTAGGGAAAGAGTTAAACGTCCTACTTTTCTTCACTAACAAAATTAATTTTCAGATGATTGGGTGTGTTACTTACTGATTCAGTTTATACATGCTATACATAGCTATTTTTGTTGTTTTATGGGTATTTTAAAAATGACTATTTGGTGGATGGGTAAACCAGGTTTTTGTAATGCTAAGTAAAAAGTGACGTTCGTTGTTAACCACTTCGAGATGGGAAACATACAAGTACGTCAAATTTAATTTTGCGTTTTTATACAGGGTATACATATATAGGTCCACATGTTTTGCCTAAAGTACGATTATAGATAATAATAGTTATTGCAACCGCTGTGTTGTGTAGCAGTAGTCTAGGTAGGGTTCGTGACAAGTAACCGCGAACAAATTGACCCTGAACCAAATGACACCGATTAGCTAAGAGCGATTATAAGCATATTTTACTATCCCCAGAGCCATATTGCCCAAACCCTCACTTTGTGACAAAATCAATGATCAAATCACTACATGACGAAACCCGTGGCTCGTGGTCACTTTGTTTGCAGTCAGTTGACCTGGCTCAATCTAGGAAAACAAAGGGGGATTTCGCTGCTGCTTTTAGCTCAAAAACAAGAAAAAAGCGAAAGTGAATGCATGGTATAAGTCTCTAAAAGCTTTGAGAGGCAGATTGAATGTTGTAACCAGGACGTGGAAGCGGTTGATTTTTTGTGGAAGTGGAAGCACTTTGATGAAAGAGGTTGGAAGCGGAAGCGAACTCGGAAGCGAAACTGTTGAAAAGGAGCCGGAAGCGGAAGCAATTTTTTCAAAATCAGGTGCTTCCGAATTTTCAACCTGGCTACAACCGTTGGGGTAAAATGTAACAATAATAATAATAATATAGAATCGACAACCAGGGCATGGTATGGAACGGAAATTTCGGTATGGAATATGGAAGATGCCAGAATGAAATGGAATGGAAGACTTCAAGAATGAGATGGAAGACAATCTTCCATACTTCCATACCAATTTCATACTAGATTTTCTTTGTGCATTGTATTTACAGAAAAATACATACTGGTGTCGAGTGGTGATATATAATATTGTCACAGAAGTATTCAACTTCAATATCTACTAGTAATATTTGTCGACAAATCGCGGTACTTTGGTTGTTTATATTGCGCAAACAGTGTAGCCTACGTATCGCATCATTGTAAGTACATTGCAATTTGCAGCATTGATGTTATAGTTGATAACTTTAACAGGTTTGACTTTTTTTTTTTTTTGAGATTGACAGTTTGCCAATTCCTAAATTTTGTTTTCTTACATCGTCACAAATACTCGTATTTGTTATTTCACTCCCGCTTCAGCTAAATTTTATTTCTATTTTTAGTTTTTCAGCGTACAATAATTCTTTTTGGTGTTAAAGCTTGGTATTTCTACAACGGTAAATGTTCTTTAGCAGCAGTGGCGTATGCAGGATTTTTCAATTGGGGGGGTTTTCAAAAGTGACATCAAAAATTTGTTCGCAATCTATACTTTGGCAAATAAATAACTTAGTGCAATGTAACAAGATGGAATCAAAAGTCACACAGTGCGTAATGAAATAAAACTTTTCAAACAAAAAACAATTAAGCATTAAGCATATATCTATAGTTAACATCATAAGGTTTGCTACTAAACAATCAAGAAAAATTGTTCAAAACAAAAGCTACAAAAATCCATACAATTATAAACAGTGCAAAGCGCGGCAGGCATGTAGCCAGAAATAATCAATGGGGGAGGGCTGTTTTAGGGGTCTGGGGGCAGAGCCCCCAGCCCCTGGAGGCTACTGGGGGTCTGAGGCAAAGCCCCCAGCGCTTGAAAATTTCGCATTTTTTTTTCAAAATTAACTTAATTTTAGGGCTAAATTGATGAAAAATAATGCTTTTTAAAACGTGGCATAGAAATTGGTAGTGCAAACCTGATTAAATTGTTTGCATAAATGAGCTATGTGAAAGGTGGCTAATGGTAAAATTTTAGCTCTCATTGTTTACATGCTGGTAAATCATAAAATCGTATTGTTCAAAAAAATCACACAGAGTAACTGAGTGATCTATTTCGTCTATATTTTATAGAGAAAAATAAATGGGAGGTGGGGGGGCTATTGCAAAAAATTTTAAGTCAAGTGACTAGTAATTAACTAATACTAAGTAGCCCCCACCCCCTATTCCTAACTTTATAGTATGTTTGTTAATGAAGTCAAGTCAAGTCAAGTCATTTTTTATTTTTGTCTGTATCCAAAATAATACGGTAACAGAATTCACATAATCAACAATAAACGATAATAATAAACAGGCTCATATACCTCTTAGAGTCAGTTGTCACGACAAGGAAGCTGCGAAAAGACCTTATCGGTCATCGAGTCAAGCAGCCACCCAGATGCCAACATATTACAATTTTTGATAGTAAATAGAGGTAATAAGAAATACATGAGAAAGAGTGTGAGTTATATTATTGAAATAATTCCACAAATTCGGTTGAAATCCTAAATTTTAAGACTCATATGAATCCACAAAAAATTTTTTCAACTTTTCTCTAAAGGAAATTGGAGATAGTAAGCGTATTGAATGAGGAATGGAATTCCAAATTTTGACGCCCTGATACCTAAAACTATTTTGCAATCTGTTAGATCGAAATCGTGGGATATATAAGAGATCATTTTCTTGAGTTGTAGATCTCGTCGATCTCTGTGAGATTTTGCATGCCTTTTCAAAATATTTGGAAAAGTTATTCAGAAGATATTGAGGTTTGTGTACAATATTGTACATTAATTTTGATATTCCAATTTTGTACAAATCGGTCAATTTTGGAATGTTAAGTTTAAAGTAAAATGGGGTAGCTCGGTCTTGAAAGGCACCACCCCCTATCAGTTTTACTACTTTATTCTGAAGAGTGCTTATTTTCATCAAATAGGACGGATACGTTGATCCCCAACTAATTAGGCCATATAACAAATGTGGGTGGAAAAGGGCGTAATATAGTTTTATTAATGCATCTTTAGGAAGAACGAATTTTAGTTTATAAATAATGCCAGCAGCTTTGGACAAGTTGGTTTCTAAGATTTTAATGTGACTCTCGAAAGTTAACTTGGAGTCAAGTGTTACCCCCAAATATTTGACAGAGTTAGAAAGGGGGACAGTAATACCGTTCAGATGTACATCAAAATCCATCACTAGCTCATTCAATCTTGGGGATATTACGAGGAGTTGGCTTTTTGTGGGATTAATTGTTAATTTATTAGATTTGCACCATTCAGAAAGTCTAGTCAGTTCCAAATTTAACTCAGTTTGGAGATTGCTTAAATTTGAATGATGAACAGATAAACATGTGTCGTCCGCAAATAATCTGGGAATAGTCTGGGTTGAATTAGGTAAATCATTTACGTATAATAAAAATAATAATGGGCCTAATGTTGATCCCTGAGGAACACCAAAAGGATTTGTCATTAATGAAGATTGTGTTTTGTTCATGGAGACAAATTGCTTCCTAAGTAAAAAAGATTTGATTAGTTTTAGGGTCTGGCCACGTATGCCGTAATGATCCAGTTTTGCTAGAAGAGTCGAGTGGCAGACAGAGTCAAAGGCTTTTTTTAAATCTAAAAAGAATAAAGCCGTATAGTGCTTAATGTTGATGTTATCATATGTTAAAGTTACAATGTCAGTTATAGCATGGATAGTAGAAAAATTACGTTGGAAACCATATTGCGAGGGAATTAAAATATTATACTTGCCCAAAAATTGAATTAATCTTTGATATATCAGTTTTTCAAGTATTTTAGAAAAACTGGAAAGAATGGCAATGGGACGATAGTTGTTTGGATCATTCTTGTTACCATTTTTATGAATCGGGATAACTTTGGCAACCTTTAAAATATCTGGGAAAATCCCACTTGAAAAAGCATAGTTATAAAGTATAAGGAGGTAAGGAGCAATTATCAGGTTGGCTGTTTTAATAAAGAAAGCTGGAATATTATCCTGACCTACGGCTTTGTTCACGCTCAAGGATTTTAGAGAATCAATGATTTCATCGAGCTTAGGTGCTTCTAAAAACATACTAGATGAATTTCGATTTCTCAAGTAACTCATAAATTTTCTGTTATTTTGGCATGGTATATCTTTAGCTAAGTTTTCTCCAATTGAGCAAAAAAATTTATTGAAGTTTTCAGCTACTTCAACAGGATTATTACTATCATTATCTAAATCATTACTCTGAGAATTTAATGATTGTTTAGACTTAGAGGGCAGTAATGAACGAATAATTTTCCAAATTTTGCACGGATCATTTTTGTTTTTTTCAAGTTCAACTTTGAAATAATTTCTTTTTGATGCAGCCTTAATTTTGGTTAGTTTGTTAGAATATTGCTTGAAAATAAATTTTTGGGCTTCGTTGCCATTGATAAAATGCGATTTGAACATGGAATTCTTTTTGCGTATGGAGATCAGAATTCCCTTCGTGATCCAAGGCTTTTTAAGTAGTCTACGCTGTCGACGGGAATACGATTTCAGTGGAGCATGTTTATTAATTGTTTGTGACACAATTTCAACAAAATTGGTAAAAATACTATTAAAGTTTTCATCCGTGAATAATGGAAGTCCAAGAAAAAATTTTTGCAGGGAAAAGCTTAGATCTTGACTAAAAGATTCAGTATCAAATTTAGATTTGCTGCGGTATAAACCGGATTTAATTTTGGCATTATAATTTTTTGTCATGAGAGTGCCTATTTTACAAAAGATTGGATAATGATCACAGACATTACATGTTTCAAAAATTCCAGGCAAAATAGGATGTTTAATATCATTGGAAATGATATGATCTATAATGGATGAGGAATTTTCGGTTACTCTTGTTGGTTTAGTGATTAGAGGGAACGCACCGTAACTAATTAACATTATCAAATAGCGCATTGAAATAGGAATATTTTTTTCAATTTCCAAATTGATATTGAAGTCACCCAAAATATAGTAGCATTCAGAATCTTTGTTCAAAGAATCGAGGCATTTAGAAAAATCATCTAAAAATTGTTCAGCAGTTTGCGTACGAGGATGTCTATAAACTACGCCTAATGTTAATTTGGCGTCAATATTCTTAATTTTGATCCATAAGCATTCAGAATCACACATTTGAATTTGGTTTTCAATTATTTGATAGTTAATATTTTTATGAATATACATAGCCACACCACCAGCATTAGATTTTGAGTTTACATGCGCAAAGCCGTAGTTTGGGATTGAGACATTGATTTGTGGTTGGTCTTTGATTCGTGTTTCTGTAATGCAGATGATTTGAGGGATAAATTGAAGAGATTGGATAAATTCATAGAGAAGGTCAAAATTCTTGTGGAGGGATCGAATGTTGATATGCATTAGTATCAAAGCGTCATCATGGGAACCATTTACAATTTGAGAATTTACTTCAAAGTATTCACAATTAGATATATTTTGATTAAGAGATTCATTTAATTTATCACACAACTTCTCCGTATCAGAAAGATTGTTGGCATCTTGTGTGGCTGCGGGACCCGAGCGAAGGAGGTTAGTAAGTTGCTCCCCTTCGTTCGAATTCAGTCGCGCCATTTGAGGGCAGTTAACTAGCTCAGGTGGGTTGTAATTAGCAGCTGTCGAAATAAGGCGCAGGGAAGTGCGCATTGCAGTGTTAAAATATCAGTAATATAGTGCTGGAATAAGGTGCGCCAACGAGTTCTATCCCAAATCAGAACGATAATGTAACATTTTTTTTTTTTTTTTTATTACTTCAGTTATTTTAATTAACAACTGTATAAGTAATATTAACACAGTAGCAAGGTTATAGTCAAAACATAATTATTATTGCATTGCTACATTAAATTGTATCGGAATCCTATCGAATTATCTTACTGGCGCACCTCATCAGAGCAATTATAGTGTTGTCGAGTCGGTACCAAGCACACACAAAAAAATAATAAATAAATCAAATTCGTATTGTCATAATCTATACAGAAAACAATCTGTCCACTATGTTCCAAACAGAGGTTTGAACAAATAACAAAAAAACAAATAACAAAAAATGTAATGAGTGAAAAATATGGTAAGCCCGCGAATTAGTTATCAATACATAGTGACAAGTTCATCGTCCACAAATAAACAATAATCTCCATTGTGAATAGCCCATCTTGTTTTTTTATGAGATTTGCAAGCAGATTTGAAGGCTGGCATAAGCTTCTTCTTTCTTTCATAATATTCTTTTGGCAAGTGATCAGTGATAAATACTGAGCTTTTTCGATGTGATGAACCGGCATGAAAGTGATCGTTATTAAAGTTTTGTTTTTTTAAATTATAAGCTTTTAGGTTTTTGAGGTTACTCATTACGATGTGCTTATCCATTGCTGTTGCTAGTTTTATTATTATAGGTCTTGTAATGTTTCTTCCCTGTTTAACAACGGGTCTCTGAGGCAGACGGTGAATGTCAACCAGCGAGATTGACTTTGGGTCAAGGCCAAGTCCGTCGGTCACAAATTTGTTGAATATATCAAGAGTTTGAGTTTTAGTTTCCCAGACAGTGGAACCGACCTCGTCTAGACCATGAATGAGAAGGTTTAGCCTTTTGGAGTAGGACTCTCGTTGCAATTCTAATTTTTTTGCTTCTTTTTTTTCTAACTCCAGCCTAGCTATTCGATCACAGAGTTCGTGATAATCAGCCAGAGAAACTTTCTCTTCAAGATCATTGCTGATATGTTTGATTTTATGTTCTTGCTTAGCCAATTTTTCATTAAACTCAGCAATGTTGTCATCGTATTTGTCTAATTTTTCTTCTAAGCTCGCTATTCTTCTGACTAAATTAACGTTAGTATCAGTCAGATTCTTAACTGCAGTCAGAATGTTGTCAATTTTGCCTTCCATTATGTCAACACTGTACAGTAGTTATCTTGCAAGCAGAGCTTAGTTTGGCAAAACTCGTTAACTGCTGCAACTTTTGCACATACCGCGCTTGAGATTTCAGCTGCTAAAAACTCGTCTGAACGCCAGCTTTGTCTGATTCGAATGCTTTTTTAAACTAGCGATCAAATGTGATTGCTTGTTTTTGGCCATTTTTCAAAGTTTTTATTGATTTGTAGGTTTTATTTTTGACAAAGTGCCCCCCCCCCTAAATTTATGTTTCAAAAGATGCTTTAAATCACTTTTTAGTCCATTCCAGTGCCAAAACCAGTCTCAGAAGTGCTAAAAACGTGATATTTTTTTATTCTGCATTTTGGCTGACAGGCCAATGGGAAAGCTACAAGCTCCCCTCACCTACGCTACTGAAAGTTACTCTGACTCGTAACACAACATTCCAGATTTTTACACTTAGGTTGCATTAAATAACAAAAAAGTAATTTACTATAATTAAATGTTTCATATTAATGTGAGAGTAAAGAAGGAGCTTGTTTGTTCTGCGCAATAAAACGATATTTCGAATGATATTTGTTGGATCCATAGGGAGGAGGGTTTAAACCCCCACCCCCCTGTGTACGCCTTAGCTCATAAGTGAGCTATGTGGGAGGTGGCTAATGGTAGCATTTCAGTCCTCTAATTTACAAGCCGGTAAATCATAAAATCATGATTTGAAAAAAAACTCACTAAAATTGATATTTTGTAGTTTATAGAGTGAGACAGTTGAGGATGGGGTAGGGGGCTAATGGAATGAGATTTGAGTGGATTAATAATTAACTGATACTAAGTAATTACCTAATACTGAAACCCCATCTCCATATTTTTAATGATGCCAATGTTCAGCTTTTTTAGCGATTAAATTTGCTTAATCTTGGCAATTTTTTGAAGTTGTTACCAGTTTATAAGTTATATCTTTGATAAATTACCTCCCTAAGAAACTCTAAATGCTTCAAAAGTTGCTTTAAATCATTTTGAAGTCCATGTCATTGCAAAAAAAACAGACTCAAAGTGCTAAAAACTTTGTTGTTTTTTATTGTGCAATTTAGACGACAGACCAATGGGGGGGGGGGGTTGAACCGCCAACCCCCCCGGCGTATGCCCTTGTTTAGCAGTTTGGTTATGACAAATTTTATAGTTGATATGAGAGCAAACATGTACGACAATTATTAGACCATAGGCGTAGCCAGGGGGCCCAGGCTCTCTGCCTCCCCCCGAATTGAAATGCTATCAATGATAAAAATGATGACACACAGCCTAGTTATTCAGTTTTTTTAGCATTTTTTGGGCACAACAGTAAATGCGTACAACAGCAATTAGCTGTAACTTAGTATTGATGACTAGGGGTCTGGGCCCGCTCAATTCAAATTTTTGCCAACCAATTTAAATGTCCAAGCCGGGAGAAATTCTGTGGTTTTGTTCTAAAAGGTACAATCTCAGGCCCTCATCTAACTTTTTTATGCAATAATATGTTTTAGGCCCCCAGCTAACTTTTATATTGCAATAAGATGATTAGTAACCATTTATTGCATCTAATGCACAAACTTGAAATAAATTTAAATTTCACCTTCACCACCTACCAACTTTAAATAACAATCCACCTCCATCTCGTCAGTTTTCACGCGACAAAATGCTTTTGAAAAAAATTAGCTTGGGGAAATGCTTATTGAACAAATTATTGAATTTGAATCAACAATGCCTGGGCTCCTGGTCGTACATATTCCTAAAACTGGTTATTTTCATGACAAAACAAAAATCGTCAAATGCAAATCTTCGAGTGAATGATTTAAGGCTAAAAATGTTGCAGAAAGCAATGTACCCTTGATTCCCCTGACCAGACCAAGTCACAAAATTTAGCCCCAAAATGAAAGATTTTAAACGTGTTTTGGACTTGACTTGAAGTAAAGGGAGGGATTTGTTCAATTGGCTCTCAAATCTCAAAAAATTTGTCCTCTCAAATGGATCTGAAAACATACGAAATGTGATCCAAATGGCATTAAAATAGCCATTTATTTCCAAAAACTTACAAAAAATCGCCCAGCTGCTGGGTGCTTCGCCCACAGACTCCTATAGCCTCCGGCGGCTGGTGGCTCCGCCCCCAGGCCCCGTTTGTGACACGTTTGAGTTGCACTAATTTGCTCACCACGTCTCCCAAATTTGATACGTTAATAAACCTTTTTGACTTGCGGTTTTAGTCTTTTCTCTTTAGCAAATCCTGGTTACGTGCCATAGCAAACCCCCAGCTTTTGATCTTTCATTTTTTGTCCCATAAAATGTCTATCTTTTTGAAAATTTCTGATGACGTCATTGCATGTGATTTGCGGTTTAGGCCTCCCCCCAATCAAAGATCCTGGCTACGCCTATGCATTAAACCATGTGCAATACGCATACCAGATACCGATTGTGGCATCTTAG
This sequence comes from Trididemnum nubilum, assembly GCA_963965965.1. Taxonomy (NCBI): domain Eukaryota; kingdom Metazoa; phylum Chordata; class Ascidiacea; order Aplousobranchia; family Didemnidae; genus Trididemnum; species Trididemnum nubilum. Next base: position 32,350,297 of record OZ014470.1, read on the forward strand.
TATTGTTGACACACCTTCACGAGCAGTTGCTTACAACATTGCAAAGATGCAAAGCAACAAAATAGACATTGCATTGATTCCAGTCTACACTTTCTTTGGTATGGAAGTGTGGAATGGAATATGGAAGAAAATTTTAGTATGGAATGAAATATGGAATGGAAGACTTTCGTATGGAATGGAAATGAAATGGACGAAAATTGCCAGTATGGAATACGGAAAAATTGTCTTCCGTTCCATTCCATGCCATGCCCCATTGACAACACAAGTCAAATAAAATAGCTTACAAAGTAAACTTGCCTGCTTTTTTTTTAGCTAAATACAATTAGCTGTTTCATACTGAGCAGGGATGTGGAAGCAGAAGCGGTTAAATTTTCGTGGAAGTGGAAGCACTTTGATGAAAAAGACTGGAAGCAGAAGCGAACTCGGAAGCGACCAGCTCTATCCAGAGCCGGAAGCAAAAAATTCCAAAGGTGAGGAAGTTGAAGCGAACTTGGAAGCATAAAACTTCAAAAGGAGCTGGAAGCGGAAGCATTAAAAATTTGACTGCTTCCACATCCCTGGTTGTAACATAACAGGGTAGAGGGAATTAGTGATGTCATCACCCAAGACAACAGTGTCACTTACTATCATGTGCATTCCAGGCCTGGCACCAAAGCGGTGTGTTTGGGGGTACAAAAAAGTGTTTGGGGGTACAAAAAAGTCTTAGGGAGGCACAAAAAAAACTTTTGGGGGGCACATTTTGTAAAATAGACAGAAGTTTTATCAAAAATAATACCTACAGTCTAGATATAGAGGATATTTCTCTGCTGCTTTTAGTTCGAAAACAAGAAAAAGACGAGAATAAATGCAGTAGTGTTATGAGTCTCTAAAAGCTTTTGAAAGGCAGAACAAATGTTGCAACAGTATGGGGTAGGGGGAATTAGTGACATGATTCATGACGTCATTAATGATATGCGTCATCACTCGAGACAACAGTGTCACTTACCATCATGTGCATTCCGGGCTCGGCACCAAAGCAGAGTGTTTGGGGGGGCACAAAAAATTTTCTTTGGAGGGACACATTTTGTGAACTCAATGGATAGACGTTTCATCAAAAATAATAACTACAGTACCATTAGGCTACTTGAAGCACTTCCACTCGATCTTTCCTGTTGTTTCATAGAAGAGCATTAGTGGTGAACTATTTTGGGAAAAACCATTGTGGTACTCTTGAGCTGCTACAAAAGTTTGCTCTCACTTGGGAGGGGACGAGCAGTGATTTGGGGAAGCACGGCCCCAAAATGCCCCCCGTGGTGCCAGGCCTGGTGCATTCACTGCAGACCTAAAGTGACCAAAGACGCGTAATGTTAAAAAAACGTCCTAGAATATTAAAAAGTGAAAGTTAGAAAAAAAAAGTCCCGTTTGGAGCGGAGTAGTAAAAATTAGTGACATCACTACTGCAGTATGCATCACCACTTTAGAAATCAGTGTCGCTTACCATCATTCACTGCTAAACTAAAGTGATCAATGATGCGTAATACTAAAAAAAAAACGTATTGTATGAAAAAGTGAAAGTTAAAAAAAAAAATCCCGCCGGGAGGGCAGAACAGAAAAAAGAAATTCCTGTCTTGAAGTGGTTAACATGCAAAAGTTCATCACTTCTAACATCAGGCATTTGCAGACAAAAACAATCATGGAGTGGTGCAACCACAGGGCTTCAGCCCCTACTAAGCTAAGCTACTCAAATGTTTAAAGCAGGGATGTTGAAGAGGAAGCTGGAAGCTGTGGAAGCAGAAGCTGGAAGCAGTAAATGGATACCACTTCCACTCCGGCCAATCATACCAAACGTCAAAAACTTGAATGAGGTGCATTTTTTTGTGTGAAATATACAACGAAAAGTGAACGTTTGATCAATTATCATTAAAAAAAAAACGATTTTAAGGACTTGAGGTTCATTTAGATCCTGGGCAGCCCCCATCCCTATCAACTCAAAGATGAACTATGTAGCTTACCAACTCATTTTTTAAATTATAAATATTCAAAAATTCTCTATTTTAATCGTAAAATTTAAAGGTTTCCTTAAAATTATTTTTAAAAGGGGCTTTGCTAAATATTTTTAATGGGAATTTGCTAATTCGTTAAAAAACAAAATTCACAAATCACTGAGAACTTTGAAAAATGCTATAAAATAACAATCAAATTTAATCAATAGTTGAACACTTTTCATCAAATAAATGTATAAGCTCAGAAATAGGGGGCTATTTGGAATTAGTTAATTGCTTATCACTTCTCTCGAACCTTGTTCCATCAGCCCGCCTCCAATTACACTGGTCAACACAAATTTTGAATCTTTTTCGAAAGACCCGTTTTTAGGGTATATTCGGGGTGCTGATTCCAAATATGGCATCAGTTTTCGTCTATCACGTCTAGTTTTTCAGATACTCATGACCACATGCTCTACAAAAAGAGCCATTTGGGCACATAGATTATGCTTATTATATCTGAGTTAAATATGTGCTATCATAAATATCAATGCAAATAAGCAACAAAGACACCCATTACCTTCATCCAATGCTAACCTGCGACAAAACTGAAATAGCTCGTATATAAGCTTACACTTTGTTCATTTATAAGCAATGAAATGTTTACCGCTGTATGCAGTCTTGTGACTCAGGTCTTTGCAATCCCATTAGCCATTACTGTAATCTCAAGTAACCTAAATTCACTGTCTCGCTCGACAATGCTGCATATCTCTACTTCGCAGTTTTCCGCATTGTTTTGCACACATCCGGGGAGAAAAAGCTGACAAGTTCTTTTGCTGAACAGCAAAATGGCAACAGTTGCCAATAGCAGGGGTCCTACGCTGGAGTTTTTAATTTTATTATAATTTTATGCTCCAACGAGCCTAATTTTTATGCTTTTTTTATGATATTTTTCTTAATTTTAAAGCTTTTTTATGCTCAGTACATAACAGAATGACAATTACACTTTATCTTAAATGATAAAACGCTACACAGTGCAGTACTTTGCAAATTTAGCAGCACAGGTAATCAAAAATTTTTTGTTTTGCTATATCAATACAATGTCAATACTTCACAATATTAATTACAATACAATACAGTAGTAATATTATTACTTAATGCTTTCACAAAGCTACAAAAAAAAAGCAGCTAACTGCAAAAAGCTGCTTTTGTATGTTCAGTAAATGGTTTTGGGTACACGTCAGCTGTTTTGCATATATGTTCTGCAAGCAATTGTTTCCAACAAATGGCCAAATACATCAAAACAACAATAAAATACAAAACGAGATGTAGAACACTACCAAGAAAAAGTAATACACCCTATGTACAACTTTTACACTCTATAATACATATAATACCTGCTCGACAGTTACAGATTTTACAACAATTAAAATGCCGCTTTCCATCGCAGTGTTGACACTACAAGATGTTTAGTACTACTAACTCGGAAAAAGCACCATGCCTACACTGTGCCTGCTGTTCTATACTAGCATTTTTTGTCTGCCATATATTTTGTAAATTTCAACAATATTGAAGGCTCCTTGATCTACTGCACAACACAATAATTGCTAAATTTCAACATCTGGTTCTATACTTGCAAAAGCGATTAATTTGCACTATACAAATGCATTGTCAACACAGTTACCATCTGTTTATGTTGTCCCAGTTGAAACACTGACAGCCAACTTGCAGTAGATTTTGAACAATTGACAAGTAACCTACAAGTACATTGTGCAATCCAGCAAAGCAGCAATAATATCGGTACAAAAACTACTGAATCAAAATTTACAGAATAATGGTAAATTTTAGGTACTTGACCATAATTATTTCGATTATAGCAAGAGATAAGACCTATGCCAATAATTTTGCTTTCTTCAACTTAAGAGCAGCTAATTCTTTATCGCACTGGCGTTTTCTATCTAAACCGATGCTACTTTTTGCTGAAAATTTAAAAACAAATTAAGAACAATGCCAGCCTTAGTATGAAAAAAATAATTAAGAACCCACAAAAAAGAATATATTCTAAATAAAAAAAACAACAAAAGTCTGTATTGAATAGAAACGATAAAATTCTAGAGATGATCCACAACTATTGCAAGAATGCTGCAGCACATTGCACAGGAACTAAGTAATTTTTGGCAGGCCTGTTACTCTGTACGGTGAAGCACGAGAAATAAGTTCACTAATATTTAATAAAAATAGAGCTGGTCAAAATTAAAGATCAGTAACTACGATATCATGAGAACAATCAACAAGTGGAGCTGAACAGCACTTTTACAGCACAAAAAATAAGTTGCTTGGTTGACAACTCAGTTAAAATGATCACTGTACAAAAAACTGACTATATACATACCGCACCTAACGAGAAAAATAGGCATACTAGAACAATTTCTCACATTTAAAACCTGAGCGATGCTGCCTCTACCACTTCCATCACATTTCTTTTTGACAACACTGCTTAAATTATTAAATGTACTCCTTAACGTCCCTTTTTTTCCCTGGACGGGAGGGAGTAGACATGACAGTCAAGGTTACCACAGAAACTGCAAAACTAAGTTCCAGGACTTTTAAGGTCATTTTCCAGGACCATTTAAAACTATTTTTCAGGGCTTAAAATTTAATTTTTCCTATTACTCTTTCATTTTTTTTTTGTAGCTATTATTTAAGAGCAATTTTAATGCAAAAGAAAGTCCCTCTTGCTGCCTTTTATGACTCACTGGGTAAGTGGCTTCACTATTATGCCCCTGAAAACCTTCTAGCTATTTTCCAGGACTTTTAAACAAAATTCAAGAACTTTACAAAACAACTAAAAAATCCAGGACTTTTCTAGGATGTGGAAACCCTGGAACGTGCTGTTTTAAGTAAATCACTCACCCATTTCAACCTCAGGCTTGCTTGGAGCAGTTGAGCACATTACATTCCGAAGCCCTTCCTGACGAATACCAACATTTCTAATGCAAGTTTTTTTACAATATTTTCAACTACACCCTACAACATGGCCAGCTCTAAAAGAACAAGAAACTCCTCAAGGTACCCAGCTTTCCCCAAAGCCAAGGGCACAACAACAAAAAGGCTGAATAATTATGAAATTGGTCACTGCTAGCATGATATATTCCCATGCAACAACGTGCAGGTACAGATAATATAGCTTATGAGTGGAAACACGTCACTATTTTCCACCACAAAAATAGCGGCTAACCAACAGAACCAAATTAATATAGCCTGATGGTGTGTGCTTTCAAGTATACATCAACAATAAACAGCATTGCTATTTTGATCAATGCTACAAATATAATCAAAAAATTACTCACCTTAAACGAGGTCATTTGGTTTTTAAAAGAAATTTTATGACAGCAGTCAAATTTTATGAAAACTTTATGATTTTTTATGACAGGGTAAAATTTTATGCTTTTTTATGATTTTATGCCGCGTAAGGCCCATGCAATAGTATCAGTCCGAGCAGAGCTATTCTATGTTTTTAGCTGCATGGCGTAGACGCTAGAGTAGCGCTAGACTTTTAAACGATAGCAGACCTTTAAATGACAGCAGCGCTGGACCTTAAACTAGAAATAAAGCGCATATGATAAGCTGATTCTGTAGCTCAGCTGACAGTAACGAAACTGTAGGTAGGCTAGCTAGCCTGACTGTTCTTCCGGTAGTATAGGCTAGCTAGCCTACCTACAGTTTCGTATGCCCGGTAGACAAAACCATCACACATATGACAGTAACCAGTTGGATAGTTTACAGTGTGGTACTAATAGCATAGCCGTCTTGTTGTCCGTGCAGTGAATTGAAAGATTTTGTTAATTTGAAAATTCGCTTTTCCTTGCATTTCAGCTTTTGTTTGTGTAGTGATAAGAATGAGTCGACGAAATTGCACTAATCATCCTGATAGTTTTTGTTATATTTGTGGTAAATATACCCCAACAATCCAACGAAAAAATTTGACAAAGAGTGTAAAAACAGCCTACAAGCACTACTTCAAATGCCAAGTTGGAGATCAAGATAAAAATTGGGCTCCTCATTTTTGCTGCATTACATGCTCTTCTACGCTTATTATGTGGATGAATGGCAAAAGAAAACAAATGCCTTTTGGAGTACCAATGATATGGCGAGAACAGGTGGACCATTATTCAGATTGCTACTTTTGCATGACCCAGCTAACCGGATTTTCTCGGAAAAACAAATCGAAGATTGTTTATCCTGACTGTCGATCAGCTTTAAAACCAGTTGCTCACTGTTCAGAAATTCCAGTACCAAATCCTCCTTCAAACAGTTTGAAGAGTACCAAAGCAGTGAAGTTCTGCAGAAACTAGTGAAGATGATGCGAACCTACCAGCAGCTGATGAAAAAACACCTCATTTACTTAATCAATTGGAATTGAATGACCTTGTAAGGGACCTGTCCTTGCCAAAAGAGAAAGCTGAACTACTAAGCTCAAGGTTGCAGCAATGGAACTTACTCGAAAAGGGTACAAAAGTGACGAACTACCGTGATCGTAGTGCCAAGCTTTCGTCATTTTACAAGTTTATGGATGGTGTTTGCTACTGTCCTAATGCAACAGCATTAATGGAAGAACTTGGGGCTAAACATGATGCCAAAAACTGGAGGCTATTCATTGACTCAAGCAAAACTAGCCTTAAAGCTGTTTTATTGCACAATGGCAACACAAAACCCTCCATTCCTTTAGCACATGCAGTGGGAATGAAAGAAACATATGATTCCATGAAACGAATTTTAGAATTGATTCACTACGAAGATTACAAGTGGAAGATCTGCGGCGATTTAAAGGTTATTTCTCTTGTCCTTGGTCTACAATTAGGCTACACCAAGCACATGTGCTTTTTATGTCTCTGGAATAGCAGAGATGATCGTGATCACTTTTTCGTGAAGAAATGGCCCATTTGAGTAGATCACGAGGTAGGAAGATACAACGTGCAGCATATGCCTTTGGTGGATCCAAAAAAAGTGTATCTTCCTCCATTGCACATCAAGCTTGGACTGATAAAAAACTTCGTAAAAGCAATGAATGTGGAAGGAAATGGATTTAAGTACCTACAAAAAATGTTTTGTCCAGCAAAAAGTGATGCTAAACTGAAAGCCGGCATATTGATAGGACCAGAAATTCGTCGCCTGATCAAGGATTCCGATTTTAAAAATCACCTCAACCACCTCGAGCTCCCTGCCTGGGAATCCTTTGTGAAAGTTGTGGAAAACTTTCTTGGAAATCACAGGGATGATAACTATCAAGAATTGGTCGATAACTTGCTCTCAACATATCACAACATGGGATCCCGTATGTCACTGAAACTACACTTCTTACACTCCCATTTGGACTTTTTTCCGTCAGATTTGGGAGCAGTCAGCGACGAGCATGGTGAGCGTTTTCACCAAGAAATTTCTTTGATGGAGTCACGATATCAAGGTCGTTTCAATACCAGTATGATGGGTGATTACTGTTGGTTCCTCCAACGAGACACTGGCGAAGTTCATAAGCGAAAGAGCAAATCGTCCAAGCACTTTTAAAGTTGTGCCATAATATATTGGCCTACCGTAATTTGTTTCCTGTTGCCGGTTCTGTAGACTAGTGAATACCATACTAATTGGGTTTTTGTACCAACCACAAGCGTAAATTAGCATCTTTTGAGTGTATCTGTAGAGAGTATGTTTGGGTTGCAATTTGTAAGTTTTGAAAATTGCCGATTACATGTAAATAGTCACTATTGGTTGTTTATTTATGCTGCTATATTGACTGCAAATGTTGAATATTCTGATATTGTGATGTGCTGAGTATCTAAAAACCCTGACGTGATAGGGAAATTTTGACTTCAGATTCTGATTCAGCGCCCCAAAATTACCTAAAATCAAGTCAAATTTTTTAGATACACAATTTTTTTTTTTTTGTTGACCAGTGTTATCTTTCTTTGTAAACTGTAGACAAAATAGATTTCTCATTGTAAGGTTTTTGCATAGTGAGATTTTGTGTTTTACCACCTTGTAAATAAGAAATTTTAATTTTACCACAGGTGGGCAAGTTAATGCAAAATGTTAGCTTCGTTAAGCACTAGTCCGTTAACAAACTTCACACCTCCATTAACGTTAATCCGTTATTTTCAGCTTTAATTAACGAAAGTTAATAAAGTCCGTTATTTCGTTATATTTTGGGTGTAATTTACATTTCTTTTTATTCACTCGCTTCTAGAACACGTATTGACGCTATTGAGCTGATTGCTAGCTAGAAAATATTTGTAGCTGTGGTGGTCTTTTAGTGTTTCAGAAGTTACAATTTACAGTATAATCTAATTTCAAGATAAAAACAAATTCAAACGCACTAACGAAGATGCTATCGAAAAGTCTTGAGAAATTGCGAACAGCGATAATTAATAGACCTATGAGGCTGCAGCTTATTATTTGCCACAAAAAAGAGCTCCTTTCTTTGCTTTCTTCTATAAAACTCGTGCTAATATGTAACAAGTGTTACCAGTGCAAACTGATTTGTACCCAGGGCATGGTATGGAATGGAAATTTCGGTATGTAATATGGAAGATGCCAGAATGGAATGGAAGATTTCAAGAATGAAATTGAAGACAATCTTCCATACTAATTCCATACTAGATTTTGTGCATTGTATTCACAGAAAAATACATACCAATGCCGGGTAGTGATATATAGGTAGTGACTATTTCACCAAAAATTTTCAAGTTAAAGACAACAAAAGGAAAATGAGAAATATTCATGTGCGCTTTTTTCATTTGCTTTTTTAGGGGTTAAGAATAGGGTTTCTAAGGTTAGGGTTTGATTTTAGGAATAGTTTTAGAGTAAGGATTTAAGTTTGGGTTAGGTTTGAGTCAAAATTAATAAAAAAGTAGATAGAAATTTTTGGTGAAATAAAGCCTTTCTGACAAGTAGTATTGTCACAGTAGTATTCAACCTCAATATCAACTACAATATTGTTTGTTGACGAAGTGCGGTACTTTGGTTGTGTACTTTGCACAAACAGTGTACGTAATGCATTATTGTAAGCATATTGTAATTTAATTGCAGCATTGATGTTACAGTTGACGCAGGGCCACCAAGAGGGGGGGACAATGACCCCAGGCCCCAAAGTGTTTAGGGGGCCCATCGAAATGACACTGAGAAATCAGCATGTGAAGCTGAAAGACCTTTTTTTGGGGGGGGGGAGAACACCTGTTTTTGGCCAGAAAAAAACTTCAAATTTCAGTTAAGACCTTTTTTCATTTTTTTTTGAGATCATATTTTGGACAAAACTGCAGCATTTTCTTGTTTGTTTTGAACTTCACAAAACCGGAAATCCGGCATATTTGAGCTGGCCCTGAGCCACGTTTGGCCCCCGACAGCCCTGAGTTGACGACCTTGATAGATTTGACTTGTTTTTTTTTATTTTGAGATTGACAATTTGCCAAGTCATAAATTTTGCTTTCTTACATTGTCACGAAAACTCGGATTTGCTATTTCATCCCCGTTTCAGCTTCATTATATCTATGTTTTTAGTTTTAAAGCTTATAGCAATTCTTTTTGGTGCTAAAGCTTGGTATTTCTACTAGGGTAAATGTTCTATTTGAAGTAAGAGCAAATTAGTACGGTAATCATTAAACCATAGGCATAGCAAGGGGGCCCGGGCCCCCAGCCTCCCCCCAATTAAAAAGCTACCAAGGATAAAAATGATGACACTAAGCCTATTTATTCAGTTTATTTTAGCATTTTTCGAGTGCAACCGTACTTGCGTACAACGACAATTAGCTATAATTTAATATTAATATTGATTGACGACCTGGGGGGCCAGACCCTCTCAATTTAGATTTTTACCAACCAATTTAAATGTACAAGCCGGGAGAAATTCAGTGTTTTTGTTCTAAAAGATGCAATTACAGGCCCTCATCTAATTTTTTTATGCAGTATTATAACAATCCACCTCCATCTTGTCGGTTTTCACGCGACAAAATTCTTTTTAAAAAAACCTAGCTAGTAGAAATGTTTATTGAACAAGTTATTGAATTTGAATCAACGATGCCTTGGCCCCTAATCGTACATATATTTCTAAAACTGGTTATTTTCATGACAAAACAAAAATCTTCAAAGGTACATCTTCAAGTGCATTGTTTAATGCTAAAAATGTTGCAGAAAGCAATGTACCTTGATTACCCTGAATTGGGCCAAGTCACAAAATTTAACCCCAAAATGCTAGATTTTAAACGTGTTTTGGACTTGGCCTGAAGTAAAGGGAATGATTTGTTCGATTGGCTTTCAAATCTCAAAAATTTTGTTCTTTTTAATGGCTCTGAAAACGTGTGAAATGTGATCCAAATTGCAATAAAATAGTCATGTTTTTCCAAAAAATCGCATGGCTGGGTGCAGACTCCCCCTGCAGACTCCCATAGCCTCCGGCAGCTGAGGGCTCCACTACCAGACCCCATCTGTGACAAGTTTGAGTTGCACAAATTTGATCACCACGTCTCCCAATTTTGATAGAATGGAAAAATTTTTAACTTGCGGTTGTAGTCCTTCCCTTTTAGCAAATCCTGGTTACGAGCCAAATCAGACCCCCAGCTTTTGATCTTTCATTCTTTGTCCCTTAAAAAGTCCCTTTTTTTTAAACTACTGATGACGTCATTGCATGTGATTTGCGGTTTAGCCTTCCCCCCAACCAAAATCTAGGCTACACCTATGCATTAAATCATGTGCAATATGCATACCAGATACCAGTCGTTGCATCTCAGTATTGTTAGCGCACCTTGACAAGCGGTTGCTTACAACATTGCAAAGATGCAAAGCAACAAAATATACGTTGCATTGCTTTCAGTCTAAAATTTTTTTGGTATGGAAGTATGGAATGGAATGTGGAAGAAAATTTTAGTATAGAATGGAATATGGAACGAAAGGTTTTTAGCATGGAATGGAAGAAAATTGCCTGTATGGAGTATGGAAAAATCGCCTTCCATTTCATACCATGCCCTGTTTGTACCGATACTTTGAATTACAGCTCGACTGATATATCGTATTGGTGTCTACCACCGATGAAATATCGGCTTAGAACAATTTCCTTTAACTGTTTATGTTTGAGAGCAAGCACAACTGCTCTTGACTATTGATTGTCAAATCAAATTTTTTGTTTGTGTTTTTGATAATACTGGAGTGTGACTTATGTTTGCAATAGTCTTTCTTTGCAGGGGAAATAGTGAAGCTTTCAAGTGTCAGGTTCAGTAGCGTAGCCAGGGGGGGTGTGAATTGGCTTGTGAAGTATGCACAATCGCACGTTTTTAATGGTTTTAAGGCCATTTTTCGTGAAAAATTGAAAATAGCCTCCCCCATAGGAAAACAGCCCCCCTCAAATGTTTGAATTTCCGAATTTGGCCGAAAAATCAGTCTCTATTTTGGCGAAGACCTTTTTTTTTTTTTTTTTGGAGACCAGCGGAAAAAACCTTTGAATTTCGGATTTCGTCCAAAAAATCAGTCTCAATTTCGGCGAAGACCTTTTTTTTTTTTTTTGGAGACCACCTGACTTTGGGCAGAAAAAACCTTTGAATTTGGGATTTCGGCCGAAAAATCAGTCTCAATTTCGGCGAAGACCTTCTTTTTTTCGGAGACCACCTGACTTTGGGTGGAAAAAACCTTCGAATTTCCGAGCTTTCCGAGAAATTTCGTCTGAATTTTTGGACAAACCGTGTGAAACTGATTCAAGAACAATGAAAATTTGGGTCAAGGTCGTTTGCACTTTTCTCACTCTTTCAAAATAGCCCCCCCCTTTTCCAAATCCTGGCTACGCGCCTGGTCAGGTTAGTTGAAAAATAGTGACAAAGTTTCATAGCTAATAAGTTAATATATAGGTTATCGATATCGATCTAAAAATTTCCAAAATATCGATTTTGGCCCAAAAAAGTCATATCAGTCGAGCTCTACTTGTGAATGGTGCAAGATATTAACGATAAAACTCTTTAATGGAAGTTAACCAAACTTAACAAAAGTTAATTTAGTCCGTTAACATGAAAAAACTTTTAAATGAATTAACGAGTTAATGAAAAAGTTAGCTTCGTTATTAACGAACTTGTGCCCACCTATGAATTTTACCATTAGCCACCTCTACATAACCATTTAATGCAACCAAACATTCTGCGTTCTGCAGAATGCATTCTGCAGAAACAACGCTGGAGTTCAGACGCTTTTTGAGCAGCTGCTAGGTAAAACAGCAAGTTCGGTGCAATAAGCTGTACAAATCTGCTTTTGAGCAAAACTTTGTATCTGTCTGCAGTTAACTAATTTCTAGTATTTTAATATGGAGAAGAAAATCGATGCAGTTTTGTCAAGTATTAAAGTTTTAACCGAAAGAGTTAAAAGAATTGAAGATAAATTTGAACTTGATGAATCAAGATTTTTGGCAATTGATCAGAGATTGGCTCAGCAAGATGAAAAAATGAACGACTTAACCAATGAACTTGATACCGTAGTGAAGCTATCTGACTTTAATTAAATTTGCGACAGGGTAAATTGCTTGGAGAAAATAGCTGAAGATGCTAGGAGAGAAGCGTTGCGACAAGAATCGTACAACAAAAGGCTTAACTTGTTAGTTCATGGCATCGAAGAACTACCAGATACTGTATGGGAAAATAAACTCCAAACTCAAATGAAGTTGTATGAAGTTTTTAAAGAAGGGCTAGATATTGATTTAAATTCTATAAAACTGGTTGATATACACCGTTTGCCGTAAAGGCCAATTTATGATAATCAGCATAAGAGAGTCACACGCCCAATTGTCATAAAACTGCAGAATGCGCTTGATAAAGACAGAATTATGCGAAATCTCAGCAAACTGAAAATGTATTATTCCCAGAGACAAGAAAAAGAAACGCTAGATTCTTCAACATCATTTCTTGGAGCATATGCCTCCAACCAACACTCAAAAGCCAATATATTTGTTACTGAGCATTTGCCTAAAGCTTTCTACAAACAAAAGAAACTACTTTTATCGGCATTTCGAAAAGCACGTAAGGCAGGAAAAACAACTATGTGGACCGTTCAAAATGGTAACTACAGCCTGTTTGTGGATGATGTCAGAGTATTTGCCTGATAGTTGATTTTCATGCCTCTTCCTAAATCCTACCGCATTGTAGCTCATTCAATTACATTACTATTGCTTTATTTTCATTTGCATTATTCGTGACTAGTGGACTGTTTTTTTATTTTTATTTTTGCAGCGATATAGGTGTAACAGTTATTAATTAATGAATTGTAAATAATAGCACTGCATTTCAATGACATTTTTTAATTATATGCAGCAGCTAGCACCGTTCTGTGCTATGCTGTGTATTCCACCTACTGCATTTGTGTTTTTGCCGTTCGCAATTATCTACTTTTGCGATTCCTGATTGTGTTGCCTCTTAACATAGTCAGAAGTAACACCATAAAAAACCATCTGTGTACCTCCTATTTTGAGTGTACACTCTGCGCTTTGTTTTTTTTTTCTTTCGCTTTTGTTTCATGTGTTTTATGAATTGTTCAATAGCTTTTCCTTGTCACGCAGCCACCCATTATGATGTAAGTCCAGTTGATCTCGACAAAAGTAATTTACCTGATGTTTTGTTCCAATCCCTTAAAAATAACATCAAACCTTGTGAAACTTATGATCTCCATCAAAAAAAATTTAATTTTGAAAATAATTCCTTGTATCTTTTCATCCATCTCAACATCGCCTCTTTGCAAGCTCATTTTGATGACTTAAACGAATTTCTTCTAAAATTTTCAAATCCACCTTTTGTAATCTTCCTATCCGAAACTTGCATTAAAATCGATCCTCTCATTAATATAAATATCCCTGGGTAACTTGCTGGTGGCGTTGGTGTCTATATATCCAACGTCATAACTTTTTCTGAAAATCAACCCTTTCGTTTAGAAGTATAGTTGTGAGAACCTTTGGCTTGACATTGAATTTCCGGTCATAAAACTAAGTACACATTTGTTGTCATTTATCGTCATCCCTCTGGCAATTATGTACCCTTTTTGGAAGCCCTTGATGAAAAATTACAACTACTAAACAACAAAGGCAATAGAGCCATTCTGCTACGTGATTTTAACTTTAATCTAAATTCCTCAACCGTTTCCGTGCTTGAATATTTCCAAATTCTAAACGCCAACGCATTTATGAACTTAATTAACAAATCAACTACAGTAACACCTCAAATTCCCAGACTACAAATGACCATATCCTCACAAATGATAATAACTCTTCCATTTCACCTGGTGTCTTCCACTTCTCAATTTCAGATCATTACCCAATATTATGTCTATTCTCATGTAATAAATTCAAAGTTCCTAAGCGTAACGGCGTTTACACAACACTTTTCAAAACATCAAATTCGTTGATGGAGAAGAGTTTTGTAATGATTTTGAAACTGCCCTCTCCCCCCTTACTTATGAGTTTATGTGTTCCAATATATTCCATGAAAACTTTGATACTCATTTTAATCAGTTTATGCAAACAATTTCTTCAGTAATTGAAAAGCATGCCCTCTCCAAACAATGTCCAGAAAACAAAAAAGAATCCAACAAAAACCGTGGCTTACCAAGGGCCTGCTTGTATCTATTAAAAATAAGCAAAAACTCTATCAATCTCACTTTTTAAATGGAAATGGATACAAAAAGTCCTTTTATAAATTATATGCCAACAAGCTTACACGCGCTAAAAACATATCAAAAAAAATGTACTACAAGGCTGCTATATCAGAGCGAAAAAACAACCCTAGAGAACTTTGGAAACTAAGCCATTCTGTCATCTCCAATAAGCCTTCTTCAACAAAACCTTCTATCTCTAAAATAAATGCAGACGACCTTGTTATTGATAATCTTGTAATTGATAAACTATTGATAATCCACTTAAAATTTCCAACCTTTTCAATGACTATTTCACAAAGGTTGGTCACTCACCTGCTCGTGCAATTGATAACACTGAAGATGTTAAATTTACTACCTATCGTAAGAACTCTGTACCTCAAACCATTGTGCTTACTCCTCCCTTACCTACTGAAATTTTCAATATAATCAAATCTTTAAGTCCCCAACACTGCCTCTGGTCCATAATGTTTCCTCTTTCTTTTTGCGCTTAGGTGGTGATGTGTTAGCTCCAAAATTATCCCTGTATTTCAGCACCGCACTCAAATTTGGCATCTTTCCTCAAATTTTTAAGACTGAAAAAGTAATCCCAATATTTAAATCTGGTGATAAACAACTCTTACAAAATTATCGACCAATTTCTCTCCTTCCCAGCCTGTCTCAAGTTCTTGAAAAATTAATAAAGAATCGCCTTATGAATTTCTTTGGCAAGCACAAGGTTTTTTACGACTCCCAGTACGGTTTTAGGGAAAAGTATAGTGTGATACATGCGTTAATTGAAGTCATAACCCCCATATATGATCGAATTCAAGATAATCTCCACACTGGAATACTGCAAACGGACCTCCAAAAGGTGTTTGATCCTGTGTCACATCCCATTCTTCTCCATAAATTGTATCACTATGGTATACTTGGACCAGCATTTTCTATACTCGAGAGTTACCTCTCTTATCGCTGTCAGCTTGTGTCTTTGAATAATTGTCCTTCTTCCCCCAAACCAATTAACATATAGGTGTTCCTCAGGGCTCTATTTTGGGCCTCTACTTTTTCTTATATATGTAAAGGATCTTTCTAATTCTTCATCATGTAATCCATGTCTTTTTGCTGATGATACCTGCTTGGTTGTAAGTAACTCTTCTTCTCTTGAACAGAGATGTAATGCTGAATTGGAAAATCTTAAAAACTGGTGCAATGCTAACAAATTACAAATATATCCAAAAAAATCCATATCAATTCATGTCCCCCCTGAACTAAATATAAATGAAGAAAAAGTAAAGATTTTATATAATAATTGTACCACCCGATTAGTTTTGGATCAAGGCTTCTTAATGCAAAAAAGTACGTTAATCCTTCGGCTTTCGAATGCAGAAAACGTGTACACGTTCGTACCTTAAGGTACGTTGGATTAGCATTTAATGCAGAGAAAGTACAAATCACGAGAAAAAAGAAAAAGCTCGTTTTTGATTGGCCGCTGTGATTGCTCAAGCGTGTCACTTGTTTCCAACTTCTGCAGAGCGTTCATATCAATTCAGATTACCGTGATGGACAGGTCAAGAAGAGTGGAGGGTTGGGGTTCGATTCCTCGATAGTGATGCATTGTCGTTTGGATAATTCAGGATTAGTTACCGGTATTAATCTATAGTGCTAGTAGGCTGAGGCAAGATACTTTCTGGAGAATTTAGTTTAGTTTCGTTTGTAAAACAAAACTACCGTATATAAAACACTTGATTAATGACAATATGGTTGGCCTACTAACTCAGTACCGGTAGGCGGTAGGTGTTTGTTCAGTTGCTACCACCAGTACAGTAACCCCTTAAAATAAGGCTGAAAGTCACCAGCATTACTGCCAAAGGGGCAGGTAAAGAAAGCAAAACAATGTAGGCCTGCTAGAAATGAATAGCAAAAAATTAAGCCAGGGATACTCCAATACTTGAATAACCTTACCTGCTTACCTACGGTACCAGTTACTCAAGATACCGGTACCACATACCTGATTAGGCTCAAAGGTCAATCGGTCCTACTGATGCAGAATAGCTAGGCTCGAGTTTATCATTGTTTGTCAGAAATCAGTTCAGTTATGTAGGCTAGGGCTACTGAAGGGGTTGCATCGTATGCGTACTACAGTACCGGTACTAGAGCCTCAGAAGGTGGTTGCATGTACTCGGGGCCAAGCCTTGGGGTACAGGTTCAAGGGATACTAATAGTAATCTATGCTGTGTGACAGCCATATCCAGTAGCCTACTGGCTGGCTTGTAAGCTAGTTCCAGACCTGCTGGACCTTTAGGGTGGCAATGCTAATAGTCAGATGCTTCAGGTTTCAATCACGTAATGGTAGGGATTTTCTGGCATTTCTGTCTCTTTCTAACTGACAGTGTGGCAGTTGTGGATTTAATTCGGAATTGGGCTCAGAGCAATTGCTCCTGTTGTAGTATTTGATATTGTGGGTGTCAATGCCCTAGATAGAGCTAGGCACTCGGACACATCTGATATCTTTGTGTTGGATCTTTCCAAAGATGTCCCAGTATTTGCGGTGGAATAGGTTAATTCAATCTGCCTTCCTACCCGATACTTCAAAAGATTTAAAGTACCCCGACTGAACTCAACTCATCCCCTAAAAAAATTGCATATGTGTTTAAGTTTAACTTCAAGCCGTTTGCTTTTTTTCACAGAAGCTTTGCGACCTGTGTATGAGCGCGCACGCACTCTCCTGTCATTTCTGCACTAATTAGGGTTATATAGGGCTAGATTTTAGGGAATAGGTTAAGGTTAGATTTTGGGGAATAGCTTAGATCTGAGATTGGAGCACTCATTAGGTTTAGGGTTAGGTTTTGGGGGAATAGCTCATGGTTAGACTTTGAGAAATGGCTTGGATTGAAGAGAGAGCGTGCGTGCTCAGTCATACACTGATGGCAGAGCTTGCGAAAAAAAGCGGGGAGAGGCTTATACGTACTTAACGACATCCAAAAAATTGTTTGCACTGAGAATTGAAACCCATACCAGACCCATTTTTATGCCTGTCCATTTTTCTGCGACTTCTATGATGTTAATTGACTGATTAAATGCAGTATTTTTACCCTTGACAAACATTGAAAGGGCTAAAGCTTTCAGGGCTCTGCTTCAAATCGTGCAGGGTAAGCTTACAGCACTACCCGTACATCTAGTAGATGCAAATGTCATTATTCCGTTGCTTTCAAATGGAGATGTACATTCATAATATTGAGATGAATAGTGATTAATCTTGACAACAACATAGGAGTAGGTACGGTAATATTTGGGCTGCTCTACATCTACTGGCCCAGCCAAAAATTGAAAAACGGGGCGACAAAATTTTTTTGCGATTGTGATTGTGCAGTAGCATTGTGCTTCTGGTTACCTTCAACAAGTAATTCTGAATTGCCCTGCTTAAGCCATCTGCTGCTTACAGCTTATGATTTTTGTGGTAACTGCAATGTGCTTTTGTTGAAAAAAAACAACAGTCAATTGGACTACAACAAATCCTGATAAATTTTTTCACATGCTTTAGTTACTGTTTGGAATGATTTGCCTCTTGATATTCGAAAAAGTAGCAGCATTTCATTGTTCAAGAATAGATTGAAAATATATACACTATTTTAATGTGGCCTATCAATGTACCTAATATGGATTAGTATGCTTTAACACTGTATAATATAATATTAATAACCTTTTAACAAGTCCTATTTTTCATTTTGTAATTTGCTATTTTTCTGCTTTTTCACCTGCTTTAGCAGCGAGTGCCCCTTAGTCAAATGTTAGCTTCTTGCTATCTTATCTCAAGGGATCGACAAATTGCTTTTTATTATTATTAGTGTTATTTATATCCAGTTCCAAAATTTGTAAATTATGTAGATAGTGAAATCATGACATGCAAGCTCTAGCTATAGCTGGCAGCATTCCAATTCTTGTTTGTGCAGCAAACTCCTGAAAAAAAATAGCAAAAGAAAGCAAAAATTGTGGTTTCACGATACAGTAGCAGATGCAAAAATCCATAGGTGGGCACAAGTCCGTTAATCCGTTAATAATGAAGCTAACTTTTTCATTAACTTGTTAATTCGTTAAAAAGTTTTTTTGTGTTAATGGATTAAATTAACTTCGGTTAAGTTCTGTTAACTTCCGTTAAGGTTTTTATTGTTATTATCTTGCACAATTCATTCATTGTACAAGTACAAACCAGTTTGCACTGGTGACACTTGTTGCATATTAGCACGAGCTTTATATGAGAGTGCGAGGAAAGGAACCCTTTTTTGTGGCAAATAATAAGCTGCAGCCTATTAATTATTGCTGTTCACAATTTCCAAAGATTTTCCGATCGTAACTTTGTTAGTGCATTCGAATCTATTTTATCTTGAAATTAGATTAGACTGTAAAATGTAACTTCGAAAACACAAAAAGACCACAATAGCAATAAATAATTCCTTACAATCAGCTCAACAGCATCAATACGTGTTCTAGAAGCAATAGAATAAAAAGAAATATAAATTACTCGCAAAATATTAACGGACTTTATTAACTTCCGTTAATTAAAGCTAAAAATAACGAATTAATGTTAACGGAGGTGTGAAGTTTGTTAAGGGACTAGTGGTTAACAAAGGTAAGGTTTTGCGTTAACTTGCCTGCCTATGCAAAAATCGCATGTGAAAGCAACCGATGCAAGAATCATAGATTATACTGTTACTGTATAATAGGCTGTCGTAGTACAAGGTTTATAACAAATGAGGCAGACAATTCGTAAAAAAAGATATAAAAACAACATGCCTCCGACCAAAAATTACTAGGCACGTTATTTATGTTGCCACCATGTACTGTTTGCATTTTTTAAACAGATAAAGAAATTGTATTGTAGGTTGTCAGTATTAAGTCAAGATCCTATTATTATTAATGAATCAGGGGCTCTCAACATGTTTTACTAAAGTAAAAGATGGCGTAGCTGATTTGTGTTAATTTGCAAAGCGAGTAAACTTTGTCGGCTTGATTTTGTGGCATGGTTTTTATGACAACCATAATCGCATGATCTGGGTTTAACCCGCAGTCCCGCACCCTGGTCATGTTGCTGCGTTCTAGGTTAAAGATGCGTTATGATGACTAATATCTCTGCTTGGTGGTTCCAACCGACAGCAAATTTAGTGGACAAGTATTTGTAGAAATCCCACAGGTCCAGTTAAGCATTGGAACACTAGAAACTCTTATTTGCTTGAGGTGAAAATTCCTCCAAACACAAAGTATCGTAGTTATTTGCAATGAAAACTGTGTGGATCATACAATAGTCAGCATCCGATGCAGTCCAGTAACGAGAGATCAGATATGCACTTACAGCAACAGACTACAACAATCATAGACCAGAGTCTAATAGCAAATTAATGCGAGTCTGAGCGAAGTTCTCTGGCGCAAAGTAATCTTTACAATTTTTACCAAAATAATGGCCGTTAATCAACGTGTATGCATTAAATTGTAAAACTATTTTGTTTTGTTTTTGTTTTCAAAATATCTGAAGTTACGTCAAAGTTAGCACTACCAACCACCAACAGGAAAGTTTTCCAACACCTGCATTAACATAAAGATTAGCAAATTTAGCATGAAGTAAAAAATATATACACCACATAAATGCTTAAGGCACGTTGAAACATGTTATGAAATCCTGTTGCTATTACCACATGTAATGTAGTAGCAGTAGTTAAAATTTGCACACTTTCAAAACAAAATGAAATTAATTGCCACTAATGCCCCCCCTTGGTATGGCCTCGTACAAATTGATGACTTGAAAAGTTCATAGTTGTTGATAAAAATTATTGTTCCAAGAAAGTGCGTTACAGACTCCAAAAACTTATTTATCATTCAATCTGGTAATGATCAAACATTTTCATTAAATGTCAACACTGATAATGAATGATTGCTAGCATTCCTCCCCTATGGATTTGTTGGTGTTTAGAGGTCGGTGCTTTTTTTATATTTATATTTTAAATAATTATTGTAAAATTGTGTGGCACTTTCAAAAAGGAGGACTGGTTCCCTAATCCCCTCCCCTTGCTGTGTCGACGTCTGTATCAATCTTTGTACCCCCTGAAAAAAATTTTTGTCCCAGCCCTGATCACAATGACATAGGGTATGTGCTAGTCATTTAAGCTTGTGCTTTCAATATTTGTAAATGTCCATGTCAATAGCCAATGAATGAATATGAATACGGTACTTGCTTAATAATATCATATGATTAATGACGGTTACCAAGTAATCAACTTTTGACCCAATTAGTCAGTTATTAAATTGTTTCTGAGTATAATAATAAACCATTTTAGTAAAGAAGTTTAGATAAAAATGATATGATGGACAGAAAGACAATCTGCTGCTGAAACAGTAGACTCGGGTTTGATTCTTGGTTTGGTAAAGTTAAAGACTGCAGTTTAGAAATTGATACCAAAGCTTCCCTGCTTAATGTTCTCTGGTTTAGCATTAAATTAAAAGGGAGTGATACTTCCATCGGCATCATGTGTTGTAGCAGGTGGGCAAGTGGCAGATTGAAGCTTTGGCAGTGTTGCCAAGGAGGTGAGGGCATCGTTTTACAATGACTCTGATCCCGTAATCTCGGTTCAGCTCACACCTCGTTCACGTTGTTGCATCCTTGGATAAGATGCTGTACAGTATAATGGTTATCTCTGCTCGGTGGCTTTGAACAAGCAGCAAATTCAGTGGACAAGAATTGAAAAAAATTCACGGAAACATTAGATCACTGTCAATTGTCAAAACTCTTATGCAAATACAGATTCCTCAAAACCTAAAGTACTTACTGCAATGAAAAATAAACAGCCAATGTAGTCTATCCCCCATGGATGGTAGTGGTTTTGAGTTTATGCAGTTTAAAAGCATTTTGGATTTTTTTAAATTCTGAAACACCACATAAAGTTAAGTGTGTCTGTTTATTATTAACCTTGAGAGTACATCTGATGCAAACACTGAGTTTAAAAAAATATCAAGCAATACATAAGGTATTCATACATTATCAATGTTGGACAAAATCGGGAATTGACCATTTAGGCAATGTTTGGCATAAACATTTTTGACGTTTTCACTAGGTGAATGCATTGATATACAACAGTTTTGGGAAACCTAAAGCAACATTTGCGTAACGCGAAATGTCACAAGCAGTGGTGTAAAAAGTACTTGAAATTTGTAAGGAAATAAAGTGCAAAGTATTAGCCAATGAAAGTATTTGAGTAAAAGTAAAAAACATAGTAAATTCAGAAGTGCTCAACTGTAAGTATTTCTAAAAGTATTCAAGCAGAATAAACAAGCTTTTCAATCAAGATTATGACAATTGGTCAACTACCATCACATCACTGCCACAAAACACTTGGTCCTCGAATACCTCACTATCTCAAGAAGTCATGAATTAATAAATTGTTACAAGTTTTTTTGTTACTGCGTTCAAGACAATTAATTAAAAAGAACAACAACAACAGCTCAACTTCAAGATTTGAAAATCATGCTACGCAGAATTTATATGGAATTGGAATCATTTCATAGAGTCTTTGCTCAAGTACTCATTCAATGTCATTATTTAAATCATATGCTAAAACATACTAATCCACTGTATCTACAAGATGGGCCAAAAGTCAGGAGCCATAGCCGATTCAGTATCTTTGGTGATAAACTTTTTGGTTTAGTTAATCAAAGTTATTGTGAATTAACAAATATTGTGTAATATGCAAAGCTTTACATGCTGGCTATTAGCATGAAACTATGCAAATGTTTCTGAAAATTAAGTGATATATCTTTTCTGATATACTGCTATTTCTATGTTGTCTTATTGATGGTATGTTTTGATTGCCAAATGTTTCCCAGTATCTTCAAATGGTTTTGTTTTTGAATCCAATTAAGTGGTGAAAGTTTTAACAGATTTATCCTCATTGTGGTTAATGGTCACGGCATGTGAGATAGTTGTCAGATAAGAGTTACTATGCTCTTTATCAAAACTTGAAAAATGCTTAGATTGGCTATAAGCTGAAGTTATAAAAAAGAAGCTTTTGCTTAACATTGGCTGTTTGCATTCACAGTAACTACTCAGTTTTCATCTGTCAGTGCTTGTTAATTTTTGTGCTTTGTGTGCATTAAGTGATTTGAACTATGAAGTGCTAAATGTTTTGTGTTTTCCAGATTGTTTGTTAAACAAGCGATAATTTAGCTTTGTATTCTATGGCAAATGTACTGTAATATCAACCAGTATCATACATTTTTGCTTGAAAGTATTGCTTGCCTTCCAATGCACAGTACTATTCTTAACATGATTCAAAGAAATTTTTAACTGGTTTAAGAAATGATGAAGAGCAACAGAGCTTTTGTGGGGGCCCAAATGCATCTTCTAAAATGACACTGACTCGGATTCACAAGCAGCAAATCATCAACTCTTTAAAGACCAGTTTTTGGAAAATTCTATAGTAAGTAACTTTAAAAAGCTAATCTCTAAATTGAGGGGGTGAAGCATCCAGCAATTGTGGTAGCTTACAATTTAGTTAAAATCAAAATACAATTTTTGAATTTTTTTGTATTTATTTCGCGGGCTGCAGTTGCAAAGATTATCAAGAAACACAAAGAGATATGCCCCCTAAAAAGTTTCAGAAAACCCTGAGTTTGTTCTTTCAACCTGAAGTTTATGGAAAAAGAGAGACTGAATCATAATATTTAGTATTATTGTTCAGTCTCTTGTGATCTTCCAGTGACATCCTATTGTGGTAAACCTTTTCTTTTCTGGAAGCTCAGGCTGAGAGAACAAACTCATGGTTTTCAAAAACTTTTTAGAGGGATATCTGTTTGTATTTGTTGAATATCTTTGCTACTGCAGCTCCAAAATGAGAACCAAAGTTTAAAATTATATTTTAATTTGAGCTTTTGTATTTGTAAACTACCGGAATTTGCTAACTGCTTCCCCCCTTTAATAGCTAGAAAGTATTTTGAATGCATAAACTCTACTGCTACGTTTGTATTGTGACAAATATGCTTTAGTTGCCCATTTATGCTGGTATTTTTAGTAACTATCTGTTATCATTTAGTGATTAATTAAGAACTTGGCGTGTTTAAAAATGGTATTGATGACCTGAACCTATTAAGAGCATGATAAATGAATGTAATAATGTAAGTAGGAATTTTGTGTGAAGAAAGGATTTTTCAAAGAAAATTGCGGACACAAATGCTAGTGCAGAAAGTTGCATCAGAAGTCGATTACCCTTTATGCCTCTAATTTCTTTTTGTAGTAATATGCTGAACTCTTCCAATATGAATGCATTTTCAAGTTGAGAAAATAAATCATTGTTGTGAACGAGAATATCTTGCAAACTGCAGAAATTAAAACTCTTGTGGTTTCGTAAAGTATTTTTTAAATGTTTTTCAGGATATGAAAAAGCGTCTAGAACAATCTTTCGGTAGCGAATGATGACAAACTTTCAATGAAATGCTGTTCTATTCTACTGAAAAGATTTATCAACTGAAAACGACACTATTTTTGGAATAAACACCGAGATTTCACTAGCAGAAGACTTCAATATCAGAAAACAGTCTCAACTATTGTTCTGCCAATCAATTGACCAACGTGTGCTAAACGTTTAACGATGCATGTGTTCATGTCAAAACTCGCCCAAATATCACAGTATTCGAGACGGTTTAGATTACGTATCAAATCTGTTATGATAGTTTTCAAATATTATTGTTGATTATTTGATAGTGTCCTTTTTTCAACGCCGTAGCCAGCAGACGCATTGTACACAGTGCAGGCGTTTGTATTGATGTGAAACTTTCAAAAACCTTTGTAGCTCAGTCTCGGCAAGTGTTATTGCTTGTTTTGTATACAAAAAATCAAAAAGTTTGTCGGGATGTTAAAAAAAGCCAACCGTTACGGAATATTTTGGAGTGAAAAATATATTAGCTCCACTCCAAAAAGAGAGAGTTTAATTTTCAATTGGTATCGGTACCAATTTTGACAACGTACCAGTACTTTGTACTCGGTACTGCCCACCTCTGATAATGTTTTCAAATTATTCTTTTCAATGAAACGTGCAAGATTGCTGCCTCAGGTTCTTTTGTCATGGGTAAAGCTCGGTAAATTGTTCTGAAGTTTTGTCAACCGTTTGCTAAGTACTTGGTGTTTTGAATCGGGGCCATCCATCCCAGCTTACCTGAAATATTTTGAAGTTCTCTGTATTTTGTTAATTATTACCGTAATTGATGTATTGTTACCGTAAGTTTCTACTGAATTAATTATTACCGTAAGTTTCTACTGAGCTATTTTTCATTTCAAATTTCTTATGTTTTCGATTTTCTTCTTTTCAAATTTCTTCAAATAACTAAGTTGAACGAGCCCTCATAGCTAAAGAATCAAAAAATAAGAAAAGTGTTTCTTCACCTTTTTGGCGATTTGCTTAGATTATATCTCTCACAAATAAAGGATATGGGGCAGGCAGGTGGAGGCTTCACGAAATATGAATGGTTTGGTGAAAACTAAAGTATGTGCCGGTACGCCCGTTCTAAATCAGTATATCTTGAATACTTTGTCATTCTAGTTTATGATGTGTTGGGAGAAAGCTCAAATTTCGAAACACCCTGTAATGATTGTTAAGAGTGTTTATACTTTACAATATCTGTCTAGCTATTCCAAAGTGAGAGTAATTTATTCTTGACGTGTAATGAGAAGTTCAAACGGGATGTGAAATTTATTTTTACGTGACAACTTTTTGTACTGCATCATGTGTATTTGTCAGTTTATAAATCCGGCAATAAATTCTTGATACAATGATTTTGTAAACTGCTAGTTTCAGAGATCGTGCATTCAAATCGGAGTAATTTTGCGGTTAGATTTATTCAGCTCTCACATTTGTTTAACCACACCAACTTTGGATTTCTATTCGCTGTGTGCAAAATCACGACTGATGGACTGCGGGGCCCTAATGAGAAATGAGCGTTGATTATTTTAATCAAAAAACACTCCACACGCGATTAGTTCGAAAATCAAGCCAAACTGCATAATCATCAGTAATTAGACGCACTATCGGAACACTGCAACTAAAAAAGTTTGTTTTAGAGGAATATACAATTTATTCTGGGACGGTCGAAACAATTCGTTGGATGTGCTCTAATGTTTATGTGTTTTAGTAACGCGCTGATGTTGAGCTGTAAAAGATACTGCAATGTAGATTTTATAAAAGCTTGAAGCGATAGTCTTTTAACTTCTAATCAATCAAACAGTCGATTTAACGGACTAATACGCAAACGCATCTGCCCATTGCTGAAAAATATAGCGTTTAGGATGCCAAAAATGTCTGGCAAAATAGTGATAGCCGTGGTGATAATTTAAATGACAAAGTTCGTTGAAATACAGTAATTTAAAGCAAGCCAAGTCAATAGGTTGAATATGAACAGCAGTTTTAGTCTAATTTGCAATCTCGTACGGATTTGCATTGGCCGAGAAGGTAAAGGCGTCTGTTTTACTACGATCCTAATAGCTTGATTTGGGTTCAACTCGCACCCTGGTCACGTTGTTGCGTCCTTGAATAAGATGGTTTACGACAGGAGCGTCCAACCTTTTTCAGCCGCGGGCCAAATTTGCTGTTCCAAATGTTTGGCGAGCCAAAATTTATAGAAGACCAAAAAAAAAAAGGTCTTCGCTCAGATTTGATCAGTGTTTTCAGCCAAAAAGCAGGTGAACACCAAAAAAAAGGTCTTAAAAAAAAGGATTTTGTAGTATTTTTCTGCAACTCACAACGTCAGCGCGGAGGCATCAATCAAGCAACCAACGCAAAAACCTTTCGTGGGCCATTTTTAAACCTTTGGCGGGCCACTTCTGGCCCGCGGGCCGCGGGTTGGACGCTCTTGGTTTACGATGACTTCGAACTTGGTGGCTTCGAACATGCAGCAAATTTGTGGACAACAATTGGAAGAAATTCACAAGATCACTGGAAACTCCTAAGCGGATTCCTCCAAGCACGAAATACCCGTTGCAATGAGAAGTGCGCGGATTATCCAATATTTAGCGTCTGACGATGTCCGGTAACATGAGGATAAATATGCGCTACAACAAAGCATAAGCATTGTATTGGTCATCAGATTGAGAGAGAGAGAGAGAGAGCACAGCTGTGATTTATCTGAAAAAATATAACATGGATGCCTGCATTTTTTTTTGTTTTGTACAATAATTACACAAATTAATTGCCTTGTTTTTTTTTATTGCATTTCGTTCATGAAGGAGCCGCAAAAGGTCATACGGTATGTGTGGTTCACCGGTCAAGATGATGAAAACTGATTAACCAGTGTTAATTATGAGCTGATAAGCTCCGCTGCGCTTCATCTCGCAGAACATGCTAAAACCTTGATACCAAGTTCAAAAAGTCCATTGGTGATCCTCTTCTTTGGTAATTGAAAAATTTTTGGGTGTAATATAAAGCAGTTGAATTGAAGATTTATTACAAGTGGGTGGGGTCAAAAACTTTGAACGTGTTACTGACATTTACATGTTTTTCCCTTCTCCTGCAAAGTGTTGTGTAGTCGGAAACATTATACAGTATCTTAATATTCGAGTTTCAAGATTAAATACGAAAAAAATAAAGCTAAGCCGAAGGGTTTGTTAAAGTGTCGTGTTCCTTAAATCACAAACCTGTAAACCAATATTCGCTAATGCAAAGAAAGACTGTAAAAAATTAATTTTGGCTCCAAAAAGGACTCTCTAGAATGCTTGAGTGTTTTTTCCTTTAACTTTGTTGTTTGTTTATTATTTTTTTGTATAATGGTTTTTATCGTCCTTTGTTTAAGTTGGTTTTTAGAAATAATTATTTTAATATTTTAAAATCAGAGGTGAAGTCAAGAACATAAGGCTTGAGGCCAAGGCGAAGAACACAAAAAAATCCAAGGCCAAGGACAGCCCTACCGAGGACAGGCCCTCTCGAGGCCAAGGACAGGAATGCTCCGCAGGCGCGTAGCCAGGAATTTGAAATGGGGGAGGACTGTTTTGGAGGCTAAACGCAACATCAAACGATCTTGGTCCGGATTTTGATCGGTCTTCACTCAGATTGAGCCGATTTTTCTTTCCAAACTTAGGTGATCTTCAAAAAAAAAAGGTCTTCGCTCAGAATAAGCTGTTTTTTCTGTCCGAATTTAGGTGATTTCAAAAAAAAACAAAAATGGTCTTCAGCCAGGCTCAGACCCACTTTTTCTGGTCGTAATCACATTAGGTCCTTGACCACTTCTCATCGCCAATACCATTGGGGAGGAGGCTATTTTTGTTTTCAGGGCAAAAATTGGCCTTAGAAATGCTAAAAACGGGGTAAATGCTAAAAACAGGCCAATGGGAGGCTTAAGCCCCCCTTGCCCCCCTCCTGGCTACGCTACTGGGAATGTTCGAGGTCAAGGACACAGGTGCAAGTGTTTACAAGAAATATATACATATGTATTTTTAAGGCGATCTCCAAAAAAAGGTCTTCAAAAATTTTTTCAGACGATCTCCAAAAAAGAACACAAACCAGGTCTTCGAAAGTTTTCCGAGAGGTTTCTGGCGTTTTGCAGCATAATTTTAACGGTGCAAAGAATAGTGCTGTTTTTTTGTTGACTGGAGGCTTCGAGGCCAAGGCCAAGGCTAAAGCCAAGGATTTCAAAATGTGTCCTCGAGGCCAAAGACGTCCACGAGAACTCCACCTCTGTTTAGAATACAAATCAAATCAAATCTTTTATTATACTCGCTGTAATACGCCGGAGCGTGTAACGAGTTGGCGTGGCCCATCTCCGCTTCATTGCGCCCGGACAACACAGCTCCTTTCCAAGATGTGTCGCAGCGGTGGCGAGCCGTTGCAGCACTATGTCCGATTTGACCAGCCAAGATTTGAACTTTTGATCTCCAGATCCAGAGACGAACGCGTTACCGCTTGACCAATACAATAAGTCGTTAATTTTGAATCGAAACAAAGAGTAAGTTACTCATTCCATTAATACAAAATCTATGCTAAGTAAACCCATTGCTGTTTCGTTTACAATATTAGATATAGTAATTACCGGCCATAAGTTGGTCGAGCGATAACACGTATGTGACTGAAGAGGGAGGTCTGAGGTTGAAATCTCGGGCCGGTCAAATCGGACACAGTGAAGCCAGCGGCTCGCTACTGCTGCGATATTTCTTTGAAAAGAGCTTTGTTGCCCTAAGGCACATTGACGCGGAGATGGACCCGGCAAACTCGTTACATGCCTCGGCATAATACTACACAGCGAGAATATTCAAAGTTTGGTTTGTTAGTAATGATGAACTGAGACTACGTTCCTAATCTTTACTTTAACATGAATTTTGTTCATTGCATACGATATAATGTCGTCAATTGAGCATGAAAAATAGCTAATGATGAATTTTATTCCGTTAAATAGGATTAAAAAGTAATGGCGTAAGTTCATGTTGAAACGTCTCGTATTAAATAAAATGTTTTATCTTGGCTTTTT
Source organism: Trididemnum nubilum (assembly GCA_963965965.1). Lineage (NCBI taxonomy): Eukaryota > Metazoa > Chordata > Ascidiacea > Aplousobranchia > Didemnidae > Trididemnum > Trididemnum nubilum. Next base: position 32,379,387 of record OZ014470.1, read on the forward strand.
TTCAAGCTTTTCTCGTTCTGTTTTTCTGCTTTTAAATTTCATGCTTTGATTTTGGCTGAAAAGAACAGATCAGTGATTACCCAAAAAAAAACTACGACAAAAAGGGATGCCATGTAAGTTACTATAAAATTTCCAAATTAAAAAAATTGCTTCTTTTCCTTAAAGTTCTCATTTTTATTGACATTTCATTTCCTTTTTATTGAAATTTCGTTTTTTCTGGTTTACATTTTGTAGTGATTTACAGATTTAGCGTTCAAAAAAAAGTACTCAAAAGCTACATTATTCTATTATGGCTACAATTGTCTATGCGCATATCAATTTATCATACCAAGAAGTAACAGGAGGGAGGTTGATCAATACATACACTTAACGAAATGTCTCACAAGTTACCAGCAGGGCTACTTGATATTCGCGTTTTCATAAGAAATTGAAATTAACAGACGAAAAAACTACAGTACTACCGGTATAAAAACCAAGCTGCTAAAAGTTGCACGTATCTAATTTGACAAATCATCTTGGGCAACGAAGCAAAAACAAAAAGGTTTGATATTCGACTCGAGTCGCTATTCGTGCTGCACTTACCCGTTTAAACTCGAAAGCAGATAGTTTATTCGACTCAAGTCGCTATTTGTGCTGCACCTACCCGCTTAGACTCGAAGACAGCTAGTTTAAAATATTAACTTTGGATGTTTGATCAAACCGAACTGGATTCGAACCCGAGTCTACCTTAATTTAATATCAATATTCATGCGTGCAGTGTTTTTTGATAAAAATAATCAACGCTCATTTCCCATTACGGGTCCCACAGTCCATCAGTCGTGATTTTGCACACAGCGAATAGAAATCCAAAGTTGGTGTGGTTAAACAAATGTGAGAGCTGAATAAATCTAACTGCAAAACTAGATGGGAGTTTGCCAGCAAACCCAGTGAACGACCGACGCACAGCTAATGCTGTGACGCTCAAAAGTACTTTTTGTCTACCGTAAAATCAGCAATTATTCAAAAATATCTGATTATGGAACCTCCAGAAAAGTTGAGTCAAAAGATTTGTCAGTTAAATATCTCCTGAAATCATAAAACACTGTCACCCTAGCTTGAGCCGTTCAAAAATTGATTTTTGGGGGTCCATTTGGGGGGTCCCTGGGGGGGGGGGTGGCACCCCCAAACTATGTCAAAATATTTGTCTGTTGAATATCTGCTGATATCAAAACAGACTGGCACCCAAGTTGAGCTTTTCAAACAATTCATTTTTGGGGGTCCATTTGGGGGGTCCCCAGGGGGGTGGCACCCCCAAACTATGTCAAAATATTTGTCTGTTGAATATCTGCTAATATCATAAAACACTGGCACTCTAAGTTGAGCCGTTCAAAAGATTGATTTTTGGGGGGTCCATTTGGGGGGTCCTCGGGGGGGTGGCACCCCCAAACTATGTCAAAATATTTGTCTGTTAAATATCTACTGATATCATAAAACACTAGCTGGCACTCTAAGTTGAGCCGTTCAAACAATTGATTTTTGGGGCCCCATTTTGGGGGGTTCCCAAGGGGGTGGTACCCCAAACATGTCAAAATATTTATCTCTTAAATATCTACTGATATCAAAAAAAAAACTGGCGCCCTAGGTTAAATCGTTAAAAAAATTTATTTTTGGGGGGTCCCCGAAGGGGTGGTACCCCCAAATTATGTTAAAATATTTGTCTCTCAAATATCTACTGATAACAGAAAAAACTGGCACCCTAGCTTGAGCCGTTCAAAAATTTGATTTTTTGGGGCCCCATTTTGGGGGGGTCCCCGGGGGGGTGGTACCCCCAAACCATGTCAAAATATTTTTCTCTTAAATATCTACTGATATCAAAAAAAACTGGCACCCTAGGTTAAATGGTTAAAAAACTTGCTTTTGGGGGGGTCCATTTGGGGGGGTGGTACCCCCAAATTATGTCAAAATATTTGTTTCTTAAATATCTACTGATATCAAAAAAAAATGGCACCCTAGGTTAAATCGTTAAAAAATTTATTTTTGGGGGGTCCATTTGGGGGGGTCCCCGAAGGGGTGGTACCCCCAAATTATGTCAAAATACTTGTCTCTCAAATATCTACTGATAACAAAAAAAACTGGCACCCTAGGTTGAGCCGTTCAAAAATTTGATTTTTTGGGGGGGTTCCCGGGGGGGTGGTACCCCCAAACCATGTCAAAATATTTCTCTCTTAAATATCTACTGATATCAAAAAAAAATGGCACCCTAGGTTAAAAAATTTGTTTTTGGGGGGGTCCCCGGGGGGGTGGTACCCCCAAATTATGTCAAAATATTTGTCTCTCTAATATCTACTGATATCCAAAAAAACTGGCACCCTAGCTTGAGCCGTTCAAAAAATTGATTTTTTGGGGCCCCATTTTGGGGGGGTTCCCGGGGGAGTTGCCCCAAAAAAATTTCAGGAGACACAATTGCGTATGTACCTCAACAACTTCACACAAAAATTAGATTTCTATGTTTTGTGGTTTAGGAGAACTCGAGCGTACAAGATTTAGGAAGAAAAAAAAGGAAAAAAACCTCATCGCGGCCGAAAGTGGGTTGGTAGGGATGAAAGGATATCTTAAGACATATAACCATGAGAAATATTTTTTGCCGTACTTAAGCCGTTTTTGACTTAGACCGCTTTTTACGCCAAACTTTCGGGGCGGTTTTCGGGTCATAAACCCGAAGTCACGTGACCGATTGCCTCGAAATTTGGTACAAACATAAAACTCATTAATCTCAAACTGCTGTCAAAATTTCATGTAGTTAGACCAAACGGTTCTCGAATTATAAGCAAAAGTCTGAAATCTCGCACTCGTTAGTTAGAAAATGGCCGAGTAAAAACAAAGGAACACGCGACGCGAGCGTCGGTCGTTCCAATTACTCCGATTTGAATGCACGATCTCTGAAACTAGCAGTTTACAAAATCATTGTATCAAGAATTTATTGCCGGATTTATAAACTGACAAATACACATGATGCAGTACAAAAAGTTGTCACGTAAAAATAAATTTCACATCCCGTTTGAACTTCTCATTACACGTCAAGAATAAATTACTCTCACTTTGGAATAGCTAGACAGATATTGTAAAGTATAAACACTCTTAACAATCATTACAGGGTGTTTCGAAATTTGAGCTTTCTCCCAACACATCATAAACTAGAATGACAAAGTATTCAAGATATACTGATTTAGAACGGGCGTACCGGCACATACTTTAGTTTTCACCAAACCATTCATATTTCGTGAAGCCTCCACCTGCCTGCCCCATATCCTTTATTTGTGAGAGATATAATCTAAGCAAATCGCCAAAAAGGTGAAGAAACACTTTTCTTATTTTTTGATTCTTTAGCTATGAGGGCTCGTTCAACTTAGTTATTTGAAGAAATTTGAAAAGAAGAAAATCGAAAACATAAGAAATTTGAAATGAAAAATAGCTCAGTAGAAACTTACGGTAATAATTAATTCAGTAGAAACTTACGGTAACAATACATCAATTACGGTAATAATTAACAAAATACAGAGAACTTCAAAATATTTCAGGTAAGCTGGGATGGATGGCCCCGATTCAAAACACCAAGTACTTAGCAAACGGTTGACAAAACTTCAGAACAATTTACCGAGCTTTACCCATGACAAAAGAACCTGAGGCAGCAATCTTGCACGTTTCATTGAAAAGAATAATTTGAAAACATTATCAGAGGTGGGCAGTACCGAGTACAAAGTACTGGTACGTTGTCAAAATTGGTACCGATACCAATTGAAAATTAAACTCTCTCTTTTTGGAGTGGAGCTAATATATTTTTCACTCCAAAATATTCCGTAACGGTTGGCTTTTTTTAACATCCCGACAAACTTTTTGATTTTTTGTATACAAAACAAGCAATAACACTTGCCGAGACTGAGCTACAAAGGTTTTTGAAAGTTTCACATCAATACAAACGCCTGCACTGTGTACAATGCGTCTGCTGGCTACGGCGTTGAAAAAAGGACACTATCAAATAATCAACAATAATATTTGAAAACTATCATAACAGATTTGATACGTAATCTAAACCGTCTCGAATACTGTGATATTTGGGCGAGTTTTGACATGAACACATGCATCGTTAAACGTTTAGCACACGTTGGTCAATTGATTGGCAGAACAATAGTTGAGACTGTTTTCTGATATTGAAGTCTTCTGCTAGTGAAATCTCGGTGTTTATTCCAAAAATAGTGTCGTTTTCAGTTGATAAATCTTTTCAGTAGAATAGAACAGCATTTCATTGAAAGTTTGTCATCATTCGCTACCGAAAGATTGTTCTAGACGCTTTTTCATATCCTGAAAAACATTTAAAAAATACTTTACGAAACCACAAGAGTTTTAATTTCTGCAGTTTGCAAGATATTCTCGTTCACAACAATGATTTATGTTCTCAACTTGAAAATGCATTCATATTGGAAGAGTTCAGCATATTACTACAAAAAGAAATTAGAGGCATAAAGGGTAATCGACTTCTGATGCAACTTTCTGCACTAGCATTTGTGTCCGCAATTTTCTTTGAAAAATCCTTTCTTCACACAAAATTCCTACTTACATTATTACATTCATTTATCATGCTCTTAATAGGTTCAGGTCATCAATACCATTTTTAAACACGCCAAGTTCTTAATTAATCACTAAATGATAACAGATAGTTACTAAAAATACCAGCATAAATGGGCAACTAAAGCATATTTGTCACAATACAAACGTAGCAGTAGAGTTTATGCATTCAAAATACTTTCTAGCTATTAAAGGGGGGAAGCAGTTAGCAAATTCCGGTAGTTTACAAATACAAAAGCTCAAATTAAAATATAATTTTAAACTTTGGTTCTCATTTTGGAGCTGCAGTAGCAAAGATATTCAACAAATACAAACAGATATCCCTCTAAAAAGTTTTTGAAAACCATGAGTTTGTTCTCTCAGCCTGAGCTTCCAGAAAAGAAAAGGTTTACCACAATAGGATGTCACTGGAAGATCACAAGAGACTGAACAATAATACTAAATATTATGATTCAGTCTCTCTTTTTCCATAAACTTCAGGTTGAAAGAACAAACTCAGGGTTTTCTGAAACTTTTTAGGGGGCATATCTCTTTGTGTTTCTTGATAATCTTTGCAACTGCAGCCCGCGAAATAAATACAAAAAAATTCAAAAATTGTATTTTGATTTTAACTAAATTGTAAGCTACCACAATTGCTGGATGCTTCACCCCCTCAATTTAGAGATTAGCTTTTTAAAGTTACTTACTATAGAATTTTCCAAAAACTGGTCTTTAAAGAGTTGATGATTTGCTGCTTGTGAATCCGAGTCAGTGTCATTTTAGAAGATGCATTTGGGCCCCCACAAAAGCTCTGTTGCTCTTCATCATTTCTTAAACCAGTTAAAAATTTCTTTGAATCATGTTAAGAATAGTACTGTGCATTGGAAGGCAAGCAATACTTTCAAGCAAAAATGTATGATACTGGTTGATATTACAGTACATTTGCCATAGAATACAAAGCTAAATTATCGCTTGTTTAACAAACAATCTGGAAAACACAAAACATTTAGCACTTCATAGTTCAAATCACTTAATGCACACAAAGCACAAAAATTAACAAGCACTGACAGATGAAAACTGAGTAGTTACTGTGAATGCAAACAGCCAATGTTAAGCAAAAGCTTCTTTTTTATAACTTCAGCTTATAGCCAATCTAAGCATTTTTCAAGTTTTGATAAAGAGCATAGTAACTCTTATCTGACAACTATCTCACATGCCGTGACCATTAACCACAATGAGGATAAATCTGTTAAAACTTTCACCACTTAATTGGATTCAAAAACAAAACCATTTGAAGATACTGGGAAACATTTGGCAATCAAAACATACCATCAATAAGACAACATAGAAATAGCAGTATATCAGAAAAGATATATCACTTAATTTTCAGAAACATTTGCATAGTTTCATGCTAATAGCCAGCATGTAAAGCTTTGCATATTACACAATATTTGTTAATTCACAATAACTTTGATTAACTAAACCAAAAAGTTTATCACCAAAGATACTGAATCGGCTATGGCTCCTGACTTTTGGCCCATCTTGTAGATACAGTGGATTAGTATGTTTTAGCATATGATTTAAATAATGACATTGAATGAGTACTTGAGCAAAGACTCTATGAAATGATTCCAATTCCATATAAATTCTGCGTAGCATGATTTTCAAATCTTGAAGTTGAGCTGTTGTTGTTGTTCTTTTTAATTAATTGTCTTGAACGCAGTAACAAAAAAACTTGTAACAATTTATTAATTCATGACTTCTTGAGATAGTGAGGTATTCGAGGACCAAGTGTTTTGTGGCAGTGATGTGATGGTAGTTGACCAATTGTCATAATCTTGATTGAAAAGCTTGTTTATTCTGCTTGAATACTTTTAGAAATACTTACAGTTGAGCACTTCTGAATTTACTATGTTTTTTACTTTTACTCAAATACTTTCATTGGCTAATACTTTGCACTTTATTTCCTTACAAATTTCAAGTACTTTTTACACCACTGCTTGTGACATTTCGCGTTACGCAAATGTTGCTTTAGGTTTCCCAAAACTGTTGTATATCAATGCATTCACCTAGCGAAAACGTCAAAAATGTTTATGCCAAACATTGCCTAAATGGTCAATTCCCGATTTTGTCCAACATTGATAATGTATGAATACCTTATGTATTGCTTGATATTTTTTTAAACTCAGTGTTTGCATCAGATGTACTCTCAAGGTTAATAATAAACAGACACACTTAACTTTATGTGGTGTTTCAGAATTTAAAAAAATCCAAAATGCTTTTAAACTGCATAAACTCAAAACCACTACCATCCATGGGGGATAGACTACATTGGCTGTTTATTTTTCATTGCAGTAAGTACTTTAGGTTTTGAGGAATCTGTATTTGCATAAGAGTTTTGACAATTGACAGTGATCTAATGTTTCCGTGAATTTTTTTCAATTCTTGTCCACTGAATTTGCTGCTTGTTCAAAGCCACCGAGCAGAGATAACCATTATACTGTACAGCATCTTATCCAAGGATGCAACAACGTGAACGAGGTGTGAGCTGAACCGAGATTACGGGATCAGAGTCATTGTAAAACGATGCCCTCACCTCCTTGGCAACACTGCCAAAGCTTCAATCTGCCACTTGCCCACCTGCTACAACACATGATGCCGATGGAAGTATCACTCCCTTTTAATTTAATGCTAAACCAGAGAACATTAAGCAGGGAAGCTTTGGTATCAATTTCTAAACTGCAGTCTTTAACTTTACCAAACCAAGAATCAAACCCGAGTCTACTGTTTCAGCAGCAGATTGTCTTTCTGTCCATCATATCATTTTTATCTAAACTTCTTTACTAAAATGGTTTATTATTATACTCAGAAACAATTTAATAACTGACTAATTGGGTCAAAAGTTGATTACTTGGTAACCGTCATTAATCATATGATATTATTAAGCAAGTACCGTATTCATATTCATTCATTGGCTATTGACATGGACATTTACAAATATTGAAAGCACAAGCTTAAATGACTAGCACATACCCTATGTCATTGTGATCAGGGCTGGGACAAAAATTTTTTTCAGGGGGTACAAAGATTGATACAGACGTCGACACAGCAAGGGGAGGGGATTAGGGAACCAGTCCTCCTTTTTGAAAGTGCCACACAATTTTACAATAATTATTTAAAATATAAATATAAAAAAAGCACCGACCTCTAAACACCAACAAATCCATAGGGGAGGAATGCTAGCAATCATTCATTATCAGTGTTGACATTTAATGAAAATGTTTGATCATTACCAGATTGAATGATAAATAAGTTTTTGGAGTCTGTAACGCACTTTCTTGGAACAATAATTTTTATCAACAACTATGAACTTTTCAAGTCATCAATTTGTACGAGGCCATACCAAGGGGGGGCATTAGTGGCAATTAATTTCATTTTGTTTTGAAAGTGTGCAAATTTTAACTACTGCTACTACATTACATGTGGTAATAGCAACAGGATTTCATAACATGTTTCAACGTGCCTTAAGCATTTATGTGGTGTATATATTTTTTACTTCATGCTAAATTTGCTAATCTTTATGTTAATGCAGGTGTTGGAAAACTTTCCTGTTGGTGGTTGGTAGTGCTAACTTTGACGTAACTTCAGATATTTTGAAAACAAAAACAAAACAAAATAGTTTTACAATTTAATGCATACACGTTGATTAACGGCCATTATTTTGGTAAAAATTGTAAAGATTACTTTGCGCCAGAGAACTTCGCTCAGACTCGCATTAATTTGCTATTAGACTCTGGTCTATGATTGTTGTAGTCTGTTGCTGTAAGTGCATATCTGATCTCTCGTTACTGGACTGCATCGGATGCTGACTATTGTATGATCCACACAGTTTTCATTGCAAATAACTACGATACTTTGTGTTTGGAGGAATTTTCACCTCAAGCAAATAAGAGTTTCTAGTGTTCCAATGCTTAACTGGACCTGTGGGATTTCTACAAATACTTGTCCACTAAATTTGCTGTCGGTTGGAACCACCAAGCAGAGATATTAGTCATCATAACGCATCTTTAACCTAGAACGCAGCAACATGACCAGGGTGCGGGACTGCGGGTTAAACCCAGATCATGCGATTATGGTTGTCATAAAAACCATGCCACAAAATCAAGCCGACAAAGTTTACTCGCTTTGCAAATTAACACAAATCAGCTACGCCATCTTTTACTTTAGTAAAACATGTTGAGAGCCCCTGATTCATTAATAATAATAGGATCTTGACTTAATACTGACAACCTACAATACAATTTCTTTATCTGTTTAAAAAATGCAAACAGTACATGGTGGCAACATAAATAACGTGCCTAGTAATTTTTGGTCGGAGGCATGTTGTTTTTATATCTTTTTTTACGAATTGTCTGCCTCATTTGTTATAAACCTTGTACTACGACAGCCTATTATACAGTAACAGTATAATCTATGATTCTTGCATTGGTTGCTTTCACATGCGATTTTTGCATAGGCAGGCAAGTTAACGCAAAACCTTACCTTTGTTAACCACTAGTCCGCTAACAAACTTCACACCTCCGTTAACATTAATTCGTTATTTTTAGCTTTAATTAACGGAAGTTAATAAAGTCCGTTAATATTTTGCGAGTAATTTATATTTCTTTTTATTCTATTGCTTCTAGAACACGTATTGATGCTGTTGAGCTGATTGTAAGGAATTATTTATTGCTATTGTGGTCTTTTTGTGTTTTCGAAGTTACATTTTACAGTCTAATCTAATTTCAAGATATAATAGATTCGAATGCACAAACAAAGTTACGATCGGAAAATCTTTGGAAATTGTGAACAGCAATAATTAATAGGCTGCAGCTTATTATTTGCCACAAAAAAGGGTTCCTTTCCTCGCACTCTCATATAAAGCTCGTGCTAATATGCAACAAGTGTCACCAGTGCAAACTGGTTTGTACTTGTACAATGAATGAATTGTGCAAGATAATAACAATAAAAACCTTAACGGAAGTTAACAGAACTTAACCGAAGTTAATTTAATCCATTAACACAAAAAAACTTTTTAACGAATTAACAAGTTAATGAAAAAGTTAGCTTCATTATTAACGGATTAACGGACTTGTGCCCACCTATGGATTTTTGCATCTGCTACTGTATCGTGAAACCACAATTTTTGCTTTCTTTTGCTATTTTTTTTCAGGAGTTTGCTGCACAAACAAGAATTGGAATGCTGCCAGCTATAGCTAGAGCTTGCATGTCATGATTTCACTATCTACATAATTTACAAATTTTGGAACTGGATATAAATAACACTAATAATAATAAAAAGCAATTTGTCGATCCCTTGAGATAAGATAGCAAGAAGCTAACATTTGACTAAGGGGCACTCGCTGCTAAAGCAGGTGAAAAAGCAGAAAAATAGCAAATTACAAAATGAAAAATAGGACTTGTTAAAAGGTTATTAATATTATATTATACAGTGTTAAAGCATACTAATCCATATTAGGTACATTGATAGGCCACATTAAAATAGTGTATATATTTTCAATCTATTCTTGAACAATGAAATGCTGCTACTTTTTCGAATATCAAGAGGCAAATCATTCCAAACAGTAACTAAAGCATGTGAAAAAATTTATCAGGATTTGTTGTAGTCCAATTGACTGTTGTTTTTTTTCAACAAAAGCACATTGCAGTTACCACAAAAATCATAAGCTGTAAGCAGCAGATGGCTTAAGCAGGGCAATTCAGAATTACTTGTTGAAGGTAACCAGAAGCACAATGCTACTGCACAATCACAATCGCAAAAAAATTTTGTCGCCCCGTTTTTCAATTTTTGGCTGGGCCAGTAGATGTAGAGCAGCCCAAATATTACCGTACCTACTCCTATGTTGTTGTCAAGATTAATCACTATTCATCTCAATATTATGAATGTACATCTCCATTTGAAAGCAACGGAATAATGACATTTGCATCTACTAGATGTACGGGTAGTGCTGTAAGCTTACCCTGCACGATTTGAAGCAGAGCCCTGAAAGCTTTAGCCCTTTCAATGTTTGTCAAGGGTAAAAATACTGCATTTAATCAGTCAATTAACATCATAGAAGTCGCAGAAAAATGGACAGGCATAAAAATGGGTCTGGTATGGGTTTCAATTCTCAGTGCAAACAATTTTTTGGATGTCGTTAAGTACGTATAAGCCTCTCCCCGCTTTTTTTCGCAAGCTCTGCCATCAGTGTATGACTGAGCACGCACGCTCTCTCTTCAATCCAAGCCATTTCTCAAAGTCTAACCATGAGCTATTCCCCCAAAACCTAACCCTAAACCTAATGAGTGCTCCAATCTCAGATCTAAGCTATTCCCCAAAATCTAACCTTAACCTATTCCCTAAAATCTAGCCCTATATAACCCTAATTAGTGCAGAAATGACAGGAGAGTGCGTGCGCGCTCATACACAGGTCGCAAAGCTTCTGTGAAAAAAAGCAAACGGCTTGAAGTTAAACTTAAACACATATGCAATTTTTTTAGGGGATGAGTTGAGTTCAGTCGGGGTACTTTAAATCTTTTGAAGTATCGGGTAGGAAGGCAGATTGAATTAACCTATTCCACCGCAAATACTGGGACATCTTTGGAAAGATCCAACACAAAGATATCAGATGTGTCCGAGTGCCTAGCTCTATCTAGGGCATTGACACCCACAATATCAAATACTACAACAGGAGCAATTGCTCTGAGCCCAATTCCGAATTAAATCCACAACTGCCACACTGTCAGTTAGAAAGAGACAGAAATGCCAGAAAATCCCTACCATTACGTGATTGAAACCTGAAGCATCTGACTATTAGCATTGCCACCCTAAAGGTCCAGCAGGTCTGGAACTAGCTTACAAGCCAGCCAGTAGGCTACTGGATATGGCTGTCACACAGCATAGATTACTATTAGTATCCCTTGAACCTGTACCCCAAGGCTTGGCCCCGAGTACATGCAACCACGTTCTGAGGCTCTAGTACCGGTACTGTAGTACGCATACGATGCAACCCCTTCAGTAGCCCTAGCCTACATAACTGAACTGATTTCTGACAAACAATGATAAACTCGAGCCTAGCTATTCTGCATCAGTAGGACCGATTGACCTTTGAGCCTAATCAGGTATGTGGTACCGGTATCTTGAGTAACTGGTACCGTAGGTAAGCAGGTAAGGTTATTCAAGTATTGGAGTATCCCTGGCTTAATTTTTTGCTATTCATTTCTAGCAGGCCTACATTGTTTTGCTTTCTTTACCTGCCCCTTTGGCAGTAATGCTGGTGACTTTCAGCCTTATTTTAAGGGGTTACTGTACTGGTGGTAGCAACTGAACAAACACCTACCGCCTACCGGTACTGAGTTAGTAGGCCAACCATATTGTTATTAATTAAGTGTTTTATATATGGTAGTTTTGTTTTATAAACGAAACTAACCTAAATTCTCCAGAAAGTATCTTGCCTCAGCCTACTAGCACTATAGATTAATACCGGTAACTAATCCTGAATTATCCAAACGACAATGCGTCACTATCGAGGAATCGAACCCCAACCCTCCACTCTTCTTGACCTGTCCATCACGGTAATCTGAATTGATATGAACGCTCTGCAGAAGTTGGAAACAAGTGACACGCTTGAGCAATCACAGCGGCCAATCAAAAACGAGCTTTTTCTTTTTTCTCGTGATTTGTACTTTCTCTGCATTAAATGCTAATCCAACGTACCTTAAGGTACGAACATGTACACGTTTTCTGCATTCGAAAGCCGAAGGATTAACGTACTTTTTTGCATTAAGAAGCCTTGATCCAAAACTAATCGGGTGATTGTACGCTAGCTTGTTGTGATTCATCTAAATATCTAGCCGTAATAATTGATAACAAGCTAAACTTCTAATCCCACATTCACGCAATTGAAAACAAAGTGGCCAGAGCGGTAGAAATTTTAAATAAAGTACGATGTCTGTTCCCTTCTTCTTCACTTTTGCTGTACTTTGCCCTCATTCATCCTCATCTGCTCTTTGGTCTCGTGCTCTGGGGAAACACCTACTCAACCTATCTTGCAAAATTACATCTCCAAAATAAGGCCATTCACATATATCTTACTGTAATTACCGAAGCCCGATAACTCCTCACTTTTATAAACTAGGTATTTTAAAAATTGCTGATCAGTACACATTTGAAGTTGGAAAAATGATGTACCAACATTCCAAATAAGCTCTTCCTTCCAATATCTCCACTTTGTTTCTCCTATTTCTTCTATCCAAAGTTGTCGTACCCGATCTTCAACCAAGAAAAACCCATATATTCCAAAATTCTCCTTTTCACGATGCCAAAAGTCTATCCAAGGCGCCAAAATTTGGAATTCTGTTCCCATTGACATAAGAGATCAAAATTTTAATAAATTCACAAGTAACTTTAAAAACTCACTTCTCAAGAAAAACCGAGCATAATTGGCAAGTATGTTTATTTGTAAGTATTTTTTTATTTTATTTTACATTGAACGATGCTTGCACACTCATTTTTTTAAACGTTTTAAAACTCTTTTCGCTAGTGTGGCTCTTGCAGTATAGTTACTCTTTGAAGATGCTTCAGCGTCTAATCTTCTGGGTGGCTGCTTGACACGAAGACCTTTAGCGGTCCCTTCACAGCCTCCTGTGGAACAAGGATAGTCTGAATGTATCCAAGTAAATCTATTATGCCATTGAAATTAGTCTTAATCCACAAAATAAATCATTTCTGTTCTGTTCATTAATGCAACCAGTTTAATAATATTTTTGCACCACTAATTTTGATGCCACATTTAAAAAGCACTAATTTTTATTAAAATAGGCCAAAATCAAGTTATTTTTGCTAATACAAAATTTTTTAGCACTGGCGGCTTCGCACCTATGTATAACCACATATTTCTGCAATTTTTTTTTTAAGTAGCTGTCCTATAAATACACATTGCTTGCAAAAATTTTAAGAAAAACCACTTCACAAACAACTTCATAAAAAAAAAGAATTCTGCAAATATTGAATTTTTGCCCAAGGGCTACCTATATATAGCCAAGTAAAGATTTGCGCTTAACAGCGCAGATGCAATTAAAATAAGTTATTACTCTGAGTGCTTGGAAATCCGTCTCCAGACCCCAAAATAACTTCTGGGTAAATGTCCAGAGATAATTTGCATCAGCTGAAACAACAACTATGTGATTGGACTTTTTGCTGCAGGGCCGCTCCAAATCAGAATTCCTGGCTACACCATACACGACAAACCACTGAATACAATTACATAATTTGGTTTTATATGATGTTTTGAAGATGATGATAATACAGCTGTTTTACTTTGACTTATCTGGAAAAAATTTTTGCAAAATAATTTTAAGATCAAAAAATTCCATTATCAAGTGGAAGCGATTACAAAACTACTAACGCCACAACACATTTTGTGGAAGAACAATAACCAAACCAGAAGACAGAGAAAATGACTTGCCCCCTTCTAGGTGATATTGACGAAAAGTAAACATTCAAAATAACACTCACAAAGATATCTACAAAATCTGAAATTTAAGGCTATAATTAAAAATTCTTAAGCAAATTTTACCCAACATGTCAGAATTGATATTGAAAATTTTTACAGGGAAAATATGTTAAATTTATACAGAGAAAATCTGTCTTTTAGGGTCATACTTAAGGAAATTCACACAGTTTCTTAATCGCAATTGGTTTTCTAACTACACAGAAAGAATGTCTAAAATTTATATGCAGAGACTGCGAACATGACAGTGTGGTTGGTCTTCAAGTCAGCAGTTCCCCTAAACTGCATATTTCAAATTATTGCATGGCCAAACTCTGTAATCTACAAAAATAGCTTCTCTTCCGTAAAAACAAAAAAGCAACGTAAATGAAAATACAGACGAAACTGGTTAATTGCATACCTAGTTTGCCAGACATTTTTATGCGATTATCCGATATACGCGTTTAAGCGATATGCTCTAGAGAAAGTATTTATCGTAAACGGACGTTGTACTAGTGATTGCATATCAGTCAACTGGGGCATAAAGCACTTTATACTTGTCTGAAATAACACTACAACAATTCATTACAAAGCACTGTGTATCACCAGCAGTCGCATAAATAGCGCGACTTCAAGTTACTGTAATGCACTTACGCTACAAACAACCAGGATAAAATATTGCATTAATCTCAACAAAAGCCTTTATTGCATCACAACTACTTTGATCTGAGCACAACGGCATTCTTGTTTAAGTGCAGCGTAATAACGAAAGAAAGTGATTGAAAATGGCCGCTCGCTGTTTCACACAAAACCTTATTTTTATCGTTTTACAGTACTTTATGCGATGTAGTTGTTTACATCTTTTTGGCCTGCCTTTGAAAACGTGGATGCATTTCCATTAGAAAATTTTGCTTCTATAAAACACTGCACTTTAGCAAACCAACACAATGTTTTCGATAACAAACCACTTTGTTATTGATGATTTCCCGAAGAAAATTGCGTTTAACCGAACAAAGGTAGCAATTAGGGCTATAAAGCTTATGCATTAATCTGATTTATTCCTTTAAACGATAAGCAATTAACAGGTGTTTTTACTTAATGGTAGATAGGATTTGGTATGGGATTTCAGATTTGTGTGCAATAAAACGATATATGCATTTAAGCGATATGCAATTAAACGATTTCGTCTGCATAAGCAATAAAAGTATTTACAAGTTTGAAAAATATGTTTACAGTAGTCCCTCCCAATAAAAAAATATAATAAAAAAGCATAATGATGAAAACAACACATAAGTATCTCCTGAGTAGTTTTCGTTCAGTTTAAGTTGATAATAATATGTCAATAAGAATGAATGTGTTTAGCATATTCAACTAATCTTACATTTACAAATTGGTATTTGGTGATGAATCTGTTTAGTTAATTAGCATAGCAAGATAAAAAGTGATTTTTATAATGCTTTTTAAATGACTTCAATGGTAGAGTTTTTAGTTCACTTGGCACTTCTTTCCATAACTTGGGGCCAATATGTTGAAACAGTTGCTTTTCAAAGTTAATCTTTAATTGTGGTAATATGTACATATATTTTCTTTGAATGTCTAGTGTTATAATTGTGTTGTGCTGTAACCGACTTAATTGAGTGAAATTGAGGTTTATCTAGACTTTCAACAGCAATTAGCATTAATTCAGTCACCTCTAATTCAAATATATCAGATTTTTAGAAAATTTAGTGGGTGAAAAAACAGTAATGAAGGGGTAAGAAAAGGTTTTCCAGTCACAATTCTTACTATTCTTTTATGTAATTTTTCAGTTGGGTCTAGTACACATTTTGATGCTTGTCCCCATACTATGATGCAATATTGTAGATGTGAATAAACCATACTATAGTAACCGTTTTTAAGAGTGGATAGATTAACCAAGTTTCATACTTTTGTCAGCGAAGCGTCCTTTGGCAATTTTACTGTTGACTAAGTTAATGTGTGCCTTCCATGATAATAAATCATCAATTAGTATACCAAGATATTTGGTTTCTTTTTCGTAAGGCTTTATTTCACCAAAAATTTTTATCTAGCTTTTTATTATTTCGGCCACAAATCTACCGTAAACTCAAATACTTACTTTAGAACTATTTCCAAATCAATCCCTAACCATAAACCCAATCTTAACCTCTAAAAAAGCAAATGAAAAAAGTGCGAATGAATATTTCACATTTTCGTTTTATTCTCTTAAACTGAAAAATTTTTGGTGAAATAGTCACTACCTTTTTTTTAAATCAAATCAAATTATGATCATTTATTGTAAACTTCAACGCAAAAAAACTGGTAATTCCTTTTGCGTTTTGGGAACCCCCTTAACAACTTTAAATATAATTCTGCCATCGCTGCCTGGATATTTATCTCTTAAGTACCGTAGGGTTGAATTGAATTTCAATCCGCTCACGAATTATTGATGAATTTGAATTCGACTTTTGCAAAATCAATGAATTTGAATTTTGTTTTTCAAAGTCAATGAATTTGAATTTAGATTTTTCAAAGTCAATAAATTTGAATTTAAAAATGAACAACAAAATGAATGGATCCAACCAGTGCCCTCGTTAAGGGAGGGGGGCATACCCCCCTAACAGCTACTTGTGCCCCCATTTTGGTTTACTAAAAATACTGCTTTTTAACATCATGCAACAAGACAACAGACAATGATGGGAAAAAAATAATTACGTTAAACATAATTCTTCTTTGATGTGTTTTCAATTCTTTGTGAAATTGCTGGAAACCAACTGCTGTACATTAATCTGACGCAATATTCCGTCTTATAGACGCGCCCTTACGGATGTGTTGCCGAAGAAACATGTAAGCTTGCAAAATCATTACCAGTTCTTTGTTAGTGATTACAAAATGAAACAATACGTGAAAACTTTTTTTTCAAAGACTGGCTGTTTTGATTTTTGGAGCACACTCAAGAAGGTCACAGCCAGTGGCGCAACTAGGGTAAAGGGGCTTAAGCCCCATTTGCAAAGTCATTTCTAAAATTTAATCTCAAAATACAAGTGTTTAAATGTATGTTTCACTTGACCGAAAGTAAGGGGGGCTGAAGGAGAAAAGCAATTCAATTCTTTGAAATGACTTTTGAATTTTAGTAATTTAGTTTTTCATATGGCTTCTAAAGGGGCGAAGTATGATTAAAATCGCTATTTTTTTGCTTCAAAATCGCCCAGCGGCTGGGGGATCCGCCCTCAGGCCCTATCCATATTCACTTAATATTTAGTATCTATGTCCGTCTGTGACACGCTTCAATTGCATCAGTTTGTTCAGCACGGGGGCTAAATCAGGCAGTTTTTGTGTAAAAAAATTTACTTTTGTTTCACCTCTCTCAGCAAAATCCTGGTCAAACATCTGGTAGCATTCACTGCTGTAGATAGATTTTTCAAGCGATTATTGGCCATGGAAGAAACTGGCTAAGAAACACTGCTGGCCTTATTTTAAAATTGCACATAATTGTAGCTGTACAAGATCCAAAGATCAGTTTTTATAAGCAAATTTTAATGCCCCCCCCCCCACTTTTGGCTGGTTTCCCCTCACTTTGTTTGCTCTGGCAAGGGCACTGTATCTAATTCTGGATTCAAGCGACTTGAGTTGTTGGTTTATTACACACCTGTGATGCGCTAATACACATCTGCAACTACGAGACTGCAACCCGCTAGGTGCAAACTGCAAAATCCTCTTTGAATCTTTGGTGTGAAAAGTGGGGTTGGATTGCATTTTAATTTTGAATTCGCTCACGAGTTATTGATGAATCTCAATTCGACTTTTGCAAAGTCAATGAATTTGAATTTAGTTTTTTCAAAGTCAATGAATTCAAATTTAGTTTTTTCAAAGTCAAAGAATTTGAATTTAAACATTACAAAAAAAATGAATGTATCAACCCTGTCTCCAAGTAATTTCTATTGGGATCTTGTCTGGATCACTCAGCTAAGACTAGACAAATTTACTTCATCGTTCAGTAACACCACAAAGTAGAAATTAAGAATCAAGTTTTTGCTTGCGATGTTATGTCAGATATGAATTTGACATAGGGTAAGCTAATAAGTAACGTTTTTCAATCATGCATTATGTAAAAATTGATTTTTTAATTGTAATAATTTCAATTGTTACTGGTACAATCATTGTTATTGCAAATATATATCTCTTCCAGATGTTGACCCCGACAATCCTACATACAGTAAGCTTATTTGAAACGTTGGGCATTTTCAGAATTTGATTATTATTAATTTATTAGTAGCTTTAGTTCATATAGTAATTAGAGCTAGTTTAGCATGATGCAACTTTGGTTCAGCTGAGATAATAGTACGCTAAGTTGTAGCTCATAGCCTAGTTTCAGTTGGTCAACGTTACAGTTTACGTAGTTAGTAGCTTGTAACTTAAGTGTATTCGGTAGCGATATCAGTTAGATTTGAAGTCTATAGCCTAGCTTTATTCGGTAAGGATTTCAGTTAGATCAATAGTCTGAAAGCTACATGCATTTGCTAAAAATTTCAGTTAGTATAGCATTCTGAAACCAAAAGTTTTGTTTGGTAACAATATCTGTTGGAAAGAAATAATTCATTAATTTAGCATAATTTGCTGCATGAAGACTGTTATCAGTTATGGGACAGAATTTTATTTGCAATTTTCAATCATTTTCTTGGTGTAGTTTCTTGTTTACAGAAGTTTTATCACTATATTATTTGTCATTTCGGCCCTGCTAAGCCTAAATGATGGGCCTTAAAATTAGGCGAAACAGCTGTCTTAGCCATGCAACTGGTAGTTTTCTTTGTCTGCTTTTAGTAATGTTTTCTGTGAATTTTGATGTTTATTTGATTGCTTTTGTAGCATGCCAAGGTGAGTCGAGGACACAAGGCTGAGGCCAAGGACAGCCCTTCCGAGGACAGACCCTCTCAAGCCAAGAACAAGAATGCTAGAGGCCAAGGACACAGGCGCAAGTGTTGTCCAAAAAAAAGTCTTCAACAAAATTTTTCAGGCGATCTATAACATTTTCACAATTCCGGGCAATTTTTGAGGCTTCAAGGCCAAGGACTTCAAAATATGTCCTCGAGGAACCCACCTCTGGTAATGTAGGTACCTTTTAAATGGTCTTCCCTTTTCAATTTTTGTTTGTTTCAAGACTAGTTGTCCACCTGTAGCCTACTGACTTATTAGGCTACCACTACTATGGTTAAAAAGATATCGGTAGGTGTTTTATTGAAGAAATAGGAATTACCGGTAGGTTACTTAAAGAACAAGGTGCCCCAAACCTTCTTCCATGATTCCCATTATTCGCCAAAAAATATGATTTAACCTGTTTGACTCCGTGCCATTGGCAACCCTGCATTTTGCTATTTTACGACATCATAAAAGGCACAATACTTAAAAAAATCTTACAAACTGAAAAACGTGATTACCAACCGATAACAGTAAGTAGTCCATAACCAAATCTGAAAATTTGGCTCCACTACTGGAATCTGTAGGCCTAGATTACCAGTACTGATCTACAGTACAGAGTAGGCCTTTTGTGATGTCATGAAATTTCAAACTGTACCGTAGGTTTGCCAATGGAGTCAAATGAATTAAATACCGTTTTGCGAAGTTGCACAACTAAAGGAAATTGTGGACAAGATTTGGGAATCTTCATTACTACCAGACTACCTCAAGTAGTTCTCAATTCTTCAATAAAACCAATTTCGAGTTAAAGCAGTAGGCTACCGGTATCTCTTTAAACAGTTACAGGTTTCTAGTTGTAAATTATTATCAGTACCGGTAATATGTGGCTATTTTGCCTCTGTTTGGGTTAGGGTTCAAGTTAGGGATAGGGTTTGGGTTAGGATTAGGTTTAGGGCTATTTTGGCACTTGCGGCAAAATAGCCGTTGGACTATTTTGCCTCCAAATGGCATAATAACAAGGGGTTATTTAACCACTAGAGGCGAAATAGCCACTGCCTAACTTTGTTTGAAAAGCGCCGTTATTGTCATTAACACTCTTGGTTAAACCAGCAAGTTATTTTTATTGCATTGAACACAATCACAAAACTTGCATGATTACCAGTACCCTACAACTACTATACGCTATGCATTTAACCACAATTTAAGGCTTTATAGGCCCGAAGCATTAATGCAATTTTACAAACCGGGAAATTAATTTCTTTTCATATGTTCTGCAAGCACATCATGCGCTTGTGTTTCCTTGCCATAGTCCCGAATGACAACGCAGCTGCATCCCACAACTTTTCTAGGCTTACCCTCTTGGTCGATTTTGCAAAGGCCAGACCATTCACCGAGCTTTTTACCATCATCTACTTTAAGAAGGGGTATTTGATGTTCATTGCACAAAGCTTCTATGAGTTTAACATAGCTTGGTTCATCGCAGTTATTCGCCAAAATGCACAAATGAGCCTGACGTTTATCCAACGCTCGAGCTGCTTCATTTAGACCACGGGCTAAACCATCACAAATAACAGCTGATTTTAAAACTTCTTGCAAAGCAGTATTTAAGTCCATTGGACCGCTTGTAATAACTTGGGTCGGAACATCATCTCCTTCGACGTCAGACATAGTTGAATGTTAAATGCCCGAAACGAAGTCCTCAATGCGTCCAACTTTTGTGTCAAAATAATACAAAAGAAAGGAAATTGCAATTTCACTGAAGTAGTACCAGCGAAATGTGGCATTCGGTAATTATTTATTTTAGTTTTTTTAAAGGATTTTTTTATTCGAAAAAAAAACAATTTGCAAAAAACAAGTACCGGTACAATATCTTCTTTCTTCTAATCTCTTTGGCCTCTCCGTTTTCTAGAAATTACCAGAGGTGAGCAGTTGAGCACGCCACGTGCTACTACAAACTTGAAATAAAAACCTGAACTTGAACCATTGTCTTTATATACTAGTCTGCTAGCGCACATGAAACAGAACTTGTCACTTACGCCCTCAAGAGACGGTGTGACGCATATCGACGGGTCATAGCCATAGGTGGGCAAGTTAATGCAAGACGTTAGCTTCGTTAACCACTAGTCCGTTAACAAACTTAACACCTCCGTTAACAATAATCCGTTATTTTCGGTTTTAATTAACGGAAGTTAATAAAGTCCGTTAATTCGTTAACATTTTGCGTGAAATTCACTTTTCTTTTTATTCACTCGCTTCTAGGACACGTATTGACGCTGTTGAGCTGATTGTAAGGAAATATTTATTGCTATGGTGGTCTTTTTGTTACAGTCTAATCTAATTTCAAGATAAAAATACGTTCAAATGCACTAAAAATACGTTCAAATGTCGGCAGTGTGGCCGAATGGGTAAAGGCGTCGTTTTTACGACGACTCTGATCGCAGCATCATGAGTTCAACCCGCACCCTGGTCACGTTGTTGCGTCCATGGATAAGACGCTTCACGATAATTATCTCTGCTTGGTGGCTTCGAACAAGCAGCAAATTTACGTGGGAAGAAGTCAAAACGTCAACAGGAAAGCTTGGAAAATGGTCAACTCCTAAACGGGTGCGGATTCGTCCAAAGCATAGCGCATCGTCGCTTTCTTGTGATAGGATAAAGATGCACCAATCGATCAAAAAAGCTGCAATCGGAAAGTCTTTGGAAATTGTGAACAGCAATAATTGATAGACCTATGAGGCTGCAGCTTATTATTTGATACAAAAAAAGACCTTCTTTTGAAAAACTTGTGCTATTATGCAACAAGTGTAATCAGTGCAAACTGGTCTGTACCGGTAGCATATTTCCAATTTGTTCCACATTTCAGTGCATAAGGCTATTTAACCCCAGGTCACTTCGACGTCACCATAGAAAAACCACTCAGGTATGACTGCGCAGCGTATATTCGAGGTCAACTTGGAACTCTTCGAGGTTACTAGCAAATGTTTAGGCTAAGGGAGGTGTGAGAGGGAAATAATGTTTTTGCAAGCGTAACTAAGAGGGGGCTATTCAAAGCAGAGTTTGTGAAAGCATTTTCCAAAGCTTGCCTTAAACAATCAATGACAACTTTTATTAGTCTAGGCTACTAATGTTAGTGAGAATGTATCATTGTATTACAAAGACAAAACATTAAACAAACAATAAGAGACGGAAGACAGTCAGACACTAGACAGTGGCAGCAGCTTGAATGCTAGAGTAGTCTACAGTAACTGTAGCTGAGTAGCCTAGTGTTACTGTAGTGTAACAGAGTAATTAGTCTAGCAGTTTTTTTATGGCTTTAGGAAAACCCATTGTGCCAATTCAATATGCAAGCTGGTTTTTATTGAATTAAGCTACAGCAAGAATTTACAATAAACTAAACAAGTCTCCTCCTCAAGTGACTAAATAGCCCATCGCTTTGACTCTGCAAGTTTGTGTGTTGGTTTTGAAGGAATTGCATGTTTCGATGCTTTGCTGATAGATCTAGAAGAAGTTGAAGTTTTTTTCGAAGTGTCTTGGCGCACGGAACGTGCGCGGTTAAATAAACAAAGATTTCGATGATGTCACTCGTTTTCGGAAATTTTTATTTTGATTATTATAGTTAATAATAATATTAATAATAATAATTGCAATTTATATCCCCCTTGAGCTAACACCAACAAGTGTCAATACAGAACAGTGGCGGCTCGTGCCTTAAAATTTACATGGTGCTGCACGAAGTAAACTGTTCAACAAACGCAAATCACTCGTAATCAAAATAAACGTCACTCTAACACGTCAATTTTCGTTTTGGTTCTGTTGCAAACTAAAAAGTTTGGTATTACTGTATTATCACCGCGAAATCGAACTCTCTAGCAAGCAACGCTACGGTGTGAATGCGGAAAAACGGTTACAGGATATATCTTATCCAGTGCTGGGCACTTCCGCAAACCGGTCCGCAAGTCCGCAAATCCGCAAATTGCGGACTCAAGGTTTTGGTTTGCGGATTTGCGGACCGATTTCTTACCGCAAACATTTGCGGATTTGCGGTAAAAAAATTGAAATCTACCGCAAATCCGCAAATCAACAACATCACTGAGATTGTTTCTGCAATTTCAAAAAAATACGTATTTACCAGAGGTGGAGTCGAGGACACAAGGCTCGAGGCCAAGGCCAAGGACACAAAAAAAATCCAAGGCCAAGAACAGCCCAACAAAGGACAGACACTCTTGAGGCCAAGGACAGGAATGCTTGAGGCCAAGGACGCAAGCGCAAGTGCTCTCAAAAAAAAAAAAAATAGAACTTCAGAAAAACTTTTCAGGCGATCTTCAGAAAAAACCGCTTTCCAAAAAATGTTTCAGGCGCTCCACAAACTTTTAACAACTAAAAAATAGTGCTGTCCTCGAGCCGAGGACAGGGCAATTTTTGCGGACTTGAGGCTTCGAGGCCAAGGACATCAAAATGTGTTCTCGAGGACTCCTCCTCTGGTATTTACGATTCAATGTATTGACAGTTTTGGGTGGATGTATTTCTAATGTACAACACCCTTTTACAAAGTTCCTCTGCTGTGGAATGATTATTTCCCAGAGGTGCTGCTATTCTTACAGCAAAATGAGTTGGCTTAAGGTCAAGAAACTTCTAGCAGCTTGTTTTTGTGAAGGAAAACTTGGACTTTTTGAAGTGGCAAAGGGTTGCACAAGACGACTTTGATGACATGCCCAGCACCTTTAGTAAAAAAAAAAGGATGCAGGTCTACCAACATTTTTAATCTTTGTTGTATCTTTTTAGTCTTTTTGTTTCGTTGATCGTCTGTTTGGAAGGCATGCTTTAGATTACAGCTGTATATGCGCTGCCACTCAAGAAATTTCCAAAGATTTTTGGAAATTAATATTATTGCTCTCTTTAGAATCCTGAAAAACATTTCTGTATCCTGAATAATTTTGTGACATTTGGTGATGTATACTTAATACAACACTTTGCTTTTTTTGTATTCCAAGGTATGTGTATTGTGTAAACGATGCGTCAAAAAGCTGAGCCTATTTTTTATTCAAGAAATGGCATAAATTTCTGAGCAGTTGGCGGCGTTACTCCAAAATTTTCCAAGATTCACGAGCAAAGTTAACCATATTGACAAACTTTTTGGCGGGTACATTACTACGGCACATTGATCTTAAAGATTTTTGGCACCACCAACAAACTGGCCACTGTCGAAACAAATTTCTAATTTAACAGTGACCACTAATTGAACCTACGTTACATACCGATAACCAAGACTTAAACCCCAAATTTTCTATTTCTGCAAATTACCTTAAGTGCTGAGTGCTGACTGCTCAGCGCTAAAGAGAAACATAAAATTTTAAATGAGAGCGAGTTTTCAAACAAAATTAATATCTGCACCCAGTGGCGTAAACAAAAAGTTTCCTTCGGGGGCCTAAAGTTTCGTCGCACTGTGACGCCACAAATCAATGTTATGGAAAGTGCCGAAGGCAAGACCATTGTAGGGTGGTCCGGGGACATGCTCCGGAAAAATTTTTCAAAATTACACTAAAAATACGCATTTTCGTGCATCCTGGAAGCAAGTTTTAGTAAAATGCTTTTACGAGACTTACTTGAAGAATGAAATCGTAAAATGAAAATGCTTCAAAAACAATACCGAATTAAAAAAAGGTAGATCATTAGTGAAGGAAGAAAACAAACCAAAATAAAGATCTGTTTATTTTTGCATCCTCTTAGAATTTTGCATCTTGAATTTATTTTGCATCCTCATCCTCTTAGAACTGCTTGGTTTTGCTTTATCTGTTTCATTTTTAGGGTCTGAGGGGAAGACCACGGCACAGTGGCCTTCTTCTTAGATACGCTAACGTCTGCGTATAAAACTTGAAAGCTTTTAAAAGACTGCTCTTATCCAAAATTCGACTAGAAGTTCAAGCGTAGGAATTTCATGTAACCATTGATCAGGACTGTATTGCAACTGAAATAAAATAAACAAGGAGCAGAACTTTTGGCTTGTTCTTCTTAGACCTAGCACCTTTCATCTTTGCAAAAGTTTGCCTTTGTATGAATACTTTTCAAAACAATTTAAAAAGTTTTTGCACCAGTACAGGAGCAAAAAAAACAACGCTAACTGCAATTATCACGTTTGAAACTAAGTCTGCAAATTGCCATGCGTGATTAAGAAAGGAGAAACTGACATCGACAATCCCCCCCCTCCATTCTGTCACTCAAGCAGTAAATACTAGCCTGTATGCCTGTAAAGTATCATTTTCAAGAACGCAAAAACGCAAGTTCGTGAGTCTCGAGTTTTTACTTTTCCGCGACCCAATAAGGATTTGTGCATCTCTGTTTCTCCAATATGACAAGTACATGTACTGTAAAAGTATGTAAATCAAATAAGGATATTCAACTCAACGAACATAGTGTAGTCAGAAGTTAGAACGAGCGATGAAAGTGACTGGCAGGTAAAGTTACTTTCTTCCAAGTGTCTACTACAGCCACCAGAGTCGCAGCCGCTATCCAACTCCGGTCGCAATTTTGTTTAAACAAACCTGCGTACATTTCCACTCGGCCCTGCTACTGACATGTATATTATAATTTACAAAAGCAGAATATTAAAGAAACCGAAGAAAACTTACTGATGTTTATTACAGGTCTGCACCGATATGGAAAATATCAAGCATTGTTATATTGCCAAAGGTCTCCTCTATTTATCAAACCAGGGAAAAAAAAGCAAAGTTTGCGGTTCAAGTTTGCGGAAGTGAAAAGTCATTTGCGGTTGCGGAAGTGCAAAAAATTACCGCAAACTTGCGGATTTGCGGTTGCGGACCACCCATTGCTATTTTGCGGAATTTGCGGTTGCGGACTAAAGTTTAAATTTGCGGTGCCCAGCACTGATCTTATCGCTAGGGAAAGTTTTTGTTGCACTAAAATTCCCAGAAAGTGGCATTTATTTTTAACAAAAGTTGCACTAAAACGTTGCATTTATTTTTTACGAAAGTTGCAGTAAAAAGTTGGATTTAGGCCTATGCACAACGAGTTTAAACAACACTGATTTTGTAGATACTCACTAGTTATCACACAGTCATACTTTTCAAATAACATTGGTTTGGTCAAATTAAGGAACAAAACACAAACCGCTTTTCTACCATCAAATCCTACCGAAAAGAAAAACATGCATACAAGTGTTGCCATCAAACGAAATGAAAAACCATTAAACTGGAAAAGGGGCAATCGCTATAGTTTAATTATCAAGAGATTTGTTAACATGTAATGCTAAATACTTCCAAACATTGTCTGAAGAGAAATGGCGATCGTTTGACAACAGTTTGCGCCGCATGCTGAAACTTCGTTCCACAGAGCTTGAAGATGCTTGGCAATTTACTAATTTTGCACGAAGTTTGGGGCTAATGTTTGGCCGAGTCATTTCTGCAATTGCTCCACAGCCCTGGTTCTGACACTATGGTACTAGTACTTCTATGGTTGTAGCTGAACCTCTTTGTGCAAACCAACGGTTGCATCATAGATAACATTGAGACGAAGCCAATACGTCACAAAGCTCATTGTTACACATTTCAAACACAATACCACAATTAAACAGAAATACTGCAGTTTCAAAGCATATTTTTCAAAGCACACTTTTTACATGTAGCGCAAAAATCGATAAAAGTTGCAAGTAAAATCGAAAAAAGTTGCAAAATAAAATTTATGCTAACAGCTTAAAACATTGTACTGTCTAAAGTCTGAATGTTTTGGAAGCTGTCGGATGCTGTAAAAAGAAGTTGCAAAAACTTGCCCTACTTATTACATTTAAGCCTATGGTTCAATATCGCTGTCCCGTTTTGTCAATTTCACTTCATTCGCTTGAACATAAGTCATGGTACAGATCGTACGGATTTTCGACGCCATGAGTTGGTTTTAACTTGGAGGTTCAATATCCAATTAATACAATGTTGCATAGAGATGGGTTCGCAAGATATCATCAGGAAAACGTCATAACAACGTATAATCTACGAGACAGAAAATATGTTAAAAAAGCAAGCATGTAACTAAATAATTACTCTGCTGCTGCTGTACTGAAGCCATAGGGTATCGCATGACGTTGCTACAGAGCTCATAATCTGTTTACATAATTTTCGAGAAAATCAAACAAGATAAAACTTGCTGTAGAATTGAACAATGATTACGAATGATAAAAGTACCTATGCCTTATTATTGTAAATTAATGCGGATTAATGACGTTACTTAAAATTTCGACAAATGAAGATTTAACACATTTAAATAATTTTGCATCTGTCATTTCAAGAAGTTTTACGTGCTGACTTTCAGCAACCCTAAACTGTTCAACTCAGCTACCCCACAGAGTAGTGGACTATTCTAAGTATTAAATGTCTTTTCCAAGGTCGAAATAATATCTAGTTAGAACTCCAATCCACAGCCAGCATACCTCGCGAGACTCTTTAAGCTACTAGACAGTAACTCTTGAAGTACAACGCTATTATTACAATTTCATACCTATAAAAGCGCACAGAGGCTCTTTGTAAAGAATGCAGTTCGCCGCTTGGCAGTCACTTGCATGTATTCTTTATGCAAACTTTCATAAAACACTTTTTAACAGCAATATTATTAATCACAAAAATATCTGCAAAACATAAAAGAAATTTTTAATAATTGATTATAGTGCTGCCAATATCACAAGAATGAACCACAAGTACCATAGAGTTGTGGTACTGAAATAAACTGATACAGCAATTTATTTAGCCCAGAGATTTTCTTCAATCTACGCAAATGAAAAGTTCCGGCTTCTGCTCAATAATCAATACTCAGTTTTAAAAAATTAACGTCGAAGTTGCAACTCCATGATATTGACCAATTGTAGTTGGACATAGGAATGCTTGTGAGCCTAAAAAGGGCCAGTATCGCTATCACAATTTCAGGCTAATCAAAGCAACTCGATGGATGTTATTAACTAGATGCTATATGTAGTTATGTACGGTATACTTAATTTACTGGCTGCAACTCTAAAAACTGCCAACTAAATTTCAGTATGGCCAACGGTAAGCAGTATAAATAGCAAGCTGAAAATACCTTCGTTTGCTCAAATGCTCACACAGTTAACTATTAAGGGTACAGTTCATATTTGTAACTTCGTTATTATAAGCTAACATTTACTGGCTGCAATAGTACCAAGAATTACCAACAAGATTTAAATCACTAATATCGATCATGTTTTTTAGTTTTTACAAAACAGACCTCAAATTGAGTAACTGTTTTAAACTGACAGCCAGAACAAGCAGCAGAGCAGTTATCTGTGCAGACCTGCAAGCTTTTGACGCTAACGGCATGCATACAAAACTCAACTATTAGCAGTACATGCTACTTCTATTAAAAAAAAACTACTTGAAAATTAACTCCATTCTTCTGTTCTTTGAAATGGCAAACAAATCAATTACTCTTTTGTTGAAATCTTTCATTTCAGTAACCATTCGCTTTTCAATTGAAAGCATTGCTAATGCATGGAGTCGCTCGTTCAGCATTGTATTGCGTAAAAAAGTTTTGATTCTGTTCAACGTCGAAAAGCTCCTCTCGCTCTCAGCAGTAGTCATTGGTGTTGTGATTAAAATTTTTAACAATTTTGTGAGCTCACAGAACGTTGCAGTCAAATTTAGTGTTTCAAATGACTGCAATAACCCAGTGAGACCTTTGAATGATCCTAAATCTTGGCGAATGTACAAAACTTCCAATTCACTTTTCAACTTGAGTTTGTCAAGACAAGGATATAAAGAAGTTATGCTGTCTAAAATCGAAACAAGAAATTGCTTAGCAAACAAATTAAAACTACTTCTATCAAGCATATTACTAGCTTCCAAATGTCCTGTGAATTTGAATCGTTCTTGGCATTGCAAAAGTATGGAATCACAAACTTCTTGTGCTTTTCTTCTACATTCAACAAAAGTTTCAGGCCTACGAGTATTAACATCACAATAACTCATGTCCATGGTATCACATACATTTCTGACTTTCTGAATGTTGGCTTTTAAAGTGGTCACAAACCCAGACACTTGAAGAGCATCAATGTTCCTAGCTTGAACTTGATTATAAAAAACATCAATGAGGGGCATTATTTTTGAAAAGAACTTTAGCCAAAACAAAAACTCTGGATCATTCATCATTCTTTTTAATCCAATTGCAGCAGAAACGGTTTCAGTGGAGTTACTGGTAGCTAGTGTGCTGAAGTATTCCTCCAACTCTTCCCGTAGCTCATAGACCATACACTTTTGAAGTTCCACTTCGTTCCCGAAAGGCGTGGTATGCGTCTATTATTTGTGATGCGTTCCAAAGCTGACATTCTTAAGGGAGACCTTGAAAAAAAGTTGGAATTTCAGAAAGACTGGCAAAAAACACTCTGACTCTCTGATTTTGTGATGCAGCTTTTTGTACAATAAGATTAAGTTGGTGAGCATAACAATGCACAAAATATGCATTATTGTAGATTTCTTTCAATCTAGCTTGAACTCCTCTATTAACTCCACTTAGTACTGCTGCCCCATCATAGGTTTGTGCAACCAGTTTCTCGGGTTTCTGTCCAATTAAAGGTGTTAGCTCAGCTTCCACCAAACTAGCCAAGGTTTCTGCTGTCATATCAACAGGGTTGAAAAAACCCCAAAACCTTTCTACTGGCTTGCCTTTTTTTACATATCGAAATGTAATAACCACCTGAGATTTTTCAGAAATATCACTGGTTTCATCGGTCATC
Organism: Trididemnum nubilum; assembly: GCA_963965965.1. NCBI lineage: Eukaryota > Metazoa > Chordata > Ascidiacea > Aplousobranchia > Didemnidae > Trididemnum > Trididemnum nubilum. Next base: position 32,409,153 of record OZ014470.1, read on the forward strand.
ACAGCTAGAAATTCAGAAGACTTGATTTCATTTTGTATTTCTTCTCTGCACACTTCAAACATTGAATTCAAAATTTCATTTTGGACTGTTTTAGATATTCCGTTGAAAAGACTGTTTGACTCAAGGTGAGATTTCAAAGCAGAATCAAATTGAGACACTAGATCAACCAAACCACGAAAGACGCCAGGGTTTGTAGAGGAAACAGACACATCATGCCCTCTTAAAAGCAGCTTAAACACTCCACAGAATTTTATGATATCAATTAATTTTGACAAAGTGTTTCAATTTTTTATAACTCTTTCATTATGTCGAGCAATAGCAATTTCTTGACCAGTATTCAACTGAGTAAGAATATTGGCAGTTCCCAAGTAAGACAAATCTACAACATTGTTGGTATTGATATGTTTAGCTGAACTTTCATGCATTTTGATATTTCGTTGCAAATGATTTAAATCTTTAAATCCAACATTGGTCCAAACTGATTCACCACCATACAGCAAAAAGGAAAACAATATAAAGCATTAGTATCAGAGCAGCCAGTTAACCAATTATGCTTTTCATAAAGATCACGATTAAATTTTCTACTATACCTCTTTCCTTTACTTGAAGCAGATGATTTTATTACCACATCAGGAAAATGCCTTCCTTTTTCTTTTATTGTCAGTTTTTCAGCTAATGTCAACTGAAGGAATCTTATGCCTTTTAAATAGGCAACAGTATTATTTAGCGCCATCCTAAAAACTCATATCTAAGCGAGTAGACCTAATGACAAATATCCTGCAGCGTAAAATAATATGATAATGAACTACTACTATTGAATGCAAAGGATAAGAGGCTATTCTTACAGTACTCTGGGCTTGCCAAAAGTTAAGTCACATGGATATTTTGTCACAAAGGCTTTAGGTACTGGAACCCTGAAACATCAACCTAAACCTGAGTGTTTGAATGTTATACCAAACAGCCCAAAGGTGCACCAAACAACCCCAGGTATCCCAAAGAGCCTGAAGGAATACTGAACAGTGCGAGGTATGCCGAACAGCCTCTGTGTGACGTGATCTCCATGTGACATAACCTTTGGCAACCTACTCTGGTACTCATGAATAGCCCCCAAATAAGAACAAATGACGGTGGCTATTCTTACACTACTATAAGAAGTATCGGTACATTATTATTAGTAGTAGGCTTTATAGAAGGAAAACCGATTATCGACATCTGTTGTCGGTAGCCCACTACCAGTAGGAGCACAGTGTATCGGCTACTGGTATACTGGTACAATTCCAGAACTGAAACATGGCAGTTTGGGCAAATGAAAGCATTAGTGTTGATTCTGATTATGCAAGGCTACTGTAACACCTGCTTAGTTAATTTACCAGCAGTAGCCCATTTTATTTGCAACTACTACACTAAATAGTGCAGTATATTTTACTGTTAATACTCTTGTTGAAAAAATTTTGATGTTGAATTTTCTCTCAATGCAATACTGAACTTTCATTTCTGGATTATTATGGTTTGCACACTAAATTCTGTGTTATGATGCCTGAACTTGTTCTTGGTGTACTGAATTGACTTTTGTTGTCGTTGCTGTTATTGTTACAGATTCATACCCTCCCCACCCTCCCTTCCAGCATTGATGGCCTACCAAACCACTCAGTTTGTTACGGGTATTGCATATCTGCATGTTAGCGGTAGCGCGAATGAACGCAAAACATCTGACATGATTAGCAGTAAATTACCATAACGCAATCACGACTCATAATACACTACCAGAACTCCTCAGCCAGTCAGCACACTAGCACAGGGCATGCTGGTGCCATACCAGAGCCACATAAATAACGGAATAAATAACTGTAACTGCCAACTACGCCTACATGTTTTTTATGCAGTACAGAGTACGGTAGCCTAACATGTAAAAGTATACCGGTACTTCTGCTTGCAATACTACACGAATTGCCTAAGCTGCCCGATTCACTCATCCAGTGCCTTTAAACCAGTAGGTCTGATCTGAGTATGCTCCTTCAGTCAAATTAGCCAGTGTCAAATATCACTGTCACCTAGATTTGGTAGACCCATGGTCTAACACTGACAGTATGGTGCCAGTACTGAACCGGTATATACCATTAACTTGACTTATCAGCTTATATAACCCTTTGGTCTTTCTTGTTTTGAACTCTGCTTTTGTTTTAATGAAATTTTATGTTAATGCTTACAACTAAAATAAACAACTAACAGGCCTACAAGCCAGTACCAGTACCTTCGCTAAATTAGCATACAACCTCTTCTCTTCCTAGCTCTGTTATTTGCCAACAGTATGTTTTGTTACATTTATTGGCTAAGCTGCTATTGCCAGTTGCACCTGTCCAAGTTCTCAAGGGCTGCTTCGGTGCTGCTTCGAAGCAGCACCAAGGCCCATCTAACTTTGCCATCTAGTCTTGTTGTTTCTTTCCAACGGTAAATCCCCACTTGAATGACGTTTTATTTCTTGTCTATTCTTTTTCTCAAGACACAACTTCTGGTGGTAGAGTCTAGAACACTAAAAAAAAAGCAGTCAGAATCAACACGCTTGAGTGATTTTCCGATTTTAAGTTTGTGTGTGCTGTTCGAAAGCTTTCGGAAAACGTAACAACACGCTTGAGTGATTTTCCGATTTCAATTTTGTGCTGTGTTCGAAAGTTTGCGGAAAACGTAACAAAGGTATTTTTGAGTGAACAATATGCAACAATTACGGAGTTTAGTGAATGGTGAAAAAGCTGAAACTAGATATTAATGTTAACGCAATTTCTGCTTAAATGCGCTTGATTGCTGGCTTGGGGTAGCGCAATAATGAAATGCGTTCTAACGAAGGCAAACTACGGCTATTCATAGGTGCGTCGATGATTTCATGGGCTGCTAAAATATGAACGTAAATTTAACCAGGAACTACGGTATCGATGTCTGTTGTTTGCAATTTTTGATAAAGAATGATGATTCGTTATCGAGCGGAATCTTAGAAAAACATCTAGACTAGAAGCTATTGGTCAGTGTACTACTGTACACTGTAAAGAATCTTATGGACATTATGGTGCTCTTCCACTGACGGTAATTTGTTCGCGACTAGGTTCAACCCATTACTTAATCTGCAATTCTCTTTTGTTTGCAGATAATTGAAACATTGATCGATAATTGTTACTTACCTTAGCCGAGGTTGTCAAGTATATTGTCATGGAGTGCCTTTTCCTTAAAAATATTTTTGAAAAGTTTGAAACCTACCAAATAATAGCACATACTCTCAATCTTGTTTCTAAACAAAAAAAGTTTTGTTCATATGATTATGAAAACTTGCATCCCCCTTCACACCTCTCCCTTTCCTCAATCGCTATTCTACAATTGACACCATGGTAAAAGTTGGTGATATTTAGTAGCACTATTTGTAACAAAAGTACACTAACTTAGATGAGCAAAATTTGCTCGAGATTTGTATGTACCTCTCGCATTTTATTTTGTACCGGTATCCCCCACCATATTTCTTGGCTCCGGCGATGGCAGTTTCATGCGCAATCTTCGCATATGTACCGGTACAGAATTTTTGTTCTCTCAATCAAATGGTTTAAATAGGCTTTTCGATAGAGCCTATATAACCGTTGAGAATATCTTGTTCGGTGTCCCTTGCCATTAATTTGGCTTGGGTTCAACCATGGAAATCCACGGTAAAATTAAGCTATGTTATTGTTTAAATCTTTGGTTTAAATTTATTAACATCCATGGTTACTCGTAAACAGGGCTGCCGAAACCCGGGGGGATATATCTCCCCCAATAATTTGACTGCAACCCCCCCAATAATTTGACTATGGTCTACATCTGAGCGCTGGATAATGTTTGGCCTTCACAAGATTCCGGAAAAAAACTTTAATTTTCGATGAATACCTTTTTTTTTCGGTCTTCACTTAATTTGCTTACCTGAAAAAAGTCGTGGTCGAGGTTCATCCCCCCAATGTTGAAAATAGGGCAAAACTGGGGGAATATTACGAATTATCCCCCCCCCAACGCTCAACAAAGATCGGCACCCCTGCTGGTAAAGCTTTGGTTGAAATTTATTGCGATGCGGTGAAAATTTCTCAAATCTTGTTGTAAACCGTACGATTGGTGCGGAAGTTGTTGAACTCGATACCTCACGTACTTCAATCAGACATGTTGGAAACAGGAAAAGTTGCAAATGCTAATTTATTATGAAAAAAGCACCGAATTACAAGGTTTTACAGCTGCAAGAAATCAAACATAAATAGTATAACCGACGTTTAAATGACTTGATTACAATACGTGATTGCATTCACGAATACAAGTGAAAACTGTGACAGATTACAAGTACACAACTAAATAACACGTGGTCCAAACAATCAACGGGCTAAACATTTTAAGGACCCCGTGCAAGCCATTAGATGGGGCCACTACCTTGTACATGTTGTTTATAACTGATAGCACACGGTATCAACTTTAATTTCTACTGCAAACTAATCAGTCAGAGCTAGTGCACAGGGCATTGAAGCAGCTGTGTACAGCAGCGCTGGAGTCGAAAGGACGTGCATCTGAAACAAAAACCAAAGCACAAGAATGATCGATTCATTTACCTATTTCCTTGAATAGAAGCTGCACGAATTCGATAAAAAACAATACAGTAGAAGTTGCAATGGACAATGATAAAACCGCTTTTTTATTGAAAACTTTGTTTATGAGTGTTTCAAGAGACAATAAAATCGCAGCTGACTTACAGTTCCCGTTTTCTTGTCACTTATGGTAGGTAAACTTAAATTTCAAGTTTACCCACAGGGCATCAATTTGAAGACGAAAACGTTCATGTAAAAAAAAAACACAGAAGCCGCACAAAACGTTCAAAGAAAAAAAAAAAAAAAAAGTAACAGCGGCTTCCATTCAAGGAAATACGGTACGCATCTTTCATTTATCTTCTTGACACGAGAAAGCGACGATGGCGCTATCCTTTGGACAAATCCGCACCCGCTTAGGAGTTGACTAGTTTCCAACTTTTGATATAAAAACGCAACAACGTGACCATGGTTTGGACTGTGGATTGAACCAAAATCATGCGATTAAGATCATCGTGAAAACGACCATCACGTGACCACGCTGCTGACAAATTGACACAAAATACAGTAGACACAGTAGACACAACAGAGCAAAGGTAACAAGCTATGCGATCGCACTTTAAAAAATTCCAAAGTCAAGGCTAATTTATCGTCACCTTGCCAACGTAGGCTGCAATTAACCAAATTTAGAATATACATAGCAACATTAAGCTTTGCAAGGTTGGTTTTTCTAGCGTAAATTGGTCCCCCTACACCCCTTACAGCCAACCCATCCGCATCATGCAATCACTGCATTAAAATCGTAAACAAAAAGTCGTCAACAAAAATTTACGAATATTAGTTTAAAAAATTTGCTAAAGAAGAAAAGCAAGACGCCAAATTTTTTTAAAAACAACGCACTGAGACAAATGGGCAAATAAAGCATTAAAATTGCAACACCTAATTCCCGTATTTCTAAAAAACACAAATACTTCAAACAGCAAAGCAGCATTGTAAAAAGAAAGTACGTAGAACGCTTCTCATATTATTGGTCAAAACTGTTGAAGATGCACATGATCAACCTCGTCGCATTGAGTCATGAACTGATTTAGAAGTAAACCGATTAAGTGAAAAATACGCTATTGCATAAAACATAACAAGCAAAACACCTCAAACACCTATCAGTAAAATGCCATGTATGGTTACGGTCTGGATGCTATGATATGCTCACATACTGTAATCGCAATAAATATAAGTGACAGTAACAAAAGTTCATGAAAAAATCAACGAAGAAAGAAACGTTTTGAAGTGCAATTTGTTGCATTGAGTCTTCTTGGTTTTGTGCCCAGCAAAGTTTTAAGTTATTTTATTAGCTATGAGAAATTACAATGACACACGTCAAACTATGGTAAGATCTTTGATGCTTAAAAACTTTTTCGTTGTACGAAGCTGTCGACGTTGTGATTGACCACAAGCTGAAGCAATAAACAAAGAAAAAAGTGCAAAGCGTAGAACAAGAAACCAAAATCGGGAAGCTGTTTGTTTGTTTGAGGAGAAAAAGAAAAATTATCACGCTTATGTCAGTACTGAAACACTTATTACTGAACTGTCAAATACAAAACGCAATCTGCTAGCATCAGCTATCTCCAAAGCAGATTGTTATTCGACGAAAGGATGTGGAATAGCGCTCTGAAAGCCGACAGTTTTATCCAAATATATATATATTCCCAATCACAATACGGCCAGCCGTTTCGGGGTTTGTCCCTTCATCAGCAGCGAACAGAGAATACTGGTTGGCTGAAAGACAGAGTCTTGAAGCATGCAGGAAAATTGTCACTTGTGGTAAGTTTCGTACCCAGCTAGAGTGCTCGACCTGACTAAATCGCAGATCTGATCAAGGAGCTATATATTCTCAATCGCTGTACGGCCTGCCGTTTCAGGGTTTGTCCCTTCATCAGCAGCGAACACAGAGTATACTGGTTGGCTCAAAGACAGAGTCTTAAAGCCATTATCACATGCAGTATGTTGTTCATTTCAGAATCAGAATATTTTGTAGGTTCCAATTCACAGCTAAGAACGTTAAGTCGTGTTGGTTTTTTGGCGATGACAAATGTTGGTAGCATGGACAACCGACAATACGAGAGTCTTTATCGTACACGTTCGGCCACAGAATAACCGTTTGAAACCTGAAAGAATCAACAGCAGATCACCGAGTATTAGGCAATATATTTCTGCATGAAATAGTAACTACTAACTACGGTAGTAAGCCTGCCACATTTCTACAACAAAACAAAAAGGTAAAGGAAACATTTATAAACCAAAGAAAGTTCAACATCGTTAGTATGGGTTCAAGATACAGCATCGTTTTAGCCAGCATTTTAACATTTTTTCAATCAATCCAAGGATTATCATTAAAAAAGCTAAGCACATTTACAATGATTTGGGTTAATACCGATCCCTTCGTGGTGTCATCAGATAGACAGTCAAGCCTATGGAAGGAATTTTGCGGAAAAATAATATTTGAAATAATTAATCAGTTTAGTAATTTGATGCAATACGAAATCGTCTGTATTCCTAATTATGAGAATAAAGTGACGCAATTACGAGCATATACATTATACAATGCATTATACATATTCAAGTAGCAAGTTAAGTACCCGCCATTGATGTCAAGATGAAAATTCCACGTTCTCGAACATTCATCTACTGCTACACAGTGTCAAATGAATTGTTTAAGCAATAGAATTGGATAGGATAACACTATACAGTATGTATTAATTCGGAAATCAAGGAAGATAAAAATACTTACTTGCTTAAAACAAGAGCCACTTCAAATTGTCAGCCAAACTCTACCAACACGTAGCAACATAACATCCCGAATCTCCAGCTCTTAAGATTAGCAACTTGAACATCTTAAACAAAAAGATCATAAAACAACCTAAAAAACAATAGCAGCAGTCCATTACTGTATGCTAAACATGCATACCAAGGTGTCTATGCTCAGTAATGCAAAAACTTTTTTTCTGCAATTTTTGACTACGCTTGGTACAGGGTTGCCACAGAAACTGCAAAATCAAATTCCAGGACTTTCCAGGAGTTTTTTAGATCATTTTCCAGGACTGTGCAGGATTTTTTTACAGGGCTTAAAATCTAATTTTCACTATTACTCTTTTATGCACCCACTTTTTGTACTGTTATTGAAGAAAACTTTAATGCCACGCATTTGGATTTCTAGCACTAACTACTAGCCAGGTTTATAGCCAGAAATCTGCAATGGAAGGGCTTGGCTTGGGGTATGGGGACGGAGTTGCCAGCTGCCGGAGGCCATTGGAAGTCTGAGCCCCGGGGGCAAAGCTCCCAGCATAAAGGCTTCATAATTTTTTGCAATAATAACTAAATTTTAGGCCCAGTTTGGTAAAAATTAATGCATTTTAAATGAAGCGCAGAAATTAGCACTGCGAAAACATGATTGAACTGGTTTCATAAATGGGCTAGAGTATGTGAGTAATGGTAATGCTAAAACTTTTGTCCTAGCTTTACTTCAAGCAAGTAAACCATAAAATCCCTTCATTTGAAAAAGGCTGAGCTTATATGCACCAGCGCGCAAATATAAAATCGCTATCCTAGCCCTAACCCCAACCGTAATCATAACATAATACCTAACTGTAACCCTAGCTATAACCTCAATGTTAATTCTAACCCAAACTCAAAATCTAAACCGTAACCATAATAATTTTTTAAAATAGCGTAAATGGACACCCACCCTAACGGCTAACAATAACAATTTTTTAAAAAGCGTAAATGACCACCACTCTTGCTCTCTTTTTCTCTATAAGCAAAGCACCCTAAAGTGCAAATGGGCACTTACTTTGAAAAAACGTATTAATTCAAATCGTCTGCATTTTATAACGCTAGATAATTAAGGAGAAGGGGCTAATGAAACAAGATTTGAACAACATGATCGATAATTAACTGAATGAAATACTGAATAGACACTTTGCAATTTTTTTTGAAAGCATACTTTAAGTATTTTGCTTTATGCGATCAAATTGATTATTTTTAGCCATTTTAGTCAGTTGTTGCTGATTTTATTTTTGACCAACACTAGCCCCCACCCCCTAAAAGCTGTTTCAGAAGTGCCTTTGAATTACTTTGGAGTCCATATTACTGCAAAAAACTGCCTCATAAGTATACTCCCACTGTAAAAAATGTCATATTTTTTAGCGTGTTTACCCAACAGGCCAATGGAGGGCCTATACCCCACTACACTTCTGCTGCTAGCAGTAATACTGCTACTAGAGTATCGCATTGCAATAAATTACTGTTCATAAATTCACTCTTCCTAATAATATTCAATAAATTATACATACTGCACTGTAAAGTGCAAATTTTGGCATTTCAACAAGAAAGTGCTTATTTATATGCTGGCGAATAAGCAAGAACTGCTTAAAGAGAACAAGAGAGCAGAGCAGAAGAACAGGCACTCATTTACTCTCTTCTATTTTTTTAAATTCTCGTTTGGGTAGGGGCGCCATATTTTCATAGACCAAAAAGAGGACAGTTTCGAAAAACGAAGCCCTAACGACCAAACACGCTGAAGGTATATACCGTGAACCGGACGCGAAATTTTTTTTTCTACCATGGTGTTAAATCTCAATTGCGGCAAGCTCAGTCTTCGAGACTAACATAAGAAACTCGGCACTCTTTAAATGTACTCATATAAATTTTCAAATGTATTAAGCAGTCTGAACCAAACAAACAGTTTACACCGGTTTCGAAAAATCGTTTTCCTTTGACTGAGTTTTTAGTCGCGCCTTTCACAGCTGTAATCACTAGACTGAGAAAAGGTTTGTGAATAAACTGAAGAAGCGGCGCGTTGATTTAAACGCAAATTCAATCACAAAAAATCACTAATTAGTGCGTCGAACAGAATCATGAGGCAATTTAAATCACGAAATCACAATGACGCAAACTAAACCGTTTTTGACAACGTAACACATGGTTTTGCAGATTTATTACGTCACATCCTGTGTCCCAACCTTGAGTTTCATACTCCGCTCTCAATTTTGACTTGATCCGCTCTATTTGCAGGCAACTTGGTACGGGGGTACTGGGCAAAGTTAGCCTAGACTTGAGTTTGTGGTAAAGTAGCCTACCGTTGGCAGTGGTAGAACAGGCTTGGAAGAATATCACAAAGCGATAGCAGTTAGTCAATAAGCCTAGGCTTACATTTTATGATCAAGTGAAAATATTGAGACAAAATTTTTCATTCAAACAAGTCAAAAAAGCCTAGTCTACTGTAATAATCTTTTTTTAATTTTAGGGTTGAGCTGCTGAGGTGTTTGGAATTATTGCATTATAGATAGAATAGCAGAGGGAAGCCTAAGGTGCCATGTTTTATTAATTAATGCAGTTTCATTCAAGTTAGTATTGGCTACCGGTATGTATATTGCAAAAGCACCATGGTAGGCCTACTACTAGTGCGTAGTAGCAGATCTGAGCTAGAGCAATTGGCTATAGGTACTGGTAAATGACTAAAATCTAAAATGTAAACTGGTAAATTTGGAAAATAAAAGATCAAATCAGAAAAGCTGAAATATCAAAGTCATGAAAATGAAATGTTAAAGTCATTTCATTAATCTTAACCAACTTTGTGATTGGTTTTAATTTTATGCTCAGAATGAACGAGACAGATTCCATTCAGCATTAGACATTTACTGCCTTCATCACTCATCTGCTCATACATACTGGTATTCATAGGTGGGCAAGTTAACGCAAAACATTAGCTTTGTTAACCACTAGTTCGTTAACAAACTTCACACCTCCGTTAACGTTAATCCGTTATTTTTAGCTTTAATTAATGGAAGTTAATAAAGTCTGTTAATCCGTTAACATTTTGCATGCAACTTACATTTTGTTTTATTCACTTGCTTCTAGAACACGTATTGATGCTGTTAAGCTGATTGTAAGGAAATATTTATTGCTATGGTGGTCTTTTTGTGTTTTGAAAGTTACATTTTACAGTCTAATCTAATTTCAAGATAAAAACAAGTTCAAATGCACAACAAAGCTGCATGATATTAACGATAAAAACCTTAACGGAAGTTAACAGAAGTTATTTTAGTCCGTTAACAGCACTTAACGGAAGTTAATTTAGTCCGCTAACATCAAAAAAACTTTTTAACGAATGAACGAGTTAATGAAAAAGTTAGCTTCGTTATTAACGATTAACGGACTTGTGCCCACCTATGCTGGTATTCATAGTGAATGAAATTGAAACAAACAAAGTTTACTTCATAATTGATAGCCTATTAAACTAATAGATTGTTAAAGCAGTTTGAATGAAAACTTGTGAAAACGTTTACGTTGGCTGCTAACAACCTTAGCGCTTAGCAGCTTTGCATCGTAGTACTGTACAGCACCAGATATCATACAAGGTTTAAAGATCTGACACTGACAGATAAAAGTTAGCGACATAATGCAAGTTTTTTATGATTGTTTAAGTGTTACATTGTACTCTGTACTGGTGGAGTGTTTGTATATGCTTAACTGGTGTTTGCAAATTATTGATACATATTTTATAATTGCTTAAAATACAAAATTGCATTTTAGGCATAAAAGAAAGCCTACTAAGTACTAAAGCTAGCTTGAAATCTAGTTGTTTGATGTGGTTGCTTAAACAAACAGTTTCTGCTGTAGTGAATAATTGTCCAAACAACCGGTATACGGCATTGATTGGTTGATACCAACTTTTAAGCCATTGTGTTACCCAGGAAGACTGATTTAATGAATGAGGAATTGCATTTTCAATGCATAATTCATGCAAGGCAATCTACAATTTTCTGGCAATATTACAAGAAGTTTTTTAAAAGATCTTTTGAATGAAAAAATGTGACAAGAATTACCAAGTGTCTGGGTAAGTTCTTCAAATAATTATTTGTAGCTCAGTTTTGTTTGCAATGTTATGGTATATGCATGAGTAGAGCTCGACCGATATGACTTTTTCAGATCTATACCGATATTTCGAAAATTGTTAGGCCGATACTGATATCGATAACCAATATATTAACTTCTTAGCTATAAAACTTTGTCACTATATGTTTTTCAACTAACTTGACAGTAAAAGTTTCAATAATTCCCATCTAAAGAAAGACTTGCAAACACAAGTCACACTCCAGTATTATTCATCAAAAAAACAAACAAAAAATATGACTTGGCAATCAATAGTCAAGAGCGGTTGTGCTTGCTCTCAAAAATAAACAGTTTGAGGTAATTGCTCTAAGCCGATATTTTATCGGTGGTAAACACCGATACAATATATCGGCTTAACCCTGATAAATATCGACCGACCGATATATCAGTCAAGCTCTATACATCTGACATGAGATAAATTTTTGGTGCTGACTGCGGCCTCATTTGCTGTGAGATTTAACCAAATTAACACTGGTTAGTTGGTCGAGCACTAACGTGTTTGTCCTGAAATAGGAGGTCTGAGGTTCAAATTTTGGACCTGTTAAATTGAACACATTGCTGCCAACAACTTAACACTGCTGCAGCATTTTCTCACTAGGTATTGTATTGCCTTGCTTTTCGCAATTGCAAGATTGCTTTGATGCTACATGTTTCAGATTAATATGTCGAATATAATGAAAAATTTGATTTGATGTACCGGTAGTCAAAAATTCACTAATGGGATATAAATTGGCAAAAGAATTTCTTTGTGTCACTGATTATATTTTGCATTCTGCAAAACTTCTAATGTTGTTCAGCCATGTTGTGAGTCTCATTATTGCATGTTGGTCATTTCTACTTACCGTGTTTCCGCGATAATAAGACCTACCTGCAAAATAAGACCTAGCATGATTTTTGAGGATGATTTTAATGTAAGCCCTACCCTTAAAATAAGCCCTAGTTGAGAGCGGCAGAAAGACGAAAGAGTCAAACATTCTTTTTTTACATTTATTCATTGAATAAATTGTTGTTAATGAGTTCCTGAATAAAAAACATGTTAATGGCAAGTAAATGTAGATCTTTTTTCGTAATATCTGTTTATTTAAAATCTCGTAATTTTTACTTTGTAACTTCATTTTTTGATATATCAGAATAATGCATCCCTCGAAAATAAGCCCTAGTGCCATATTTTGGAGTAAAAATTAATATAAGCCCTGTCTTATTTTCGGGGAAACACGGTAGTTGCTTTAGCAAGAAAATAATCTACATTAGGTATGTCTTTTTTATTTTATTTTAGTGTTTGCTGCTTTTATTTTTTGTGATTATTTTTAGCATTTGCTGCTAATTGCTGTTGATCGTTTAGGAAAAATTTTTTGGTTCTTCAAGGAGCAGGATTCACTGCCTTAAAAGATCACCTACGCTGCTGCAACCACTCAGACTACAACCAGAATATCGCTTACTATGAAAGTGGAATTTCTTTGATTGGTTTTTGAATAGTGGAATTTCATTAACTACAAGACAAATGCATTCAGAAAGGTATAATTTAAAATGTATAAGGTGTACCCATGTGGTTGAGACTAGAAACATTGCAGTGTTATGCCGGTCTTTTTGCAAGCGTTGTAAACAACCATGTGCAGAGGTGCTTCACATTGCTCTGTGTCTAATCTAAGTGCACGTTTAAGTTTCAAGGTTTTTGTAATATTTTTTGTAATCTTTTAATTACTTATGGGTAGTGCACACAAACCAGTTAATCTAAATTGTTTTTTCTTTTTTCAAAGAGAGGTATTTTGTGACAAAATTTGGTAAGTAACGTTGTGGTTTATCTGGTGATAAATACTAGTCAATAATCATCCTAGTTAGACTACAGATTTGTTCATGTCTTTGCCATTTATACTTTATTAGTCTATTTGCATCACTGCATTCATTTGCATTGATTGAAAAGGCAAAATCAAAGAGTATAGTTTCACAGTTCACTTGTTTCTAGAAGTCTTGGACCATGGATTTCAGCCACAGAATGCACCGACTAATTTCCACGGTTGGATCAACTGCTTTCGTGACTCTGCTGTATTAATATCTTTGACAGTGCATTTGTGCAAGACTACAAGTGTACATGCAGCGTTTTTATCTTCGCAAAAAATCATAAAAATCTTGAAATGCACTTATGTAATATAATGAATAAATTGTGGACTTCCTAAAAATCTGTAACAGCAGAACTACAGTTGAAATAACCCATGTGGATAACCGTCATCAGAAGAACAAGAAGACTCGAGAAGAAATGTTCCTTTGAAAACTAAGACGGCATTAAAGTTTTCTGAACTTGCATGCTATCTCCAAGACTTTTTGTTGAGATTTGCGATGAGTTGTGTATTATTGTTCGAAGCGCTTTTATTATATTTTTCATTTTGCAGACTCTCAAGCGCTCATTTTTTTGTTTATTTTTTTCTGTTTATTTCATTAACCATTTGTTTCGTTTGTATTTTTTACGGATTTGGATTGGTTATACACTAATTTTTAGTCTAATTATCGATTTTTTTGGACCATAAGACCATTTGTAAAATACCTGGATTTTCTCAAAAGTACAACGAGCACTTTATACTCCGGTGCGTGTTATGCATGGATCAGGTTTGTACTTTATTTCTCTCCAGGATATGTTTCCTAAACATAATAGAACACCACATACAGCAAAAACAACCGAAAGCTCAATAGAATCTGCTAGTAGCACAAAAAATATTGGAACAGGCAAGTGGAAACTTATAAATAGCTTTTGCAAGTAACGACATGCCGGCTAATGAAGTGGCAAAAAAATGGTATCTACTGCAAATGCTACTTTGAAAAAAGTCAACTCAACTATGCAGCAGCATCAGAAAGCTGGAAAACAAATTGCTGCAAAAACAAACTAGTCGATGAATAAACTGTTTCAAGTGTTTAAAAACTGAAATTGTGCCTCCAGGAACTGACATGATATCTATTTGTTTTGAGGATTTTCTGCTTGTACGAGTGCTTGCTGTTCTTTATTCATCTAGATTGAGTTGTGCTATCAAAATTGTTAACAACTTTTGTGTATGTAGATATTTTTTGACAAACATACTTCAAAATGACTCTAGTTTTGATTAGAATATCTTAACTTGTTACTCATCTTTTATTCTTATTTGTTACAAAGTTCTGTTTTTTTTTCGATAACGCCGTTTTTATTTTTTTTGTTTGTTAAATAGCCGCTTGTTGACAGCCTGCATTTTGTTATTTTAATTAGTGCTTTTACGGTTAACGAATTCGTCTGTGATGCGTCCTGACTATACACTTTGTATTAGTGGACTGAAAACTGACAATTTTGCTTTTCTTTCTTCACATTTCTTTTGTTCTTCGAACATGTCGAATCAAACCTGTTAAATACGCGTGACCACAAAAAACCTTCGCAACAAGAGCAACCTTTTTTCCTGCAATCCTCTTCTGTTTTTCTCCGTGGGTCTGTTTCTAGTCTACTAAATAAAGAGTCCATGATTTGACCGCCAAACCGTATGAACACCAATATGTGCTTTTCGAGTTTAATTAACGCTTTTGTCGCTGACAATTAACTAGCTTTTATTGTAATTGTTTTAAAGAGATACTGCTCGAGATCGGTTTTACTGAAGAAATAGAAACTACTTGAGGTAATAAAAAGGTGCTGCAAACTTTTCCCACTATTCTCTTTATCCGCAAAGATTTAATCCGTTTAACTACGTACCATTGGCAATCCTTCGTTCTGAAATTTCGTGACATTAAAAAAGGATAACTTATAAAAATTTGTTGCAGAATAGGCAACGCGAGGTTGGATTATTATTCCGGTAAACATTGCGTTTATTTTCTATAATTTTTTTCACGTCGTCCGTTTATGATGTAACGAAATTTCGAAACGCAGGGTTGCCAATCGTACGGAGTCGAACGGATTAAATTTATTTTTGTGGACAAAAAGAGTAGTCGAACAAGGTTTGGGGCACCTCTTTATTACCTCTAGTAGTTCTCATTTGTTCAATATAACCGATTTCAAGCAGTAACTCTTTCAACAAAATTGTTTGTCTGGTCATTTAGTCTGGTGCAAAGGCATTTAGGTACGAGAATTCGCTCCGTAGTTATTCCCCAAATGCATTAGCTTTGTGGTAGTGTAAAATTGCTAGTAACAGAAGCAGGTTTAAGTACCAAGACATTTGAAAAAGAATGCGAGTGAGCTGGTTCTGGTTTTGTTAATGAATATTATGTCGAAAAAACAAAGCTCTCTTCTGAATACAAAACAGTTACCGCTCGAGCTTTTGCAAACCCATTATACTAATCTGAAATTAATTGAAGCAGGAAAGTAAAAACTTACTTTATATCGTGCTTTGTATGGTTTATAGCAACTGTAGTAGTGTTGCGATGTTTTGTTTAGCAAGTCTCCAACATGTTTGTGGTGGTACATACTGCGTAGGTTGATAAAAGATTGCCGAATTTGAGGATCAACCGAGCAACAATGATCTTTACTCGATAGGGCCCCCGTGTAAATGGTGATACATCTAAATTTATTCAAATATTTTTGAATAAGATCTACAGTAGTTTCCGTAGCTTTGTTTTTTCGCGCATGTATAAAATGTTTTGGAAGTTGTGGTTCGCTTCAATTTATGACAATGAAATGTGATTTGTTGATATGCTTTTATTTAGTAAGAATCTTATCTATTTAAATACCTTCATGTGTTGCTAGAAAGTTGTGATTGCCAAAAATCTTTAAACGAAATAAAAATAAGCTAAACCTACACAAATGCTCTACTACGGTATCTTTGCTCTGTGCAATGTGCACAGATACTGCAAGATGTTATGCTCTTGAGTGAATTATGATAGCTTTACTGAAAATACGCACTCATGTAGAACTGCAAATAGGGGCGAAGCACATGGTGTTGGTAACCTTTTTAGATTTTACCATGGTTTTAATAACTATCACAATCAGGGGTGTGAAAGCGGTTAAAGTGAACCGCTTTCTCTAAAATATTTACACCGAATTTTGAAAACAACTGTAGTGCATTGTTTGTTAGATCAGTATTTGCAAAATCTTTGTAACATTTTTAGTTCACTTAGATTGACGGCCATGCAATAGTATTTCGTTGCAACTCTTCAAAACTCTCTGAGTGCTGGGTGTTCTACCCGTGCCCCAGGACCCCAAATAATTTCTCTTTGTGATTATAACGTATAAGTTATCATGCGATTAGACGTTTGAATCCTTCCAATCCACATTTCTGGTTTCGTCTACGCTAAAACTGTAGACCGCTGCGATGACAAACCCAATAACGCAATTTGATTCTTTTATGTCAGATGATGATAATGATAACGTAAACCATTTCGACGATTCCGTCGTTAACTGCGTAAAAAAATACTTGCCTAAATAATTTTCAAAATGAAAATTCTATTTGTTGCTGAAATGCAGAGTGGAAGTTGAAACGATTGGCGCTTCCTTATCTCTGGCCACAACTTGGGTTTTAGTGAAACGTAATGGTTCGATTCTTCTTAAAGCTATGCAATTTTGCTTTATTTTGCGCCAGTGTGTAATAAAATTGTAGTTTATAAAGCAGTAATCAGTAAATACAATGCAAGAGAGCAAACCAACTATAGACTTAATTACAATAATAAAAGAATGAGCGTGCGTCGAGCGGTTTTCGTTAGCATACGCAGGCCGCAGGGCTCACACAAAATTCTAAATTTTATTTTCTAACCTAAATTTGAAAATTTATCTAAAATATCAACCGAAAAAGATATGCACTAATCACCGAGTGAAGTAACTTACTGCCACATTTGAAAAAGTAGAAACGTGAAATACTGAAAAAAATAATAATAACAATAAAGCTCATTTAACAAATCCTGCATAACAATTTTCAACGTTTAAAACACATCATTTAAAAATCAGGGTTGGAAGTCGATGCTGTTTAAAAGCAAAGACGAATCGATAGTTTACGCAAAAAGTAAAGAAACAAAAAGCAAAGATATCAGAAACAAAAAGCAAAGATTAGTAATCGATGCCGAGATGCGAACGAAAATTTTTATTCGATTTTCCATAAGGATGTACTAAAATTTTTGCAGTATTGACCATTAAATGAAACTTGTGAGTGGAAAAACTATTATTACCGGTACTATCAAAGATAAAAAAATACACTTTTAGGATAATATTATAAAGAGCAATATAGCATAAGAGAAACGAAACGATGTAAGGGTAGGCAGACTCAACAAGAACAATAGTATAAAGATTCTACCAATCGATAAAATGTAAGCAAAAAGCATAAAAAAGGTGATAATCGATTGAAAAAATTGAAAGCTAAGCATCTGCGATAATCGATAGCAAAAACGCAAAGAATGTAGTATCGATTATTGATTACTAATCGATATTTCCAACCCTGTTTAAAATTAACTCTAAATTTAAGAAAAGTTTTCTTAAGTAATGAAATCTGCAGGCTAATGGCAGTCAGCATGTGCCGTACCAAGGTTTCGACGAGAGGCTGACAAACTACAATTATGTTATGCACCGGCGCAAAATTGATCAAGTCGTAACGCGTTCGTTTCTGGAGCGAGAGATAAGAAGTTAAAACTTGGGGTCGTAAAATCAGTTACCAACAACCAGCCTTGGACGCAACCTTTTGAAGTAGTGTTGCCAAGGCGCGATGATTTTAGCGATGGACCTTGCTAAGTTGTAGCACGCTTCGGCGTAATTTAGCGATTAAAAAGATCTGAGTTTTGACACCAAAAAATCCTTTTAATACCACGGACGGTGTTTTAAAAAGGCTGAGATATTTTGAACGCAACAACCTTTCAGAATTTCCGTAAGTCATCGGGGTTCAACCTGGTAGAAATTTTGGTGTATGGTTGGTTGGAAAAAGACAGCAACTTTCTCAGCAAATTAGCGGTTTTTAATAATTTTGCAAACAATAGAAATGAACAAAAAGCAAACTTTATAACTAGATGGGAGTTTGCCAGCAAACCCAGTGAACGACCGACGCATAGCTAATGCTGTGATGCTCAAAAGTACTTCTTGCCTACCGTAAAATCAGCAATTGTTCAAAAATACCTGATTATGGAACCTCCAGAAAAGTGGAGTCAAAATATTTGTCTGTTAAATATCTCCTGATATCATAAAACACTGGCACCCTAGCTTGAGCCGTTCAAAAATTGATTTTTGGGGGTCCCTGGGGGGGGGGGTGGCACCCTTAAACTATGTGAAAATATTTGTTTGTTAAATATCTGCTGATATCAAAACAGACTGGCACCCTAGTTGAGCTATTCAAAAAATTGATTTTTGGGGGGTCCCCGGGGGGGTGGCACCCCCGAACTACGTCAAAATATTTGTCTGTTAAATATCTGCTAATATCATAAAACACTGGCACTCTAAGTTAAGCTGTTCAAAGTGATTTTTGGGGGGTGGCACCCCCAAACTATGTCAAAATATTTGTCTGTTAAATATCTACTGATATCAAACAAAGTAGAACTCTAGCTAAAGCTATTCAAAAAAGTGATTTTTGGGGGGTCCATTTGGGGGAATCCCCGGGGGGTGGCACCCCCAAACTATGTCAAAAAATTTGTTTGTTAAATATCAACGGATATTTAAAAAAAGTAGCACCCTAGCTTGAGCCGTTCAAAAAATTGATTTTTTGGGGCCCCATTTTGGGGGATTTCCCGGGGAAGTGGCACCCCCAAACTATGTCAAAATATTTGTCTGTTAAACATCTGCTGATATCATAAAACACTGGCACTCTAAGTTAAGCCGTTTAAAAAAGTGATTGTTGGGGGTCCATTTAGGGGGGTCCCCGGGAGGGTGGCACCCCCAAACTATGTCAAAATATTTGTGTTAAATATATGCTGATATCATAAAACACTGGCACTCTAAGTTAAGCCGTTCAAAAAAGTGATTTTTGGGGGGTGCCGGGGGGGTGGCACCCCCAAACTATGTCAAAATATTTGTCTGTTAAATATCTACTGATATCAAAAAGAACTAGCACCCTAGCTTGGGCCGTTCAAAAAATTGATTTTTTGGGGTTCCATTTTGAGGGGGTTCCCGGTGGAGGTGCCCCAAAAAATTTCGGGAGAAAAAATTGCATTTGCAGCTCAACAACTTTAACACAAAAATTAGATTTCGATGTGTTGTGGTTTAGAAGAGCGTACAAAATTTAGGAAAAAAAAACGAAAAAAAAACTCATCGCGGCCGAAAGTGGGTTGGTTGGGATGAAACAGTATCTTAAGACATATAACCCTATGAAATATTTTTTGCCGTACTTTAGCCGTTTTTGACTGAGACCGCTTTTTACGCCAAACTTGCGGGGCGGTTTTCGGGTTCTAAAACCGAAGTCACGAGACCTATTGCCTCGAAATTGTGTACAAGCATACAACTCATTAATCTCAAACTGCTGTCAAAATTTCATGTAGCTAGACCCAACCGTTCTCGAGTTATAAGCAAAAGTCTGAAATTTCGCACTCGTTAGTTGGAAAATGGCCGAGTAAAAACAGAGGAACACGCGACGCGAGCGTCGGTGTTCCAATAATGTCATTAAAGGTAGGCAGTAGGCACGTATAAGATAAAGCGTAACTTAACGTTCGTAATCAAATTACAACACACCAAGTGAATTTCGCATTGTTTCGGTTTTAGGAAAAAAAAGGGGAACATTATTTGCTAAGGAAGGTTAACATTTGGCAATATCACGATAAACACAAAACTAAATTTTAAGTGAACTTGAGCCTCTAATCCAAAAAGTTTTAAAGAAAACCCAGCGCAATGAATCCGTAACAAATTTTAATAGCATTAGTCCGCAAAGCAACTTCAACAACGTCATAAAATAAGTTGAAGCGCAACGCAACTTCCCCAACTGCAAAGCAAATTTTCAACTGTAGTAATGATACACAAGTAAAAATACCAAATAAATAGCTAGTTCTACGAAGCAACATTATAACAAAAATATAGGAGAGAGCACTTCAATAAGTAAATGAGACGGAGTTTTCTCCTGCTGCAACTTTATAATTTCACAGCAAAAGTCTTGAGTATGGTTAATTAATATGAAGTTATAACAATAAACGGAGGTGGCACGAATAACATTTTACCAAACGCGCAGTGCAATGATTATCTAAACCACTTAAAGCAAAGTCCAAGATGCGCAATTTAAAGTTTTCGTCTCTGAAGCGCAGCGGAAATTCCGCAATTGCGAAACGAAATTCTCGTACCAAGTCAAAGCGCAACATAACTTCCGCAATTAAATAACACAACACGATGCAAATTCCGCATGTTTTACAATTTTAGTCGGAAAAAGGGTAAGCAAGTTGCTAATGTCAAGACAAATATATTTTATCGCTCAGTAACATTGCAACGTAGAAATTAATTAGCATTCGTCTAAGAGGGCAACAGGAAAGTTGCAAAAGACCTTACGATCATAGAGTCAAGTAACCACCCTCTTGTCAGAGAGGCAATGCCAATTTGACAACATTACGATTGAAAAAGGCCGACATTCGTCAACATTACGATTAAAATGAAACAAAATGAAGTATATCGAATAAAATTGCGCTACTAACCGAAAAAAAATTGGAAGCGTAGTGCAATCAATAAATTAATTGCGCTACGCTTCCAAATTTAGTCTGCAACGCAACTTCCACAACATCTCAAAATAAAAACCTTTAAGCGCAACGCAACTTACGCAATCATAGACGCTCAAAAGTTGCGCTTTGCCCACCTTTGGTAATATATAATAACACACTTTGATCCAGCTCCAATAAGTGCTAACCGCAAATTAGAACTTTAATCTCAACTCAACCAAAGATTGAAGGCAAAATCAATGCGGTATGTAGAGTTAAGCCAAGAGTATTAGCTTAAAGGGACATTGACTTCATCCTTCTTGACCCAGCCGTTCCAGAGATATTCCCCTTCCAAGACGACGTAAGGGCTTCTCTAATTAGAATTTTTATTGGCAACCAAGAGATCGATAACAAGCGCGACGACACCTTAGTTCTATTCAAAGGCAACGCCGCAATTAGATTAAACAACAGAAGCTTTTTAGCCAATATATAGCTAGGTTAATATAGACCTCAGTATGCTACGATACTGCATTAAAAGGTCAGGTTGGAGACTCCTACGTCGTGTTTGAAGTAGAATATCTTGAAACGGCTGAGTCAAGAAGAATGAAGTACACGCCAATCGAATCTAACTCGATTGGCCTAACTTTTGATACCCAAATTGATGTTGCCTTCAGTCCACGTTTAAATTCAACAAAATTAATACATTACATTTTATTCAAGCTTAACTACCAACAATTCAAATAGTGTGGCTGCATAAACGCTGGGAATCGAAGGTATAAACAAAACGCAAAAGCACAATTTTTAGTAACAGATATTGTTTGACTTTGACTGTGCAACGCTGCATACACACTAGCACCGTGAAAGATATTAATAATGCAGAGTCGTGAAAGCAGTTGATCCAACGTTGGGAATCAGTCGGTGCATTTTGTGGCTGAAATCCAAGGTCCAAGACTTCTAAAAACAAGTGAACTGTAAAACTATACTCTTTGATTTTGCATTTTCAATTCATGCAAATACACGCAGTCACATAAATAAGACTAATCGAGTATAAATGACTCAAAAATGAACAAATCTGTAGTATAACCACAGGCGTAGCTAAGATTTTTGATAGGGGTGGGGGCCCAAACCAAAAATCACATACAATGACGAGATCTGAAATTTACGAAAAAGGAACTTTTGTGGGACAAAGTCATCGTAGAATGGAAGATCAGAAGTCGTAGCCTGTGTGATGGCACTTAACCAGAATTTTGCTTAAGAGAGAGGGCTTAAACCAAAGCTGGAAACGTAATGAATTGGGAGACGTTTTGAGTAAAGTAGTGCAACTCACACGTATCACTGACGGGGATCTGACGCAAGGCAATTTTTTGTAACAAAAGCTATTTTAATGCCATTGGATCACATTTCGTACGTGTTCAAAGCCATTTGAAAGCCAATAGAAAAAATCAAATTTTTCAATCCTCCTTTTACATACAATTTAAGTCCAAAACACGTTTAAAATCTTGCATTATGGGGTTAAATTTTGAGAGTGATTTGGTCCAGGTAGGGAGAAGTAACGTACATTGCCTTCTGAAATATTTTAGCAGTAAATAATACTTGACCCAAAAGATTCTTCTTAAGAGATTTTTGTTTTGTTACAAAAATAACCAGCTGTAAAAGTACATGTACGACCAAGGGGCCCAGGCCCCTCAATTCAAATTCAATAATTTGTTCAATGAGCATTTCCCCTAGCTACTTTTTTTTTCAAAAGTATTTTGTCGCATAAAAACTGGCGAGGTGGAGTTGAATTGTTACTGAAAAATGGTACCATAGATAGTTACCACTACTAACCATGTTACTGCCCGGCCCAGATTAAACTGCATGGGGGCTTGCTGGCACTGTGCCATATGGTAAATCCGGCCCTGGTTATTGCATTACGTTCATGTAAAGGTTAGATGAGGGCCCGAGGTAGCAACTTTTAGAACAAAAACCCTTCATTTCACCCAGGTTATACATTTAAATTGGTGAGCAAAAATTGAATTGAGGGGGCCCAGGCCCCCTGGTCGTCAATTTTAATGTTAGTTACTGTTGCAAGCGTGCACTAGGGATACAACTTTTTTGGAACACTATATCCTAGTATCATAATTTGATGAACTATTATGAAAGATTAAATAAAATCTAATTTTTAAGTTGATTTGATCTAAAAACCTCACGCACAAAATCATTTAAAATAATTTAACTTTTAAATTTTTGACCAGTTGTTGAGGTCAACTACACCTTTACCGGTTTTGAACCAAAACTACTCGAGTCACATATATAGCAGTATTGATGTTCAGAAAACAGACAATGAAGTAATTTGGTCAAAGATAAGATAAATCTACGGGGGGAGGAGGGATTATCGTTGTTTCTGCAAAATGCCTGCAACTCCTGTGTTAGCATTGTTGAATCCTAGTTGCATTGGTTTCATCAGGCAATGATAATGGGTGATTGCTTTTCCAATGATTTTTAAGCATTGGAAACGGTTGGGGATGGGCATTCTTTTGAACTTAATGTAATGACCAATCAACTTCGGAAAAACCGCAATTTTTATCAGATTTATGGTGAAAAGTAAGTCCAAAAAACAATAAAAAGGTCTTCACCTCTAAGGAACTGCAATTTTCACCGTATTTTGCACTGTATTTGGATTTCATACTTTGGCTGTTGGCACCACATGAATTGTTTGATGGTCTACTTCCAAAGGGATTAGGGGCATTGCTGATTTTTTGTGGCAAAATGTTTATGGTTTTCTCATATCAAAAGTCATGTCACAAGGCCCTCCCCGCCCATATCTACGCCACTGATTTGAGACCTTTTGGGTATCCATCCAGAGTTTAATAAAACCATCATCGCAGAAAAATTGGCGCTAAAATAACAATCACTCCACGGGTAAGAAATAAATAAACAGACTTTACAAAATTTGCTTTAAGTTTTAGGCATTAGCATGAGCAAAGGAGGCTAGGATGGGACTAGAGTTCCATCGTGCAATGCAAATGTTGAAAATCTGTTGAAAGTCACAAAGACAACTTCCTATTTTGTTTCTCAATGAAGTGACGGAAGAAATGTATAAGGCAGTACAGAAATTTCATGTCGTCCCTCCAACCGCTTGTGTTCTTAAAGATCTGAGCTTTTCCACTGCTGAATGCTTTGCTCAGTTGATCAATTTTACCTACCAACCCCTTCATAAAGAAATAATCAATGCCAAAAGATTTGGTTGCGCCACGCAACTTATCGTCCATAACTACGTAAAAAATACGATCAAATACATGGTGCTGGCATTTGGGTCTGGGTCTCAAATTCTTTTCGATATGACCACCTTTGTTTTCTATCCAGTGTAGATATTGAATTCTTTTTTGCAATGGTCACAGCTTCGATTGAAGTTAAGTCAACTTGGTTTCCATTTTATTTTTTAAATCCGCACTTGATGTTTAATGCCTTATATTCATTTATTAACTAACTAAAAGCTACGATTCTCGAGATAAAATGTGCTAATCAAGTGCTGAATTACTTCAGCTGCTTTCTTGAAGAAAGACTTATAGATTTTCTATGCTGACTAGGGCTTGTGTTTTAATGCATTTGCTACAAAACTAATGACATAGCTAAGATAAGATAACAAAAGTTTATTTGTCGCCACTCGCGTCAAAAAACGAACAAAAAACAAAGTCAAGGATTTGACAAGCAAATTAGGTACACGAATGGAAACTGGGAGGCTGCGAAGAGACCTTCTCGGTCTTTGAGTCGAGCAGCCACCCGGATTGCTTTTTAACGGTTTAATATAGAACAGACGGATAGAAGGTCGTAACCAGGTTGAATGCTGACCAATTTACCGCAAATGTTCAAGATAAAATCAATTTATTTCTTTTAGATAAGCTTGCATTAAATGTGATTTCAATTTAATTTTAAAGCGTGACTTGGGTAGATTTTGAATTTCAACTGGAATTGAGTTCCAAACTTTTACACCTTGATATTTGATACTTCGCTGAATCCTGTTACTTTTATAGCAAGGTATATATAAATTGTTGGGGTTAGAAGAAGATCTTGTTGTACGAGTGTTGACTTGACCTACCTTTGTAAAAAAATTAGAGAAGGATTGTGGAAGGGTATTATGCATAAATCTATGTACGAATTTAGCAATTTCAAGTTTATATAAGTCGGGGAGTTTTAAAATGTTCAGTTTTGAATAGTATGGAGTAGCCCTATTGACGTAATTTCCTCCACCGATTAGTTTAACCGCTTTATTTTGTAATATGTTAAGTTTTTCTATGTAAGAAGGGAAAGTTGAACCCCAGGCAACTAGTCCGTAAATCAAATAAGGATGAACCATAGCATAATATAATTTTAGAAGCGCATTTTGAGGTAATACTGGTTTTAGTTTAAACAATATAGCTAAGGACCTAGACAATTTATTTTCAATAACTTCAATGTGCTTGCGAAAGTTCAGGTTCAAGTCAAGATTGATTCCTAGATATTTAACACTATTTTCAGCACGAATAACGGTTCCATCAAGTTTAATAAAGAAGTCAGTTACATTTTTGTTCGATTTTGGAGAAATTGCAAGAATATGACATTTTTGTGGATTGATGGTCAATTTTTTAGATTTACACCATTTATTTAAACAGGAGGCCTGAGAGTTTAAATCATTTTGTAGGGTCAAGAGGTTTGAATTTCTTAACATAAGGCAGGTGTTGTCGGCAAAAAGTGTTGTAGAACCCAGGACAGCATTGGGTAAGTCGTTTATATAAATCAAGAAAAGTAAAGGACCAAGCGTTGAACCTTGAGGTACGTCGAAGCTATTATGCTGTAGATCTGAATTGACACCATTAATTGAAACAAATTGTTTTCTTTCCAGGAACGATTTTATTAGTTGAAGACTTGGACCACGGATACCATAATGCTGTAGTTTAGCATGAAGAATTTGGTGACAGACTGCATCAAATGCTTTCATTAAATCAAGAAACAGTATTCCCGTATAATTGTTTGCATTGATATTGTCATAAGTGGCCGTTAAAAGTTCTAAGATTGCATGAATAGTAGAAATATTTTTTTGAAACCCATATTGTTGTGGGGCTAGGACATTATTTTTTGATAAGAAAGAAAAAACTCGTTTATATATCATTTTTTCAATTACTTTTGATATGCAAGTCAAAATTGAGATCGGCCTAAAGTTGCTTGGATTATCTTTTTTCCCTTTTTTATGAATGTGTATAACTTTAGCAATTTTGCAGTTATCAGGAAAAATTTCATTCAAAAAAGCATAATCAATTAAAAAGCATAGGTAAGGAGCAATGATGGGTGCAGCCACTTTCAGAAAATAAGCAGGAATGTTGTAATAACCTACAGCTTTGTTCGCATTGAGGGAACCAATGCAGGCAATAATTTCATTAACTGTTGGAGGTTCAAAAAAAATAGAATTTGGAACACGATGTCTTAAATATAACGAGTAGTCTACTGTTTGAAACAAAGAAACTTTTTTAGCTAAATCTTCCCCAACAGAGCAGAAGAAATTATTAAATTGATTCGCTTTTTGGAATAGTTTGGTTGGATCGTAGTTTTGTCCATTAAAGATTTTTTTTGATGTGTCAGTATTGGGTTCTAAAGTTTCCCAGGTTTTTTTTTGATTTCCACTATGGTTTATCAGTTCCTTTTCGTAATAAAGATGTTTGGCGCGGGTTTTCATTTTTGTCAATTTGTTCGAAAATTTCTTGTAAAATATCTTTTGCACGGGATTTCCATTTAAAAAATGAGTTTTATATAATTTGCGTTTCATATTAATAGAACTCAGAAGTTCTGTTGTCAACCAAGGTTTTTTCGGCAGTTTTTTATGCTTTCGAGAGACCTTTTTTAAAGGGGCATGTTTGTTGACAACTTGCCATATTTGGTCTACAAACATGTTAAATATTTCATTGAAGTTTTCATTAGTTATAGAGGGTAATTGGATGAAAAAATCGTTTAAGTTATCGTTTATATTATCATTGAAAACATTCGGATTAAATTTTGATTTATCGCGATAAAAAGATTGTCTAGACTCCGATTTTCGAGAAGATCGTATCGCGTCAATTTGACATAATATAGGGTAGTGGTCACTAATTTCAATAGTCTTCGCGATACCAGGAATGATGCAGTGTTCATAATCATTAGTTATTATGTGATCTATAATTGTTGCCGAGTTAATAATAGTCTAGCCATTTACTGAATAAAAACTTGCACTAACATGGCCAATTTTTCGAAGTGATTTGTGCGAGACTCTTTTTGTTACCTTAATAGAACAAACATCATTTCAGGCAGTTATAAGCAAAAGTTCATTGATGGGTGCTACAGGAAAGTAATTTTGAAAAAAAAAGTCAAAAAGTTGTATCCCAAGCATGCACTGTATGCAAAAAACGCTAAAGAAACTGAAACTGAAAAAACAAAACGCTTTTTTGTCACATTTTCATCATTGGTGGTATTTCAATTGGGCGGGGGGAGGCGGGCCCTCCCTGGCTATGTCTATGAGTCTAACTGGAATAAATATTGGCTAGTATTTATCACCAGATAAACCACAACATTACTTAAACCAAATTCTGTTTTAAAATATCTCCCTTTAAAAAAGAAAACAATTTAAATTAACTGGCTTGAGCACATGATCCATAATCAATTAAAAGATTACAAAAACTTTGAAACTTAAATGTGCATTTAGATTGAACAAAGAGCAGTGTGAAGCATCTTTGCTAGTGGTTGCTTGCTATCAGTATAAAACACCTTCCACACTATAAATTATACCTTTCTGAATGCTGTTGTTTTGTAGTTAATGAAATTCAACAATTCAAGAAACAATCAGAAAAATTCTACTTTCATTATTCTGGTAGTAGTCTGAGTGGTCGCAGCAGTGCAGGTTTTTTAGGGTAGTAAATTATGCTCCTTGAAGAACCAGGAAATTTTTTCTAAAAGAATAAAAGCAATTAGCAGCAAACGCTAAAAATAATTTTAAAAGACATACCTAACAAAAAATATTTTCTTGCTCGAGCAACTAAGTGGGAATGACCCACTTGCAATAATCAGACTTGCAACATGGCTCAACAAAATTAGAAGTTTTGCAGAATGCAAAAAAATAATCAGTGAAACAAATAACTTTGGTTGCCATTTCATATGTTACGTAGTATTCCAAGAGTGACTTTTTGGCAACATCAAATCAAATTTTTCACTATACTTGTCAGTGGCATAGGAGGTGGGGGGGGCACTGCCCCCCCTGCTTCGCTTTAAGGTGTCGATCACGCGTCAAAATTTCGAGCAATTTCATATTTTTCGAGCAATTTTGCTCAGTAATTATATTTTTATGTAATCAGTGTTGGGTTGCTAACTGTATTGCTATTTGGTCAACTGGCTAGTCTAGTTTAACAGGCTAATTTCTAGGCTATTTTGCTGCATTGGTAAAAGTAGTGTCACATTATACCTTAGTTGGCCAGGAAATTTGGGGCCAATTTCTTATTTTTCGGGCCATTTTGCTCACTAGTAAACATATTTTTACATAATCAGTTCTGGCTATTTCATTTTTCTGGTCAAATATTTTTCTAGGCTATTTTTGCAGCACTTGGTAAGTGGTGTGTAATGGTCTAATTTAATTGAGTAGAGATTTTTTGGGAAATTTATTTTAGGGACATTTTTGTTCAGCATTCATTCATCATATTTTTTATAGCTATTAGGCTACCAAGTGATGCTTAATTTACTTTCGTGATCAAATAGTTTTCCAGGCTATGTGTGATTTGCCATAAGTCAAGTGCAATTATTGAATGTGCAGTGAAATTTCGGCAATTTCATATTTTGGGGAGGTTTACTACATAATTACATCATATGCTTATTGTTGGTGGCTTTTTTGCTTTTCAGTTTTGTGGCCAACTGTCAAAAAGGCCTGCTATTTAGTCCATCTTGCCATACACATATCTTTGAGGATTGCAAACTTAATTTTTGAGCAGTTTTGCTCACTTTTTAATTATGTATTTTATAGTTGGTAGTGGGTTTTTTCAGTTTTCTGCTTTATCATCAAAGAGTTTTGTAGTCTATTTTGCTGCAAGTGTCATCAAAGAAATAGCATCAGTTGACTATTGATCCATGATTTAAATTGACTACCCAGACTTAATAAGCTTTAATAATCCAACCTTAATGGGACCGTAAAATTTTGGGCAATTTCATACTTCTCTGAAGTAATTTCGCCTATCATAACACATGTATTATTGATATAATACCTTGTTGACTAAATTCATAACTGACAGATTGACCAGTTACTTTGCAGGTGTTACCAAATAGCTTTTCAGTTAATGTTCAGTGGTTTCTTTTCATTGGCTATCAATTTAGCTATTTCTGTTGTTTGGGAAGACTTGTACTTTCCTGGAAATTTTTTCTGAGGGAACCAAGTATTCTTTCAAGCCAGCTTATCAAAGTGTGAGCAATTTTCATTTTTCGAATGAACTACAATCACTGCCCAAATGACTTGAGGTGGTTGCCAAAGCGTTTCGCATTTGTTTTTCAGTAGATATGGTAATTAAATTTGATAGTGTTTTAAATCTTTGTTTAGGTTGATCTTTTTTCTTGGATGACATTACACTCAGCTTGTTATAATGTTAGCCGTATTTATTTGTGTCACAAAATCAATTATTTTGTGTCAGCTTGTGACAGTGTGAGCAATTTTGATTTTTATGTAAATAATCACAGACCAAGTTACTAGCATGATTGACCAAAATAACGGCAGTATTGACAGCAATTAAGTTGCGAATAATGCTACACAGTTGCTGTTGTTTTTTTGTTTATTGTGTTTTTTCTCAAGTGTATTTTTACTTTACATCCTTTTAACCATTTTAAATGACGCTGGAAAAGTTGTCCAAATTCACATAATAGTTAAATACATTTTGACCTTAGTTTAAAACAATAGTTTTGTTGTAAAAGTTTAGTTCAACTACTGTCTAGCTACTTCAGAATGCCTTAAATTAAGTCAAGCACTGGACACGGCATAAAGCTGGGATCATGTCTTTTTGGCACAACAATTTTGGCACAGACCTGTTCGGCGCAACCTATTTCATTCTCGATCCTTTTTTGGCACAGACCATCTCAGCACCAATGTGGTGCTTTTTGATAGTTCAGTTATTTAGGGTTAATCAAAGAGCACCAAATTGGTGTCGAAAAGGTCTGTGCCGAAAGTTGTAAACCCAGAAAGCTAACTTGGTCCAAGTTCACTTAAGTTCTGTACGTTAAGGAAGCTGTTTAATGGTGAACAGGAAAATGGGTATAAACTCGTGTTTGCCATATCACTTGTTCAAATGTTTGGATAAGATATTTGCAGGGTTGGGAATCGATACTCTAAAATGTAAAGATTTAATCGATATTCGATAGTTCATCAAAAAGTAAAGAATAATTCGATTTCGATGGCACTTCAAAAAAGTAAAGAATAAAGAATACCATAATCGATATTCGATTCCGGGTATTTGGGAAAATGATAGATGGAGAGCGATGGAACATGCAGACGCTTTTCGCTCACTTTAGCAATAAGCATCAAAGTATCGGAGTTCCTTGCTCAAATCTCAATCAAAGCAGTCAGACGAACAACAGAAAACGAGCCAATTACAGCTTCCACATCATAATAAAATATGGAAGACAATAAATGGTTTCAGCTGTCTAAAACCAAGAAATGCAAGTGGTAAATGTAACAATTAAGCTATCAAAGCAAATCTACTCACCAGAAATCAACTTACTAACGTTAAACTGAATCGCAAACTTCTTCCTTTTTGCTGCTATTTGGCTACTCTGAAAAAAAAAATCGAATATCGTTTTAACCTGGAAAAAACTAAAGAAAACAGCATATTTGATACTCATTCCAAAAAGTAAAGGATCTGGTGTATTCGATTGAAAAAAAGTAAGGAATATCGCAATCGAATATCGATTACAATCGATTTTTCCCAACCCTGGATATTTGATAGTTGTCAAGATGTAAATATTTTATGGAAATATTTATCTCTTTCAAAAAAAACCCAAGTGATGTAACCAGTATAAAATTTAGCTTAAATTAGGACAAAGCTAGTACCATCGTCATATATTTTAGACAAGACAGGTGATAAGTTTGGGTATTTTTAAAAGTCCTAGAATTCAGATGCTTTGTAGTAATTTGAAACAACAAAATATTGTAAGATATAGTTAAAATTTTGCCTGAATGATGTTGCTTTAACTACTTCTTTACAGACTTTTTGTTGGGAACTTTGAATGGTGACTTAACGTGCAGGCTGATTGAAGAAAGCAATTTTGCTTTGGCACTTATTTGTAGACCTATGTTTTGGAACTGTCGCCAGTAAGCATTGTTTAATTATAATCAGCTGAAGTGAAGTGATTGAACTAAAAGATGAAGATCTTTCTGCAAAAAATGCCATTGCTGTTAAAATATTTAAGTTAATCAGACCACAAACATTGGCAAAATATCTGCATAGTTATGTCAATTTTCAGGATTGTGCATTTTTTAGATCTTGGTGGGTTTAGTATTGATTTGATTTTGTTCGTGACAGTAGCTTAATTAAATAATAATACACCAAAATCTGTTACCAAATTGCCAAATAACTATTGTATATTCCGGCACATAAGACGACCCTTAAAGTGCAAAAAACTACCCTTAAAAATTGGGGTCGTCTTATACAACCGATATAAAAGTCATATTTTAATTTTCACATGAAGATTTTTTATATGAAAAATGCGTTGGGGCGTAAAAATAAAGAACATGCAAGAATAGTATTTTTATTTAACATCATCAATAGCGCATTTTCTGGCTAATAAGCCGATTTTCTGGACCTAATTTTTTAACTAAAAATTCCAACACTTTGCACTATTTTGCACTTTGTACTACCTATTTACACTTTGCACTACCGTATTTTGCACTTTGCGCTATGGGTATCGTATTTGCATGTGCGATTAAAACAGATAAAATTTGCATTTTCTGCTTTAAATTAGCACTTAATTTTGTAATACTCAGCGCCAGATTAATCTGGCACTGAGCCACACCGATCAAATTTTCTGCCTTGGCTAATTTGGCGGTAATATGGCAAAATGTGCATTGATGCGTAAATTGGAAAAAAGTGAGAGAATAGCATTGATATTAGGAAAAAAGTGTGCGTTGGTGTGTAACAAGTGTACCGTAACTCTTGTAAGAAAAACATGCAAGAATTTAGCAGTCGTCTTATACAGTCAATATATGATAAATGTACAAAATTTTATTCAAGTTTTGTACCTTGTCTTATCTGACGATCGTCTTATGCACAGGAATATACGGTAGCTTTCCTTAACACATTTTAGTTAGTCTAATAACTGCTTAGCAAATATCGTATTTATTCCAGTATAAGTCACATTGTTTGTACCAAAATATCACCCAAAAAGTCAGGTGTGACTTATGCACAAATACATGAAGTGCATTGTATGTGATACAAAATTTTTCTGAGGTATTTTCTTACAAACGCTTTTTGCGCTATTGCCCTTCATACAATCACATTACTTATTGCCTTCCACTAAAGTAACATTGCGCTTCTAAAGCTTGTCTTTTTCACGTTAGTCATTGCCCTTCCAGTATCCACACAAAACACGTTAAGTTGCATCACTTGCCACCCTCAAGAGATGCTGATAAGAATGTTTAAGAGGTTGACTGAAACTATTTGAGAACATGACATCAGTGATAACTTTAATGGTTTTTAATTTTTTGTTATGAGATTGCAATGAAAGAATAGAGTTTTAAAAAATTTTTGTCCTGCTTTTCATGTCAAATGTGGGGGTGCGACTTATACTAGAATAAATACGATAAGTTTACCTAATTCAAACTTTTGATGTGTTTATTTTTTTCAAGCAGAAAAATGCAGGTGACCAATTTATTTCTTAGGCACAACTCAATTTATCAAAGTCATTTTTCAAGCAAAAGTTTGAGGCCCCCTTCCAAATCATTCTGAGCTCCTACGCCCATGATACTCGTAGTATTATACCAAAGCATGTAACACAAAGGCAATCTCGCAACTGTAAAGGGCAACACAGTTCCTTGCAAAGAAATGATGCAGTAGTGATGAGTTGTAGACAACAGCGTGTCTGATTTGACAGGTTCAAAATTTGAACCTCAGACCTACTATTTCAAGACAAACACGTTACTGCTCGACCAAGTAACCAGTGTTAATTTGGTTAAATCTCACAGCAAATGAGGCCGCAGTCAGCACCAAAAATTTATCTCATGTCAGATGTATAGAGCTTGACTGATATATCGGTCGGTCGATATTTATCAGGGTTAAGCCGATATATTGTATCGGTGTTTACCACCGATAAAATATCGGCTTAGAGCAATTACCTCAAACTGTTTATTTTTGAGAGCAAGCACAACCGCTCTTGACTATTGATTGCCAAGTCATATTTTTTGTTTGTTTTTTTGATGAATAATACTGGAGTGTGACTTGTGTTTGCAAGTCTTTCTTTAGATGGGAATTATTGAAACTTTTACTGTCAAGTTAGTTGAAAAACATATAGTGACAAAGTTTTATAGCTAAGAAGTTAATATATTGGTTATCGATATCAGTATCGGCCTAACAATTTTCGAAATATCGGTATAGATCTGAAAAAGTCATATCGGTCGAGCTCTACTCATGCATATACCATAACATTGCAAACAAAACTGAGCTACAAATAATTATTTGAAGAACTTACCCAGACACTTGGTAATTCTTGTCACATTTTTTCATTCAAAAGATCTTTTAAAAAACTTCTTGTAATATTGCCAGAAAATTGTAGATTGCCTTGCATGAATTATGCATTGAAAATGCAATTCCTCATTCATTAAATCAGTCTTCCTGGGTAACACAATGGCTTAAAAGTTGGTATCAACCAATCAATGCCGTATACCGGTTGTTTGGACAATTATTCACTACAGCAGAAACTGTTTGTTTAAGCAACCACATCAAACAACTAGATTTCAAGCTAGCTTTAGTACTTAGTAGGCTTTCTTTTATGCCTAAAAGGCAATTTTGTATTTTAAGCAATTATAAAATAGGAAGGCTTTATTTCACCGGAAATTTTTATCTAGTTTTTTATTAATTCTGACTCAAATATAACACAAACTCAAATGCTTAGTCTAAAACTATTCCCAAATCGAACCCTAACCCAAACCCTAACCTAAACCCTAATCTTAACCCCTAAAAAAGCAAATGAAAAAAGCGCGGATGAATATTTCTCATTCTCGTTTTATTCTCTCTAAGTTGAAAATTTTCGGTGAAATAGTCACTACCTATAAAATATGTATCAATAATTTGCAAACACCAGTTAAGCATATACAAACACTGCACCAGTACAGAGTACAATGTAACACTTAAACAATCATAAAAAACTTGCATTATGTCGCTAACTTTTATCTGTCAGTGTCAGATCTTTAAACCTTGTATGATATCTGGTGCTGTACAGTACTACGATGCAAAGCTGCTAAGCGCTAAGGTTGTTAGCAGCCAACGTAAACGTTTTCACAAGTTTTCATTCAAACTGCTTTAACAATCTATTAGTTTAATAGGCTATCAATTATGAAGTAAACTTTGTTTGTTTCAATTTCATTCACTATAAATACCAGCATAGGTGGGCACAAGTCCGTTAATCGTTAATAACGAAGCTAACTTTTTCATTAACTCGTTCATTCGTTAAAAAGTTTTTTTATGTTAACGAACTAAATTAACTTCCGTTAAGTGCTGTTAAAGGACTAAAATAACTTCTGTTAACTTCCGTTAAGGTTTTTATCGTTAATATCATGCAACTTTGTTGTGCATTTGAACTTGTTTTTATCTTGAAATTAGATTAGACTGTAAAATGTAACTTCAAAAACACAAAAAGACCACCATAGCAATAAATATTTCCTTACAATCAGCTTAACAGCGTCAATACGTGTTCTAGAAGCAAGTGAATAAAACAAAATGTAAGTTGCATGCAAAATGTTTACGGATTAACAGACTTTATTAACTTCCATTAATTAAAGCTAAAAATAACGGATTAACGTTAACGGAGGTGTGAAGTTTGTTAACGGACTAGTGGTTAACAAAGCTAATGTTTTGCGTTAACTTGCCCACCTATGAATACCAGTATGTATGAGCAGATGAGTGATGAAGGCAGTAAATGTCTAATGCTGAATGGAATCTGTCTCGTTCATTCTGAGCATAAAATTAAAACCAATCACAAAGTTGGTTAAGATTAATGAAATGACTTTAACATTTCATTTTCATGACTTTGATATTTCAGCTTTTCTGATTTGATCTTTTATTTTCTAAATTTACCAGTTTACATTTTAGATTTTAGTCATTTACCAGTACCTATAGCCAATTGCTCTAGCTCAGATTTGCTACTACGCACTAGTAGTAGGCCTACCATGGTGCTTTTGCAATATACATACCAGTAGCCAATACTAACTTGAATGAAACTGCATTAATTAATAAAACATGGCACCTTAGGCTTCCCTCTGGTATTCTATCTATAATGCAATAATTCCAAACACTTCAGCAGCTCAACCCTAAAATTAAAAAAAGATTATTACAGTAGACTAGGCTTTTTTGACTTGTTTGAATGAAAAATTTTGTCTCAATATTTTCACTTGATCATAAAACGTAAGCCTAGGCTTATTGACTAACTGCTATCGCTTTGTGATATTCTTCCAAGCCTGTTCTACCACTGCCAACGGTAGGTTACTTTACCACAAACTCAAGTCTAGGCTAACTTTGCCCAGTACCCCCGTACCAAGTTGCCTGCAAATAGAGCGGATCAAGTCAAAATTGAGAGCGGAGTATGAAACTCAAGGTTGGGACACAGGATGTGACGTAATAAATCTGCAAAACCATGGTAGAAAAAAAAATTTCGCGAACCGGACTGACTAAAGACTTTTTTATTTAGGAGAACACAATTTTCCAGGGGAAAATTCCGAAACTAAAGACCGTTTTTTCCTTTGGAGACCACTTGTTTTTGCACCGATTTTTCCCCATGAAAATAGTGATCTCAAAAAAATGATCTGCTGTCAGTACGGTTGTATTAAGGTCGGCGGGAGCTGAACGCACGCGTGGACGGAAGTATATCATTTTTGGTCGGTTTGGTCTTCAACTCCCGCCTTAAGTTCTGAGCATTAAAAAAAGAAGACATTTGGCTACTTTCTTGGTGTCCTACAGAAAAATAAGACAAATCCTCTTAAAAGAAAACGTACTTCAGGGTTATACAGGTTTAACATTAATGTTAGGATTGGAGTTTGCGATACTGTTTGGGTTAGGTTTAGGGTTGGGTTAAGGCTAGGATAGCGAATTTTTTATGCGTGCGCCAGCATAAAAATAAGCTCTGTCTTTTAACAAAATAAACTTTTAAATTTACCCTTTTAAAGGACCTTCACAAAGCAAATTATTTCAACAATACCTTTGTACAATTACAACGTACCAGTTATCACAACTAAAAAAAAATTCACATTCTGTCCTGGTAAATCACGGGAAAACTTTCCAAACTTTTTCCAGGACTTATAAACAAAATTCAAGGACTTTCCAGGACAGAAAAAAAAAATCCAGGACTTTTCCAGGATGTGGCAACCCTGTTGGTATCAACCACATCGGAACATTATTTTCCTCCATATGCATCTAAATTTTGATTATTGTTCTGCAAGCGTGCATCATCTTGCTTCTTAGAATATTATCATCATGGACTTTCCTGACCCCTGTTTTTATACGTGTTACTTTTACTGGACTAAAGGTCGTGTAATAAACCAACTAAACTGAATAATTCTAAATCAACAATTTATTGATCTCGCTAAAAATCTTGAACACGCGATGTTAACAGTTATTACTACCAAATCTAGGCTAGGCCTACGTCCACTTGGGAAGTGTTTGGGACTAGATGTTATAACAATAGCATTACTTACTTAAAAGTAAACGCTTGCACTAATTTGGCCATCTTTTCGTAATAATCGCATTGAAGTACAGCACAATCATTCTGAAAATACATGCTTATTTTCAGAAAAATACTGAAACCACGTCAGTGCAATAACATTACTAACTTACTTCAGCAAGAATTTGAAAAAAAATCTTTTCTTTTAAATATACTCAAAGCTTTTTTTTGCTGCAGTGCAATTTGATTTGGGTTGTCATTGCCCGCTTGAAATTCCCCTATGAAATAAAATCTCCAACAAGCTGCTTCATGATTGGCAGTAAATCGGTCACTTATTCAAATAATTGAATAAGTTACATATTTAGTGTCGCCCCATCTCCCCTCCCCTTGATATGCCTAACGACAAAATAGCCTGTTGAGGACATTATTATGAACGGGTTTTTACCCATTTTGTTTTTAATTAGCTGACCAAACTTTAGCAAGCTCTATATCTGGTTCACAGCTAAACACTAACCTGTATATTCGAAAGGTACTTAAAATTCAAAGTTTGAAAATTTATCTTTAAATTCTTTAATTCTTTTTCAATGAAGAGAAAAATAATTCTGTGAAAATTTGAAGTGATTTGAACAAGATTTAATACAGTGTTCAGTATGCCACGAGAGGGGGGTGCAAAAACACACACTTCCTTTTAACCAAAAGTTAAATATTCATGAATTTCCGAGTATCAGTAACTGCTTAATAATGTAAGTTTTGCCATCTAAATATCTGTGCTTAAACCTAGCATCATAAAACATGTCTAACATTCATCAGTCAAAGCAAGCTATAAAATGAGCACAAATCAAACAATACAAAATCTAGTCGTTTGTTCATAAACATATTAACTTTAAATAAAGCAACTAGGTTCAAATTACCTCTTTTACAATGGGCACTTCGCCAATGTATGACAAAGACTCCTTTGCAATGTACGAATATCCATCATCACTCCAAAATATTTTCGCCTTAGTCAGGTCTAAAGATTGAATAATTTATCTTTATCTCATTGTCAGAAAAAAAGGGATGAAGGTGTTATCTTTTGGACAAATCTGCATCCGCACAAGGGTTGATCATTCTACAAACTTTTTCCCACGTAAATTAGATGCTTCTTCAAAACCACTACACAGAGATAATTATCGTAAAGTGTCTAACCTGAGGATGCAACAATGAGATTAAGGCATGGATTGAACCCAGATCAAGCAATCTGGATTATTATTGAAACGTCACTACCCTATCGGCCAATGTGCCAACAAACGCCTAATGAAAAATAAATGTAATGCATAACAAAAATGCCTTTGAACAATTAAAACATAACGTATGAAAGAAAAAAAACCACACACGCACACAAGAAAAAACAACTATCAGATAGGCCCACAGCTATCACAAAAAAAAACTTCATACATTCTCGATGTAGCATTAACAAACTTGATTCAAAACAGCAAAGACATACTTAAAACAGTAAAAGCTTTTAAGGTTTTGGACTCAGCTTCATGCATCATCAGTATAATTCATTTTTATCCTTTTGAATTAGATTCACAGTTTTTATTCTACTGATTTACAATTTGTAAATCGTTCATCTTTATCCTACTGTTACAATTGACTAATTCAATCCACTGATGATGCCTAAGTTCAAGCGAAACAAAGTTTAATAAATTGCTACGCTTAGTGCTATTATGGCAATCGTTGTTGTTCTTAGATGAAGCAGCAATTCTGATCGTTATGCTCCTAAACACTAAGTAGGCAACTAATATAGCATTCAATGCTTAACGCACTCTGGCCAGTAAATTTCATTAGAAAAATTTCTACCTTGTTAGTGAAGTCACTGTCACCAAAAAAGGAAGCACAATGTCACTCATACCATAACAAACTGCAGTGCTCTGTGCTTTGATCAATAATAGGTTGTTTTCTTTTCATTAGTTAATCAAGCAATTTGAATAAGATCTTTTGTAACATTCAAAAACATAATTTTTGTACTTTGCAAATAAAATTGAAGCATATGTTGCTTTTGCAATACACTTTAACTACCATCGCATGAGCAATTGCGTTAAGCTTACTCCGACTGATCTAACCAAGAATTAGTCGGTTTGATACGATTTTTATAAGACAGGTGCTTGAGTATTTTGAAGAACGCTAATCATTTCGCGGTTTTGTGTTATATCTAATTTACATTCTGCACTACACCTGAGCATGTAACGACTTGGCAGGGCCCATCTCCACGTCATTGAGCCCGAGCAAAATAGCTTCTTTAGAAGAAATACTGCAGCAGTAACAAGCCAATGGCAACACTAAGTCTGATTTGACCGGCTTGAGATTTGAACCTCAGACCTCCACTTCAGAGAAAAACGTGTTATTGCTCGACAACTGGGGGTACACGACTTTTCTGTGCAACCATTTCGGCACGGCCCTTTTCGGCGCCAGTATTCTGTGCTTTTTACTAACATTAACCCAAAGCCCTAACCCTAACCCAAACCCTAAACAAGTGAACTGTCAAAGAGCACCGAATTGGTGCCGAAACGATCTGTGCAGAAAACGTACAGCAACGAAATGGGTGGCGCCGAAATGGTCGCGCCGAAAAGACGTGATCCCACCAACTGGTGGGTATACATTTTATTATATTAAATAAAATCTGTATTTTTATAACTATATAAATTTTAAATGGAAATCTAAGCAAACATTGACATAAACCAACCCTATTTTTTGTAAAATACTCTAAAAAATGCCAGTTAAGAACTTAACATTGAACTTCATCAATCCATTAGTATTACAACTAAAAAGTTGATTGCACCAGTACTGCCTTTGTTTTTTCGATTGAATGTAAAAACAACATTTGCTTCAATTCCTACAGCCTTGGGTATTTGTATTGCATCATGTTCAGACTCATATTACTGCAAAATAATGAACAATTATTTATATTATACAATTACAGCTGCCGAAATTGCACTAAAAATCATTATTGAGTTACTGCAGTAACATACTACACTACACAATTTTGGCAGTTTTGTTTGCTTGGTGTTGCATATATGCTACAAATGCTGAAATATGCCTAGTTTTAATCTTAACCAGTGGTGTAAAGTAACAAAATACTTTTACTTGAGTAGATTACTCGAGTAGTTTTCTCCAGTAACGAGTACTTTTTCAGTAGTTTTTTTGTGGCTACTTTAACTTGATTTCTTTTAGAGTGAAGCAACGCTACTGAAGTAGTATTTTGATTCAGAAAAGTACAAAATACTGGAATTTTGAATTCGAATCACAAATTTGTCAAAATGGTCGACTTTTCTAATGGCAATAGTTCAATTCAGTTAAGTTAGATGTATTTGTCTATTTTTTTGGCTGGCAACTCTTGAGTCAGAGGCAGACTACCACAGTGGTTGCAGCAATGCCTTTTCTCTATGTGTGCAAGTACATCTCAGATCCAGTCTGGCAAATAGCAGTTCCAGATGGTTTTAGTTTCACATTCGTTGTTTTGTGTCTGCTCTTTGCCGCATACTGGTATGGATGTTTAGTTGTTTACTCTATTTTAAGTAAATCATGAAAGAAGCAAACAGAGATATAAATTTGCCAAAAAAGTGTCCTATACTAAACGTTTCTATACCTAAATTCCACAGAGTGAGCCAAAAAATCACAAACCATATATGCAATAAACATTACTGCACATATCTGTAATTTATTGTGCAATGTAATTCTGAAATGCTTTCAATATGATAATCAATTTCGTCCCAATAGAGACCCAGACTATTGAAATGGGCTATATACAATAATTTTGTGTGATTTAGTGACGTAATGTTTTTCAAGCTTCTGCCTGCGTTTACATGTCATGAAATAATATCTATTCAAAAAATCCACTATAATTTTTATTAAATAATCCAAAAAAGGTTATCACAGAATATCCTG
This sequence comes from Trididemnum nubilum, assembly GCA_963965965.1. Classification (NCBI taxonomy): domain Eukaryota; kingdom Metazoa; phylum Chordata; class Ascidiacea; order Aplousobranchia; family Didemnidae; genus Trididemnum; species Trididemnum nubilum. The sequence continues at coordinate 32,449,997 of OZ014470.1, forward strand.
AAATACCTGTAGCTATGGTATATAACATTTGGCCCACCCTGTAGATAAAGTAGACTATACTCTGACAAGACATGTCTGGTGTTTTTAACTTAAAGCATAATTTAACGATGACAGTGAATAAGTATTTGTGCAAATATGTTATGAAATAATTCGATGTAAATTCTGGATGGAATGATTTTCATATCTCAAAGTCTTGATGTAGTTGTTGTTTTTGATCAAATTGTTTTGAATATAACAGTATAACAAAAAAAAACTTGCAACAATTACTAATTCATGACTTCTTTGGAAAATGAGGAGTTAGAAGACCAAGCGCTATGTGAAAGCGATGTGAAGTCAATCGACCAGTTGTCTGTCATATGTCGATTGGGATAGTTTGTTTATTTTGTTTGAATACTTTCAGAAATACTTGTATAAGAGTGCTTTTAAAATGACAACTTTTTACTTTTACTCAAGTACTTTTTTTGGTCAGTACTTTATACTTTACTTCCTAGTAGTTTTTTCATCAGTAACAAAACTTACTAGAGTACAATTTTTGAGTACTTTTTACACCACTGATCTTAATGTAGATTAACTTGAAAAGCCTAACAACACCATTACTGATTAGGCCTATCCTCTGAACCACATACCGGATAAATCATGAACATTAACTTTGTTCTATTATTAATATTTCTCACAACAGTTGGTCAGTTATTGCGTCACTGTATTCAACATTACAGAAGATATTATCCAGCGCTGCTTTTCAACTTGCAGAGACCAGATCTCTAATTATTTCTCTTGATTAAAGAACCAGCTTGTTTAATCCGTAAAAGCAACATATTAGTCTGTAAGCAGAAAATTCTACGAGCTCTAGAAAAAAAGTTCGTTCCACCTCTCAGGGGGCTACTTTTTGAAACTAAATTTGAAAAATATATTGTCACACCAACTTCAAAAAAAAAGTTCTCCACTCGAAACCCCGCAGTATTTTTTTAAATCGACCTTGAATGTGCAAAGCGGATGAATACAAGACTTGTGACGTCAGAGCGTCACAAGCCATGTGATTGTTACGTTTTGCACAACGCGTCCAATCGAAGCGCTCGAAAAAGAGTTTCGTCATTGTAATACTGCTTTGTCATTCTGACGCGACTGTTAAAACGCGTGCGTACAAAGGGGATTTCCCTAACTGAGAGTAAATTTACTTAACTGCATGGTGTGATCATTAATTTTGATCATTCTTTTATGCAAAAGTCATGCAGTAAATTGTCATCAATGAAACCATACGACCGCACTTACACGGCAGTATCTCGTCGTGTTTCTCATCCCTGCCAATCAAGGGGGGCAACTCGACAAACTGAGGGCTTAAAGGTTGCAAGTTCGGAGCCAGCTGGAAGCTGCATCATATCAACAGCATGACTGTCAAAATTTAAACAGAATACCGGTAATATTGATCTGCGTTTATATACGATTTTTATGTTGCGTCCTTTCTTTTCTAGAGTTTTCTATATCCACATAAGTTTCAAATTGTCACGTAAAGGCAAGACAAGTTTATACACAATAACAAAACAGCAAGAACTTAAAACAAATAAAATTAATAATAATTGTTTAATTGAAGACTTAAGGACAAGTGTAGAGCTTGAAATGTTATTAATTTTAGTTGTCAAGCGGCACCAGTTCTTCTTCATTGCTTTCAGAAGCAGTGTTTTCGCAATCAGCGCAACAACAAAGATCAGTGCAGGGAAGCTGGAACACTCGGCAAGAACATCTTCTTGAATTACAGTTTGAAGCTTTACATTTACACATAATAGTTTGAAGCACATCATCTGGAGCAGGCTTTTGCAGCATCCATTTAATCTGTAGTTCACCATCATCAGCTTTTAGCCAACCATGATGGACAGGATCGGGACTTTGAATAAATTGCACCATCGCTCTTCTGTGAATGGCAGCTTGATAATTGGCGCGAGTTATATGCAGCATCAAGGCATCGTGGGTAGGCGGCAAACTCTGATTGGATACAGATGGAGCACAAAATGCTTTATAACGCACTTCATTGACATTGGACGTTTCGGGCCAGCCATAAAGCTCGGCTACAAACTGTTCGAGTACGCACAGCAATTCAGAAGAGATAACGAAGCGCTTGCCCAGTTCACAAAATGCTTCTATATAAGCCTGGTTTTGGTAAACAAGATTAAAAGCACGTTTCTTGCCTTTACCATAAAAAGCGCTAGTAGTGTCACAACCTGTAAAGACATGTAGTCCAATGAGAGCCGAGGCAACATCAGGGCCCATATCTGAAGCGATTTTGCTGATGTCCAATAAGCGTTCTTTGTTTTTAGTGCCGGTCAAAAAAATGTGGTTTCCTTTCAACTTGCTACTAAGTGCAATGAAAATAATAGCCACATCTGTGTCAGGAGATTTAATCATGATCGTATCATGAGACTGGCTGGCATGTGCAGCATGCAAAAATAAACGAGTATCTGCCTCTTCGTGGTCACACGCCAGAGCATCAACTTTCCGAACTGTAGTGGTACCACGACCAAGCTCTATAAGATCACATGAACCACCATAAGTGGTGTATAACTGAATAGCACAAACGTGTTGAAGATCAGTGGAACCCCAAACTTTTGCAAAAAACTGTACTATTGTTGCTTTGTTCGAATCGTGAGCTAAAAACTTCTTCCATTGCTTTGGAGTGGATTGGTCTTTTGAATAAATTGTTACGATTTGGCTCCCTGATTTTGTGCGTCTTGATCTTTCAGCTTTCTTTATGGAGGCTTTTCTGTATGTGTCACACACGAAATCAACTCGTGTACATGAATGTTGAGCTGCTAATTGTAGCAATGTTTTCAGCACCAGTTCAGCAACTTGTCCAAAGGTTAATGGGACCTTCACTATACCATGCAGCATAGCCATCGCATCGACTATCAGAGCACCAGCATCAGAATGTACCGTCGTATCCATCCGACATTCCACCTTTGCTTCGATTGCGTGTAGAAGCTCGGCCTTGTTGGTTTTAGCCATTGAACCATCAGCATTGGCAAGTGGATAAGATACAACTCCAAGAGAGTATGTCAAAATCTCTTTCAAGTTGATTTTACGAGTTTGCGCAACTACAAGTAACCGTGCAAATAAAGCTTGATCGTGTTTCAACTCCGTAACTTGAGATGTCAGTTTGGTTGCTTTAACACATGACAAATCCTTGAAGGTTTTCAGTTTTAATTTCGAAATCGGAAAAAAAATATCAATTTTTGTTTCATTTAATCTTTCTTTCAAGTAAGTTGAAGCTGCCTGACTTCCCTTGCTATAAGCAGAAAGCAAATCTTCTTCTATCTGTTCCGACGCAACACACCCAGAAGAAATGCTCAGCAAATTATCGCAATCACTTTCAAAAGGATTGATCATCGATTCAACTGTGGATATTACTGACTGCACCATCTCCTCATGCCGAATCATAGACGAGTGGCTTAAATTCTTTGATCCCTGAGCTTCAGCTGAGATCCCAGCTAAGATCTCACATTGGCGTGTAATTGCGCACCTATCAGGCTGAGCAAGAATCCATCGATGAACAGCATTCCTATTCATTGTGATTCCTTTTATTCCTCCTTTAGTTTTAGCATCTCGATTCACTGTCTGTTCGATTGCTTGGTCACAAGCTAATGACGAAAATCCATGCTGGTCCGTCCTTTGCACAGTCCAAGAGCCTCTCACAGTGAAGTTGTGGTAAGTTGTTGGATGGGTTTGTTTCAGGTTGGTCATTTCGGACCAATACACAGGCAAGTATCTTGCATAGTTAGTCATGTCATATGCAAAATACCAACCCAGCATCAGGCGTACACTGGCCAAATGCAAGTTCCAGTTTGATTCTCTCGTAGCTCTTATGAAAGTGAGTAGAAGTTGAACAGCTTCGATATAGGAGTTCCAAAACTGATAAGTTGGGTTATTCTTTGCTTTGTCTGTCACATATTTTTGGTAATCTTGTAATATTAACGTCGCCTTTAGTTCTACATCATTTGATATTGCACCGTTACAATAGGCAGCATTCAGATGCTGACTCATTTCCTCAATTTCTTGCCTTGCCTCCACGGAGAGAGAGTGGCAGTATGCCTGAAATCGCAACCGCTCAAGCGCTTCAAAAACAACTTTATGGGTATGGATGGCTCTGTTGTAGTGATGTCCATTCATGACGCTGTTAATGCTACCAACTGCCACCAAACCAGCTTCAACCACAATATCTTGTAGCCCAGCATCACAAAAGCGCTTTCCCAAAACTTTCAGAAAACTCATGGCAGTGTGAAATTCACCCAATCTTATGATGGTTTTTTGCCAAATATCACGATCCTTCCAACGGATTAGCTGTGCTTTGCAATAAATAGCTTGATCAAATACCAGCGTTATTTCACTCAATTGCAATCGATTCGAAATCAACAGGCTTTGATTTATGATTTCTTTCACAGTGGCAAGATCGGTCGGTGGATGCTCTGTGACTGGCAGATAATGAATGAGTGACTTTTGCAAGGGCAAATGACTTTAAAGACTAATGTTAAAACCCGTCCAATTAGGCAAACAGCTGCTACTTGCAAACTTGGCCATAAAATACCAAAAATCCAAAAACTGAGAATGCACTGTAAGTTTAAGGCATTCTTGCAGTGAAACATTCACCACATCATCACCGATCTTACGTGGACCTTCTTTTTTGGTGATGAAGAAATTTGGGAGGTTCGATTTTTCTTTCGCAAAAACACGAGATTTGACCACAGATGAGCAAGACAAATTCTCATCATTGCGATTTACATTGCTCTGAATCATAATTCCATTTGTGTGATGAGTAGTCCCAGCTCCTGTAACAGTTTCCTCATTGAAATCAATGTTATCCCACACTAAGTTCAAATGAACTTGCGGATGAAAACCCTCAGGTATATCATCTTTCTGCTGCAAACGTGATTGTGCCAATCCGGATTCTAATTGCAAAGTTGAGCTATAAGACACTGAATGGCCAAATTTATTCAAGATATCTATCACTTGCGCACTGCCCGTCAAGTGGCGCATAGCCAAACCCAAGCTTAAGCTCTTCGGAGTTGGATTTCGACCTTGACATTTCAGATACACAATGTCCTGAGATATAGATAGAATTTTGGTATTAGTTTCAGCAGTTAAATTTGAAGTCATTTCAGGGTCATCAGAAACACCAATTGCCCATGCTATGATATTGTACAATTCTTTGGGAACAACACGCATTGCATTTTCCATGGTGAGATCAGATGCTTTAGGTGGCCAACTTGCTGTCCAGGTGGGGCAGTTGGCAATTGCTCTGCGAAGAATCAGGCCTGTAAAAAATAAATAACACTGATGTAACTGTTCGTTTAGGACAGCAATAAAAAAATGGAAAAATAATGTTGTAAAGTTACAAAAAAATATCTTAAGTCAGTTGTATCAGGTTATGAGAAAAATCTGTACTTTAGTTTGCTTAGCATCTCGGAGAGCTTTACCGAGCTTGGTTTTTGATTAGTTAGGCATATTTTGTCACGTACGGTAGAATACATTTTTTGCAAAAAAAATATATATATCACAGCTTGTTTCAAATTTAGGGTGCATTGCACACTCAGCCTACTAGAAATTGCTTAGTATATACCTGTAAGTGATTTCAATGCATGTCGTCATGCACAAATTTTACAAAAAAATTACCGATATGCATTTACATTCGCCAGTAATGAAGTAACAATGATTCAAAATGCATGAATAATATTGAGGTCCTGCAAAAAAAATCTTACGTGAAAGCATTAATATAAAAATGCATGATTTGTGTACTAACCAGCATTAAAAAGAATGTAGTTGTTGCTAAGGGAGACATCGTTTGCACATCTTTCACTGTGAGTCGGCATAGGCTCGTCTACACAACGTTCACTCCCTTCAGATTCTGAATGAGAAGGCAAAAAATCAGCCACAGATGTATCTTCAGCAAAAACCATTTCACTTTGGGACATGGTAGATGGACGGTGAAACTGAAGCTGGGGATAATCTCGCTGGAGTCGCTTTTTAAGCTGATCATTCTGAAAAATCAATGTTTTGCTAAACTTTATAAGCGAAGTTTATTAAACCCTGATGAGCAAGACTGTTTCGTGTCCATCATCGTTTTCCCATTGCAGTTAAAATTATTCTTTTTCTTGACAGTAAGATAAACATGAATGAAGCTGAACAAAACAAAAGCTGTAGGCTACCATTAATTTTACTGCTCTCAGCATTGGCGACATGAAACAAAAAAAAACAGCAGGTTTTGTTTAATGAGGTAATAAAATACAAAGCTTTAAGCTATCGCGCTACAGAACATCCTCCATTTTGGGAGATACTCATTCGATTAATTTTGGAGAAAATCGGCTATGATGCAGTTCATCGCTCAGCACATTTCACTAACCTGATACTTGGAACAGTATTTTCATCATTAGTCAGATTTTACTGTCATTTGCTGTGTCCAGAAACATCTCCAAAAGTTTTTTCATACGAAATATCTGGTGTTGGGAGATCAGCTTATCTTTTATTATTCTTTGACAAAATATTGCATAAATTTTCTCAAAATTATTGCAATTGGAAGCTTGATCTTGATCACCGGTTCTATTGAAAAGAAGCAGTTATGACATTAGAATATTTATAAACCAAAATATTACTTAATATTCTAATGGATCTGATATAGGGATACTGCTGTACTCACTAGCCAGTGGGTCTAATTGACACAATTCGTTCTGAACTGCCACCTTGTTTTGGGTGCGCACAACTGCAGAAATTGGACCCATAAAATAAAATTATCGTGCCTGCCCTGCATGGGTATTGCAAGCTGAGTGAGCTAAAAGTCAAAGTAAGTTGAGTGTGCAGAAAATTATTTCTGTGTTTGTTTTCTTTGGGTGTCAAAGATGTCAAACATGTTTTTAAGGCAACACTCTGTAATTCAACAGCATTACAGTAAATGTACATACACAAAAATACTTAAAAACAACACATTCTGTGCCCTTACTTTTCATTCAATGACGTAGTTGCTATTTGTGTATACTTCTTAAAACAAGCTCGATGGTATTTTACTTCAATTGCTACGCAGTCTTTTCCACGAATATGTCGAAGAACATCTTCATCACGCTTCATTTCGGCTGCTTTACGCAAATTTCCTGTAAAGTATACAAAAGGATATAAAACAGTACTACTTTTGATAAATAAGGTATATGTTTCAGTAGCATCACTAAGGGGGAGCGGCCTGCCCCAGGTTTCAGTAGCATTTTGGGGTGACACCATTTTATGATGTGAAACCATTATTCGGCCAAAAACTCCACTAATTTGCGGTGAACACCTTTTTTTTAGTCTCCACTCGCATTTACAGATAATTCCTCGAAGACCGAAAGGTCCCTTCGCTGTCTCCTGGCCAAGGCAACTTGGTGAATAAAGTGTAATTACAATTACAATTACAATTACAATTTTCTCCTAAGTTGGTCAAAGCGTCACATGATAAAGGATGACACCACAAAATCCAGCTATGAAGTGTCACCACGAAATTCCGCCCCAAGTTCCACCATACTCAACAACGCCACTGATACGTCTCTAGACATCTCATAAAGCAAATATAATTTTTAATGAAATATTAAATGTATGGTAACCAAAAGTCAGCCCTAACCATAGTTCAAGTGATAGCATGGTAGCCATAAAGCAATGTCTAGTAAGCACATCTTTGGCGATCACCTTCATGAGAAGCTTTGCATATATACAGTAAAATGAATCTATACTGAGTGCTTTTTTTCAAAGCACAATGTCACTAGTCATAACCATACCTTAAACCTAAACAGTAACTCAATCCAGCTATGAATTGATCATGGCTGCGGCACTGAAACAATTTTTCATATTCTAAACTGCATTTCAGTTTCTAGTTCCTGATTTTAAATTTTGCTTTTACGTTTAGGCAAACACCCCTGAGGGGCTTGATGATTCCCAATACAGATAAAACAGTCTGTAGCGTTAAAATTGTAATTTCTAAATTTTGACGAGTGCTGCTGTAGAATTGGCAATTTACAAGAGTTTGAAGTTTTAAGTTTATATCACTTTTTATAAATAGAAATCTTACTTAGTCAGTTTTGTGGCTAATGCCATTATACTGTATGCAATGTATGACCAAAAAATTTGATATTGTACATATTTCCATGTCAATTGACGTGCTCAATGTATGCTGTTGTGACAATAGTGTTGTTATTTACAAAAGTTTCAAAGCTTGAATTGCAAGACTTCATTGAAACATAAACAAAACTGCTTATAAAATTAAGATAGTTGCTCAAAAATTCAGGAAAATGAAGAAAAAAAGTAATTTGTTCGCTTTTGAAAGGAAATTTTTGACAACAGACAATTTTGATCTTAATTGAAACTTTGAATTTCTTTTGATCAATAAAATTATTTAAAACAGACTTCTGGGCATCCCAAACCAACGTAGAAATATGTTTGATGATGTAACAAGACCCTGAAAATTTTTTGACTTTTGCGGTCCCTAACTAACGAATTCTAGTAGCTCTAAAAAGATTCAACGTACATATTGCATACGTACCTCCATCATGCGTTTCAGATCCACAGAGAGCATCTTTTACACGCTTGTGATTTTTAGTGATGAATTTATTCTGTTTCTTGCATATAATGCAAACTGGGGGTAAAACCGCTGTATTTTCGCTTCCATACTTAGACAAATCATCACTTGATCTTAATTTTTTTGGAGAATAATGACTGGATTGCATTGAATTGGAATGTAAGGCAAAATCATTTGCTTTTCGTTTTCGTAACTGCTGCAGCCTTTTCTTATCAATGAAGCGTTTGTAGCATTGATTTGTGATACGTTGGTAATGGAGTTGCCAAAGGATTACCCTCAATATTTGCCATGTACTCCTCTATGTTTTTTATAATTGACTGCTCTTCAACAGATGTACTGAGATGGAGAATAACCTTCCAATTTTCGTAGGCAGTTTTTAGCGATTTCATTCTTAGAGCAGTTAGTTCTTTTACATCTTCAGTTGCAGATATTTTAAGGGAATTGTAGTGAACAATGCAAGACATAATATGAATATCAGATATGATGATGAAAGTAAATTCGATGTTAATAGTTAAAATCTGTCAAATACAATAAACACAAAGGTTGGTAATATAAATGATTTAAAATTTTTATAGCCACAAAAGTTAAATGTGAATATTGTATGGTAGGGTAAAGTTGCATTATTGCTGGCATACAGAGATAGAGTAGGCCAATAGCAATAGCATAAAATAATCTGGTAGCCGAACCTTTATTTTCTGGCAAGGCAAGTTGTTCCCCCACCTGCTATTGGAAATCAGACTATAATCAAATTTGAGTTTTTACGGACTACTTTTAAATTGGTTATTCCTTGCAACAACGCCAACTCAAAAGGTATAAAGCAGAGTACTGTATGGTGTACCAAGTACAAAAGTACAGTAGGCCCTACTTCTTTTTCAGAACTGGTATCAACAGTTGTTTTTGGAAATTGTACTGAAGTTATTCACCAGCTACTGAAGATTTCACTTCAAAGTGTCTAAAATTTATCAGTTGCTTTGACTATTTAAAGTAGTAAAAAACTCTTCATCATAGTTCATTACATTTAGCCCAGCACTAACTGACTAATTTTAAAGTACTGAGTAGGTACCAGGTTCTCACGATTGAGCATAATGCTATAGCCTACTGTAAAGCTTATTACTACTACTGAGTATTATTAGTACAGTAGCCGGTAATTTATATTACCAGTTTCAACTGCTAAGCTTATAGTTTGCATGAATAATATTACCGTTTCTGCTTTCCGTGTTAGACAAAGTAATAACATAGCCTACTGTACTAAGTGAGCTATTGAAATTACCATGCCAGTATGCCTGGCAAGGTGTTCAGTTCTATGCATCTCACACTAAACTTCACTTCGCACTTAACTTTATATCAGAGCCAAGCTTTGTGATTAAATAAAGGTTGTACGTGTGCTCACTTTTTGGCTTTTTTTCATTTTCTAAGTTTATTACAGGAACCTGACTGCTGATCCTGCTTGAAACTTTTGCATGACACAAAGAGCTGCATAGGGAAATCCCCAACCTTGCGCGAAAAAATTGCGTTTCGATTGGATGCGTCATGGTCTGGTGCATGTCGGCGCAGTAATTTTTCGTTGACAATATTCATCCGTTTCGCCATATTCAAGATGATATTGCAAAAATACTGCGCGGTTTCGAGTGGAGAACTTTTTTTTGGAAGTTGGTGTGACAATATATTTTTCAAATTTAGTTTCAAAAAGTAGCCCCCTGAGAGGTGGAACGAAACAACACGTTACAGCTTTCAGCTTATAGACTAATATTGAGTTAAAGGCGGTGAATCATCCAGCCAATTCCGGTGGTTTACGACTAGCTAAAATTGAACTATAATTTTTGATATTTTTTGTTTTGATTTTGGGGCTGCGTTTGCAAAGACATTCAACAAATACAAAAAGATGTCCCCCCGAAAAAAGTTTTTGGAAACTCTGAGTTTTGTTCTTCCCGCCAAAACCAACAGTTCTCTAAACTATTAGGCCTACTGTAATCTTATTAAACTATTAGGCCTAATAGTTTAGAGATAGTTGGGCCTAAACTATTTAGAAATAAACTATCTCTAAGCTATTAGGCCTACCACAGTTCTCTACACCATTAGGCCTACTGTGGTTTTGGCGGGAAGAACAAAACTCAGAGTTTCCAAAAACTTTTTTCGGGGGGACATCTTTTTGTATTTGTTGAATATCTTTGCAACTGCAGTCCCAAAATTAGAACAAAAATATCAAAAAATATAGTTCAATTTTAGCTATTGTAAACCACCGGAATTGGCTGGATGATTCACCGCCTTTAAGGTACTGATATGTTCGACAACTAGTTCTCTAAATTTAGTAACCAGTTTGCATGAACTGCATGAAGGTCATCACAGAGTACAGAGTCTATCAAAACCTTAACTTGTTAGGTGTGAAATTATTTTTAACACCTTTGCTGTTACAATGTGGAATAAAATTTGCCACTCGTTTGTTTGTCTGTTAGTCTCTTTTTTTAACAGTCGGCAAAAATCTTGCACCTTGAGTAAAACAATTAGACTTAGAGTTTTTAACCTGTTAACAAGACAATTGCAGTTTGAACAAGTACCCTATAGCTATACACCGTCTGAATAACATCATAGCTGCATAGAATACCAGACAGATAATAAGAGAATGTAAGCTATTACTAGTTGAGACCACAGAAATGAATATTGTCATTTTCTACATAAAGCAATTGGTTTAGTCAAAATTTGTTTTCGAACTAAATGAGTTACCGATAAGTTTTAATACCAGCACATGCACTCACTTGAGCAGCTGTATCTATTCCAACCTTCATTCTCTTTATACAGGTAACTACAGGTAGAGAAATTTTAAATACAACTCAGTACAAGTAGGCAAGGGTTTAGCAAGGATTTTTGATTGGGGAGGGGCCCAAACCACAAATCACATTCAATGACATCATAATACATTTATATTGGTGACAACCAGAAAGAAAAAGGACTGCACTCAGTGCTGTGCACGATTTGTTTGCAGAGTTAGGCGAAGTTTTTCCGCCAAAATTTAGGTGAGGACCAAAAAAAAAAAACACGTACTGCCAGGGTTTGAAACAAGATCGAAAGAAATAAAAAAAAAACTGAAGTTAGAAGAGCCTTGTCAGTCACACCTTCATCATTGCACATAGGGGGGGGCCCGGGCCCGCGTCTCAGGCTATGCCTATGCAGGTATGGTAGGCTATTGGAGGGCAATGACAGATGAACGACTTAGTGTGAAGACGGCTGTAATTCCACCACCACAACAGACAAAGCAGTACACTCACTCACAGTAACTTAATAAGCCTATCGGATAGGCCTACTTCAACTGAAACTGTATTGAAAGGTTAGGGTTGGATTTTATTGAATAGCTTAGATTGGAGCACTCATTAGGGTTAGGGTTAGATTTTGGGGCCTAGCTTAGACTAGAGGTCAGCAGGTCAGTTCTAAAAATATATGGTACCGGTACCAGGCTAGGCTACTTCATTTTCGTATTCTTGTTTAGTTCTGTGGCTTACATTAATATAGTCTCACCGTAAACTGTTGCTGCCCCCTATTCTATTATTTTCTTCATATGCAGTCTGCTCTTTTACTTTCGTAGTACGGTCAGCAATCTTTTTATAAATTTCGATTATGCGTACCGGTAGTCTATTTCTCTATTGTAGTCTATTTCTCTATTTCTTCGTTACGTTCTCCGAACATCTTCAATCACACACGAAAAAACACAATCGGAAAATTACTCAAGCGTGTTGATTCTGAGTGCTTTTTTTTAGTGTTCTAGACTTTACCACTTCTGGTTCAATTTTACAGCAGCACCAGCAGTGTTGCCATTTATAATGTTAAAAAGTTAAAACAGTCAGTTGTTTGATCCGGTTTCAATTGCGGAAAATTGATTAAGTTTTTGTGATAAATTATTTAGTTTTAATCAAGACTGTGGTCCAACTTCAAACTGGTGGTGCTGCAGCACCACAGCACCAATAGACGAGCCGCCACTGTTACAGAAATAAAATTAATACTCAACAGAGGTACTAATTCTACAGCAATAAGCAGCAAAATACTGGCATCAAACAGCGGTAATATCCTCAAAGGCTAAATTAAAATAAAATGCTTTTAGACGTTTCTTAAAAAGGGACAAAGTTTCAATTTCACGCAGAGATAGTGGTAACGAATTCCATACTTTGGGTGATGCACACAAAAACATAGATTGGGATCTAGCAAAGTTTAAGCTAGTTACCGTTTGAAGCAGCCAATTATCATCATTAACACGCAAGCTATATCTTTCCGAAAAAATTTATAGGTTATAGTTCAAAAGTTATAGGTTTGGGTTAGGGTTTAGGTTAGAGTTTGGGTTAGGGCTAGAATTAGGGTTAGGGCTAAGGCTAGTACTTTGGGTTAGGTTATTTAGCCTTATTTACGAAATGTCTGTGCGCACGAAACGTGCGACAAGCCTTTTTCTTTTTTTTGTGAAATGACTTTATGACGTCACTTGGTAAATAAATAAATATGATGATGATACTTTTGATCTGTAGCCCACTGCAGTAGCATGCTACGAATGGAAAGTGTAGTTATAAGTAGGTCTCAGGTCAACCAATACAGAAGACTAATTTCTGATATAGTGATATGTTATGTCATTGCCAATATGGGTCAGTGGATCACTACTGTAGTTTAGAGAAGTAGCCTACTTGCCAAACAAAACCCAAATGTTTTTCTACTGCAGACCTCTTAAAAAAAGTGTACTGGTGTGTGAGATGTTGACAAAATTTTATCCTCTAATATTTTGTCAAATCGGCTAACCTGTAATGATAAGCGACCATGTTCAAACTCACAAACTTCGATGATGCAGTCTGGCAGTGGCAACAATGACAAATGTGATAGCATTTACCATATATACATCAGACATAAAGAAGAATAAACTATAAAGTAAGTTCTTGAATTCTTTTTGTACATTTTCAGTTGGTTAATACACTTTACAGTTTAACAGATATAAAATTGTCAGGTGGCTGTAAAAAAATGCCAATGCTTTTGATTTAGGCAGAGACTGTCGTAAGAATAAGAAAATTGCTATACTTGCCCTAACCCTGAGCCCAACCCTAAACCTAACCCAAACTTTAACCCTAATGTTAATCCTAACCCAAACTTAAAATCTAACCAAAGCCCTACCAATAATTAAAAAAAGGGTAAATGAACAATGACTTCACTCTTTGCTCTCTTATTCTCTTTTATTGAAGTCTGATGTTAGTGTAAGGACTATATGTTATGCAGTTTATTACTTTACTGTACAATGTGTCTTTGTGTATATTTTTTCATATGTGTGCATTTATTGACATACGCTCTGTGCTGTCCTATTAGTGGTCACTTGCCCGCATCAAGCACAATTCTCAAAACTCAACATGAGGGTGCAGACATAAGGACGTTAGGACATAGGGCACAAGGACATAAAGGACGCAGAGACGTACATCGGCAACATGAGTAAACATTTTTGTGCTTCAAAAAATAACTGTATGATCAAAAAAACAAAGGTGATTACTTTTTAGTGAGTAATATATTTTCTTTAATTTTGAAAATTAAGCTCTGAGCATTTCTCAAGTTTAGGTCAAGTTTTGTTGAAATGTAAGTTAGGTTTCAGAATTTATTCTTTCAAAAAAAATGAAAAAACGCCAAACAGGTCAGCGATTGTTTTTACACGCAATCATTTTACGATTGTACTTAATCTGTTAAGCAAACAATAACATATTATAATTATTGCTTTGTCTCACTGTGAAGCAAATGCACTTGTACTAGTAGCAATCACTATCCAGAGTTTGGAGAAATCTATCACTTTTTTTGTTTTTTTAATTTTTACTTGTTGCAATTTATTTGAAAAATTGACCGATTTTGTTTCTTTAATTACATAATTATTTTCCAAAACACAAAAGTGTTAATGCAGATTGTAGAGTTACATTTCTGCGTCCTTATGTCCTTGCGCTCTTATGTCCAGCACCCTGATGTTGTAGATCGCACAATTCTATATATAATTAAACCTAGTGAAACATTGGAAATATTATCATGGTTTTCAAGAGTTTTTGCCTGGTAAAGAAGACTACAAGTACTATCGTAAAAATTTTTAACATACCTTTTTCAGTAATACATTAAATTAGAAGTCAAAATACTAGAACTTGAAAAAAATTTGATATTTTTTGGTTTTGCAATAAGCTTATGTAATAACGAACGGGTAGTTCTTTTCTTAGGACGTTATCAAAAATCAACTAAAATCTAGTTTATTTAACTAAAAATTTATTAAAATCAACTAAAATCTAGTTTTCAAAAAAAGAAATTTGATGCAAATTCATAATAAATACAGTAGCACTACCAGCATGTATTAGAAATACCTCCGTCCAAAAAAAAGTTTAAAGGACGCTGTCAAAATCATTCGAAATCTGGTTTAGTTTATTAAAATTATCAAACTAAAGTGATACAAAGTTTGAAGATAAAAGGCAAATCATCCTAAACCTCATAGGCATTGCCATGATTTTAATTGGGGGGTGGAGGCAAATTGCAAATCACTGGCACAGACGTCATCAAAATTTTTGAAAAAAGAAACTTTTAATGGGACAAAGATAATGTAGTATGCCTTGTTGCAACCTTTTTTTGAAAGAATACATCTGTACTACCCATAAGTATAATGATGTGGAGATGGGCCCAGCAAACTTGTTACACGCTTTGGCGTAGTTTATAGCAAGTATAATAGAAGATTCGATTTGAAAATTTTCCAATTACTAGTTGCCACTGCCTACAAGGCTCGCTTATGCAGGTGGTTTATTCATTCACACAATGGTAATTTCATGCAGGCCTGCAGGGCGTTTTTCATGCAAATATTTTAACTAAAATAGGGTTAAAATTCAGTGATTTTTGCAAAAAAAAATTGCAAAAAACATCAAGCGATGGGGGCAAAAGCCCTAGGCCTTCTTACCATCGGTGGCTCAAAGAAAGAAGTTTATTTTACCAATTCACAGTTGACGTATTGAAAAAACAAAGAAACAAAAAAAGCAAAACCATATATTGAAACAAACACAGTCAAAGGAATCAGCAAGGAGCACTGAACATAGGCGTCGATTTTTTGTTGATTAAACAAATTCTGAGGGAGCAAAATGTTTTCGCGAAGTTTGGTTACACTTAATAATTTTATTTCAGTCTGGAATCTTGCCCCTAAATTCAGGTGAAAACCAAAACAAAAAAAAAGGTCTTCACTGCATCTGGTTGTTCTATCTCTGTCTGGAATTTCGGATTTCTTGTTGCTAAATGGGTATTATTTGCCAGAAAATCGAGGGGGCCAGACATAATTGGCTCCCTTCAGTGTCAAACCCAAGAGTTCACCATCCCCCCCAAAATTGACATCTATGGCACTGAATAACCTGAAGGCTGCACTCCCCCCAAAATAGCCCTTGCTATACATTTATGGCTGTATGCACTTGCCAATAGATTTTGTTTTTTTGCTCGTATTATTATTGTTATTTCAGATTATAGTTTTTTATCTAGGAACCAGCCAACTGTTCAAGTGGTAATGTATTGGTCTCTGGAGCGGTATGGGTGTGAGGTTAAAACCTTGGCCGGTTAAATTGTACACAGTGTTGCCAACAGCTCACCATCATTGCGACATTTCTTTAAAACAAGCTGTGCTGCACGGGCGCAATGACATGGAGATTAGCCCCACAAACTCATTATACGCTTTGGCATGATACAGTGAGTATCCAATGGAAGATTTGATTGATTTTGCCTTTTGTAGAACAATCAAAAAGGACTGGAGACTAATATTTGCAGTGCAGTTAGTCGAGCGGTAATTTAACGCGTTCGTCTCTGAAACGGGAAATCTGAGATTTAAATCTCGGGCCCGTCAAATTAAACGCAGAGTTGCCAACAGCTCACCACCGCTTCAACACTTCTTCAAAAGAAGATGTGTTGCTCGGGTGCAATTTGTTGGCATGTTTAGGATGATTAGTTATTTATCTTTAAACTTTGCATCACTGTAGTTTGATGATTTTACAAAATAAACCAGATTTCGAATGATTTTGATAGCGCCCTAAGGTGATTTGATTGTGCCCTTAGGATGAAGGTGTTTCAGTACATACCAGTACTGCATTAATAAATTCGCATCAAATTTTTTACTACAAACTAGATTTTAGTTGATTTTAATTGAATTCTATATTTTTGAAAATATTTTGTACAACAGTTTTATGCAATTATGTTTGCTCAGTAACTTTCTACAAAATTTAACCTAAATCTGCATGCTTTTAAACATGTTTTAAATTTTACAATTGTTTTTGAGATATTTCATTTCAAAGTTTAGGTGATCTCTTTACAGTGTTGCCATTTAGTTTTTCAATTTTGAAATAATGTTGAAGGTATTTTTTACAACTGGTTTGAAAGCACCGGAATGCAAGGCAGCAGCATGAATTAGTGTTACAGCAATTGTAATGCTTTGTGAGTTAGTTAGAACATCCCTATCATTACAAGTTAAATTTCATCAGGTAACACTGTGAGGGAGATCTCCAAACTTCGAAATGAAGTATCTCAGAAACAATTGGTCAAAGATAGCTGAAATTGGGTGAAGATGTGTTTGTGTTTTAGATTATTCGAAATTTTTTGCACATAATCTTAATTAGATGCGGATGCTTCAATTCTTTTAAAGTATCTATCTTTCCTAAAAGGCCAAGGCTGAAATCACAAATATCGATTAAACCTCATAGTATTTGCTGCTGTTTTTTTTCAGGACCTTCAGTTTTGGAAAACGCGGACAAATTTAGGTTTGGTTCAATCCACTCCTACATAAATTCTACTTGCGCCAAGTTATGCATTGGTTGTTCCGAGTTTGTTTGACCTGCAGATTCCCCATCTAGTTAACATTAGAGCTGTTTAGTTTAGTTGCAAGATTCTGATATGTGAAACCATATTAAGCTAAACTGCTTGTTAGTTAATCTTTGCCAATCTTTTAGTGCATGAATTTAGAGTTACTGTAAAATAATTTTGTATTTCAGAGAACTTTATGGAGTTGAACGAGTTCATCTTGTTTATATGAGGATAAAGTAATAAGTCCTTCGTCATTTTGGGAAGTCAAAGATTCAAGTATACTACACCTAATGCAAAGGTGAAAAAACAGAAATTTTAATTTGCTTTTTGTGCCAAAAAACGCAAGTCCGAAAAGACTGGCAAGATAGTTAAGTCTGCAGCC
This sequence comes from Trididemnum nubilum, assembly GCA_963965965.1. NCBI lineage: Eukaryota > Metazoa > Chordata > Ascidiacea > Aplousobranchia > Didemnidae > Trididemnum > Trididemnum nubilum. Next base: position 32,467,753 of record OZ014470.1, read on the forward strand.
TGTAATAATTAACCTAACGCAACAAAATTAATATGAATTTAACACTATGCGTCCGGCGATTGGTATTACTCTTTGCCAATCTTTTAACTGAGTATAAATTTAAACCAACTAGTTTAAGTTTGTATTTTACAGAGCATTGTGGTGTTTGGCGAGCTGATATGGCTCTCGTGATCTTGAAAATGTCCTTTTCAAGTGATGAAAAGATTCCAATAACACACTCAATGCAGACGTGAGAGACTACTCGTAAACAAGATTCTAAACGCAGAAGTTTTATCTGATTTCATGCGCTGAGGCTAATCAGTTGCTTACGTTCATAATCATATAACATCAAAACACATTAGCTCAGCTGTTAAATAGTTTTAACTTAATATTAAATACATTACAGTTACGGAAATTTTGTTTTTGGTTAGAAAAACCAATAAATTTGTTATTAAAGCTTGCTGTCTTAAATTTTTAACCAATTTTTACCAATTTTTAGAATAGGTACATTTAGGCGACCATTTGTAAAGAAGTTTAATAACATTGGAAAGAAATATATAAAACCGTCTGTCCTACTCAATGTAGACTCCCGAGTTAATAGTTAGCCTTGATTTGGTCCCCCTAAATGCTAGATCCAGCACTGCTAATTTGTTCATGAGATTGACTTGCATTAGGTAAGGAAACCTGCAAAGCTTTTTTTTAACTTGAGTAACGTTTGCTTCTATTAAAAATTTAAAACTATGCGAACGTAATTTAATTAAGCCCGTCACAATTGCGATCAGCTGCAATGTATAAGTTCTCGAAATGATAATACTTTATTTTACTTCTTTTCTTTTGGTTTCAGTTTTGCGTGGCTGGGATTTTAATAAAAAATTGGATCAACGGCATATCGCAGCTAGATTTTTGTCTTCCAGCTGCGTTTCTTTGTGGAAATTGGATCCGATAACGCTAAATCGTATTTGGACACTTTAATCACTCAAAAGAAGAAACGTCGTGTTCAGAAAAACTGAAGCCTAGTCACCTGAACGTTTGCTCCGATCACTAAGCCGAACACTATCAAACGTTTTTGCGCACTTTGATTGACCGTACACGTTCTTTTTCCATATTCAAAAAAAGATCGACGTAAAGAAATTCATATTATTAAAGAAACAACAGATTTAAAGGCTTATTCTTTTTGTTTTCACAGCAAGGTGAAAGAGAATTGTCAAATGATACCTAGCATTCCTATATCTCCGTAGCATTCAAAAACTTGGAGACGAGGTTCTTGTCGTGCTTCCCAAGGAAGTTTCTAATTTAAATTATTCTGCGTTCAGGGAAGGGTTCTTCGGACTTAGTACATTCTTTGGACGAAACCCGACATAAGGGCGCACAAAAAAGCGCGCAGGACATAGGATGCAAACAAAAACGAAAAGACATTCGGGCACAGAAAGACATAATCCTGCAATCTACGCTAACCTTTTGGTGCTTCGAAAAATATTGCTTCAAGTTAGTAATCAGAAAAAATATTGCTTCAAGTTAGTTATAGGAAATTATTACCAGTATAAAATACTAAGATGCCAAACTTGCTTCTGTGGCAAACGTTTTACAAATATGATATAATGATGCGTACAAAACTTTAAATTTTGTAAACAGTACAGTATCAAGTACGAACATAATGTACTGCAGATATAAAGGCGTACAGTAGAGATAAGAAAGCCTTTTGCAAGCAAAACATAGTCTTAATTGTAAGCTTTTAAATAAGTTTCTACGAGGTAATGTTGCAAATTTTACAAACTTGATTTATTTTTTATAAAAGTACTTGGTTTTTTCAGTTTTCAAATTTCAGAGAAGAAGTCAAATTCGCATTCATTGCTTTACTCATTAATTAACGCGCGCTGCTAATGATGCTAGCAATAAGAAGCGCCGCACTTTAATTTTGTCTGAAACAAAACATTGAAGAAGGAATGTATATTTTCAACGATTAGACGAGTATTAACTTGCTAGGAGGCTTTTTCGCCTTTTTATTTTGCGTTAAAACTTTTAGAGTAAAAACCGCCGTGCGCGTGATCTGTTGGTTTTCATACTCAATTGTTAAGAATAGGGCAAGGTAAGAGGGTAAATATGTCAAAAAATAATGCAGAGAATTAGTGATAAATTTACCCAGAAAAATGAAGGTTTGGCGCAGATAAATTAACTGCACATTTGGTTTTGCGCAAGTCCTTTTTTGTATGTCAAAAACTGTAAGGTTCTATAATAATAATGTTAAAAAAGGAAATTCCTTAAAAAAAGTCTTAAGCATACATATGAAATTATAGACTAGTTTAAATTTATTCATTGATCAACCTTAATTTTAGTAGTAATTTTTTTTATGTTGATAAAGGATATACTTTTTTTGCAGAACAATTTTATGATTGTGAATAATTGAGTAATCTATACATATTCAAAAGTTGATTTCTTTATTAACGTTGTTAACTTTGGAGGAACCAATTCCTGTGGTCGATGCGCACAGGTTTTACGCAAAATCATGAATAACTGAAAAGTAGTAATAGCTGGTTGAACGCCAATTTTTCATTAAAGTTTCCATTAGTTAATTTTTTTCATAGATCGCTGTAGTCGTTCTCCGGATTTTTTTTACTAGAATATGTAGTAGAATATAACTGAATTTCAAAATTATAAGTTATTGCCTGCGCCTACATAGATCTACCTCTTTTATGTAGCCGATTGAGACCTTTTTTTGTGTAGTGCCAATTAATATGCAGCACTTTTCCAAACAAAAATTTTGACCAAAATAGGCCTAAAACTCAGCGCCGCAACTAGAACGCGGTTCTAAGGGGGGCAAAATTTCTTTCTGGGGGGGGGGCCAAAATTTTTGGATTGGTCTACTCTTCCCCGAGTTTTCAGTTGATCTCAAAAGAAAAGAAAAAAGGTCATCGCACCAAATTGGTCTGCTTTTTGCCTACCTTTCAGTTGATCTCCAAAAAAAAAAGGTCATCGCGCCAAATTGGTCTACTTTCTGAGTTCTTTGAACTGTCGCTAGGGTAGATGGAGTTTGGGTTGGCTTGCTGGGCGGTTTAAGGGGGAGCCGCTCCCTTTTTCCCCCCTAGTTGCGGCCCTGCTAAACCTACGTTACTTAAAAACATCACAAAATTGTCAAACCATAGGTCAAACGCTGGGAGTTCCGCTATAAGGTAACCCGTATTTACCTCATTCTACTGTAAATTAATGCCTCGTAAACGCCTGGTCTCAACCCTCCCTCATTACATCGTGGTTGCGCGCCCGTCAGAATCACATTCTGATATTCAATAAAAAATCCAAGTTTAGCCCGCGACTTATCCAGTCGTTTCTATTTCGCCCGACAATGCAAAAGTTTACCCCTGCTTTACCGTATATAATTTTGTCAACGTGTTTTTTCGTTTTTATACGTCACTCTGCGGATAATGGTGTATTACGTAATGTGCAGTATACATTATTAGGTATGTGCATTGTATTTCATGCAAAATGTGATAATTACTTTGTTTTACGATTAAATTTCTACGTTTCACAAAAGAATCTAATGCACAAAATAATCGATTTTACGTGAAAGATGAAAAGATTTTCATAATACACTTCTTTCAATATTTTTTTCGTTTCTAAAACGTGTATTAGTAAATTTATCATTTATGAGACCTTTGCTGAAAAACTTGCTTTTTGCAAAACTCGAACATGAACTTAAAAATTAAAAAAACTCCGATATTTTTGTCGAATCCGGAAAAGCTGAAAAAACCTTCAATTTAGTTCATGTCCCTAAATCAGACACTTCTTTCAGTATTTTCAATTAGCACTATCCTTTGGTTGCAAAACTGCTTTCTACGTTTGCGTAAATGCCAGTTGTACGTCCGTAAAGATACTGGAAAACATGCAAAATAAAATTTATAAAACGTTTGTCGCAGAAAAAGCTTAGCATGTTAGTAATGAACATTGGTTATAAGTTAATTTCTGATAATAATCAACTTGCAGCAATATTTTTAAAGACACTTTGCAAGCAAGATTGTTTAAGATAATAGTTAAAGATACTTTGCGATCCTGAAATATTGCTTCGCGGACCTCAGTTTGAGAATGAGAACCGATGGTGAACTTTGTCAATTCACACTTTTTTATAAGAATCAGTGACTTGTGAGTTGAAGCTGGCCGATCGTAATTTTTCGCTAATTTTCTGCCTCATTTGTTCGTAAATTTGAGAGCATCAATGTGAATTTTAGCGATCATGTTTGCAAAATTGTTTAATTCCAAATGTTCTGTCATCTTGAGTAAACACTTTTTTGCTGTTTTTATTGCAGTATCGTAATATTGCAAAACCAAAAAAACGAGTTTTTTCAATTTGAACACCAGCCAAAAGTTTTTTCAATTGCCTGCGCAGTGTGCAACAGTACTTAACAGTCTCGGAATCAATGCAATTTTGCTTGCAAGTAAAATAGTCTACTGGCAAATCACTACTAACACTGTTATCGTTTTGAATTTGTACAGAGTTTAGTTTCTTTTTAGATTTCAAATTCATTCGTTTTCGTTTTTTTTTTTTTTTTAATTTTTACTTTGGAGCCTGGCATAGTTCTTAAATTTTGAGCAAAACTGAGCCTCATGTTCTTATAATAATCTGTTTTATTTCAGACAACTACGGTCCATAAGTTTAAAGAAACAAAATAAGCAAAAACAAAGACAAGAGGCACATATGTACAAGCGACACGCTTATTTACAGATTACACCAGAAGAGTACGATTGTAGCACTCGTAATACTTGTAGAAAAAGTTTATTGAATCTCAATTACGTACCACGTAGCAATCGCAGTATCACATTCGAGTTGAAGTTTTGGAAAAAGTATCATAGTTTGATGTTATACTGGTACGTTTTGATCTTCCCGCCAAAACCACAGTTCTCTAAACTATTAGGCCTACTGTAATCGTATTAAACTATTAGGCCTAACTATTTCTAAACTATTAGGCCTAACAGTTTAGAGATAGTTAGGCCTAAACTATTTAGAAATAAACTATCTCTAAACTATTAGGCCTACCACAGTTCTCTACACCATTAGGCCTACTGTGGTTTTGGCGGGAAGAACAAAACTCAGAGTTTCCAAAAACTTTTTTCGGGGGGACATCTTTTTGTATTTGTTGAATATCTTTGCAACTGCAGTCCCAAAATTAAAACAAAAAATATCAAAAATTATAGTTCAATTTTAGCTATTGTAAACCACCGGAATTGGCTGGATGATTCACCGCCTTTAAACTACCATTTTGCATTAGGCCTATACAATTAGTAATGTGCATCGTACAAAACAATGTATTTACAGCATAGGCTAGTCTAAAGAATGAATTTTTAAATGAAATTGCTGCATGAAGCATGACAACCATGGGAAGTTGCATAGGTGGGCAAGTTAATGCAAAACGTTAGCTTCGTTAACCTCTAGTCCGTTAACAAATTTTACCCCTCCGTTAACGTTAATCCGTTATTTTCAGCTTTAATTACGGAAGTTAATAAAGTTTGTTAATTTGTTAACATTTTGCGTTTAATTTACATTTTTCTTTTTATTCACTCGCTTCTAGAACACGTATTGATGCTGTTGAGATGATTGTGAGGAAATATTCATTGCTGTAGTGGTCTTTTTGTGTTTTGTAAGTTACATTTTGCAGTTCAAGATAAAAATAAGTTCAAATGCACTAACAAAGCTGCGATCGGAAAATCTTTGGAAATTGTGAACAACGATAATTAATAGACCTATGAGGCTGCAGCTTATTATTTGCCACAAAAAACAGCTCCTTTCTTCGCTTTCTTCTAAAAACCTCGTGCTAATACACAACAAATGTTACCAGTGCAAATTGGTTTGTGCCGGTACGATGAATGAATGGTGCAAGATATTAACGATAAAAACCTTAACGGAAGTTAACAGAACTTAACGGAAGTTAATAGACTGGTAAAGTTCCTAGGTGGCGCTATCTTAGCAACGGCCGTCACTGGTTCTAAACAATCGCGGCATTATCATAGTTACCAGTGTAATGAGAGAGTCGGATCGTGTGATTTATCGTGTCACTGCTTTTGTATTAAGCTGACGAACCAAAATCGGTTGATCGAGGGGAAAATCATTATAAATCCAATCATGTTGAAGCGTTTTTATATTCTGCTGGATCTTTAAGAGAAAAGGTACACGCTAATATGAAAGCTAGATCATACAACACAAAGTAACGGTAAGTTGACAAGTTGATTAATTCTGTGTCAAAGTAAAACTTGACTTATTTGTTTGGTTCTCATTTGGTACTCTACTAATAGCAATACTGTATGCGGAAGTCTTAGCTCAATGTCAAAGATTATGGTTTTGAGAAAAAAAACTAACTTTATTTCAAAGCCTAGTTGTAAACAGGTAAAGCAAATGTTTTTCTAAAACATGGGTCTTTTGATGAGGCCAAGAGTTGTGAAACCTTCATTGGAACGACCGACGCTCGCGTTCCGTGCTCCTTTGTTTTTACTCGGCCATTTTCCAACTAACGAGTGCGAAATTTCATACTTTTGCTTATAACTCAAGAACGGTTTGATCTAGCTTCATGAAATTTAGACAGCAGTTTGAGATTAATGAGCTATATGTTTGTACCAAATTTCGAGGCAATAGGTCACGTGACTTTGGTTTTAGAACCCGAAAACCGCCCCGCAAGTTTGGCGTAAAAAGCGGTCTCAGTCAAAAACGGCTAAAGTACGACAAAAAATATTTGATATGGTTGTATGTCTTAAGATACCCTTTCATCCCAACCAACCCACTTTTGGCCGCGATGAGGTTTATTTCTTTTTTTTCCTTTTTTTTCTTCCTAATTTTTGTACGCTCTTCTTTTCCTAAACCACAAAACATCGAAATCTAATTTTTGTGTAAAGTTGTTGAGCTGCAAACGCAATTTTTTCTCCCGAAATTTTTTGGGGCAACTCCACCGGGAACCTCCCCAAGATGGGGCCCCAAAAAATCAATTTTTTGAACGGCTTAAGCTAGAGTTCTACTTTTTTTGATATCAGTAGATATTCAACAGACACATATTTTGATATAGTTTGGGGGTGCCACCCCCCCGAGGACCCCCCCAAATGGACCACCCAAAAATCAATTTTTTGAACTGCTCAAGCTAGAGTTCCAGTGTTTTATGATATCAGGAGATATTTAACAGACACATATTTTGACATAGTTTGGGGGTGCCACCCCCCCGGGGACCTACCCAAATGGACCACCCAAAAATCAATTTTTTGAACGGCTCAAGCTAGAGTGCCAGTGTTTATGATATCAGGAGATATTTAACTGACAAATATTTTAACATAGTTTGGGGGTGCCACCCCCCTGGGGACTCCCCCAAATGAACCCCCCAAAAATCAAGTTTTGAACGGCTCAAGCTAGAGTGCCAGTGTTTATGATATCAGGAGATATTTAACTGACAAATATTTTGACATAGTTTGGGGGTGCCACCCCCCAAATGGACCCCTCAAAAATTAAATTTTTTGAACGGCTCAACTTAGGGTGCCAGTTTGTTTTGATATCACCAGATATTTAACAGGCAAATGTTTTGACATAGTTTGGGGGTGCCACCCCCCGGGGACTCCCCCAAATGGACCCCCCAAAAATGAATTTTTTGAACGAATTGACTTATGGTGCCAGTTTGTTTTGATATCAGGAAATAATCAACAGACAAATATTTTGACATAGTTTGTGGCTGCCATCCTCCCCCGGGAACCCAAAGATAATAATCAAAGTACTGAGGGCTCTACTTGTGTCAGCAACTCATTCATAAAGCTTGGCAGATGATGTAGGTCGCCAAGCTTTATGAATGAGTTGCTGACACAAGTAGAGCCCTCAGTACTTTGATTATTATCTTTAATTTGTAGTTAAGCAAACGAATATCCAACATTCTATGAAAAAGCCTTAAAAGTTAACTTATAATCTCTTTTCCAAGTTCACATTTACGTGAGATGGGATTTTCTGCTCTGGCTTTTATGAAAGAGAAATATAGAAACAGTCTGGGGAGCATTCAATGCGTTTAGCGTTGAGTGATGTTGAGTCACGATTTTGAAAATTGTTGAAGCGAAATGGTGATAAATGTTGTGAAATAAAAGTACTGCTTTTTTGTGTTCTGTTTTTTTGTAACTACTTCATTAGGTCGTAGCTGTTCTTGCAGCTAGCGTGTTTAAACGAATTTGGGTCGCAGAAACAAATGGTTGAGAAACACTGCGCTAAACCATTGAAAAGTCAAGTGTTAGTGTGACGTTGCGTCAGCACTCTTTGAGTAGAAATATCCAGCCGATGTCGTTTAGCAAAATACGTTTAAAAGATGAAAGATCGCATATTTGGCTTAAATCTTTTCAGCGACTTGGTTCACAAGAGAGCTTTAGCCCTTTTAGTCTCCCCTAACTGTGTCACTGATTAAAGCGTATTCTATTTTCTCATAAATCCTCAATAAGAAGCAAAATGTTTAGTTTGCTGCTAAGAAATCTGAGTTGCGAGTAATGTAAAAATGCAAGATTCTATACTATAACTGCAGTTCAGTAGCCCATTGCAGATGCTAAAGAAGCTTATTAAACTTGCTCTACCACCAGCCAAAGTGTGTTTTAACGTACTACAAAAGCTTCCAACTTTTAAGATAACTCTGCACTATTCCGTTCAACACCCGGTCTTTATCACGTATTAGTGACGATTGGTGAAGGTCATCGGGGTATTCTTTGAACACCCTACAAAATTGTCTGATCTACCTTAATTTAAGGCAACATACCTTTTTCCAAATTATTTATATTTTGATTAAATTTCCTACTTTGTTGCTACAGGGGAAACGCTTTACATGCATATTTTGTCATATGGCGCATGCTAACGGCAGTGAAATATTGGAGTTTTTGGCATTTTGGCGCTAGAAAGTTAGCATGTAACTTGTTTGCTCTGAAATTAGCGTGTAAGCTGTAACGCATTCTCAGGTACCAAGTGAAACGCTGCAGCTTTGCGAAATAAGAAAACATATAGCGCTCCGCTCACGCACTAACCAATGACGTTTAGACGAATGCAGAACGTCAAGACCAATGGGTATCAGTTCAGGAACTAAGCGAGAATCCTGCATAAAGCATCTGGTTTGGTAAAAGTGTATTTGGGTAGCAATTTTTGTTTACACAAAGGGAACTTTTTTCACTAAATGGCGGTCTGTCTCTTTTTAGTGCCAAGCTCTGTTTTGCTCAGAAGTTTACGATCGGATATGACATAAGCTTATCCATTACTCAATATCAACGGATACATGCTGTACACTAGGGTTGGATTGAAGTTGAATCCGCTTACGAGTTATTGATGAATTTGAATTCGACTTTTACAAAGTCAATGAATTTGATATTATTTTTTTGCAAAGTCAATGAATTTAAATTTGAAGGTCTTAATTAAACATTCGATGAATTTGATTTTCTCAAATCAAAACTTACACTGTGAAAGTAGCAATTTATAAACTGGTTAAAAAGACTGAGAATCAGGTCAGAACACAAATGATTGTTCATAACTTGTTCGTGTGCTATTATTGTGTCTTTTTTTTCGTTTATTATTTTTTTCTGATAAAAACTATGAGTTGGTACAAGTGGTACTGTCTTATACGGTGAGTTAGGCCTACCTAATTCCACAAATTACCTGAGTAAAACTTTTTTGCACAGCTTCCAAGAACTACCCAAAAATCTTATTTTTTTCTAATCCTATTCCTATTTAAGTTAGTTTTTCAATCATCTGGTTTGTCAAATGTAGGGTAAGTTTGAATTGTCGAATTGTATTAATTTAGAAGTCGGAACTACAGATATGAACATAATTTTACATCAGTCCAATTGAAGTAAAAATACATTTCAAATCAACTTTCACAAAGTCAATAATGAATTTGAAATTAGTTTTTCCAAAGTAAATTAATCTAAATTTAATATAGAGTAAAAAGCCAAAACGTGAGCGAACATTTTGGCTCTTTGCTTTACGTTAAGATAACTTAAACGTTTAAATCATTATGCTCCGAAATTTGAGTTTAGTTTTTTCAAAGTCAATGAATTTGAATTCAAAAATTAAAAGTAAAATAAATGGATCTAATTGTACGGTTCACACAGTTAAACACGTTTCTGTCAGCAATACTGTAGGTTGAACAAATAGAAAAATTTTAATAGGCAGTGAAAATCCTATGATATCAAATTACGTGCTAAACCAACAACTTAAGTGATTAACAGCAATTTGTCTGTCAACGCTTCTACCATCAGTACTATAAATACATATATCGCAGCTCAAGCGTAAATTCAAAATGCGTACAAAGCTATCGTGTAATGTCTAGTACGTATTATTTATTTCCATGAGACACTCTGCATTGTATTGGTCCCAGATCTATGTTTTTGCCTTTATAACGACAATTCTAAACTGCTGTCTCAAACAGACGACGATTTGTATTTTTAATTCTTTGTCTTACAAATATCTACTAAAAACTGTTTTAGTTTAAATGAAAAGTAAAGATTTGGGGAACCTATGTATTTGGGGGGCTCCCGGGCAGGGGTGTCACCTCTTAACCATGCCAAAATATTTATTTTTTACAAACTTAACGTTAAAAGCAATTAGCTCTCTAACAAGTGATTTAAAGAAATTGATTTAGGAGTGGTCCAATTTTCGGTTTCCCAAGGGAGTAGCACCCTTAAACTATGTCAAATAATTTGTTTAATATTTAATATTATTAAAAACAGCTTCCCAGCTTTAGCCATTCGAAAAATTGAATTTCGAGGGGTTTATTTGGGAGAGGGAAGTTCTTGGAGAGGTACCCCCAAACTATGTCAAAATATTTGTCAATTAAATATCTGTTGATATCATAAAACACTGGCACCCTAAGTCAAGTCGTTCAAAAAAGTCATTTTGGGGGATCCCGGGGGAGATGGCTCCCCCAAACTACGCCAAAATATTTGTCCGTTAAATAGCTGCTGATATCAAAACAAACTGGTACCCTAGCTTGAGCTGTTCAAAAAATTGATTTTTGGAGGTCCATTTGGGAGGGGTTCCCGGGGGTGGATGGCAGCCACAAACTATGTCAAAATATTTGTCTGTTGATTATTTCCTGATATCAAAACAAACTGGCACCATAAGTCAATTCGTTCAAAAAATTCATTTTTGGGGGGTCCATTTGGGGGAGTCCCCGGGGGGTGGCACCCCCAAACTATGTCAAAACATTTGCCTGTTAAATATCTGGTGATATCAAAACAAACTGGCACCCTAAGTTGAGCCGTTCAAAAAATTTAATTTTTGAGGGGTCCATTTGGGGGGTGGCACCCCCAAACTATGTCAAAATATTTGTCAGTTAAATATCTCCTGATATCATAAACACTGGCACTCTAAGTTGAGCCGTTCAAAAACTTGATTTTTGGGGGGGTTCATTTGGGGGAATCCCCAGGGGGGTGGCACCCCCAAACTATGTCAAAATATTTGTCAGTTAAATATCTCCTGATATCATAAACACTGGCACTCTAGCTTGAGCCGTTCAAAAATTGATTTTTGGGGGGTTCATTTGGGGGAGTCCCCAGGGGGGTGGCACCCCCAAACTATGTTAAAATGTTTGTCAGTTAAATATCTCCTGATATCATAAACACTGGCACTCTAGCTTGAGCCGTTCAAAAAATTGATTTTTGGGTGGTCCATTTGGGTATGTCCCCGGGGGGGGTGGCACCCCCAAACTATGTCAAAATATGTGTCTGTTAAATATCTCCTGATATCATAAAACACTGGAACTCTAGCTTGAGCCGTTCAAAAAATTGATTTTTGGGTGGTCCATTTGGGGAGGTCCTCGGGGGGGTGGCACCCCCAAACTATATCAAAATATGTGTCTGTTGAATATCTACTGATATCAAAAAAAGTAGAACTCTAGCTTAAGCCGTTCAAAAAATTGATTTTTTGGGGCCCCATCTTGGGGAGGTTCCCGGTGGAGTTGCCCCAAAAAATTTCGGGAGAAAAAATTGCGTTTGCAGCTCAACAACTTTACACAAAAATTAGATTTCGATGTTTTGTGGTTTAGGAAAAGAAGAGCGTACAAAAATTAGGAAGAAAAAAAAGGAAAAAAAAGAAATAAACCTCATCGCGGCCAAAAGTGGGTTGGTTGGGATGAAAGGGTATCTTAAGACATACAACCATATCAAATATTTTTTGTCGTACTTTAGCCGTTTTTGACTGAGACCGCTTTTTACGCCAAACTTGCGGGGCGGTTTTCGGGTTCTAAAACCAAAGTCACGTGACCTATTGCCTCGAAATTTGGTACAAACATATAGCTCATTAATCTCAAACTGCTGTCTAAATTTCATGAAGCTAGATCAAACCGTTCTTGAGTTATAAGCAAAAGTATGAAATTTCGCACTCGTTAGTTGGAAAATGGCCGAGTAAAAACAAAGGAGCACGGAACGCGAGCGTCGGTCGTTCCAATGAAGGTTTCACAACTCTTGGCCTCATCAAAAGACCCATGTTTTAGAAAAACATTTGCTTTACCTGTTTACAACTAGGCTTTGAAATAAAGTTAGTTTTTTTTCTCAAAACCATAATCTTTGACATTGAGCTAAGACTTCCGCATACAGTATTGCTATTAGTAGAGTACCAAATGAGAACCAAACAAATAAGTCAAGTTTTACTTTGACACAGAATTAATCAACTTGTCAACTTACCGTTACTTTGTGTTGTATGATCTAGCTTTCATATTAGCGTGTACCTTTTCTCTTAAAGATCCAGCAGAATATAAAAACGCTTCAACATGATTGGATTTATAATGATTTTCCCCTCGATCAACCGATTTTGGTTCGTCAGCTTAATACAAAAGCAGTGACACGATAAATCACACGATCCGACTCTCTCATTACACTGGTAACTATGATAATGCCGCGATTGTTTAGAACCAGTGACGGCCGTTGCTAAGATAGCGCCACCTAGGAACTTTACCAGTCTATTAACTTCCGTTAAGTTCTGTTAACTTCCGTTAAGGTTTTTATCGTTAATATCTTGCACCATTCATTCATCGTACCGGCACAAACCAATTTGCACTGGTAACATTTGTTGTGTATTAGCACGAGGTTTTTAGAAGAAAGCGAAGAAAGGAGCTGTTTTTTGTGGCAAATAATAAGCTGCAGCCTCATAGGTCTATTAATTATCGTTGTTCACAATTTCCAAAGATTTTCCGATCGCAGCTTTGTTAGTGCATTTGAACTTATTTTTATCTTGAACTGCAAAATGTAACTTACAAAACACAAAAAGACCACTACAGCAATGAATATTTCCTCACAATCATCTCAACAGCATCAATACGTGTTCTAGAAGCGAGTGAATAAAAAGAAAAATGTAAATTAAACGCAAAATGTTAACAAATTAACAAACTTTATTAACTTCCGTAATTAAAGCTGAAAATAACGGATTAACGTTAACGGAGGGGTAAAATTTGTTAACGGACTAGAGGTTAACGAAGCTAACGTTTTGCATTAACTTGCCCACCTATGCAACTTCCCATGGTTGTCATGCTTCATGCAGCAATTTCATTTAAAAATTCATTCTTTAGACTAGCCTATGCTGTAAATACATTGTTTTGTACGATGCACATTACTAATTGTATAGGCCTAATGCAAAATGGTAGTTTAAAGGCGGTGAATCATCCAGCCAATTCCGGTGGTTTACAATAGCTAAAATTGAACTATAATTTTTGATATTTTTTGTTTTAATTTTGGGACTGCAGTTGCAAAGATATTCAACAAATACAAAAAGATGTCCCCCCGAAAAAAGTTTTTGGAAACTCTGAGTTTTGTTCTTCCCGCCAAAACCACAGTAGGCCTAATGGTGTAGAGAACTGTGGTAGGCCTAATAGTTTAGAGATAGTTTATTTCTAAATAGTTTAGGCCTAACTATCTCTAAACTGTTAGGCCTAATAGTTTAGAAATAGTTAGGCCTAATAGTTTAATACGATTACAGTAGGCCTAATAGTATAGAGAACTGTGGTTTTGGCGGGAAGATCAAAACTCAGAGTTTCCAAAAACTTTTTTCGGGGGGACATCTTTTTGTATTTGTTGAATATCTTTGCAAACGCAGCCCCAAAATTAAAACAAAAAATATCAAAAATTATAGTTCAAGTTTAGCTAGTCGTAAACCACCGGAATTGGCTGGATGATTCACCGCCTTTAAGACCTTTTATGTTGTTTGACTTGTTTCAGAAGCCTAATTGGAAAACCCGCCAGATGTGATGTATTGCAGTTGTTGCTGCACAGTTTGTACTTGATATGTTGATAATTAGGAAAAATTGCTAACTTTAATTTGATTAAAAAATGAATAATTGTAAATCAAGAAGCTATTCGCAAAAGACAAACTATGAACAAACAGTCAGTCACAACTCAGTAACCGGTAAGTAAGTGACTAGATTTATTGCGACGCTTTCGATAACTCAATACTGCGGACGGTGTACGGTGCATTTTCCAGTAAGAAATGTGCTAAGTGGCTGTGATTTTGAATTGCATTGAGTTTCATTTCTACTGAGCTCAGTGTAATTTGGATTCGCAGCTACTTTGAAAAGTCAATATGCGATCAAGAAGAATCGAGATGCAAAACAAGCCTGCGTACAAAAAAATTTTTTTTGTACAGTTCAAGTGTAGTTAGCATAGGTGGGCAGTACCGCTGTACTTTCTTGGTACCGTCGGTACTTTTGTGGTACCGGTACCGCGGTACTTTGCTATTTTTTGGCGGTACCGGTACTTTAGTTTTGTTTTACTTTTTAGTAGGGATTTTACGAAGGTAATTAAAAACTTTAAACGTTGTAAAAATGCTTGCGAATAAACCGAATAAACAACGAATCTTTTTTCTAAATTTAGTGTTTAACTGTCGGTCTTAAGGCGGGTTCACACAGAAGCCATCAACGTCAACGTTACCGTTCCGTCGCAGTTACGTCTAACGTCAAGGTGTTCACACAGAAAATTTTAGCGGTGACGGAAGTGATTTTCTTGATTTCATCCGTCTTACGTTGAGTTAAAATAATTTTAACTTTACGTAAGTAACGTAAGCGATTTCGAGCATTTTTTTGGTGGTTGGGGCAAACTTTGAGTCACAAAAACTGAAAATCTTGAAAAAATAATTGGTTTTTGTTGAAAAGTAGGTTTCAGCAGGCAATGTTAAGTGCTTAGAGCTGTATGTAGTAGGCTAGGTCTAGTCATGTACCGATACTTTGTAGTATAGGTAGTGTACAGTAGCAGTGATACTGGTATCTAGCCTAGCGGTACTTCAGACTGGATTGCTTTTTTTTCTGCTTGGGAAAAGAAGAGAGAATGAGATATTGAAATTACCGGTAATTGGTACAGGGTAGGCATGTTAAATCTGAGTTGGTTGCTAGCAGCCAGTTGAGAAAGTCAATTCAATTTGGCTTTCCGTGCTCTTGTTTTGGTACAATTGGCTAAAGTTCAATTTTGAACTTCAATTGACTTGACTCTTGAAAGCTGAAATTATAAACTACTGGAAGCAATCAATTTCTACAGTAGAGACCTTTCTCATGTCTGAAAGTGGCTATTTTGCCTCTAGAGGCAAAATAGTGTTTTTCCTTTGCTTGGGTTAGGGTTTGAGTTAGGGTTAGGGTTAGGGCTAGGGTTGGGATTAGGGTTAGGATTAGAGTTAGAGTTTGGGTTAGGGTTTGGGTTAGCATGAGGCTTAGGGCTAATTTGGCATTTGCGGCAAAACAGCCGTTAGGACTATTTTGCCTCCAAATTGCAAAATAACATGGGGCTATTTTGCCTCTAGAAGCAAAATAGCCACTGCCTTTAAATAAAGTGGCCACTTTTGACCATTTTGGACGCTGTATCATCAATAGGACTAGTCATGATCATATACCGTAGTGCACTGGTACTTTGTACCAGTACCGATACTGGTCTGTGGTCATGATTATTGCCATGGTGCATATAAATACTGACCAGTGATTGCTTAGCTACCAATACCATAGACTCTTAACTTTTGTTTATTTTTAGGAACTCATAAGCCTATCTATTTGTTGGTTTAGTAATAGTCAGGTAGAGGCTACTGGTACCGTAGTTGTTGTATCTGCATACTCTGCAGTTTGTTTTGTGTGAACGCTGAACAGTCACTGAAATGAAATTGTATGATATTAGTTAGAATCATCTTGTATTCTTAGCAGTGGATCACTAGATGCCAAAAAAATAGCTGGTTTACTTACACAGTGTTGGTACAATGCACATACAAAGTTGGCTGTTGTTTTGAATTGCATTGAGCTTTATTTGTTTTAAGCTTAATGTGGTTTGGGATAATAGCTACTTTAGAAAATCAACGAACCAGTACCATACAATCAAATTGGAGTGGAGAAAACATACTGTACACTGGTACAGTACTGTACAAATCAAGAGTTGAGTAGTGATAGTTTCCGTACAGTTCAATTGTTGCTGCACTTCACGCATATGCTAGTACTGCACCAGTTTGTGATAGCCTACCAGTACAGTAGACCATCACTTCGCAATATAACAGATGCCGAATACGCGAGATCGATTTGTGACAGTGCACACATGCCTACAGTACGTAATGGTACTGAGCCTGGACCGCATGGGTTTGGGTTAGGTTTTTGTGCTGCTGCACTTATGATTCTGTATGTTCTAGTACTAGTAGTATGCCATATAACACATAACAAGTGTATGATATCGGTTACCGAAACAATTCGCGATACGGTAGCGTACAAAAAAATAGACTTCTTTAAGCGTACACATACTGTAATAGCAATTTTCGATTTGATTGCGCGATAACGATTTCTGATAATGAATGCCAAAATAAACTGCAAGTGCTGCATTAGACATTTTTTCCTCATTTTCTGACCTGCTAGCTGTTGTATCGATGTTAGTCAAAAATTGCAAACACATCAGATATTGAGAGTTGAAACACTTCAAAAAACTCAAACACTGATTTACCGCAATTTTGAATATAAAAATTTCTAGTTCTGCAGGTTTTACCAGTACTTTTCAGTTTTTAAAGTAATTTCTGTCAGTACTTTCAGCTTTTTAAAGTCTTCTACTTCTTACATTACTCACTATTGCAGTAAGCCTACTGATTGACCAACCAAATCTGCCAAATTCAAATTCCACTTCAGTACGGTACCAACCTATATCTTATCTACAGAGTATTTCTGAAAAACAAAATCTAGTGATTAGGCTATTTGAATTCATATCATATTGCTTACAGTAAATTTAAATTTAAGTTCTACACCACCTTAAAATTGTTCATGCAAATCTAATTTAAATGATATACAGGGTGGGCCATAAGTAGGTATTCAGCCATCGCTCAAAAGTGCTTCAAATTTTTTTTTATTACGGTTTTTACTTGATTTTAAGTCATATTACAGTTCCTAGTGCTGAGCAAGTAATGCAAAGTCTTTTGGAATGTGCTGCTTATTAGAAGTAAAAAGAAATTTAAAGTATTTATATTGTGATTGCTGTATACCTACTTTTGGCCCACCCTGTACTCTAAATGCAATTACTTACTAATCACTTTTTTACTTTTGCAAAATAGACTTAAAATCTGTGATCATATCAGTATTTGACTGTTAAAGAAATTTAATAGAAATTCAACAAATATGTAAGCTGTAACTTAACAAAAAATCTCAGCAGTTTTTTAACCCAGCAGCAGTACTATGAAAAAAATTACTTGAGCAGTACCACTGTACAACTAAGCAAAACTAAAGTTAAAACTCATCACTTGTTTCCACAACTATCACTGATACTTGATAAATGTTTGTTGATGATTTTGGCAAGCACTTCAAAACCAGCAAGTTAACCCCACAGGATAAAGTGCATTAAATAGCCTGCACATATTATCAGTAGCTCTCAATTTAAGCATAGTGATTACTGATTACAAAACCCAAACTTTATAGGCCTATTGGTTTATTAAGGAAACTGCTATGCGAGCATTACAACCAGTTACAGGTTCTTCGTAATACGTAACGGTGACGGATCAGTGTGAACCTCTCACGTTCAGGTTACCGTCACCGCCAAATAACGGTAGAACGCTGAACGGTGACGTAAACGTTGACGGCTTCTGTGTGAACCCGCCTTTACTCGCTACTACCAGCCCAGGGACTTAGTGTTAGCAGTTTGCTGGACCATTTGAACAATTGACGTTTTCCTGCAATGGCAAAATGATGCATAAACCAGTATTCATGCACCAGCGAAACAAAAGTAGAACCGCTAAGAAAAAATTGTAAGAGACGACTTACGTAATGAATACTCATCATATCAGGCATGAATACAATAGCGAAGCCAGGGGGCACGCTGGGGAACTATAAAAAATTATTTAAAGCATATTTTGAAACGTTTATTGAAGGGCGAGGGGGCTAATGTGTCAAAAATAAAACTTATAAATCAGAAAAAAGACTTTAAAGAATAGTCGAAAATTGGTAGTCAAATTTGATCGCTCATTGAAAAATGCTTAACATAGGTTTCATAAAAAAAAATCTATATAGCCTAAGCTCAGAAATAGGGGGGGGGGGGGCTATTCAGTATAAGTTAATTACTGACCACTTCTCGCGACCTTCCTTCAATTAGCCCCCCTAGCATATAATATATATATATATATTTCACTATAAAATATAGCCGTTATAGATTACTCCTTGAGAGGTTTACTAAACTGCCGAAATAGAATTTTAGGATTTACCAACTTGTAAAAAGAAAACTGAAATTCTAGCAATAGCTACCTCCCACATAGCCTATTTAAGCAACTAGTACGATACAATCATTTTTTGCACTGCTAATTTCTATGCCACGTTAATTTTTATCAAAATAGGCCTAAAATTTAGTTTTGCCAAAAAAAAAATTTTTTCGAGCGCTGGGGGATCCGACCCCACACCCTACGCCTCCGGTGGCTGGAGGTCTTGTCTCCAGACCCCAATTGCCTTCGGTGGTTGGGGGATCGGCCCCCAGACCCCGCAACGCCCCCCATTGCAGTTTTTCGGCTACGGGCCTGCACGAAGCAAAATTTACTGCCGGCCTCCATTTGTATTAGCTTTTGGTTTTAAATATGCCTGAAACGTTTGGCAAAGAAGATGTTCTCATTCACAAACGGTGTATAATACGGCCAAAAGTATTTCACCCGGTAATACTTATACAGAAAAATTATCTCAAAAAATCCTTTCACCTGCACCAACCCCACTTTGGCTTTGGCCGCGATGAGGTTTTTTTTCCTGAACATTTTACGCTCTTCTAATAAGTTCTAAAGGGCAAAACAACGCAATCTAATTTTTGTACAAAATTGTCGAGTTAAAAACACAGTTTTGTCTCTTAAAATTTATGTGTGCCACCTCTCCGGAAACCCCACAAATTAAACCCCAGAAATCAGTTTTTGTGAAATTATACCTCTTTTATTAGAACTCCCAAAATTGAACCTTACAAAAAATAAATATTTTCACGGCTTTAGCTAAAACGCTAATTTTTTTATAATCAGAAGAGACCAAGAATCTTATTGAGAGTTCCGCAAAAGCGTGGCCAAAAGTGCCAAAGCTTTTTTTGCGACAATCCCAATTACATAATCTATGTTCAACCCACACTCTGGTTACGTTGTTGCGTCCTTGGATAGGGCGCTTTACAATGATAATCTCTGCTTGTGGCTTTGAACGAGCAACAAATTCAGTGGCAAGAAATCGAAATTCACGGGACATTGAAAAACTAGAAACTCTTAAGCAGGTGCAAATTCCTCCAAGCACGAAGTAATATTGTCACAATGAAAGCGTGCGGAATGTCCAATAATTAGCGTCTACGCTGTGCTGTGACGAATAAATATGCTATACAACAGCAATAAAAAATGCTTTAATTTTGAAAATGTTCTCATTACGGGGAAACAAACGGATTGCTTAAAAACCACCATTTTAACGTGCGTCGTTCGTTTATAGGCTGGCAACTGGTAAGCTCTCATCTAGCTTTAAATAAGAAATGCAAAAAGTAACTGCAGCAACGAATTAACTAAAAACAAATCAAAACAGCTCACTTTGCCAAAAGTGCAATTTATCTCCCAGCTTCTAAGTTTGTGTGAATGTCACTCGTGGAATAATTGGGAGCTGATGTATCGTCAAAGTAGTCTTCAGTGCCAACTTACGCACGTGATGCTTTGGAGATGACTGCTGTTTGGTTATTACTGGTGACAAGATACTGTAGTAGAATACGTAGCCCAATGACCATAGTCCGTATAAGTTACATACTTTATCAATTCAACTCCATCACCAGATAGTACATTGTACTCACTGTAGTAGTAATACATCCTGCAACTGCTCACTATTCTACTGCAAACTTTCTGTAAAACGAACTGTAGGTCTACGCAGTTCGCTCTAGTCGCGGAAACGAACCTAATTGCTAAAAGCGATTTACAATCACGTAAACGAGGTCAATCAGTCAGGGGCGTCGCCAGCTTAGCAAGATCGGGGGGCAAAGTTTTGACGGTAAATTATTGCAGTATTTTAAAAGTTACGTAGATTGTTTGTGTGGCGGGGTTGTAAATTTCGTTTCGCCTTTGAGTAATGCAGCTATTTGGCGTTAAGTTCATAGAACCATTTTCAGCTTTATTTTACAAACTAATTACTTAGGTTGCAATGAAACGATTACTAAACTGTATATTTATTTAATGTCTATCTGACATGCATGATTGTCTTTATCTTTTACATATGAACAGCATGGGATCATATCGGTTATTACACCACATTGTTTAAAGCAAGACACAAACTTGCAACAAAAATTTTAGGCATATTCTATGGCTATCGCGTTGGTAAACGTATAGAATTAATTTAAATAATAAGAAAAGTTAAGAATTGCGCATGAAAAACTACTTTGAATGATTTTTGAATAAATGCAGAAAGCAGACTGTCTCTGACATAATGAAACATTAACAAAGGCGCTTAACTCAACAATTGCTGAAAAAATAACGTAAATCTTCTCATTAAACTAAACATGATTACAGCTAGTAAACGACTGGAAACGACTGACGACAGGAAACTCCAGAAATAATATGAGCAAAATTTAATATAGGTACCTTTATGATGAATACTGTAGTTAATAATATGCAATTGTGTATTACTAGTCAAAACAAAAAAATGAACAATTTAGCATTTTTTATACTTGAATGCCTATTCTGTTTCTGTATTGCCAACAACTTCATTAAGACAGGTAAGTGCCGATCCAGGGGTTGCATCCCCCAAAGGAATTTCTGCTGCATCCCTCCCGATAGTTCGCATCGGTACGGTGTGTAACTTTGGTGTTACAACTTGCAACGTTACTAAACGATGCATTTTATCCTCGAAAAAACGTAGAGAAAAGCTAAAGATCCCGGACCCCGCTGGGGAGCACACAGCGCCCCCCCCCCCCCCCCAGACCCCCTAGCTGGCTTTAAAGCCGTCTCACCATAACTTTTGTGTTTCAAAATTCTAAATTGCCACCAGCACTCTTTCCAAACCTTAGTAAACGTTTCTGCGGACTTCCTTGCTGGTATTGGCAAAAATAAGCGTTGAACTTTGCTGCGAAAATCTCCAGTTTGAGTATCATCCCTCTTCCCAATGTTCAAAATTATCAAAAAATAGACAAATTCCTTAAATCATCCCCCTATGGCCAATTTGGATCGGCACCACTGATTACTGTATCGGCAATGCACCAGGACTGTATTACTGCTGTAAAAAAATCATCACAAATAGCAGCACCAAGCAGCCAAAACGGTACTATAGGCTACTAAAGTTTACTCAAAATCTCAGATATCAATGGTGTTACTAGTGCCGAGAACACTGCTTAGTTTATTTTGCTACCGGTACTAATCGATCTAGTTAAACAAACTATGAGGTAATGGACACTTCTTGCAAATCTGAAAGTCAGAAAATTTCCGTAGTCTTGTTATCAAAGAATTGGTCAATGGATTCCGATTTAGGTGAGGAATGCAGTCTGTTTCTCTGTTAGCTCAGAGTTTCTGCAGATCGATTACTCATACTGCTGAACAAAATCTCAATCAAAACACAGTATGGTTTGAGTTGCTAAGCTAAGGCCTTCCACTTCCAGACATGGGCTTGTCAACTCTACTCACTTTTGCAAGTTTGCTTACCCGTAGTCTATGTTTGCTACATAGCCTAGAAGTGCAACTGACCGATCAAATTCTTATCTTTTTTTCCGGAAGCATTTGGCGATAGTCTATTTTTCTTTCTGTAACTATTGATTGCACGGTATATTGCGGATGGTTTGTACTATGTGTATCATAGGCGTAGCCAGAGGGGGGCCCGGGCCCCCCCAATTAAAATTCCACTGATGATAAAAAAATTATGACAACATTTAGCCTAGTGATGTTTAGTTGCAGTTTTTTTCAGTAATTACGCACCTAACAGTTATTAACAATAATATTAATGACGAAGAGGAAGTCTGGGGGCTCCTAACTTACAACCAGGGGGCCCCGGGACCCCTAACTAACAACCACGGGGCCCCAGGCCCCCAACCAACAACCAGGGGGACTCGGGGCCCTTAACCGACAACCAGGGGGCCTGGGGACCCCAACTGACAACCAGGAGGCCCAAGGCCCCTAACTGACGACCAGGGGGTCCTGGGTCCCTATTTGACAGCTAGGGGGCCCCAGAGCCTCTAACTGACAACCAGACGCCCCCGGGGCCCCTAACGGACAACCAGGAGGCCCCGAGGGCCCTAACTAACAACTAGGGGGCCCCTAACTGATAACCAGGGTGCCCCGGGACCCCTAACTAACAATCAGGGGGGACCACGGCGCTTAATTAACAACCAGGGGGCTCTGGTACCCCTAAACAACTACCAGGGGGCCCCTAACTGACAACCAAAGTGCTCTAAGCCCCTAACTAACAAGCAGGGGGCCCGGGGCCTCTAATTAACAACCAGGGGGCCCCGGTGCCCCTAACCAACAACCAAGGGTCCCTGGGTCCCCTAACTAACAACCAAGGGTCCCCGGGGTTCCTGATCTATGACCAAAGTCCCGGTCCAGGGTCCCTTAATTCAAATTTTTAACAATTTAAATGTAAAACCTGTGAGACATCTAAGAGTTTTGTCCTGAAAGTTGCAACCCCAGGCCCTAGTTTAACGTTAATATGAACTTAAGCTATAACATAGGCGGTAAAGCAAACCCCCAATTAAAATTCTACCAATGATAAATATAATGAGAGCATAGCCAGTATGTTTTCCTTGTCCGGAATTGCAGTTTCTTCAATTTATGATTTACGCGTACAAAAGTAAGTGATAATAATGGCGACCTTGTGTCCACGTCATAATAATGTCATGCAATTCTTGGAGGTTTCAAAAAACTGTCAAGTGACTTGATTCGAGTCCTCCACGTTTTCAAAAAAAGTCATTTTAATTTTGCTTTAAATGTTTTTTTTATGCAAGAACTTAAGGGCGCGATCTTATCTCAAAATCATAGGTGTAGCCAGGGGGGTGGCTCAGGGGGCCCGAGCCCCCTCAATCGAAATGCCACCAATGACAAAAATTTGACAAAAAAGCCTTGTTTTTTTCATTTTCAGTTTCTTTTTGCATCTTTGCGTGCAACAATACATGCGTATAACAGTACTTAACAATAAATAATATTGACGACCAGGGAGCCCGGCGCACCCCCTTAATTCAATTTTTCCGACCAATTTAAACTTACAACACGGATGAAATCAAGGGTTTTTGTCCAAAACAGTTGCTACGTCAGGCCTCATCTAAACTTTTCATGAACGTAATGCAATAACCAGCGGCGTATTTGCCATATGGCACAGTGCCAGGGCCCCTCGCTCAAGTAGTAAAATTTTTTTTGGTCTTCACTTCTATTTGGCAGAAAGATGTTGCAAAAATCCCTTAAGTGCCAGGAACCCTGCGCAATGTAAATCCGAACCGGGAATAACATGTTTAGTAAGCGTAACCATCTATTGTACCATTTTTCAATGACGATTCATCTCCACCTCGCCAGTTTTTACGTACAAAATACTTTTAAAAAAAGCTAGGGAAAATGCTATTTGAACAAATTATTGAATTTGAATTGTGTGGGCCTGGGCCCCCTGACCGTATATGTACTCCTATAAATGATTAACTTCATGACAAAACAAAAATCTTGTAGGAAAATCTTCGAGCGGATTACTATTTACTGCTAAAGTATTGTCAGTGGTGTAAAAAGTACTCGAAAAATGTACTCAAGTAAAAGTTGCGTTACTGACAAAAAACTACTTGAAGTAAAGCACAAAGTACTGACCAAAAAAAGTACTTGAGTAAAAGTAAAAAAGTAGTCATTTTAAAAATACTCAAGTAGAAGTATTTCTGAAAGTATTCACGCAAAATAAGCAAACTATTCAATTGACATATGACAACTGGTTGACTACTTTACATCACTGCCACAAGCGCTTGATTTTGTAACCCCTCTCTATCTTAAAAAGTCATGAAATATTAATTGTGCATGTTTTTTGTTACTATATTCAAGGAATCAATTCATAAAATATTTGCTCTAGTACTCATTCACTGCCATTGTTAAATTTATATGCTAAAAAGTAAAAACACCGTGGAAGTGGCTTATTTGAGTGTCGGCAGCGTAGCCAAGAGGGTAAAAGCGTCGTTTTTACGATGACCCTGATCGCGTGATCATGGGTTCAATCCGCACCCTGGTCACGTTTTGCGTCCTTGGATAAGACGCGTTACGATGATTATCTCTGCTTGGTGGCTTTAAACAAGCAGCAAATTTATGTGGGAAGAAGTCATAGGTCAACCGGAAAACTTGGAAAATGGTCATCTCCTACGCGAAAGCGGATTCGTCTAAAGGATAGCGCCACCGTCGCTTTCTCGTGAAAGGAGGATAAAGATGCATCAATCAATCAAGCCTACTATGTCCACAGGGTGCACCAAGAGTCATGCACCAAAGCTGCTGCTATAGCGCATATTTGTCCTCCTGTCACGGAACAGCGTCAGACGCTAACTTATTGGACGATCCGCACACTTTTCATTACAATGACTACTTCGTGATTGGAGGAATCCGCACCTGCTTAGGAGTTTCCGATGATCCAATGTTCCTGTGGATTTTTTCGAATTCTTGTCCACTGAATTTGCTGTTTGTTCGAAGCCACCAGGCAGAGATAATAATCGTAAAGCGTCTTATACAAGGACGCAACAACGTGGCCAGGGTGCGGGTTGAACCGGGACCATTCGATCAGGGTCGTCGTAAAAACGACGCCTTTACCCATTCGGCCACGCTGCCGACAAGCCAATTCAATAGTCTGCGATAAACTTTTTTTGGATTAAAGAAGAAAAAATTATCGTGAATTTTTTTTAAATGATTTTATTTCACGACATGTGAAGGCAGATAGAAACCGGTAGAAACATAATTGAAATTGTGAGTGAAGCACAGTCATTCATTGATTGATACCAGTGTCCTGTCACAGCATTAGTAGGTTAGACTACGACCTAATTTAATTCCAATTCAATTTACTTGCTGCACTTTAGGAAACCTGCTGCATGCCTAGACAATTTACCATGCAATTCCTGAATTCCACCATGTTTGTTTTTAGTTTTACTGATTTATTCACCGTGTTGCCTTGACCAGGAAACCCAGAGTGATACTAGGGTCGTTGAGGCAAGCTGCCACCTCTCTACCATACAAAGGTGTAAGCACTGAGCAGCACATTATCACCTTCAATGCAGACTGTCAAGCAGGAAGATGTGCATACAGTTTGCAGTAGGCTACCTATTTTTAAGTCTTTGGCTTGACTGGACCAGATTTGAACCCAAATATTCAGCTCGATATACAGATGCTCTAACCACTAAGCTATACCATCTTGTCGGTATATTTATCAGTTCAACTCCAGGCTCTCAAACTGCAAGACACTGTTCTCAAGAACAGAGAAACTAAACATTTCATCAGTTTATTACTCAATGATGAAGTTTTACTGCTACAGTGCTACTCAGCAGAGGTGGAGTCCTTGAGGACGTACTTGGTCACGAGGACACATTTTGAAGTCCTTGGCCTCGAAGTCGAAGCCTCAAGTCCTCAAAAAATGCCTGTCCTCGGCTTGAGGACAGCAATTTTTTTTGAATTGTTAAAATTTTGTAGTTTGCCAGAACAAAAATTTGAAGACGTTTTTTTTTTTGAGATCGCCTAAATTTGGACTGTAAAACCGATTCAATCTGCGTGAAAACCGATCAAAATCTGGGATAAGATCGTTTGATATTGTTTCCAGCCTCTGAATTAGCCCCCGATTGCAAATTCCTGGCTATGCGCCTGCCAGGATCTCATATCTCCACTTATCAATAAATTTCTGCGATTGCCTAATCCTCCAGTCGTACAAAACAGCAAGACGCGAATGGACCTTTCACCCTAATTACGAACAGCTCGATTGTAAATGCACCCTAACCTACTAACTCTACTCATGACTTCAGGAAAAGTGACGATTCGTTTGCATTTTATTGGTGTTAAAATGGTTAGGTTAACCTATGATGTTGCAGGCTAACTATTCGGTAGAACTTTGGTTCCAAGTCCTGATTGAGAAGTCGATGTTTACCGGTGCCTGATTAGAAAAAATGCAATCGTTTTCAAAAGCTCATGAGCGCAGTCAAGCGTGGAATTTAAAGAAAGAAAAAAACAAGAGAGAATAGCCTGACTGCGCATTTACGAATGATTGACTGCAGATGCCCACATTTAAAGTGCAGTCAACACTGCGGCTCAAATTTTAAAACTACTTTGTACTTTTATCAAATAATAAGTACTTAAGTAGCGTTACTTCAGACTAAAACTACTTAAGTAAAAGTAGTTAAAAAAAACTACTCAAAAAAGTACTCGTTACCGAAAAAAACTACTCAAGTAATCTACTCAAGTAAAAGTATTTCGTTACTTTACACCACTGGGTATTGTAGGAGGCAGTGTGCCTTACTTCACCCTGCAAAAACCAAATCATTTACAATTAAAATTTAGCACCAAAATGTAAGATTTTAAATGCGTTTTGGACTTCAATTGCAAGTAAACGGAGAATTGAACAATTACATTTTTTCGATTGGCTTTCAAATGTTAAAAATCTAGTTCTTTCAAATGGCTGTAAACACGTGCGAAATGTGATCCAATGGCATTAAAATGGCTTTTATTTTCCAAAAACTTATAAAAATCGCCCAGCGGCAGGGGGCTTTGCCCCTAAACCCTAGTCTGTGATTTGTTTGAGTACACTAGCTTACTCAACACGTCTTCTAATAAGTTAGGCATTTGCACTTTCGAACTATTAGTTTTCGTCCTCTCCCTTTACCAAAATCCTGGTTAAGTGCCAACAGGCTACGGCTTCATATCTTCCTTTTTACGATATCTTTGCCCTACAAAAAAAATTTTTTTTGGAAATTTCTGATGACGTCATTGCATGTGACTTGTGGTTTGGGCCCCCCCAATCAAAAATCCTGGCTACGCCTAAGATGCGTATACCACTGATCACCAACTTACAGCTTACACCAACTTACTGTACATTACCTTCAACAGTCACAACGCCCTCTGTACGGTATAGTAAGGTCTCGCCTATAAGTGCTGCTGTATATGGCATCATAATCTACGATGCCACGTCTACTACACAGTACACACAAACTGCTGGTAGCTGTATTATTATTGTACCGTACTGAATTGATTTGTTGTTGTTGTTGAACCTGAACCAAAACACGAAATTGTGCTGCGTACCGTACCCTAGATTGTAATATAGATGTCAGAATACTTAGTTGCAGGAAGGAAACAAAGAATCAGCCAAAAAATATATTTAACTAACGTATATTAACAAAAACTTTCACTAAAATCGATTTCGGCCAGGGGCCATCTTCAGCTTATTCAAATACAATCAATCAAATAGAATCGATGTCCGAATAGGGGATGGAACTGTTAGAATTACCATTATTTTAACTGTGAGGGCGATGCTCAGTTTTAAGAAAAAATACCGTTGGAGGGAAAGAAATAAGTCGGGGGGGGGGGGGCAAAAATAAAAATCGGGGGGGCAAAAATAGAAATCGGGGGGCAATGCCCCCTATGCCCCCCCCGCTGGCGACGCGCCTGCAATCAGTCCAATTTTTTTCTTTTAATTTAAAAAAAAAAGTACCGCAAAAGTACACTGCAGTACTTTTAATTCGAAAGTACCATTACCGCGGTACTAATTTTTGCAAAGTACCGAGTACTGATACCGCGGTACTTTTGCAAAGTACCGTGCCCAACTATGGTAGTTAGTAGTGCGTGACAAGGTAATGGGCAAGTTGATAGCATGCAAATATTGTTGTAGCTTAATTTTAGCTTTAGCAACAGTTATCTGCATGGACTACTACAATAGTAGCCCATCTCAGGTCTGCTGGCCTGTATTGCAATAAATTAAGCAAGACAACAGAGGGAAAAGAAAGGTAGTGGTGCAACATTGTAACGTGGAGATAAAATTGTAAGTTTGATTTTCATCATGTTTCTGATAGAGCGCATAAAATTTGCCTCTGGATTTTGGGCATTGGTTTTCGATAACAATTGCGATTAGGATCATGCGATATTAATTTCCGTTAATAAACTCGGTTACAATTACACGATATCAATTTCTGTTAGCAATCACTGTTTCGGTTATGCGATGCAGATTTACGAGTGAAAACATCAAATGTGATGTTGATTTCTGATAACGAGCGTCTGACATTTCTCTCCTGATTTCGTGACTCTTACATCGATGAAAGTCGAAAGCAGCTCTATATGCATCAGATATTGAGAGTTGGAAATTTCACAACGTCTCACATACTAACTCGTAGTGCAACTTTGTATGGTAATTACTGCTGCAACTAATTCTGACTTTCTTTATTTGCATAGCCTAAACTGTTTTTTCTCGCGATACGATTATCCAGCATGTTTGATGTCTTTCCATTAACACAAAATGAAGTTTCACCTGTAATATTTCATGCTACTGTTAAATTGGTAATGATAGCTTATTATTTCTGAAAAACAAATATTTAATTAAAATTTTAACATAAAGTTGTTTTTCTAGATTAGACCAACAGGATCAAGGTGAAATTGGCAAGGTCCTTTGGAAGAAATTTGCATATCAAGAATGATACTGTTTATTTTTTATTTTTCAACCAAAACCAGGTACTTGAGTCAACACAAAATATTGCAGCATTTTAAAGGTGTCTGACCATAAGAAGCTTTCCAAAGTTTTAGTCTTTAAAAGCAACTTATTAAATATGAGAGTAGATAAGTGAATTTTGTAATGATGTAAAAATAAAACGTCAATTTTAAATTTGAGTGCGAAAAAATCTTTTTGGTAACAGCAAATAAGGGTAACTTGAATTAACCTAACAAGTGGAATCAAATATGTTCTGAAGTTATCTGACTTGAAAATAAGTCGAAACAAAATACTGCAAAATTTAGTAGTGTCTGACCATATGAGGCTTTCCAGGATTTTAGCCTATAGAAGCAACTTTTCAAATGAGAGACTTTGGAAATCTGTACCACTAATGACGTAGAAAGAAAAAAGGCAAACAGATTTGAGTGTTAAGTATAATATTTTTTGGTAACAGCTAATAAGGGTAGCCTAGCCACCAGTAATTAACCTACAGTAGCAAGTGTAATCAAATACTGTATGTTCTGGAGTTATGTGACCCTAATTCAAGATCAATCTGATCAGTTGACAAGTGATGCTTATATTGACAAGAAATAAAATACAGAATAGGTATTAAAAAATTGTTAAAACAATCTTGGCTATTATTTTTTTAAAGGAAATGTTATGGCTATTAATTTAGCAAACCTTGGCATTATTACGTAACTAGCCTACTTTGGCCAACTGCTGAGTGTGACAACTCATTGAAGTAACTTCAAATATACTTTCATGCCGGTATCACTAACAGAAGTAAACCCATTATTGGAACGACCGACGCTCGCGTCGCGTGTTCCTTTGTTTTTACTCGGCCATTTTCCTACTAACGAGTGCGAAATTTCATACTTTTGCTTATAACTCAAGAACGGTTTGATCTAGCTACATGTAATTTTGACAGTAGTTTGAGATTAATGAGTTATATGTTTGCACCAAATTTCGAGGCAATCGGTCACGTGACTTTGGCTTTAGAACCCGAAAACCGCCCCGCAAGTTTGGCGTAAAAAGAGGTCTAAGTAAAAAACGGCAGTACGGCAAAAAATATTTCGTATGGTTGTATGTCTTAAGATACCCTTTCATCCCAACCAACCCACTTTTGGCCGCGATGAGGTTGATTTCTTTTTATTTTCCTTTTTTTTCTTCCTAATTTTTGTACGCTCTTCTTTTCCTAAACCACAAAACATCGAAATTTAATTTTTGTGTAAAGTTGTTGAGCTGCAAACGCAATTTTTTCTCCCGAAATTTTTTGGAGCAACTCCACCGAAAACCCCCAAAAAATCAATTTTTTGAACGGCTCAACTTAGGGTGCCAGTGTTTTATAATATCAGCAGATACTTAACAGACAAATATTTTGTCATAGTTTGGGGGTGCCACCCCCCGGGGACCCCCTAAATGGACCCCCCAAAAATCAATTTTTTGAATGGCTCAACTTAGGGTGCCAGTGTTTTATGATATCAGCAGTATTTAACAGAAAAAATTTTTAACATAGTTTGGGGGTGTCACCTCCCCGGGGACTCCCCCAAATAGACCCCCAAAAATCAATTTTTTTAATAGCTCAATGACATAAAACTAGATGATCCGAAACTTCGCAAATGCGCTCGTTTCAATCTTTGCTTGGTCTTGCTTCACTGCAGGCCCTACTCTTCTGCTTTTCTCTGGTACTGGCCATTGGCGTGCGTGCCGACATAGATCGGTTAAAGTGCTAATTATGTACCAGCAAGGTTATGAATATTGCTTGAAGTAAACTAGTCAGGATTTATGTTCATGTCATTTGAGTAAAAGCGATATGTTTAAGGTTGCTGCTGATATTATAGCTAGGGGTAGCGTATTCAGATCAGGGATGTTACCCAACTTACTGGTACCACGTTCAGAAGTCCCAGGTTTTATGGACTTCTGTTGTTTGGTAGGTATTGACAGTTGTGGTCTACGACTCTATTGATATTGTTTGTGAAACACAAGCGTAGTGCAGTGCTAACAAAACGTAAAAGTCGGCCATATTTATAGTCCACACTCAGTACCCCGGCTGCTTTCTGGCCAATTACCCGACTGTTTAGTGCATACCGGTTGCTGAGTGATAGAACTACAGTAGTAGCTTGCAGCGTAGGCACAGTAGGTAGGCTTTGATATGATAAAAAGTTGCCAGGTTACTGTTGGTGGCAGTATGGTCTATGAATGAATGAGCAATTATTACATTTTGAACCAAAGGTATTACAAATAGGGTAAAACAGCTTAGGTTTTTGCTGTTAAGCTGACTGGTAGTGGTAGTGATGTTCAATGACCTCTCTGTTTGCAGGTTAGGACCCACCGAGTACCTGCCTAATAGTATTTGAAAATGACTAAAACTTGTTGCATTCTGTGTTCTAACAATTCCAGTAATTTCTAATCAAAACGCAACTTATTTTCTGTTCCTATCAAGAATTTTTAAGCAAAAAAAATGGGCTGAAGATTTGGAAGAGTTATTTAATACTTGAAAAGAGATCGTGCCCATGTCAAATTACTACTACGCAAAAATCGAGCTTCCATGTCTGATATGTCAGATGTGAGGAACATTTTAAAGAGAAATGTATAATAGCAAGTAAGTCAATGCATTAAACAGTAAAGCACCCGTAAGTAGTTACTGGTAGGCTACCACTTTTTTAGTGTTCTTGTACTACTTGTAAGCTAAGCTATATATTTTATTAACGTAATTAGAGATTACGGTAAGGTCTTACCTCATCCCATGAGAAATACTGGTACCGGTAACTAGTTTAGTAGCTAGGAACTGTTAACAGACATAAGTCTGGATTGTTAACATAACAGTATTGAGCCCATTTCAGTTTGGGTTTTTGATTTTCAATTTCAATTTAATGTTTCACTTAAAAAGTCTCGTTCAGCGACAGTAAAGTGGCATTTCAGTCTTATTAGTCAAGCTGGCATTTCAGTTCTTTACAAGGTTTGGGTGTTTCTGCATGGTCTATTTTATTACGGCTGAATGACAAGCTTTAAGCAGTGAAGTTCGCATATGAGTTGTTCAATGAACTATTGTATATCACGAAATTAAAATTGAAATTGCAACAATAAATTATTGTGTTTGCAGGTAAAATTAAAATAGGAAGTGGCTAGTGTTACGTTACGTCACGCCCATGACAGATAAAGAGAATAAGAGAGCAAAAAGTGAGCTCTCATTTGCTGATTTACTCTTTTTTAATTTTTAAATTATCATTAGAGTTTGGGGTAGATTTTGAGTTTGGGTTGATATTAACGTTTGGGTTAGGGTTGGGGTTAGGGCTAGGATAACGATTTCTTATTCTTACATAGCGTAACAGCAGCCTCTGCCATTAAAATAATTCTTTCATACGTTATATATAAATCGTATATAAATGAAACATTACTGACGCCATTCCTAATAAATCGAGATTCATTAAGATTTTTAGCAAGTTGAAATGGGTGTGAGATCCAATCCAATTAATATTCGAAAATTTTCATAAATTCAAAAGTTAAAATTGGTTTTTGTTGT
The DNA here is from genome assembly GCA_963965965.1 of Trididemnum nubilum. Classification (NCBI taxonomy): domain Eukaryota; kingdom Metazoa; phylum Chordata; class Ascidiacea; order Aplousobranchia; family Didemnidae; genus Trididemnum; species Trididemnum nubilum. The sequence goes on from OZ014470.1 coordinate 32,500,294, forward strand.
AGTTTACCTAAGCATACTCTGCTGCTGGCCTAATGCATATGGTTCTTGACAGGGGTGCCGAAACCCGGGGAGGATATATCCCCCCCAATAATTTGAGTATGGTCTTCATCTGCATCCCCTCCAATAATTTGACTCTGGTGTGCATCTGAGCGCAGGTCTCTACTTAAATTCGGGGAAAAAAAGTGTTCCATTTGTGGTGAAAACCTTTTTTTTTTGGTCTTCACCTTGTTCCACGTTTGGTGAAGACCATTTTTTTTTTGGTCTTCACTTAATTTGCTCACCTGAAAAAAATCGTGGTCGAGGTTCATCCCCCCCAATGTTGAAAATAGGGCAAAATTGGGGTAAAATTGCAAATTATCCCCCTAATGCTCAACAAAGATTTGCACCCCTGGTTCTTTATAAAATACTGTTATCGTTCAGTTTGCATTGATGTTGGCTGTACAATATACACATGGTGTTTTGTGTTTTTTATTATCTGCAGTTTAGCTGAAAGTTTAGATATTTCTGCTAAGCTGTACAATGAATTTGTCTTACATCTGAAAAGTTCAAATGATCAGTTTCAGTATCAATAGTGCATATTTTCTTTTGTAATTGGCCTTGTTTACTATGGATGAGCTGTTGCTAATGCTCATAGTGCTAAGTTGGATCCATGTCCTAGTGATGACATTCTTGAGCGAATAAAAGGTTTTTGTGTTTGCAAGGGATGTGATAATGAATCAAGCCATCAACTCATTCCTCATGTTATCACAAAATCTGCAAAACCATTCAGTGAAGGTGAATGTACTATTCCAACATCTACAAAACTAGCTTACAGGAATCTGCGAAACCATTTAGTAAAGGTGAAAGTGCTGTTTCTTCATCTACAATACTAGCTTACAGGTAAGGATAGTTTATTTTTATGAAGGTATGGGAACCAATTTAGTTTTGAATCGTGCAATGCTACGATGTTTCATTGTGTGCAGCTTTGCTGAGTGGAACTGCATGCTGGTTTTATATTTTAACAATGCTGCATTCAGAGTTCAATTGTGCTTGCAGGCTGTCTGCTTTGATTCATACAATCGTACATGACTGATTGGAGACTTAAAAAGCACAAGCTTACTTTCCAGGTAGTCTTGTCTCTTGGTTGTAATTGTGGTCATTGAGTTGAAAACCCTTTGTTGATCTACAATGTCGTATTGTGGCTTAATGTTTTTGCTGTAAAGTCTACCGTTACTAATAATGTCAGATGTCACTGAAGTAGTAGTTGGTAAATGCAATAATTACTGTATTAGACGGCATATAGGACGCATGGGCGAGTATGACACGCCCCATTTTAGCAGGTCAGATTCAGGAAAAAAAAGAACTTTACCTACGCCATGTAAGACGCAGGGCGATTTTTTGAGCCAAAAATTTGGAAAAAAATGCGTCCTGTATGCCGTCAAACACGGTAACTAACTAACAGCAAGCCAAGATTTTTGGTTTAGACAAATTAAAGATAAGAAATAGCATTAATAGTTGACTACGTGGCTGAGTGGTTAAAATTTTATGATGAACACAATTCTGACCAAAAGGTCAATGATTCAATTCACACCCGCGTTTTGTTGCTGCATCCTTGTATAAAACACTTCACGGCACATTATCTCTGCTTAATGGAATTTTTTACTTTTTAGCATTGCAGAATTGGAAGCTGAAGTAAGCCGTCTGTTTGATGATGAAACAAAAAAAATACAGATTGATAAGGAGCTTGCAGAAGATTTTGAAGATATTTTTGATGCAGGTAGCTTGTTATGTTGTTTGTTGTCAAACTGCAGCAGCTTTTTACTGATAAAGTCAAATTATTCTAATTTGCTATATTTGATTGAACATCACATTGATTGTGTCAATAATATCGCTTTCTTCAAATCTCATACATTCAAGCATAGCTAGAATTTTTTATATATAAAGCAGAATAGAAACCACTGGATTAAACATCTAGAAAATGAATTACAAATGATGCTATGTTTAATCAATCATCAAGGCAGAATTTCCTTAGGCATCTTACCACTCAGCTACATAATACTTGTTCTCCGCAGACACCAATTTGATGACTGATGACTGTCGTTTATCATAGCCATTTGCAAAGCATCGTGTGGTTTACTAGCTTTTTTCGGCGGAATAAAAGCATAACGCTACCATAAAAATATGAAACTTTGCAACAATACATGCTTACACGAAACGTAAATACATTGCTCACAATATAGCTCCATGGAACTCTAGTAAACCAGGAAGAATCTGGTGGTGATTTTTGCTACACCAAAAAGTAAGAAGTAAGCCCCGCACAGATGACCATCGTTACTGGGTCTCTAGTAGCTACCTTTTATGCTTACTAGATAAGTGCTTCACTATTCTGTTTCCGTGATGCACGGGAAAAGCTTCGAGTTGGTTTACTTAGTTACCTTAACTACAATATATATAACGTGACATTTGTTTTAATTTTTTAGTAGATTCTGCCTTAGTCTGGCTAGTGAGAGTCAAGCTGCATTCAGCAAGTTGAGAGAAAGTGGTATTTTGCGATCACCAAGTAGTGGAACTCTGTACTGCTATAGGTAAATATAATGTTCGTGTACAGTAACCATAATTATGCTGTGTAGTATTGTAATAAACTGCGTCACAGCTTATTGGTATTTACTTCGTATCGAAGATATATAAGTTGTAATTCGGTTTGTTACAATACTAGAGTTTTAGCATTTTTTTTCATCTGTCATGCAAAAGAATTCGAGAAATATGACATCATCAGTTGTGTCGATTTTTACCGACTACCAGATTTTCTTCCGGGTTATTTTTATTCCTGTATTTTGACACAATGCGTAAATTTTTTCATACCACCCCAAACCGGATTTCCCTACTTGCGACTGTAATTTTCTTCCTTCATTCCGAATTACCATAATTCATGTGAGCATTAAGTTTCTACCTCAGAGACCAAAAGACGTCCGTAGCCTATCTTAAAAATTGAACAATAAATCTGGCAATCTTACTTAGAGCGATATCGATGCACTTACCAGTGGAGCTATGCTCCCGAAATGACAATGTTGTGTAGCCGTTTATTCACATTGCAATACATAGGGAAAACACTGAAGTGTTTATTTTGACGTGATGTTTTTGTGTTATTACTAGAAACGTATACAGAACGACACCAGGGGCGACATGACAGAACGTGCTAGCGAGCTCGTAAAGGCCATTCTCGCTCGCTAAAAAGCGCTAACGAGCAAAAAATCTTCGTAGACTAACTGCCATTTCTGAGCGGTCTCGCCCAACACACGTTAAAACGCCTCGCTCGAATTTCTTTGCGAGATGTTTGTAACTTGTGTTAGTGCGTAATAAATATCTCATTGTGACGTCAGATGCATTTCTACTTCAAAATAATGCGTTCAAGCATATTGTATGTACTGCATCGTTATGGAAAATGATATTTTAAGCTATGCGTGATTATTCTATGCAAGCAAATTTTTCAACTGATAACAATTAGTAAATGAACGACAGAATTTAATTATATTTTTGGATCAATGTAAAACAAGAACAACTTTTTCCATACTATATTTTTTTAAATGAAGTAAAGCGCTCTTGAGGTTGTTGGTGGGTAAACTCATATGTTAACGGTAACTTTAGGTCTTAAGGTTTCAAAATTTTTCAAAAGTGAGCAAGTCGAAGTACACTTCCTTTTTAGAACTGGTAAATCTTGAGTTTAGACTGGCTGTTTTTAATTTTTTGCCAACATTCAGTCTCATTTGTTCTTGATTTTGTAAAAATTTTGAGAGCATCGATGTCAATTTCAGCAGGCATGTTTGAAACACTGTTTAGTTCCTATAACTCTGTCTGCTCATGGTCTGCTTAAGACTTAAGTGAAGGCTTTTTTCTTGCTTTTGCCGCATCGTAAATTTGCAAAAGCAAAAAAGCAAGCTTTTTTCAAGTTGAACAACTGCCAAAAAATTTCTCAATTGCTTGCGCAGAGCAGCAAACCTTGAATAGTTGCAATTTTGCTTGCAAACACAAGAAAATCACTGAAATTTTATCGTTTTGAATCAGCACGAATTTTAGTTTCTTTGATTAGTTTGAATTTTTTTTTTTAGTTTGTTTTGCTGCCGAGGCTGGCAATGTTTTTAATTTGTTCTTAAATTTTGAGCAAAAATGAGCCTCGTGTTTTAGAAAATCGTTTTTATGAAAGGAGTGTGTTACTATTTTTGTCAACTTGCACTACTTTGCATATCTTTATCAATCGAAACAGCAAATGGTTCTCAATGCAATTCGCTTTTTTTTAGCAGTCTAATAGCAAACATGGCGACGATTTGAATTAATTTTCAGCAAAAATTCGCATGAGTTAGAAGTTTTCAACATTTTGCCATTGAATTTCTAAACCAAAAAGATTTCTCGCACGCTTAAAGAGTGCTTCAAGATCCTCTTGAAGTTGGCGAGGAAAATGTGACGTTTTTTTACTCGAACTGCTTTCCGCAATCGCTCGAAGAAATTTAGCGAGAATGAATGACGTAACGGATTTCGCAAGGCTTTACATATACGAGCAAAAATGACCTCTTACTTTTAGCGAGTATTTCGTTCGGTAGCGCCTCTTAAAAAAAACTCGTTATTAAAGCGAACGAGGAAATGTCTGTCATGTGCCCCCAAGTCTCGTATCCGGTATACTGAAAGAAATTGAAAAAGAAGGATTAAACATGGACAAGCACCAGCAATTTTTTGCACTATCTGTTGATGAAATGAAGGGTACAATTACGGTGGGATCATTTAAATAGTTGGCTTATTGTTATTCTGTTTTCGAGTTTCAAATTATAGTTAAGCGTAGAAGCATCTGTTAAACGTACAGTATGCGTAAAAATTCTAAGCAAACTTGAGTTGCAAGTTCGCTCACTAGGTAAACGATAAGGTTTAGGTAAACGAAGCAGTTAAAGTTGAGACGTGTGTAACTTGTTAAGTTTATATATTGAAGAACAAGCAAAATTAACGCTTGTTTCATGAGGTGTGTTTTTTGAATGATATTTTTGCCTAAAAGCGGTTGGTTAAAAATCTTTTATTTTACAGTTAAAGAAGACATTGTTTGCAACGCGGGTCAGGACAGAATTGTTGGTTTTGTCGACACTGGTGCTGAAAGGAATTCTCCATTAACTAATTCCGCTGCTACGCACTGCCTTCAAATTTATATTAGATCAATAATGTCCAATTTTTCCCGCCCTCTAGTGTTAGCTACCAACAACATCGCATCTTATGAACTAACAAGAGCAGTGTGGGAAGCATTGCAAAAGTGCCGTTTTACCGTATTGTGTGTTATTGCTGACGGCATGAGCACCAACAGAAAAATGCTTAATAAAATGAATAACTTGGCTATACGTATACAATTTGATTTTACCTTAAAAATATTTCGATAGCCAACTTCGTCAAAACGATCAATGCTGTTTGTGATTGGTACCGTTTTCAGTCATTATTCTTTTTACTTTAAGCATAGATCGAATACCCTCCTGGTGAACTCCACTGCTGCTGTTCGGCTCAAAGATTTGTCAAATAGTGGTGGAATTTGTGTAATTTCATCCATACTGAACTTAGTAATTAGCTCATGTCAGTTCTTAGTCGTCGAAAGAGTGTGAACGAAATAATCAACTGCTAGTAATGCCAAGTTTTTCACATCAGTGCCAACGTTTTTTCATAGCTCATGAACTCTTACTGCAGTGACGAATTACAAAAGACATGATGCGTTGACGTTTTCTCGCAAGAACTTGCTAAAATATAATTCTTCCAGGGTGGAGGTGTTTACGGTAAACGTCAAACGACAATTTGAGTTTTGTTCGTTATTTGTTACGGTAATTTGTTTCTGCTTTATCCTCCTATCACGAGAAAGCGACGGTGCGCTATGCTTTGGACGAATCCGCACCCGCTTAGTAGTTGACCATTTTCCGGTTGACGTTTTACTTTTTCCCACGTAAATTTGCTGCTTGTTCGAAGCCACCAAGCAGAGATAATTATCGTTAAGCGTCTTATCCAAGGACGCAACAGCGTGACCAAGGTGCGAGTTAAACTCATGATCATGCGATCAGAGTCGTCGTAAGAACGACGCCTCTACCCTCTCGGCCACGCTGAAGAGGAATGCTAATTGCTAAGGGCATTTAGTATTTTCTTCATGAACGTAGTCCTACCTGTTAATGGTACGTCTATAGATGAGGCTGAAGAAATAATATCGAAAAGCTCTCTTGTTATGACAGTAGCTCCTAAAAAAGTTGTAGATGCGACGGCGCCCCTGCACAATATGTCAGATTTTGAAATATCTATAATATTGTGGATCGTTTCATCGCCGTGTCATTTTACTGGCTTAGCGTAATGTTACGTTTTTGCTGTATTTAAATATCCTTCCAAGCTATCAGTAATAAAACTGCTTTTATTCAATGTTGCTTAAATTTTGTGGGAAGACAAGATACATGTCAATTTAATATTGTATAAAGCATCTTAGTCGAAAACATCTGGTGATTTTAGCAGCCACCTTCAATACGGAAATTAAGATTGTTAAAAACAATTAAGCTTCTGCTAAGAAAGAGTTGAATAGAATGTTAATGACTTTTCTAAGACGTTATTGAATCAAGCAACAACCAAAACTAAGCTTGCCCGATACTATAATAATTTCATTTATACTCTGTTCTTTATCTGGGCTTTTTAGTGTTTGTATGTGTTGCAACTGCACGTGCAGCTTCATTCCTCCCTTTGTTTTGAACTGCTTTGAGCAGTGCTGGAGCTGTTCAATAATTATTGTTAACACCGGTGCGATAGTGCTTATTTATCACTTAGTTTTCGTGATTAGAGTGTATGCGTCGAACGTAAACAGGGGGGCCGGATTTACAAAGCGCAGATCCCCAGGCAAACGGAGAAGAATCGACTATTGAGTAACAGTTTTCTTATTCCAGAAAATATGATCTAAAAACAAAGAAACCGAAAAAAGGTCTCACGAGTAAGCGCGGGGTGTCTGAAATTTACCAGCTTGGCATGCGGTAAATCCGGCGCTGGATAAAATAATGCTTTTCAAATGAAATCAAAACGGGATTATCGTTGTGGTCAACAATGGACATTCAAGTGATTCACCTAAACGTATGAAACGGTCCAGCCTCATCTAGAGCAGAATGGATATGGAGCTCAGCATCGCTTAAAACTTTCACAATATACTCCACACTTATTGTGAGTGCGCTGTTTCTAGTCAATAAAAGAGTCATAAATAAAATTAAATCACACAACACCGGGCAAATCTGAAACAATGGCAAAAAGCTTCATTTTGTTGGTATTGGCGACAAAAGCGAAAATTAAATTCAAGCACACCAATGACATAAGAGCCAGTGGCATTACTGAGAAAGAGGGGGGTCGGCTCAGGGTTTCACCGTTTTGAGGTGACACCATATTTTAATCACATCCAAATTTGAAATTTTTCTCTAAAACTTTTTAAAATCGACTGTTTTTCGATTTTTCGTTGAAAAGGCAAAATTATTTTGAGCGGCGACCCCCCAAAATAAACTTAGCAGCCGAAATTTCACGCAAAAATATTATAAAGTCAATGTTTTAAAAATCAATAAAACCAATTCAAATACAAAAAAAAATCATAACGTGGTGACATGGTAACGTGACTTCGATTTTAGGCGCCAAAAAACGCCCCAAAGTTTGTCTTAACAAGTGGTCTTATTCAAAAACGGCTTAAATACGGCAAAATATTAAAAAATATTACATTAAAATTTTAAAAAATGAGATATTATATTAAAAAAATGAAAGCGTGCAAACTAACCACTAACCAAGTAACCAACCATTAACTGTATGCAGCAAAAAACTACGAGTTTTTATGACATTATTTATGCCATTTCCTGCAAAACTTACTCGAAAATTGAATTTTGGGTGGTAATTTAGCAGTTGACATAAGTTCTTAAGCAAATTACGCAAAGCTACTACTTTTAGAGAAAACGATTTTTATTGTTATTGCTACCTGCTGGTTGTTAAGCAAGGCTAAGGCTGTGCAGTATAGTCACTGTCAGCAGATCAGCGCGGGCAAAGACAGAGCAAAAATCCGCATAATAAAAAAACAAAGAGGAAAAAGAGTGGGAAAAAGAGTTGCGTATCATCTAGTTTTATGTCATTGAATAGCTCAAGCTAGGGTGCCAGTGTTTTATGATATCAGGAGATATTTAACTGACAAATATTTTGACATACTTTGGGAATGCCACCCCCCAGGGACCCCCCAAATGGACCACCCCAAAAATCAATTTTTTGAACGACTCAACTTAGAGTGTCAGTTTATTTTGCTATCAGGAGATATTTAACTGACAAATATTTTGACGTAGTTCGGGGGTGCCCCCCCCGGGGACCTCCCAAATGGACCCCCCAAAAATCAATTTTTTGAATGGCTCAACTTAAGGTGCCAGTCTGTTTTGATATAAGCAGACATTTAACAGACAAACATTTTGACATAGTTTGGGGGTGCCACCCCCCCCCCCCCGGGCCCCCCAAATAGACCCCCAAAAATTAATTTTTTAAACGGCTCAACTTAGGGTGCCAGTCTGTTTTGATATCAGCAGATGTTTACCTGACAAATATTTTGACATAGTTTGGGGGTGCCACCTTCCCGGAGATCCCCCCAAATGGAACCCCCAAAAATCAATTTGTTCTACGCCTCAACTTGGGGTGCCAGTTTGTTCTGACATCAGCAGATGTTTAACAGACAAGAATTTTGACATAGTTTGGGGGTGCCATCCCCCGGGAACCCCCCAAAAATCAATTTTTTGAATGGCTCAACTTGGGGTGCCAGTCTGTTTTGATATCAGCAGATATTTAACAGACAAATATTTTGACATAGTTTGGGGGTACCATCCCCCCGGGGACCCCCCAAAATCAATTTTTGATCGGCTCAACTTAGGGTGCCCTCTGTTATGATATCAGGAGATATTTAACTGACAATTATTTTGACTTTATTTTTCTAGAGGTTGCATAATCAGATATTTTTGAATAATTGCTGATTTTATGGTAGACAAAACGTACTTTTGAGCGTCACAGCATTAGCTTTGCGTCGGTCGTTCACTACTAGTTTCCAAGTAATCAATGACATGTAGCAATCAATAGTTCAAAACATAGTAATTGAAGGTCAAAGGAAGTTGTATAACTTGTGATTTGAGGTAAAAACAGAGGAAGGACATGCTTCACTTGAAATACAGAAGTTTGCTGATGCTTTCTACAACATTGGCTTTTGCCAAATATTCATTGCATTTTTCAGATGGTGTGGCATGCACTAGGGGCCTCTGACTGTAGCGGAACAACATTTGAGCTGCCAGAAGGGGCATAATTCCCCCATCAGTTACACTACTAGTGATTGAAGGTTAAAGATCTCTGTTTTGATCGTACTGGTAGGCACAGGGCAATTTCAATTTGCACAAGCAAAGGCTGTTAATAGACTGTTGTTTTAATTGGCTTTCAACAAACACCTACAGGTAATAGTTCTAAAATGGTCTTGACCTAACCTTAAAACTTCAAATAAATGTAGTTTACATTTTTAAAATTTAGAAGTTTGATAACTTTAACAAATTTCAACCAGTTACCGGTAGGCTACCGGTACCGGTGTGCCATAATTTATAGTGTTCCGGTATCCCAAGTTATTATTATTATATTACTACTCAATATTCTATAAGCCTAATGCGCTTCATAACGCACACCAGGCAAAGTTTAGAGAAGGTTTATGACATAAGTTTAATATTCTACCGAAATTCGCTCTTTATCAACTTTATTTTTATACCCCAAGTGCTTTAGCTAGGTTGGTTTGAAAGTCAATCTGAAAACAAAATCAATATGGGCAAATGTTAATTTCTTATCACCTAATAATCTCCTGAGGCTTTAATTTGATATATTTTAATCTAATTACGTTTTAATAAACATAGTCAATTAAATTCACATTCATTTTTTATCGCTAACGCCAGGTTTAGCTTAAATACTTAGCAGAAATGCGCTAGCCTACCGATACTCAGCAGCAACCAATGAAAAATTAAACTTTCCCACTAACAGTAGCTAGAGTGCAAGCAGTGACACAACCTCGCGTGCTAAACGCTTTGACTTTCCAGACGATATATATAACGACTATGGTTTAATTGCGATGCGAGGTCGCAATTTGCTTACTGAGTACTGGATTGGCCTATAGGCTACTGTAGATAGTTTGTTGATGTCGCTTTTTTGGCATGGCTGTACAGTAGCTTATTTGTGGTGCAAATTAAGTTTGGCTATTTGATAAAAGTTCAAGATGACCTTAAAAAAAAAATACAATATTGCTAATATTATGGATTTTTTTTAACCATTCTGCATTTGTAAGAAAATAGGCTTATAACTTTAGAGTAATATTTCTTAAATATAGCTTACCAGTGGTGTCCTGGAAAATGCCAGTACAGAAAATGCCGGTACTGGAAAATGACAGTACTGGAAAATGCCGGTACTGGAAAATGCCGGTACTGGAAAATGACAGTACTGGAAAATGCCAGTACTGCAGTGTTGCCAATGCAAAAATTTTCATTGTTCAGATTGTGGTACCTGGTAGTAGGCTAATATAGGACATCTACTTACTAAAAATTTCTAAAAAATTGAACATTATTGAGCCCTATACTCGGATGTGCCTTATGCATGGATAAGGTTATGACCTACTCTCTTTTTTTATCATTTAATTTGGAATTATTGCAGCTTTGTTGAATTTTTATGTATTTTGTTTGTTTGGTACGGTAAGTGCGCTTTATGTAGTCTGTTGAAATAAGCATGATTTCTACTATGAAGCCATTGAAAATGAAGCCATTATTGATAGCCCACTGCAAATATTTCAGAGCACCATATCATATATTGTCAGCTACAGACTACAACTTTATGTTGTCAGCATAGCAGACTAGCATATGTTATTTACAGCGGTTCTAATAGTCTACTATTTTTCAGACTAGGCTATAAGGCAAACCTAAACTGTAAATTACTTAAAATTTTTCCAAAAAAATTGAATTTCCTTCTTGTATAAACTACAGTAAATCAAGTGTTTTGATAGATTGCTTTAAATATGTAGATCTCGAATATACTGCAAACTGCATATCTACTGTTTAAAATGAAATTTGCTATGCAGATGGCTTATAATCTGGTGTGGTAGGTTACTTGTCAGTAGTAGGCTACATCAGGCATAAGTTCAGGTTGCTGATAGTGGTGCCGGCATATAACTGTCATGCCCATGCATTTTGTTATGACAAAGAGACTAAGACACCAACTAACAAAATTTTTATCCAAATCAATATAGGCCTGTTGGCTACCCTAATCTCATCATTATCATATTTATTTATTTATTTACCAAGTGACGTCATATCACAAGAAAAAACTGCAACTTCATCTACGTCTATCAGCAAGGCATTGAAACATGCAATTTATGATGATAAAAACTTCAATGAGAAAAATGTTAACAAATTTAAGTACCAGTAGCAAATTTAAATATCACAAACATGAAACAATACCAATAGTAGCAGTAAAATTTTATTAAATACGATACACCACAAATACAGTTTACATTTAAAACTAAAAAGGCATGATAGCATTCTGGGAAAGAACAGAAGACTAAAAAATAGCCTGATACATACATGTCATCAATACTGTATACAAAATGTTGTAGTAGCCCACACTCGCAAAAAAATGTCAAAACATGGTGTTGAGTTAAAAAGTTATAATAATGTACAATATCTAATTTAAAAGTAGGCCTATCTGATTGAAAAAGCAAAACAGTAAAAGTAGATATTTCCTGACTGCATGCAACTCAACCAGGCAAAAATTTATGTTGTACCAGCATGGCTGGGTATTATATCCTTGCTGACCCTAACCACATTTGTAGGCAACCGTGTATATTGTGGTCCTATCCTCTACTGAGCTACAGTAGGCCTGTTGTAATTTTTCTTACTCTTAGCCTACTAATTCCAGGCCTTCTACTCAGTCTGAAATTTTGAAAAAACTTTACCAATTTTGTTAAGCACTTATTGCAGTTTGTGTACCTTTCGGCCTACCTCCAGATTTCAAATTTCACTCAGTCCATTTCCAACACAGGCTGATTTTTTCACTGCAAGAATTTTTATAGCTTATTTCCATAATACACCAATTCACAGCCTACCAAAATATTGAATGGCAACACTCCGATACTGGCATTTTCCAGTATTGCCAATTTCCAGTACCGGCATTTTCCAGTTCCGGCATTTTCCAGTACTGGCATTTTCAGTGCCGGCATTTTCCAGTACCGGCATTTCCAGTACCGTCATTTTCCAGTACCGGCATTTTCCAGTACCGTCATTTTCCAGTTCCGTCATTTTCCAGTACCGTCATTTTCCAGTACCGGCATTTTCCAGTACCGGCAATTTCCAGTACCGGCAATTTCCAGTCCCAGCATTTTCCAGTACCGGCATTTTCCAGTACCGGCATTTTCCAGTACCGCCAATTTCCAGTAGGCCTAGCGGCATTTTCAGTACCGTCATTTTCCGGTAACGTCATTTTCCAGTACTGTCATTTTCCAGTACCGGCATTTTCCAGTACCGGCATTTTCCAGTACCAACATTTTCCAGTACCGGCATTTTCCAGTATCGGCATTTTCCGGTACCGTCATTCTCCAGTATCGTCATTTTCCAGGAATGTCATTTTCAAGTACCATCATCTTCCAGTACTGTCAATTTCCAGTACCGTCATTTTCCAGTACCCTCATTTTCCAGTACCAGCATTTTCCAGTACCGTCATTTTCCAGTACTGGCATTTTCCAGTACCGGCAATTTCCAGTACCGGCATTTGCAGTACCACCATTTTCCGTACCGGCATTTTCAGCACTGGCATTTTCCATCGACCCATTTCAGGTATTATTCAATTTAAAGGCGGTGAATCATCCAGCCAATTCCGGTGGTTTACAATAGCTAAAATTGAACTATAATTTTTGATATTTTTTGTTTTAATTTTGGGACTGCGTTTGCAAAGATATTCAACAAATACAAAAAGATGTCCCCCTGAAAAAAGTTTTTGGAAACTGTGAGTTTTGATCTTCCCGCCAAAACCACAGTTCTCTAAACTATTAGGCCTACTGTAATCTTATTGAACTATTAGGCCTAACTATCTCTAAACTATTAGGCCTAATAGTTTAGAGATAGTTAGGCCTAAGCTATTTAGAAATAAACTATTTAGAAACAAACTATCTCTAAACTATTAGGCCTACCACAGTTCTCTAAACCATTAGGCCTACTGTGGTTTTGGCGGGAAGATCAAAACTCAGAGTTTCCAAAAACTTTTTTGGGGGGACATCTTTTTGTATTTGTTGAATATCTTTGCAACTGCAGTCCCAAAATTAAAACAAAAAATATCAAAAATTATAGTTCAATTTTAGCTATTGTAAACCACCGGAATTGGCTGGATGATTCACCGCCTTTAAACTACCATTTTGCATTTTGCCTTTAAACTACCATCTTTCTGATGTTTTTCAATGCGCATTGTTTGTATATAACGACTTTGGTTTGAATTAGCCAAAATTTTTTTTGCAGTGAAGAAATATTTGTGTTTGCCATTAATACCATTATCTCGCTGCTAGCACGCTAGATTGCAGGTTAACTTATAAAAATTTAAGATAGGACTAGGCCTAGATGCAGTTACAAGTGATATTAGGTCTACGCAAACAAAATAACTATCGGTAGCTTCAGGCGCGTAGCCAGAAATTCGCAATGGGGGGGCTGTCTTGGGGTCTGAGGGCGGAGCCCCCAGCGCTCGAAAATTTTGCATTTTTTTGAAAAAATAACTTAATTTTAGAGCTATTTTAATGAAAAATATTGCTTTTAAAACGTGGCATAGAAATTGGCAGCGCAACATGATTCAACTGGTTGCATTAACGGGCTATATGGGAAGTGGCTAATGATAGCATTGCAGTTCTCTTGTTTACATGCTGGTAAATCATAAAATCCTATTTGTCAATAAAACTCTCACGGAATAATCTATTTCGTCTATATTTTATAAAGAAAAATAATTGGGGGGGGGCTAATGGAAAGATATTTGAGAGAAGTGATTGGTAATTAACTAACACTGAATAGCCCCCCTCTCCTTATTCCTGAGTTTATAATGTATTTGTTGATGAAACCTATGTTTGGCGTTTTTACATTAGCGATCAAACTTGATTGTTTATTTTTGAGAATTTTTTTACAGTTTTCATTGATTTGTGACTTTAATTTTTGACAATTAGCCCCCCCCCTGAATATATGTTTCAAAAGGTGCTTTAAATCACTTTTTAGTCAATTCCAGCGCAAAAAATAGTCTCAAAAGAGCTAAAAACGTGTTATTCTTCTTTTTCTGCATTTTGGTTGACAGGCCAATGGGAGGGACTATAGCCCCCCCGCCCCCTGGCTACGCTACTGGTTAGCTTAACAATTAAAGCTGCTTAAAATTAACTTGGGGTCAAGTTTTTTAAATTATTAAATGCAAAATATTTATTGCATTTAATACTTAATCAATGCTTAGTTGAAACGGGACTCAAAAAAATCAACTTCAACTGTTAAATTTCATTTTTTAACACTTGTATGCTAGCTATCAGAGGTGGAGTCGAGGACACAAGGCTCGAGGCCTAGGCCAAGGACCCAAAAAAATCTGAGGCCAAGGCCAAGGACAGCCTTTCCGAGGACAGACACTCTCGAGGCCAAGGACAGGAATGCTCGAGGCCAAGGTCAAGGACCGAGGACACAAGCGCAAGTGCTCTCCAAAAAAAAAAAAAAGGGCTTCACAAAAATTTATCAAGCGATCTCCACAAAAAAACGTTTTCCAAAAAATTTTTCAAGCGCTTCACAAAATTTTAACAATTCAAAAAATAGTGCTGTCCTCGAGCCGAGGACAGGCCAATTTTCGAGGACTTGAGGCCTCGAGGCCAAGGCCAAGGACTTGACCTTCGAGGCCAAGGCCAAGGACTTCAAAATGTGTCCTCGAGGACGTTCTCGAGGCCAAGGACGTCCTCGAGGACTCCACCTCTGCTAGCTATTGTGATAGGTCTGGTAGCCTATGCATTTGAAATGATAGATATCTTCATGCTTAACATTTCAGTTAATACCAAACAGCCAAATAGTCGAGGACGCCAGCATACAATAAGTGCAAAGCATGCAATTGTTGGAAGATGAGATGTTAATTCTTCTGTCATTATTATTGTGGATGTAAGATTGCAGTCTTTCCAGTTTTTTTTAAAAGCATGAAAGTTTAAATTAAGGCTGTCTATTCTTTAGAAATTCAGAAGTTTTCTATCTTATTTGTTAAATTTTACTAAAGATTCAAGTGGCACAAATTCATTCTTATGGTGGTTGAAAGTTGTGGTAATTATAGATCATGATCACTGAAATAGGGTACGGGTGGTTTTCAAACAGGCTTTTTTGTGGATATGACTAAAAGGTGGAAATCGTCCTATAGATGCGGAAAAGTAGAAAACGGCGGTTGGGGTTTAGGTTGGGGTTAGGGTTAACCCTTACCTAAACCTAATCCTAACCGAAATCTAACTCTAACTTGCTCTTTAGCACGATTTCCGCCTTTCGTACTTTTCCGCGGTAAGAAAGAGCGGAAATGGTGCTAAAAGGCCATTAGAGTTAGGATTAAGGTAAGGGTTAGGTTAGAGTTAGCCCTAACCCAAACCAAGCGCGTAGCCAGGATTTCGTATAGGGGGGGGGCTTTTTTGGAAGGTTGAGACAACTGTAAACGACCTTTGACCCAAATTTTCTTTACTCTTGAATCAGATTGAGGCGTTTTTTCGGCCGGAAACAGATGATCTCAAAAAAAAAAGGTCAGGTCTTCACTGGAATTGAGACGGATTTTTTGGCCAAAATCGCAAATTCAAACGGTTTTTCCGCCCAAAAACAGGTGATCTCCCCCCCAAAAAAGGTCTTCACTAAAATTGATACGAATTTTCTGTTTAGGCTGCGTTCACATCTAAGTTTCTCCAGGTTTCACGATGTGGTTTCAAACCTGATTGCGAAACCCACAGCGTTCACACATGCGTAAAAAGTTCGTTCACACTAGTCGGTTTTGACAACCAGGAATCGCGTTTTTGATATGTGTGAACGACCAAAAAGTCATGAACCTGGTAGTCGTGCCTCGGTTTTGAAACCTGAAAAATATTAGATTTGAAACCTGAAATGAGAGTGACATCTTGTAGGTTTGGTAGCTGAGGATTTTGATTGCGCACATTCGGTTATGTATGTACTTCAAATTGTCGGCAGTAAGGTTACTACCTGTACGTTTGCCAGCATAGATAACATTTTTAATGTATAGGCTAATCCTAATCGTATTGATTTTGTGTAGGTATAGGTTACTTTTAATTTAAATGGTCAGCTATGTTCTTTGCAATCGCAGTCCCAAAATCAAAACAAAAAATATCAAAAATTATAGTTCAATTTTAGCTATTGTAAACCACTGAAATTGGCTGGATGATTCACCGCCTTTAATTGTAGCTGGGTAAACTAACCTCGCCACTGTTCCCTCTTAAAGAGAAAAAATGAGAAATTTTTCTGCAAATTAGGACTGTACTAGGCCTAATTTCTGTTAAAAAGTAAGAAAACTTTTATGCGAAATTGGCAATGTCAGAAAGTGTACAATACTGTATATATACTGTATATACAGTAGAAGAGGCTATTTTGCCTCCAGAGGAAAAATAGTGTTTTTCCTCTGTTTGGGTTAAGGTTTGGGTTAGCATTAGGCTTAGGGCTGTTTTGGCACTTGCGGCAAAATAGCCATTAGGACTATTTTGCCTCCAAATGGCAAAATAACATGGGGCTCTTTTGCCTCTAGAGGCAAAATAGCTACTGCCTTAAATAAAATCAAAGTATCTTGTAATAAAAAAACAAATTTCAGGCAAAAATTAAAACAAATGTTGTTTCAACCTTTACAAATAATGGGCAAATTCTCAAACAAATAGCCTTTATATAAGCTAATGTAGGCCTATTTGGGCAAATTTGATCTTCTGAAATTTATTGAGGGAACAGCTAACCTACCGGTAACTCCTTAGTATGCTGCATATTTTTCTTTAGTGCAACCAGAGCTTTATTTCTGCATGCTGTATCAATTTAATGATAATCAAAGTAACATGTACAGGAAAATTATTGTGTACAGTCAGACAGTGTACAGTTTGGACAGCTAAAGAAATGAAAATCAAATTTTGGCCCTGTGTAATCAACCTCCTTGAAAGAAGTATTGTATTATAGCCTTGTAGGTCTATTTGCATAATTTTGTCTGCTAATGGCTTCCTTTTGGTTGATCTTTGTAGGATATTTTCTGATTAGTCTAGGCATTGCAGCATATTGAATAGGCCTATAAGCTGGTCATCTAAACTTGTAAAAAGAAAAAAGTTCTTTAAGTATGTTGTGTTTTCAATCCATGCAATGTATTGTATCTAGCTGTTAAACTTTTTAGCATCTTATTATCGATTTAATGCGTATTTTTCTATTTACTCCATCAAATATTATTACTGTTATTTGAGTTTTTGTTTTTTGTTATTACAAACTTGTAACTTGTTTGTAACTGCAAATTTGTGATGTTTGATTAGACATACTTTATCTATTGTTTGTTACTGTAAATTTGTAAAGTTACCGGTATTGTAATGGCTCAAACTCTCAAAAAAGTTGATAGAGGGACTCTATCAATGGAGCAGCACTGAAATAACCGAGTTGCTGGAAAGTTGGGCTGCAGAAGAAATACAAGAGATGTTGGTATCCACTAAATGCCACAAAGAAATATTTTTTTTAAGTTGAGGCCAACATTCCTGGTAGAGATGCACTAAACTGCCAGAAAAAGATACAGCAGCTTCGAAGGGAGTATTATAAAGATAAAGATAGACTGAACCAATCTGATAATACAACTGACATTCCTCTGCCATCATCAATAGCTGCATACTTTGACGTGCTGGATCAAATTTTAAGTGATCGACCTTTGACCACTCCTAGCACCTTGCAGACAGGTGCTGAAAAATATCAGTATGTTGGTGTTTACAAACCTAGAAAGAGTTCTGAGTTTATGGTGTTTATTTTAACTGTGCATGTTTACTTCACATAATTATAATCTTTAGAATTTGTTTTAAATGGACATAAGCATAGTAAAATTGCAGGAAATTTTGCGCCATATACACTAGGATGCTTATTTTTTCTCCAAACATATTAATTTTTTTTTGCATGTTTTAGGTGTTTGTTTTGGAGAAAAACAACATCAGCAAAATAACTTTTGAAAAAAATTAATATCTAGGGGGTTTTCCAGAACAATTACATGAATCGCTGTGAGAATAAACATTTTTGGTTGTAACTTTTGCATTTTTAAAGGGATCCTATACAACTCCCCGAAAAACACCTTCCAGAAATTACATTTCCCCGAAAAACACTTGGCCGAAACTACATTAGCCCGAATACACATTTCCCTGAACGTGCATTTTCCAGAAATTACATTTTCCTGAACGTGCATTAGCCAGAAATTACATTTTCCTGAACGTGCACTTTCCAGAATTTACACTTGCCTGAACATGCACTTGCCAGAAATTACATTAGCCCGAATGCTCATTTGGCCGAATTTACATTTGGCCAAAATTACATTTCCCCGAAAACTTATTTTCCAGAATTTCCACTTGCCAGAATGTACATTTGGCCGAAATTACATTTCCCCGAAAACTCATTTTCCAGAATTTACGCTTACCAGAATGTACATTTGGCCGAAATTACATTTCCCCGAAAGCTTATTTTCCAGAATTTACACTTGCCAGAATGTACATTTGGCCGAAATTACATTTCCCCGAAAACTTATTTTCCAGAATTTCCACTTGCCAGAATGTACATTTGGCCGCAATTACATTTCCCCGAAAACTTATTTTCCAGAATTTACACTTGCCAGAATGTACATTTAGTCGAAATTACATTTCCCCGAAAACTTATTTTCCAGAAATTACATTTCCTCAAAAATTCATTTTCTAGAAACTATTTTTCATTCAAAAAATTATACTAATGTTTAGGTTATTTATTTCTACTAAGCAGAACAAACTTTTACTTGAAATTAAGAAACGTTGCGATAACAGTTAGCTTACTGAATGAAAAATATAACCCAGCTTATTAGTCAATTTGCTATCATAAATTGTGCTTCAAGCGTAACGAAAATTAGCGGTTAAAAATCGATGCAAGCATGTTCACTGAGGAAAAGCAAGCTTACTTTAACCCAGGTTACACTTTTCTAGAAAAACCAATAAATTTTAAGTTGAGGCTGTCTTCTCTTAGTTTTTTGCCAATTTGCTGCTTTATTTGTTCTTAATATTAGTTCTTGAATTCAGAGAACGTTCATGTCAATTTAAACGACCCAGGCCCGGCGCCACGGGGGGGCATTCCGGGGCCATGCCCCCCCAAATGACTGCTTGTGCCCCCCCAAACGAAAATTGTGCACCCCCAAGCGAGGACTGTGCCCCGAAGAAATTAACAGGCTCGGGGCTATTGAAGTGCAAATCGAGGCCTAAGACTCCCAAATTGGTGTTTACCGCCTGTATTTTCGTAGTTTTTGTGGACTCACACCGGATTTCATAAAACGTTTGGGACGAAGACCTCTTTTTTCTTATTCTACACTTAAGAATTCGTGAAAAATCGCAAGAATTTTGAGACGATGACCAGAATTTGTGGAAATTGTTGAACTGAAGACCTTTTTTTTTTGGTCTTCACCTTGTTCGTTTGATCCACACTGGAATAAATTTCTCGTGTCCCCGTGCCCCTCTCGAATTAACATAAATAAACTTCCCGTGTCCCCCCAAATTTATTTCTGCCCCCCCCCCAGTCACGTTATCCTGGCGCCGGGCCTGAAACGACCATGTTTTTAAAGTTATTTTGGTGTTTAATTCCGAATGCTCTGTCAGCTTGAGCAAAGACCTTTTTTGCAGCATCGTAAAACTGCATAAGCAAAAAGTACGGAGTTTTTTTTAACTTGAGACCATCCAAATATTTATGAGTTGCTCGCGCAGTTTGAAGCAGCACTGCAATATTTTTGCTTGTAAATACTGGAAAATTACTAAAATTTTATCGTTTTGAATTGGCACAGAATTTAGTTGCTTTTAAGATTTGAAATTTATTCATTTTTGTTTCCAATCTTTTTGTTACTGATGGAGGCTGGCATTTTTTTTAGATTCTGAGCAACAATGAGCCTCTGGTTTTTATGAAATATTGTTGTTATAAGAAAAAAAGTGTAATTCGTCTTGCGTTCGCGACAAAATTAAATCTGCGGCTGTAGTACAAAGCAGCCAAAATCTACATCAAATGCAAGCCAGCAAAACAACACTTGTTGCATTCCTCGGCTAAAGATTTGCGCTTTAGCTTACAAACACTCAAAAAAGCAGCAAAGGCGTATATTCCCACAACCACCT
The DNA here is from genome assembly GCA_963965965.1 of Trididemnum nubilum. Lineage (NCBI taxonomy): Eukaryota > Metazoa > Chordata > Ascidiacea > Aplousobranchia > Didemnidae > Trididemnum > Trididemnum nubilum. Next base: position 32,520,686 of record OZ014470.1, read on the forward strand.
TCAAAGAGTTTTTAGTTGAAATCAACCGAGAAAGACACTCCTACGAAAATATCATTATGATGTCATTTCCCGCCATTCACATTTCATACAATTTAGAACATTTCATTCGCAGTTTATGCAAAGGTAGCAAGAAGATAAGAGATTTCTTCAGGTGACGTCACAATTAAAACCAACGAGTCGTGCTCTAGCAAAAACTGACCGCATAATGCGATGTAGTGAACAACGTAGAATGAATGATCTTGTCGAGATTGTTGTTGGGGAGATAGCTGGACTGCAACTGTATATGATAAAAATTCGAATTTCCGGCTGTTAAGAATTCTCTGCTGTGTACTTTTGACCAGAGAATTTTGAGTTAATATTTTGCTGTTAAGAATTCTCTGCTGTGTACTTTTGACTAGAGAATTTTGAGTTAATATTTGTTTGCAACCACGCTCCTGCCAATCTTTCGAATTGAACAATTTCACCAATTTGCACATTGGTGTCAGTGAAACATTAATTCTGCTTTAAAGGCGGTGAATCATCCAGCCAATTCCGGTGGTTTACAATAGCAAAAATTGAACTATAATTTTTGATATTTTTTGTTTTAATTTTGGGACTGCGGTTGCAAAGATATTCAACAAATACAAAAAGATGTCCCCCGAAAAAAAGTATTTGGAAACTCGTGAGTTTTGTTCTTCCCGCCAAAACCACACTAGGCCTAATAGTTTAGAGAACTGTGGTAGGCCTAATAGTTTAGAGATAGTTTATATCTAAATAGTTTAGGCCTAACTATCTCTAAACTATTAGGCCTAATAGTTTAGAGATAGTTAGGTCTAATAGTTTAATAAGATTACAGTAGGCCTAATAGTTTAGAGAACTGTGATTTTGGCGGGAAGAACAAAACTCAGAGTTTCCAAATACTTTTTTTCGGGGGACATCTTTTTGTGTTTGCTGAATATTTTTGCAACCGCAGCCCCAAAATTAAAACAAAAAATATCAAAAATTATAGTTCAATTTTAGCTATTGTAAACCACCGGAATTGGCTGGATGATTCACCGCCTTTAAATAAATTTTCCCTCTAGGCGCGTTATGTACCTCAAATCAAAATGACAGTACCGTACGATGTTTTTTTTTAATTCTTCAAATTTACTGATACGAATATTTCATTATATTATTGTGTAATTAATGCGAGAAAACGCTCACCTAACGAGCTCCATTAAAGCAAGACTGTAGGCCAGTGCTTCCTAATCTTTTCATCACCGTGGCCTATTTTCAATTTGAAAATTGTCCATGGCCCACATCTAAATCGCTAGCTTAATCGCAATTTTTCAGTATTCAGGTGATCTCCACAAAAAATAGGATATTCACGCCAAAAACCGCAAATTTTATGCTAGCTCTCTACCGGGCCCCACAGCGCCAATGATCCAGACATTTTTTTAACCGAATTTGCAGTTACCTTAATAGCTTTGTAGCCCACCACAAAATGCTTCTGTGGCTCACAGGTTGAAAAACACTGCTGTATAGGCCATATGTAAGCGTAATGGTCGTGAAATTTCAGTTTCGTCTTTTCATACGTGTAAGTCCGCACTAACGTCAGGAGCCTAAGCGGGGAAGTGATGCAGTGCTGTCGCTACTGGGGGGCCGTGCCCCCAATTTCAGTTTACTCAAAATACTGTTTTTGCAACATCACGTAACGACAAGACAATAGTCAATGATGGAAATACAGCAATAATAACTTTCAAACATAATTTTCCTTTGACGTTTTCAGATCTTTTGCCAAATTGCTGGCAATCAACTGGTGTACATAAATGTGACGGAATAACCCGCCTTTTTACTGTAACACGCCTTTACAAATGTGTCGCAGAAAAGAAATATAAGACTGCAGAATTGTTACCGATACTTTGTTAGTGATTACAACATGAACAATAGGTGAAAACATAATTTTCAAAGAGCAGCTGTTTTTGATCCTTGGAGCACACTCAACATTTTTTGGTCGCAGTCAATGGAGCACCATTGTGAAGGGGCTTAGGCCCCCTTAGCCAAGTCACTTAGAAAATTTAACTTCAAAATACAAGCGTTTAAACGTATTTAGACTTGACCTGAAGTAAGGGGGGAAGGCTAAAGGGGTTAAGCAATTTAAGTCTTTGAAATGACCTCTGAATTTTATCAATTTAGTCATTGATGCGGCTTCAAAAAGTGCGAAATGTGATTAAAATGCCGTTAAAATTGCTATTTTTGTGCGGTAAAATCACAAACAATGCCCATTGGTTGGGGGCTCCGCCCCCAGGCCCCAGTCTGGGACACACTCAAGTTGCATCAGTTTGTTTAGCTCAAGGCCTAAATTACAGAATTTTTGAGAAAAAAAACTTTTTTTCACCCCTCTTTAGCAAAATCCAGGTTGTGCGTTTGGCAGCATTTACTGCTGCAGATAGAGTTTTCAAGCGATTACAGCAGGGCCGCAACTAAGGGAGGGAGGGAAGGAGGGGTGGTACTCCCCAAACAAAAATTTCGCCCGCCCAAAACCCGAAGCGACAATAGGAGAAAATATTGGTAGGGCTTAAGTAGCCTATTGTAAGACTGTTGATTAATAATTTGAACTGATGCGAAATATTGCGTTTTGCAAAACTTTTATGATCGGTACATTGATTGTGATAGCACCCGGTATGCATAAGCCTATTGCATAATCGCAATCCTTGCTTGATTTAGCTGACAAGCTACAAACTGTTTAGTAAGTAAAATCGTTGAAGAATATTCCAAAATTTTATTGTGACGCTATAGCAACTATATTTTACAATAAAAAAATTGACGTTAGGTACGGTTGCGGCAGCACCAGGGAAGCACGCTAGCATTAGCAATGAGTGCACGTGGTCACTTTGACCTTGGCCAAACTGCGTTTTGTCTTGTTTGGCAGTAATAGATAGGTTTGTCATGAGAAGCATTAGAGACCCTCACCCCGGTTCGAATCCTGCTTCTTCTGAAGCTACCGATACTCCTTCCACTTAATTATGTGCAAATGCTTCCGGTGCCCCTGGTTATCTTAAACTTTTTGCTCCTTCACGTCCAAACTTGAATTTATTCACAAAAGGCAAAAATAACCGCTCCTTTTGTCCCGAATGGTTTCGAACCCATAACCGCACCAACCAATGAATTGAACTCAGCTTTAGAGGTTGCTAAACGCTTTCTTATTTTTAAAACAAACTGCCCAGCTCATAGGCCAATCCACCTCAACCCCGCCAGTTTTACGCGACAAAATACTTTTGAAAAAAACTTAGCTAGGGGAAATGTTCATTGAACAAACTATTAAATTTGAATTCAGGGGGCTTGTTCCTCTTGGTCGTATATGTGCTCCTGCAACTGATTATTTTTATGACAAAACAAAAATCTCTAAGAAAAATCTTCGAGTGGATTACTATTTACTGCTAAAATATTGCACTAGGCAATGTACCTTGCTTTCCCCTACCCGGGCCAAATCACTTACAAAATTTAACACCAAAATGCAAGATTTTAAAATGTTTTGGACTTAACTTGAAAATTAAAGTAGAATTGAACAATTTAATTTTTTCATTTGGCTTTCAAATGTTAAAAATCTAGTTTTTTCAAATGGCTCTAAACAAATTGTGATCCAATGGCAATAAATAGCTAGTTTTCCAAAAAATTACAAAAAATCGCCCAACGGTTGGGGGCTTCGCCCCCAGACTCACGTCTGCAATACGTTTGACGTACACCAGTTTGCTCAACACGTCTCCCATTTTACACTTTTTTGGGAGGTTTAAGCTCTCTCCCTTTACCAAAATGCTGGTTATGTGCTGAAACACTGGCCACGGCTTCTGATCTTCCAATCTACAATATCTTTGTCCAACAAAAAGTTTTTCTTTCGAAAATTTCTGGTAACGTTGTTGCAGGTGATTTGCGCCCTCCCCCTAATCAAAAATCTTGGCTACACTTATGGCCCAGCATGCTCGTATTGTAGAAAAAGGCAGCAATTTTTGGCCTCTCCTGAAATAAATTTTGCCCCATAGAACCAGAGTTGTAAATCGGGCCGGGCTTTTTGGGTCTGGTTCGGGTTTGGGCCGGGTTCGGGCCTAAAGTTTACAAAAATTTCGGGTTTAATTCGGGCCTGAGACGTGCTTTTTGTCTTAGATGCACAAAAATATAATCAAAATAACTTAGCAACATTGCTAAATTTTTCAGACTTAACCTAAGTTTCGTTTTTTTTTTCGGGCATGATTTGGGCTTCAAATTAATTTTCGGGTTCGGGCCGGGTTTGGGCTTATGTTTTCGGGCTCAGGCCGGGTTCGGGCCTGAACTAGTCGGCCGGTTTACAACTCTGCATAGAAAAACGTTCTAGTTGCGGCACTGTATTAGGGGCCGCAAACAAAAACAAGATTAGAAACGCTGCCGGCCTTATAGGTCTTTTTTTTTTAGACATGAATACAGCATTTTTGAATATACATTTGTAGTCGTACAAGATGTGAAGATCGGTTTTAATATGCAAAAATTTAGTCTATTTTAGTGCCCTCCACTTTCGGCTGGCGCCCCTTTGCTTCGTTTACCCTGGCGACGGCACTGCCGGGGTAATGGCTATAGCTTTCTGAGACAGCAGTCTTTTGCACTGGAATGGACTCAAAAATGATTTAAAGCATCTTTTGAAACAATGATTTAGAGGAAACTGATTTGTCAGAAATAAAATACACAAATAAGTAAAAACTCTCAAAATGGCAAAAATAGGCAATCAAATTTGATCGCTTGCTATAAAATGCTGAGCTTGGATATTCATCAAAAAAATTAAAACTCAGAAATAAGCAGGAGGGCTATTCAATTTTAGTCAATTACCAATCACTACTCTCAAATTTTGTCAACCTCTTTTTTCAAGTTTCGTTCCAGTAGCCCGCTCCCCCTCCAATTACCTTCCTCTAAAGTATACTCGAAACAGATTACCCCATGTAAGTTTTACTGAACTAGAATTTTATGATTTACCAGCTTGTAAATATGAAACTAAAATTTTACCGGTTATATCCACTTTCTACATAACCCATTTCTGCAACCAGTTTAATCAACTTTTTGTACTGTTAACTTCTTAGCTTTGCCACGTTTTAAAGCAATGGTTTTTGTCAAAATAGGCCTAAAATTAAGTCCGTTTTGCAAAAAATACCAAATTTTCCAGCGGCTAGGCGCTCTGCCCCCAGACCTCGAATGGTCTCTGGCTGCTGGCTCCGCAATCAGACCCCCGAAACAGACCCTTATTGCAGATTTTTGGCTACGCGCCTGATTAAGATACTTCAATGGTACGACGCTTGTATTCTGATGTTTTTGTGAAGAATTTCAGATACTATCGAAATACCGTAATATTACCAATAATCTAAAAACACATCAAAATATCATCACAAACTTCGGAAGAATAGTTCGGTTCTGAAAATGGCTCTTATTTTTATCAAAAACCAAAAATATTTCAAACCTAACGTTGTTTGTCAAAATTAGTTACAAGACGTGAGAGACTGCTTTCCTTTGCCCCTTTTATTCTATGCGCAGCTTAATAATTTTTGAAACTGAACAAGCATATTATATATTTTTGTAATGTAAATTCTATCAATAACGAATTTTCGGTTGAATGTGTATAATATCTGGAAAATAAGCTTTCGGGGAAATGTAATTTCGGCCAAATGTACATTCTGGCAAGTGGAAATTCTGGAAAATAAGTTTTCGGGGAAATGTAATTTCGGCCAAATGTACATTCTGGCAAGTGGAAATTCTGGAAAATAAGTTTTCGGGGAAATGTAATTTCGGCCAAATGTACATTCTGGCAAGTGAAAATTCTGGAAAATAAGTTTTCGGGGAAATGTAATTTCGGCCAAATGTACATTCCGGCAAGCGTAAATTCTGGAAAATAAGCTTTCGGGGAAATGTAATTTCGGACAGTTGTTCATTCTGGGAAATGTACATTCAGGAAAGTGTTCATTCTGGCAGATGTAATTTCAAGCAAGTGTTTATTCAGGCAGATGTAATTTCAGGCAAGTGTTCATTCTGGCAAGTGAGATTTCTGACAATTGTTAATTCTGGAAAAAGAACGTTCAGGGAAATGCTTTTCTGGCAAGTGATTTTCGGGGAAATGTTTTTCTGCGAGGTGTAAGGATACCTTTTTAAAGGTAGTACTTAGATTTTGGTGTCTATCCTCTCTAATTTGACTATAAGGATGCCATTAATAGCAGTAAAAACTTGTTTCATCTTACCTAATTTTATGTTTTGCAGGTATTTCACATTTTTGGCAAAAAAAATTTTGCATTTTAGCACAGGAAGACTCTTTTTTGCTCAACAACATGCAAAACCAATTTTAAAATAAGCAAAATTGGCAATCAATGCACCAATAGTAAGAAGTTATATATTGGGGTCATTCATGCTTAATTCAAAATGGCTTGTCATTATATGTCACCAAACATAGATATTTTTTCTTAAACTTAAACGATATCACACAGAATAAAATATATAAAAAAATTTTTATGAATATTTCAAGTAGTTTTCCAGTTATAGCAGTTTGAATTTTTGGCCAGTAGAGGGAGATTTTGCTCCGGAATTTTGAAAATAATGCTGTAATTCCATTTCTGAAGCAGTATCCCAATGAACAATTGCATGTGGGGCCCAATTGGGGCCATAGTGGGCCAACATGTGGGGCCCATGTGGGCTGCCCACATGGGGCCCACTTGATTTTGTCTGCGGGATAAAACTGGGCCCCATCTGGGCAGCCTATTAATTTAATGGGCAAACCCACCCACATCCCATGCTCTTACCACTGGGATTCAACTGGGCAGCCCATTAATTTAATGGGCAAACCCACCTACATCCCATGCTTCTATCACTGGGATTCAACTGGGCAGCCCATTAATTTAATGGGCAAACCCACCCACATCCTATGCTTCTACCACTGGGATTCAACTGGGCAGCCCATTAATTCAGTGGGCAAACCCACCCGCATCCAATGCTGTAGTACTCGACATCCCAAGTCGTGTAAAACTGGTGCAGCGTGAAGCACAATAATACAAAAACACTACATTCATCAATACTTGAGGGTTTATTTTTACCCACTTACAGTGATTACCGAATTCACGCACAACAAAAGTACACGGAAAAGCAAACACATTACAGATCATTTTAACTTAGAGCTGGCACGGGAGCGCTTTCGAATCTCCTTCTTTTGGACCGGTTTCCGCCTCGATCTCGCGCAATGGTCAATCATTTGACCACTTCGGTTTCCAAATCGACTTTGCTGCATTTACTGGTTGCTAGACTCTTTTTTACACCATCTGAAAAAACAACAATGGGCAATGAGAAGCAACTACACAAGTCGTTAGCGTAGCCGAGAAGGTAAAAGCGTTGTTTTTACAACGACCTTGATTGCATAATCTGAGTTCAACTTGCACCCTGGTCACGTTGTTGCGTTTTCGGATAAGACAGATTACGATGATATATCCCTGCTTGGCAGTTTTTAACAAGCAGCAAATTCAGTGGACAAGAATTCGAAGAAACCCTCAGACTTAAGCATGTAGATTACAGTTTCCCCCAAGCAAGAAGTAGTTATGGCAAGGAAAGATTTGTGCATCATCAAACAGTTAGCTTCTGACGCTATTAGGTGACAAAAGATCAATACCGGTACATTAAACATGCCAGGCGCGTAGCCAGGATTTCGCAAAGGGGAAGCGGGTTTTTTTTGAGAGGTGAAAACAGCAGTAAACGAACTTGACCCAAATTTTCATCAGTCTTGAACCAAATTGAGGCAGTTTTTTTGTCAAAATCAGGTTATCTCCAAAAAAAAAGGTCTTCACCAAAATTGAAACGGTTTTTCCAGCCAAATTTTGGTGATCTCAAAAAAAAAAAAGGTCTTAACCAAAATTCAGTCACTTCTCCTGACCAACTTTGGGTGCGCTCCAGAAAAACAAAACTCCACTTTTCTGGTCTAAATAACAGGTAGTCCTTCACAACTTCTGCTCCCCATTCCCGTTGGGGGGGCTGTTTTTATTTTTGGAGCAAAAATCGACCTCAAAAGCACTAAAAACGTGCTATTTTGCATACTTTTCAGGCCAACGGGGGGGGCTAATAGCCCCTCTGCCCCCTGGCTACGCTACTGAAATATGCACTGCAACAACAAAGACACTGTCACGTCATCTCTCGGACTGTTGGGGCTACATTTTGATTTGAAGAATACAGCTCGCAATGAACAACTTGGCTACGAGCCAAAGACTAGCAGTCAGAGACGTTTAACAACGAAATCTCAGTTGTACCGTCAATAGCGACTTACAAAATTTATTATATGTTAGAAACAGTACCGGTAGTTCAAAACCATAAACATTCTGACAAAGAACGCACATTACCCCACAAATTCGAGTTAAATCACTATTTAATATTTTAATGCTTAAGTCACACTGTGCTTTGCTTAAACAAGCTTAAAATATAAAGGTCAATGGTCCTTTTTCGTAATAATGATACCGCACAGAATTATCATTTCTAGATGAAATCGAAATAGGTTCAATATAAAATTAAACTGTTTTCGTTCAAACCTTAGCAGTTTCAAAGTCATTTGATCTAGTGAAAAAAAACATTTGAATAGCCTATCAGCATTCTGCTAGAACAAAAGCAAATAAGAAAAAACCTTACCATGCAACACAGATATTATCGACAACTTCTTGGATGATTCTTTGCCTTTGCGTCCCGTAAGATTGTAAAACAACCTAACTATCAAAAAGTTGAACTGCATAATGCAACAAAAACTTCCATTAACCACAACGAAATTGCAAAATTTTGCATTATTAATCTGATAGTTGTTGCCAGTCTGAGTTTTTGAGACTTTTGCCGCTCCTTTTCGTAAGACAACTTGAAACTAATTTCCTTAACCCTGCTGGCGATCTAGAACACTTATTTTAGTCACCATTAATTTAGTTTTATGAAAAACACTACCAACCGCGATGACTTAATTGTTCATGATACTTTACCGCAATAAAAGAGTTTTGTGCTCTAATGCAAACTCGCCACGTGAAATGTTCTAAATTCGCGCTTTTGCGCATGCGCAGAACCTGTCTCGCTACGCTTTTTTCTCGTGCAGTGTTTCAATAATAAGAATAAAGTGTTACGAAAATATAAAGAAACTTCCAACATGTATTTGCCGTTTGAAACCTTTTAACATCGCAAAATAGTTTTTCTATACTCAACAAATTTATATGAATAAATTTTCTTATACTTTGACATTATTTTTCAATAAAAAATGTTAAATAAGAGGTTAAATTTAAAGTATTTAAAACAATTTTTTAGTCCCAAAATTTAAACTGTTGTTGACATTTTTTATCTTCTGTAACAACTAAAATTCAATTCACAAAAATTAATACACGTTTAAGAATCAAAATTTTACACCATACAACTACCACGGTGACAGAAAACATAAAGTTTTGACTGGGCTGAGAGTGTGAATTGCGTGGGCACCCATTATTCAAAACGTTTCAACTTTCTTTGTTTTATTTTGTTACGTCTAGAACTAAATGGTTATTTTTAGGCTTACAACAATTAATGGTTTTTATACTAAACGCTAAAAAAGATTTTGAAGGAGCCCATTTAGGCCCATGCGAAGCCCACTGGGGCCCCATCAAAATGGCCCACGACTGGGCTAAGAGTAGAAATAGCGTGGGCACCCCAAAATCATACAAATTCAGTTTTTTTAGTTTTATTTTGTTGCAACAAAAATTAGAAAATTATTTTTAGGTTTTATAACAACCAACGGAGCATATACTAAACGCTAAAAAAGATTTTGAAGAAGCCCATTTAGGCCCAAGCTAAGCCCATTCGGGCCCCATCAAAATGGCCCACGACTGGGCAAAGAGTGGGAATAGCGTGGGCACCCCAAATTCAAAAAAGTTTCGATTTTCTTCGTTTATTTTGTTGCGACATTAATTAAATAGTTACGGTATTTTTAGGCTTTAAACTACCTACGGAGCATATACTAAACGCTAAAAAAGATTTTGAAGGAGCCCATTTAGGCCCATGCGAAGCCCACTTGGGCCCTATCAAAATGGCCCACGACTGGGCAAAGAGTGGAAATAGCGTGGGCACCCCAACATCATAAACATTCAGTTTTTTTTGTTTATTTTGTTGCAACAAAAATTAGAAAATTATTTTTAGGTTTTATAACAACCAACGGAGCTAATACTAAACGATAAAAAAATTTTGAAAGAGCCCATTTAGGCCCAAGCTAAGCCCACTTGGGCCCCATCAAAATAGCCCACTACTGGGCAAAGAGTGGGTATGGCGTGGGCACCCCAAATTCAAAAAGTTTGTTTTTCATCGTTTGTTTTGTTGCAACAATAGCTCTAAATAAAGTTGTTTTTAGACTTTTAACAACCAACGATGTTTATACTAAACACTAAAAAAGATTTTAACGGAGCCCATTTAGGCCCAAGCTAAGCCCAATTGGGCTCCATCAAAATGGCCCACGACTGGGCAAAGAGTGGGAATAACGTGGGCACCTCAAATCCTAAAAGATTCAATTTTCATCGTTTTATTTTGGTGCGACAAAAACTAAATAGTTAATTTTGGGCTTTTATCAACCAACGGTGTTTACACTAAGGCTAAAACAAATTTTAACGGAGCCCATTTAGGCCCAAGTTAAGCCCACTTGGGCCCCAGCAAAATGGCCCAAGATTGGGCTAAGAATGGAAATAGCGTGGGCACCCCACGATCATAAAGATTCAATTTTTTTGTTTTATTTTGCTTCAACAAAAATGAGAAAATTATTTTTGGGCTTTTAACAACCAAAGGAGTATATACTAAAGGCTTAAAATGATTTTGAAAAAGCCCACTTAGGCCCAAGCTAAGCCCACTTGGGCCCCATCAAAATGGCCCAAGATTGGGCTAAGAATGGAAATACCGTGGGCACCCCACAATTATAAAGATTCAATTTTTTTGCTTTGTTTTGCTTCAACAAAAATGAGAAAATTATTTTTGGGCTTTTAACAATCAATGGTGGTTATACTAAACATATAAAATGATTTTAAAGGAGTTCATTTAGGCCCAAGCTAAGCCCATTTGGGCCCCAGTAAATTGGCCCACGGAACGCCCAGTTGCCCACCAAAAACCCATGTGGTCCCCATATGGGCATGTTCACTGGGCTGATGCCTGAAAATAGCTACATTTAGGTTTTTGGGATCAAGAAATTCATTTTCGATGTCATAATTGCAAAAATATGACTGCTTTATGGTGAAAAATTGATTTTAAATTTTGACAAGAGCCCAAATTTAGGGGCAAACTTCGAGGTGTAGGCGCATTGCTGCGAAAAAAACTTTTTTTAAATTAAATCTACATTGCTCATACTTTTTGAAAATATAACAGTTTTTTATTGGCATCTGAACTGGAAAACGTTTTTGTTTGGTTAGTTAATTCTAATAAACCTGAAATTTTAATGGTAGCATCACTTCGAAAATTGTTGGGATTTTCTGAAAAAAGTTTGGGAAACTAGTTTACTTGTTGTGTGCGGTAACTACAGTATAATTCAAGCACTGTAAATAGAAAAATTATTCTATCTATATATCACCAATAGCTCTGTCAATCATGGTACTGTACGTGGAGTCTTAATAAAAAGTTCAATATTAGTTCAGAGGCAATAATTTCTTGTTAAAGACCAAAAGCGGTACCTAGTTCAAGGAATAACCTACTAACAGCATTTATCAACTTTCTAAAGTATAAGGTTCCTACTTTGCAATAGCTGACTATCTTGTAATGCCAGACAAGATTTATTGAAAGATGAAGCAGCTACAGTTTAATTGTGTATTTATCATATCTGTATTCAAAAGGAGTAGCCTTGAGAGTAGATTTTTTCCGGTTCTCATTGAGAGTAGCCTTCTAATAGTTCTAAACTGCTTTTGAAAGTCTGTATTATCCTTTCGAAAATATTTGTAACAACATTATGAAAAATTCTAGTTTAGGAGTGCCTAAAGTTTTCTAGGTGTCGACCACATTACATTTTTTCTGACCTTTAACAAGCCGCACAATTCTTATAAAATGTTTGGATAATTTTTATCGCGAATACTGCTCACTTAAGTTTTGCATCGTTGTCCTTATTTCAAATTAAATAATTTTTAAACCAGAGTTAAGCTATAATAAAGATAAAGTTCGTTTTATGTTTACCAAAAATTAAAGTTTACTCAATTATTTGGAAGAACTTTTTCTTACTCCACAAACACAGTCCTGTTTGCTACAAAGCACCATCATATCCAGATTTTGTTAAGGGAGAGGCTTCAAAAAGATAACATTTTTCTATGTCAAACTTTCAACAGTATCTAGCACCCAACGAGTTACAAAACTGCTGTGTGTTCAAAATGCATCTTGAACAACATAAGGCTTGTGTCCCAGATGCTAGATGGTTTGTATGATTTCATGGAAAAAACAGTCTATTTAGCAATTCAGTTTTAACGGCATTTGCAAGAAACTTTGTTTTTAACGCCATTTGCATGATTCTTCAGTTGACCACTCTGAACTCTTTTCATTTAAAATAGCAGTTCCTTTCTACGCAGCAATTTGAAAAAGGTCCATGAGTCTGGTCCAACAAAATGTTTGAGACGTTTTGCCCCCAAATTGTCTGTTTCAGGCATTTGTTCGCAATCAGGACGGGTTTGGTTCTGTTATTTTGGGACTGCACTTGCCATTTCCTTTTTGTCACGATTTGCTACTCTGGCACTAAACAAAGTCATTAGCTCAAGACGTTCTCTCAAGTATCAAAGATGGTCTTTGAATTTGACGTAGGCAGCTTCCACCATCTCCATCGTTCCTGGGTCTCTAGCTTGAGTTTTTGCCTCGTCCAGCAGTTACAGCAAATCCAGATCCACCTGGGTTGCATCTGCGGCGTTTGTTGAGCTCAACATTGATTCGTCAAACATCAAAAAATTAGTGTTTGACTCCACCAGTGTCAATTCTGGTATCAAAAAAGGAGTGGTGGTACAGGTAAAAAAATTTTTTGGTTGACCGTTGTTGGATTTGGCATATCGCCATCATACACTAGAACTTGTTTCTGGGGCAGTATGCATGACAGTTTATGGAAGTAGGGGGTCTTCGCATAAAAGATGATCTTCGCACAAAATCACTTGAAACTTAGAATTGCCTGGCAGAATTGGAATAGGGCCAGGGCAATTTGAAATATTGTAGAAGGTTTCAAAACGTTATTGTCCTTAAACATAGTATGAAACTATGAGTGGGCACTACTGCAAAAACTTCATCTTGAGCATATTCTGAGCAGGATTTTTAGAAAGTTCAATCTTGAGAATGATCATTGATAGAATGTAAATATTTGCAGTCAATTCCAATAAGTGTTAACTAAATTATAACCTTGTGGTGCCTGATGTGCTTGTAAATTCTTACTACTGGAGCATTCATTGCCAATTTTGCTTATTTTAATGTTGATTTTGCATGTTGTTGAGCAAAAAAGAGTCTTGTTGTGCTAAAACGCAATTTCTTTTGCCAAAAATGTGAAAAGCCTGCAAAACATAAAATTAGGTACGACGAAGCAAGTTTTTACTGCTATAAATGGCATCCTTATAGTCAAATTAGTGGGGATAGACACCAAAATCAAAGTGCTATCTTTAAAAATGTAAAAGTTACAACCAAAAAATGTTTATTCTCGCTGCGGTTCATGTAATTGCTCTGGAGGTCCCCCTAGGTATTAATTTTTTTCAAAAGTTTTTTTGCTGGTGTTGTTTTTTCTCCAAAATGAACACTTTGAACTCAGGCTGAAAAAAATTAAAATTTTTGGAGAAAAAATAAGCACCCTAGTGTGCACTCAAATTAGTCTGCCACTTACGTATGGCAATTTACTGAAAATAATTTTGGAGCAACAAAACATGTCATCTTCCATAAGATAACCAAGGAATGTTGAACAGATTGATCATAAGCTTCACAATATATGCTAATCATAGATTTTGAGCAGATTTTCTCTCTTTGCTTAAATAGATCAACAACAGGCTAGAGGAAAATACAACTTGCTCTTGAAATCAACATAAAATAGTTGCAGACACTCATGATTAACATTCTTCAACTTTATAGAATACTTTCTCACTGTAGTCCCCGAACGTGGTGGATGTGAAGAAATGTCTTCAACCAGTACAATGGACAGTTTGGTTGGAGATAATGTTTTGTTTCAATCTGATCCAGCTTCCTCTTCAACTTCTTCTAATCTATCTGCACCTCGGCAAACTTGTTCAACTCAAGCTGGAGCTGCTGTAAATCTTGCCGAATCTACTGGAACTTCACTTCCTGACCTTCGTGACATGCAACGTCCCAAAAGAAGGAACTTCAAAGTGAGCACGTTAAGTTAAGGTTCTGCTATTGATACAGCTTGGCTATTTGCCAAGTGATCTTGGCCAGGAGACAGCGAAATGACCTTACGGTCCCTCCTCCTATCTACCATGTTAAGGTGAAATCTCCACATTGCCCTTGCTACTGCTAAGCGTCAAGCAAGGAAGCTGTAGATACCATTTTAAAAAATCGGTTGGTTTAGAAGAGCTCGACAAAGGAGTGAACCGAAGTCTACCGACAGCGAGGCGGACGTTTAACCACTGAGCTATTTTGTATCTTGAAGAAAGAGCATGTTCTACATGAAAGAGCTGGTATCATGCTTTTTCGTTTGTTGTAGTATGATCTGGTTTTTGATATCTCTGCAGGTTTTTCTGAGTAACTACCAATGATAAAGTTATTAAAAGATTAAGGTTTGTGATTTAACATATCTAAAAATGCAATAAAGTTGGAATAGAGCACATGTGATTTGATTGGTGTTGATAAAGAAGGGGAAGTAGTATCTTCGGTTTCATTAACTTTTATGAGAATATGAATCAACTACCAAATAAATGTAAAGTGCTCCAAAATCTTAATTACCAATAAACTATTTTTAGAGTTTCAGGTACTCCTAAAGATTCTGGAAAAGAGAAAATTATGAAATGCATGTCCGGCTTGCTGACAAACATGCTGCAGCAGCAGAAGCAATACGGTGATGAGCGAACGCAAATGCTGATGAATTTTCAGGTAAGACCTACTCCGCATTTCAGCATTTACTGTTTCTATCCGTTTAGTTGACTTAAGCGTAATTTTATTGCTTGCTTTGCTTTAGTATGATCACGATTTCGTGTCAGTTAATATAATGTCTTTGTGCACATAACTCGCTGCTTGACATGTTGCGTTTACGGCTGTTATCTGTAAAACTTGGCTCTCATTGAGGTGGGATTTTCATTTTCCTGTTCCATCATTACACCAAGCACCACAATGTAGGTTAAGTTAGCACAACAGCTGCTCTGACTTAGGTGGTTTCCTGCCTCAAATTTACCCTCTAATTACAACATTCACAAAACAGGTTTTGTTTTTTTAGGAGATACAGTTGGAAAAAGAGCGATGTCACGAATTGGAAATAATGAAATTGCTATCCAGGTACCAGTTATCTTCATATTTAATGTTGGGATAATATGAATTTACCCGAAACACAAATTAATAAGAATATACTTATTCGGCCATTAAGGCTTTATTTCGTTTTGTTACGCGTACCATAAAACAGCAATATTTTGCTATAGTGATGTTTCAGTCGCATAAACCAATAGTTCTCATCATTTTTGTGTCACTGGCTGTTTTGTCACTTTGGAAATTTAACTTCAGTAATAAATCACTACTTTGTTTATAGTCCGTATTCTTGTAACATAATACACAGCAGAGATGGAACCGGTCAGGATTTTCTCGACCCGACCGGTAAATTTCAAAATCATCGCCGGTTGACCGTTTTTTTTAAGAAGACTTTCGTTCAAAAGAATCTCGACCCGACCCGTTTCCATCTCTGATACACAGCATTAGACTCAGTTCTTGGTATAACGGTGACTCGAGTTGGTAGTGCTCATTACTACTACTTTGCATCTGAGCAGCACAGCTACGTCGGTAAGATATGCTGCTTTCGTATTACTGCGTTGATATGGTCGGCATGCAAATTAAACCTGCATTTCCCTAAGCACTTCTGCTTCTGCAATGAGTGTAACCAACTTCGGCAACAGGAATTACGATATCGCTTGTTTATTGCAGCAAAGAAAACGTGGAATCAGGTAAACATTCAAGAATGAGGGAACCAAGGAAACGTTGCCGTGGCAGCGATTACGATTTAACTTTAGATGATACTGTGGCTATCCTGTGCTTTATTTTCATTTTGCTTACAATTCTTGTGTTGAGTTTCGAACTCGTGGTCTCTGCAAGCGCTCGGGTTGGTGAGATGTGATGCGCGCGGCACGTCTTGCTTGCCGGGGGACTTGCGGTGATTACGAGCTCAATCTCCGTTTCCTTTTATTTTTGAACGTTTAGTGCAAAGTTTGATTTACAATTTGATTTGCAACTTAAATACTTGGTTTTCAGTTAATAGAACTCAGTTGGTCTTTCCTTAGTTGTGGTCATAGGTGATCGATAAGAAGCACAGTTTTCAGTTCTAGTTTTGAGTTCTTTAAAGTAAACTAAGTCGAATAGCGATAATACTTGGGAAAACAATCAGAGTCGAAGAGTTCGAGATTTTGCCTGCGACAATTATCGAGATTAAAAAACATATGTGATTGCCTGTATGTACTTGTGGTTGTACATTATTAGATGTAAATAGACGTATATCCGAATATTACTTTTTCTTAGTTGACTGATCTTGAATGCAGCAATACATGGTACTCCTGTGAATAGTACCATTTTGTTGCAACGACTCTTGAGGAAAGTTGGTCTTTAATAACGTGGCATACATTAGCGTTTCGAGGTCCTAATTTCAACCTACGAATTTAATCTGTAAGAATTACAGAACAAAAGTCATTACCCGAAGTAAATATTTATTAAAAACGCGAACAAACCAAATCCTTCCAAAAAAGGTACAGCCTAGAAACACAGATTTAATTAAGGAAAAAGATATTGCTTTAAAATATCTCTAACGCAAGAACCGTCAACGGTAGAAAAATCATCGCTTGGTTCCAGGTCAGTTGGGTTGCTGGGAGGTTCCCACCATTCTTCATGAAAGAAGTCGCTTTTCGCAAACGTTATGAAGGGTTACGCATGCCCCTATGATCTTGATAGCATTGTCCACACCTGCATCGCAGCGCTTCGAGATGCAACGCCATCGATGCTTCAAGCGACCGAAAGCCTGTTCCACCACTTGGCGAGCAGAACTGAACTTCTGGACACACAAATACATTACTATAATACTGAGCGAACTGATTAAACCATTAAACGAAAATCATAACATTGTATAGTGGTAATAGTTCCGGCCTTGGGAACATGAAAAATGTGTTTGAATGTACGCAAAAGCAAAATCCGTATTGGTCAGAAACGGAATATGAAATTTCAAGAGCTCCCCTGCTTCAACATGATAATATATTTACCCAGCTGCCACTGCCAGGGGACTTTACAGTCTTCTAGACAAGCTGCCACCTTTTCACCACTTAAAGATTGGGCTGTAGTGATCGCTGCGAAAATTTAAAATAACAGACGATTCGCCGTTCGAAAAAACGTCTTTAAACGTTCTCAAGAAATAAAAAAAAAATGTGTGTTTATCATCGTGCAGCTTTGACGTGCGGAAAATATCCGGATTTTGAGAGATTGCAGAAATGTGAAAGAGCGTTTTTGGTAACACAACCAGATACTCTTCACCTCATTAGCACATCGTAACTAGGCCACTTGAAGGTGTATTATTACCTTGTTAAAGAGCGTTTCAGTTGCAGTAATGCTTTTTTCTTGAAAAGGTTTAATGAGCCACGATTTTAAAGGATAGGCACTATCTCCAATGATGTAATACGGAAGTTCCATTCCACATATCCTCATTGGGCTCTAAAGCAGAAATGCCAAATCAATTGCTGTAAGTTACAAGTAAAGGTGCGTTTAGACTGGACGCAAAGCAACGCGAAGCAACCAAAATTTGACGTCATCGACAGCTCGCGAAAGGTTGCAACCGGTCGCAACCTTCGCGAGCAGTTGCGCAACAGCGCTTGCTTGCAGGCTATAGTAAGATAACCTACTAAATCACTGATTGGATTTTTACGATCGCAGTTAGCTTAAAAATAATGTCTATAGTACCTATATTTGTATGGTTTAGCGCCTATTTATCAGTCCAAAGAGTAGGTTGTTGGCAAAGTTAGATTCGCGATAGCCTAGGCTAGCCAAGTGAATTTGGATCTAGACAGCTAAGGCTGTAAATCCTAGAGTGATTTTTCATTGCTATGCTTGATTTCAGAGCTTCATTATAATGAATACACCAAAGCAGTAGGCCTAGCCCCACGACATCTAGCTTTTAAAACAAAACTTTTTATTCTGTGCAGCATAGCAGAAGCTATTGTATCAGTCCAGTGGTTCGTTTTCGTTTGGCTGAGCAGCTTTTGCTTTTTTGTCTTAAACTAACATGGTGTTGTTTTTTTTCAGAATATAAAATAGCCCACCAACAGGCTAGTTTTGAATGTGTTGATAGTGTTTTTGCCCATTGTTTGTTAGCATGTTGTTTTAAAAGTAACCACAATTGAACAATCGCTTGAATACTGGAAAATTTGCAAAAGATTTTTCGCTGTCCACTTAGCCGATCCAACTTGGTGAATGAAACTGTATTTGAATTGGTTTTAAGCTACATACGAGAGCTGAGATCCAAAACATCAAAAAATTTCTATGAACTGTTGGATTGGCCTAATTAGTAAAATTACTTCTGTGACTAGGAACAAACGGAATTTTTTCTTCTGAGTGTCTTCTTAAAGTCTTCATGTTTCTGAAGGTTTGTGACAGTAATCAAGTTGAACTGGAAGCATTGGATTTGGACTCCCCCAAGTTTTATAATCATGAATATTGTTGTTTGGTAGTGATTTTTCACTCCAGTCCTATGTGATGAAAATAGAAGTGTCAAGTGTGTTAAATATTCATTTACTGTGTCTCTGTGTAATATCTGAATTTAGTTGTTTGTGAATTTCAAAATATTTTTACTGCCTCTTAAAATTTTAACTGCTCTACATGGTGAATAAAGTGACAAAGTAAACAATTTTAAGTCTGAAGTTCAATCATTACAATTACAGTCAGTGTATTTAGATGAACTAGAAAGCCAACATATATCTAACCAGTAGAAAGTGAGTTCTATTTTTTGCTGAGGTTACTATTATTAGTAAAGAAGTACCCGCCAAGCAAGTTCATTAATATTGTTCCATTCTCATTAGTCACCACTAAACAAAAAACTTGATACAGCATTTGTAATAATATAATTAGACTGGGGAAGGAAGCGTCAGTTACATGAAAATGTGAGAACTAACAACACTTTTATTCAGATGCTTGAGTAACAATTTTCGCATAAAAAAATCTAGATGTTTTTTTTATCAGGGGCACAACCAAAAACTTGCTAAAAAGAGGGGGCTTGACCTTACAGCTCTAAGTTTGTCTGTATCTTACAAACGGTGGTTTGGAGTGAAGCCCTTTGAGGTAAACGCGACCGTCGCAACGTACTGGTACCGCAAGAAAATGCAAACTAATAAAATGCTCTCGAAAGCATTTAACTTTGCACTAAACATCGATAAGTGCTCCGCTAGCGAGTAAAACACCAAACTTAGTTTTAGAAGCTGACTTTTCCTCAAAGCAACTGCTGGTATTACTGTGCTAAATTCTTGTCCTTCGATGATAGTGTCAAATCATGCAAAAACTGCAATGTTTTTTTTGCTTTCTCCAGCAAATCAACACAGCAATCCATTGCACAATAAGCAAAAAATCCACTACATAACTGATGACAAATCCAGCTTTCAGATTCGCTCATAGCGTTAACATTGGGAGTCTTCATAAACAGCACTAAATAACAAATACAAACAACTGTTTAAGCTTATACCAGATACAGGTATCATTACATGCTTGCCTGAAAAAGAAAAATCACATCAAAAAAACAACATAGTTTATGCTTTAAATGTACCTGTAGACTAGCCTATTGGTATATACTCTACAAGATAGATCTACCACTACCATAATGAGACATGGATGGTAAAAGCGTTTAAGGATTTGTTAACTGAGTAAACACCTAAAGAGAACTTTTGACATCTGCTTCCAGCTTTTTGCGTTTCTGCATTAAAACCCAGAACTGTCATCGTCAAAACAGATTATGGCAAGTTTTCAGTGGAAGGATCTAAACAAATCATTGATAGCTAGTAAATAGGCTAAGTACTACTACGTTTTTGAAGAAATGACTAGTCTTTTCATTTCCAAATTCGATCTACTGTACTTCGTTTTTCCCTTGTACTTTACAAACTTTTTTCTCAAGATTGTTTTGTTACCTGAGCTATTAGTGTAGACTCTTCTTCACGGTTATTGCGTGATAACATAATATAAACTCAATCTTCGTTTTACCGGTAATTCCAGCGCGTTCTGACGAAACAGAACCTGTGATTACTATAATAGCGCTTCAATAATAAAGTAGCCTATACAAAGCTTTCTACTCATTGAATACGTTTCAAAAGTAAGTTATTAAAATTAGCCTATGAAGCGACCAGTCGCGAAGATTAGCAACCACTCGCGAAGGTTGGCAACCTTCGTGAATGACGTAAGCGACCACTCGTAAAGGTTGGCGAAGGTCGCCAACCTTCGCTTCGCATTGCTTCGCTTCCAGTCTAAACGCACCCTAAGACTATTTAAATTACGTTTTCTACAGTGTGATTCAATTTTTTTATATTTTTTTCTGATTTCAAAGCTTAGCACTGCTACGAACGGACAAATTTGGTTAGTACCTATAGACCAAGCTCCAGTCCCGTCGCTACGTGGGGGCCAGAGGGGCCTTGCCCCCCCCTAACGACTGCTTGAGCCTCCCCCCCATTTCGGTTTATTCAGAATACGTTTTTGGAAAATCACGTAACGACAATAGGCAATAATGGAACAGGAATAATAACGTTCAAACATAATTCTCGTTTGATGATGCAGGAAGTTCAGTTAAAAATTAAAATCATTAAAAATTAAAAAAAAAACACTATAGTCTATTTCCCCCCAATGGGTTCGGCAGGTGGGGTAAAAACTACACAAAAACAAAACGGTAATATACTTCGGCACATTAACCGCGTCTCCCCACCCCTTCACCGGAAGCTCTGTGGCGGGCGGGAGCCCAAGTCAGCCCACTGGGGCTAACCGTGACTTGCACCAGCCATGTTACAGCTACCGATCCTGGCCGGTGCGTGCTACGGTTAGCCCCAGTGGGCTGACTTGGGCTCGAGCGCGCCACAGAGCTTTCGGTGAGGGGGTGGGGAGACGCGGTTAATGTGCCGAAGTTTTACCCCATTTTTACCTGGGGGAATAATTTGCAATTTTACCCCAATTTTGCCCTATATTCAACATTGGGGGATGAACGTCGACCACGATTTTTTTCAGGTGAGCAAATTAAGTGAAGAACAAAAAAAAGGTCTTCACCAAAAATGGAACACTTTTTTCCCCGAATTCAGGTAAAGACCAAAAAAAAAAAGGTTTTCACCAAAATGGAACACTTTTTTTCCCCGAATTCAAGTGGAGACCTTCGCTCAGACGCAAACCAGAGTCAAATTATTGGGGGGATGCAGCTATAGACCATACTCAAATTATTGGGGGGGACATTTCCCAACCCATCCCCATGAGTTCCGGCATCACTGCTGAGAGGTCTTCAGATCCCTTTAGTCATTTGGAAGATTTAACCCAAAATACAAGCAATTGAATCTGCTTTGGACTTTACCTGAAGTATAAGGGAGGCAGAAGGGGCTAGGCAGTTTAATTCTTCCAACGACTTCTGAATTTTAGCAATTTACTGTAGTTATTAATATGGCTTCAAAAACGTGCAAAATGTGATTAAACTGGCGTTAAAATCGGTATTTTTGCCGCAAAATTACAAAAAATCAACCAGCAGCTGGAGTCCGTACCCCCAGGCTCCATTCATGATACGCTCGAGCTGCGCCACTTTGTTCAGCACGGGGACCTAAATCAGACAGTTTTTGACAAAAAATTTTACTTTTGGCTCAAGCTCCCTCCCTTTTAGCAAAATCCTGTTTCCGCTTCTGGTCGTATTCGCTGCTGCAGACAGATTTTTCAAGCCATTACATGGGCCGTATACGAAACGAGCTAATGAAACGCTTCCGGCCTATACGTCTCTTTTTTCCAGACACGAATACAAAATTGCAAGAGCATAATTTGTTGTCGTAAAATATCAGTTTGTATGGGCAAAATTTCAGTTTAGTTTAGTGCCCTCTCACTTCGGTTGCTCTGGCGACGGCACTGCCAAACTCATAGTCAAGTTACAGGCCTGTCGCTACAGCTAAAAACCAACTGGAGTTCTTTGGTTTCATTTAAAATTTCAACGAATTTTGGTTCCAATTTGGATTTCAAAAAATCGCATGAAAACCATATTTCAAGTTCTCTTGCTTGCTTAATCGCATCGTCTTCTAGTAGCCTACAGCATATGCGTAACGTAAACAATCATTTAAAGCATAGCAATAAACTAGCACTAATGTGATCTCTGAATTAAAACACTTTGTATTGTACTACCGTGATTAAAAGAGATACTACCTCATGCACTAAAAAAATTTAACACTTACAAATTAAAACGTTTAGACGTACCTTAGGAAATAGTTCGTTTCTTTCACCACGACTATATATATCGGAATTAAATAAAACTCGTGCGTCATGCGCTTTTCCTGGCCACCCGATGTTTACGTCGATAAATCTGAGATAAAGTAATATGAACTTTTAATTTGTCTAGTAGTCATCAAAGATTTTTCATACTACGTTTAAAGCATTGCTATCCCTGGCAAGTAAAATCGATCTGAAATAATCAATTCACAGAAAAGGTTTTTGTGATATTACCTTGTCACATGTATTTTATTGCAGTATGCTACACTACTACATACTTACATACTTTAATAGCATTGGAGCATGACATAAATTACTGCAGTACTTCATGACATGCTGTTAAGTGTTGATTGCATTGCCATCATACACGCAATGGTGTAGGATTATCTACATAAATATTTCAACAATGAAAATCAAGCATCTTTGCACTCACTTTCCTGAGTGGTCGACGACAGCGAGCATATTGATGGAATAAAATGACTTCCTATTCCAATAATCTTCTCCATGCTCAACTGGTTTAGGGATGGGAATATGGCACCCATCAATTGCACCAACACAATTTGGCATGCCTCTTTCCATTGCAAACGAGAGAGCAAGTTCTTGAACATGTTGGTGTTGAGGAAATTTCACAAATAGTGGCATTAAAACCTCCACAATGTATTCGCATACTTCAATTGTGATCTAAAAGTAGCAACTATAGTGTAAGTATTGCTGCGCAACTGCAAATAAGGTATAATCAACATAAAAATGTGTGTTGTTATAACAAAGTATATATATTACCGAATGAACTGTAGATTTTCCCAAGCCAAAATGTTCACTGATCGATCTATAATCTGCACCACCTCCCAAACGCCACAAAGCAATGGCAACTCTGCACCGGAAAGGCACAGAGTGACGCCAATGCGTATTTTTCTTCTCAATAAAATTTTTTAAACTTATGCAAATGAATTCAAATGTTGATCTGAAAAAAAAAGCAATGTCCTGTAACATAACTAAAATGAAATGCTTACAATGCACCTTATTTGTCTGTCGAAAAATATGTATTGCAGGCTGTTGCAATATTCCATAAGGTGGAGTCGTATGCTTGATTAAAAAAAATGAGAAATCAACCAGAAGCATGGAAAACTCTAACTAACACTTCCTAAGCAAATCTGGATTTGCCATCAATTTTGTGCAACAGGAGGATAAAAAAGAAAACATACAATACTATTGCCAAAACTGCAAAACCTAACAGATAGCAAATCCTTAATCCTGAACACCTTCTTGATCAGAAGCATAATTATTGCAAAATTATCCCAATTTTTATGATTTGAGCATACTAAGTAGAAAATTTTTGAAAAAGAACAGCAAAAATTAAGATAATGTTTGATGCTTGCGGGATTAGACCAATAACATCAAGTGGAAAATAGGAAAGTTAAATAACTGATCTGCAAGGATAAAGTTACAAAAATGTTTGCAAATGTATGGTTAGCTTACAACAGATGAAAGATTGACTATTTGGAAGATTTAGTGTCCTCAGTCCACACCATAAGTATATGGTCATTTTTCATAGGTGGGCACAAGTCCGTTAATTGTTAATAACGAAGCTAACTTTTTCATTAACTTGTTAATCAGCTAAAAAGTTTTTTCATGTTAACGGACTAAATTAACTTCCGTTAAGTTCTGTTAACTTCTGTTAAGGTTTTTATCGTTAATTGCTTGCGCCATTCATTCATCGTACCGGTACAAAACAGTTTGTACTGGTAACGTTTGTTGCGTATTAGCACGAGTTATATAGAAGAGAGAAGTTCTTTTTTGTGGCAAATAACAAGCTGTAGCATCATAGATCTATTAATTATCGCTGTTCGTAATTTCCAAAGATTTTCTGACCGCAACTTCTCTAGTACATTTGTACTTATTTTTATCTTGAAATTAGATTAGGCTGTAAAATGTAACTTCCAAAACACAAAAAAGACCACCATAGCAATAAATATTTCCTTACAATCAGCTCAACAGCGTCAATACGCGTTCTAGAAGCGAGTGAATAAAAAGAAATGTAAATTACACGCAAAATATTAAAGAATCAACAGACTTTATTAACTTCCGTAAATTAAAGCTGAAAATAACAAATTAATATTAACGAAAGTGTGAAGTTTGTTAACGGACTAGTGGTTAACAAAGCTAACGTTTTGCATTAACTTGCCCACCTATGCCATTTTCACATCTGCTGTAAAGGAAAGTTTTACGCAAGTTTTATCAAAATTATACCTCAAGCTTCAGGAAATTTATGTGACTGTGAATGATGCACATCAATAGTGCTAACTTACTTTTGTACACGCAAATGATAGGGATAATCTCCATCTTCCCATTTCTCCAACACTCTATCCCAATAACCTTGATTTGGTTTTTTCTTAATCCAAATGGACCTTTCTTTACGTAAAAACAAATCACACAATTGATGAAAAACAATGGCAAATAACCGTGGTAAGATACAGTTTCTTTTATGTGTTGATGATGTTGAGTTGCTGCAGTGACTTATAGCGCTTAAGGCGTCTTTTGCAAAAATGCACTTTTGCAGCACAAATTTTGCCCATTATGTACACTTAATTTTCTGTATTGAAACAAAATCATGTAAGCCAGAGGTGGAGTCGAGGACACAAGGCTCGAGGCCAAGACCAAGGCCAAGGACACAAAAAAAGTCCAAGGCCAAAGACAGCCCATCTCGAGGCCAAAGACAGGAATGCTCGAGGTCAAGGACAAAGAGCACAAGCGCAAGGGTTCTCCGAAAAAAAGGTCGTCAAAAAAATTTGTATGGCGATCTCCACAATAAAGAGGTCGTCAAATTTTTTGGTAGTGACTATTTCACCGAAAATTTTCAAGTTAAAGAGAATAAAACGATAATGAGAAATATTCATCCGCGCTTTTTTCATTTGCTTTTTTAGGGGTTAAGATTAGGGTTTAGGTTAGGGTTTGGGTTAGGGTTCGATTTGGGAATAGTTTTAGAGTACGTATTTGAGTTTGGTTAAATTTGAGTCAGAATTAATAAAAAACTAGATAAAAATTTCCGGTGAAATAAAGCCTTCCAATTTTTTTTCAGGCGATCTGAAAAATTTTAACAATGCAAAAAATAGTGCTGTCCTCGAACCGAGACCGGGGCAATTTTTGAGGACTTAAGGCTTCCAGCCCAAGGCCAAGAACTCAAAATGTGTCCTTGAGGCCAAGGATGTCCTCGAGGACTCCACCTCTGACGTAAACACTTGATAATATTCTGCAAAACTATGCTTAGAATAGAATTACCATTTTACAAACAGCCTAAAAATTATCAAAATTTGCCATTGCCAGTTTGCCAATTATTACCAGTTGCCAAAATGTTATGCTACATACTGTTTTAACACATGGTGACAAGATGTGAAGGTAATAGGCTATTGATAAGGGATAAAAGTCATTCCAATATCTCAACAGTTCATCCTTGAACCTAAAAAAAAATTAATCTTTGACTTTACAAAAAAAAAATTTTGCACCACATGGCACCTGGAACACTTACAGTCACAATTAAACCAGGAAAAAATTTTAAATAAGACCCACATTTACTAGTTAACACTAAACTATCGCATTAAGATTGAAATGTAGACTACAACTGCAAGCCTAGTAATCTACAAACGGTATTTTTGTTCATGTCTGTAGCCAGGGCCTCAAAGAAAAAAATTTCCAGGTGGTATGAAGGTCGATACCGGGCCCCCAAATCTTATTGGGCTCCCTAAGTCTTATTGAGGGGCCATGCCGCTAATCATTTTTTGGTCGATGTTTGTTGATCTTCATTTAAAAGTGAGGGGATAGCGATATTCGCATACAGTTAGGGACCTATGAAAAACACAACTAGACATAAAATTGGTTTAAATCCAGCTGGGGGAGCGCTGTGAGCTCCCCCTGCGGGGTCCGGGGCAGAGCCCTGAAAGCTTTAGCTCTTTTTATGTTTCTCGAGGATAAAACACAACATTTGATCAACATCCCAGCACCAAACTTGCTTAAATTGACGAGCAAAAAACCTGATATACATGAAAAAAAGTATGTGAAGCGGGGCATAATGACATTAACACAATATTATACAATATAATGACTTTAATACTACAAATCCAAATATTTTACTGATAAAAGTTTTAAGAAGTCATTTGCATTCATAGACTTCACAAACCCAAATACCTATTAAACTCATGCAGATAGAGTGAGTTACTTAACGATAGTAGTATGGTATTAGTATGTCAACTTTGACTCCATTCTCTGAGGTTGAAATGCTTTTGGATCTCAGGAAATGTGGGCCTTCGTTTATTGTTATACCGTAAAATTAGGGCTCCCAAGTCAGAGAAATGTAACAAAACGTTAATTTCGATGCAAGTGTATGATTTTTGATAAATTTTCCTCTTTTTTTAATCAAATCGGCCACTATTGGATGTCCTAAAGGCTGTGTACCAAAAATAGCAACCAATTACTAGTACTAAATAGGCTAACTGATACTTTTGCTGTAGGCAAGTTTGAATACGGTGCTATGGTGCGATACCAAAACTTAACGCGGAAACCTAAACTCTTCGGGCCCCCCTAGGCCCAGGCCCGGTACGATGTACCCCCTGAACCCCCATCTTGCAGGCCCTGTCTGTAGCCATATCCCACAAACTGCAAATTCCTCCGACAAATGCAGTTTGAGGAAACAGGCTATAGGAAGAATAAAGTTATGACCTATTGCGAATTTTATTGCCTGTAATTAACTCTGGATCAGCAAGGTACATCAAACATCTTGCAGGTAGTTTTGTTTTTGCTAGGCCTAATTTTCTTTTTAAGCATGATCTTCTTTTATATCAATAATTGTACTTAATAGGCCTAAATATGCAATATATCTCTACATAGTAGGCTAATCTAGCACTACCGGTATTGTGTATACTGTATAATAACAAACCCATAGGCAGTAACTTATGGTCATGTCTGGTTGCATCACCTCACAAATAACATCATGAAACAAACATACCTAATTCTGAACTTAAATAAACCTAAACAAAATTAACATCTTGTTATAAGCCAGCACCAGTTATCTGATTATCTGTTAGGGTTACAAGCATTAAGCCTGCTAAGCTTACTCATCTAGCCTGCTATAGCAGTAATCTAGTAGCTTTGCTGCTTGTGTTTCCTATAGCAACCTAAACAGCGTAGTTGAATTGTTCATGCACAAGTTTCTAAAGTTTTCACCACTTACAACGTTCACACAAAGGTTAAAGTTGTCAAACCAAATCACGAAACCTGCTACGATCGAAGAAGCGCGAAACCTGGTTTCATCACCTAATACGTCACGAAATTGCGGTCACACGTGCATGAAGTATCGTTCCTAGTGGCGAAAACCGCTTAGGTATGGTGTTTACTGTTTGATGTTCGTGGAAAAAAGTATTTATGGTCCTTAAAAATGTAGTTGGATGAAAAATACAGTAGTATACATTTTTCAGGATGGTTCTTACATTCTTTTGAAGAATGGGGTTGAAAACGAATGGACGTTTGTGAATTGTTATTTATGAAGGATTTCATTAATTTGCTATTAAAGCAAACAAAAAAGGTAAGATAGCTTGTTTTTGAAGGTTTGTTCAATATTTTGTAATGATGTGCCTCTTACAGTTTACAGCTACAGTAATAAGTAACTAGATGGGAGTTTGCCAGCAAACCCAATGAACGACCGACGCATAGCTAATGCTCTGACGCTCAAAAGTACTTTTTGTCTACAGTAAAATCAGCAGTTATTCTAAAATATCTGATTATGGAACCTCCAGAAAAGTAAAGTCGAAATATTTGTCAGTTAAATATCTCCTGATATCATAAAACACTGGCACCCTAGCTTTGAGCCGTTCAAAAATTGATTTTCGGGGGTCTATTTGGTGGGGTCCCTGGGGGGGTGGCACCCCCAAACTATGTCAAAATATTTGTCTGTTAAATATCTGCTGATATCATAAAAAAGTAGAACTCTACCTTGAGCCGTTCAAAAAATTGATTTCTGGGGGGTCTATTTGGGAGGTGGCACCCCCAAACTATGTCAAAATATTTGTCTGTTAAATGTCTGCTGATATCAAAAAAGTAGAACTCTACCTTGAGCCGTTCAAAAAATTGATTTTTGGGGGTCCATTTGGTGGGGTCCCGGGGGGGGGGGGGTGGCACCCCCAAACTATGTCAAAATATTTGTCTGTTAAATATCTGCTGATATCATAAAAAAGTAGAACTCTAGCTTGAGCCGTTCAAAAAACTGATTTTTTTGGGGTCCATTTGGGAGGTCCCCGGGGGGGGTGGCACCCCCAAACTATGTCAAAATATTTGTCTGTTAAATATCTACTGATATCAAAAAGAACTAGCACCCTAGCTTGAGCCGTTCAAAAAATTGATT
Organism: Trididemnum nubilum; assembly: GCA_963965965.1. Lineage (NCBI taxonomy): Eukaryota > Metazoa > Chordata > Ascidiacea > Aplousobranchia > Didemnidae > Trididemnum > Trididemnum nubilum. The sequence goes on from OZ014470.1 coordinate 32,549,652, forward strand.
TTTTGGGGGGATTCCCGGTGGCGTTGCCCCAAAAAGTTTCGGGAGAAAAAATTGCATTTGCAGCTCCACAACTTTACACAAAAATTAGATTTTCATGTTTTGTGGTTTAGGAGAAGAAGAGCGTACAAAAATTAGGAAGAAAAAAAAGGAAAAAAAAAGAAATAAACCTCATTGCGGCCAAAAGTGGGTTGGTTGGGATGAAAGAGTATCTTGAGACATACAACCCTATGAAATATTTTTTGCCGTACTTAAGCCGTTTTTGACTGAAACTGCTTTTTACGCCAAACTTGCGGGGCCGTTTTCGGGTTCTAAAATCGAAGTCACGTGACCTATTGCCTCGAAATTTGGTACAAACATACAACTCATTAGTCTCAAACTACTGTCCAAATATTATGTTGCTAGACCCAACCGTTCTCAAGTTATAAGTAAAAGTCTGAAATTTCGCACTCGTTAGTTGAAAAATGGCCGAGTAAAAACAGATTGTAATTGTAATTGTAATTACATTTTATTCACCAAGTTGCCTTGGCCAGGAGACAGCGAAGGGACCTTTCGAGTCAAGCTGCCACTTGCCCATCTGTCTACCACACACGATGGAGGCTTCACACTGTCCCTTCAATTGCTGAACGTCAAGCAGGGAAGCTGTGAATACCAATTTTTATAGTCTTTGGTTTGACTCGACCGGGAATCGAATCCGTGTCTACCGCTTCAGTAGCAGACGCTCTATCCACTCGACCACTGATCGGTTAGAGGAACACGCTACGCGAGCGTCGGTCGTTCCAATGAATGACTGTAACTAAATTAAGTATTATAAAATTCTGTAAGTTGAAGAATGCTTGAAGGTACTAGTATATGTTTTTTGTTATCGACCAAAGTTGCAGCATCAATTAAAACAGACTTTTTAAAGTAATGGTTGAATTAAAGGAAAAACCAGCAAAACGTTTTATGTTTAATCATTTACATGCTATCTGGCCTAAAGGCTATCATCTCGGAAGCATAGGGAAGATCCACCAGAACGGCGACTACTTTAAACAAGCAATGCAAAAAAGTTGCCTTCTCGCAGAAATTGTTTAATATGCGGGAAGACAATTTTTTTGCATTGCTTGTTTTAAGTAGTTGCCGTTTTCCCTGGCCTTCCGCCCTGAAAGCCTTGAGGCCAAGATTGCAGGCAAACGATAAAACATTAAAACTCTGGCCCCGCAAACGTCGAAACATCACAATTAAATTATTCTTAAAACATTTTATGTTAAAAGTTAAAACACACCAGAAGGAAATAATCGTTTTTAAGTATAAAGTATTCGACTAAGTTGATGCTATCAATGGAGCGGCTTCTAAACCTTAAGTCAGTCTTAAATCAGTGCAAAAACTAAGGCTTTATCAAGAATAGCATAAGTGTTGTAGTGCAACTAGAGGGTATACAGTCTAAGGAGGCTGAAGCTCTCCTTCTCCTTAGCCAACTCACTTCAAAATTAACCCACTATGCAAGGTACTGCACTCGTTTTGAACATGAGCTGTAAGAAAGTGGGACGAGCAGTTTCATTTTGAATATGACTTCAAAATTTACTATCTTTAAATTTGATTCTTCAAAAACTTTGAAATCCTATTCAAATCTAGGTAGAATTAATGTTAAAATGAAAGTTTTTTTCAGAAAAATTTCAAAATCGCCCAGCTGCTGGTGGCTTGACCTTCAGACTTCTATAGGCTCCGAAGGGTAATATTCCAGTTATAGGTTGTATACATAGGCGTAGCCAGTGGGGGCTCAGAGGGAGTGGGCCTCCCCCAATCGTAATGCCAGCATCGATAAATTTGCGACCAAAAAGGCTATTCTTTTTTCAGTTTCTTTTTCTTGTTTTGTTTTCACCTCGACTGCAGACCGTGAAGACCTTTTGTTATTTATTTATTTTTTTGGTTTTCACCTAATTTTCGGGAAAAATTCAGCTCTTCGGTCCGTGAAAACCTTTTTTTGCTGTGTTTTTGTTTTGGTTTTCACGTTGTGGTTTGGCCTCCCCAATCCTAAATTGATCTCCAACTAAATTTCGCCCCCCCCCAATCAAAAATCCTAAATTGGACTGTAAAGATTTTTTTGGTCTTCACCTATGTGATTTTATGGTATGGGCCTCCCAATCAAAAATCCTGCTACGCCTTTGGTCGTTCAGGTATAATTTATGTTGTATTTGAGCAGCCACTTTTTGATATACTTTTTGATAGCCAATTTTTGATATCCCTGCTTAATATTAGTAGGCCAGGTACTATAAAACCAGCATCAAATTTTCCGCTGGGCAATTGCGATACCAGAATACGACACAAAATAGTTTCGTATCTATTTTGGCAAATAATTTAAAATATGGTCAAAAAAAAATTCAGAAGTCGATACTGAATTTTTAAAAATGACGCATTATACTGGACTACAGTGTGCTAAGTTATATTTATTTGCATAGCTTACTAGAGGTAGTAGCCAGTGCTGCCATCGTAAACAAAACAGTGAGTAGGTTCCGTAAGCTTCGTTGTAGGTACTGACTACAGCGTAAGCTCCGAAAGTTGTCCCTAGTTTTTGGCCAGAATGTAGGTGAAGAACAAAACAGGTCTTCGCTGAAATTTAGTCCAATTTACTGCCGGAATGAAAGTGAACGCCAACTAAACAAAGAAAAAAGTCTTCGCCTAGACTTGATCCAATTTTCGGCTGAATTGAATTTCGGTGTGGAGCCAACGACAATCAGTGCCAAGCAAGAGCAAACGCGTGGATCAGAGAGCGGGAGCCTACCTGAGCCCATCCTGCTAAAAAAGTAGGTAGGCCGAGCCTACCCTAGACGGCAGCGCTGGTAGTAGTAACGCTTAATTGATATACGCTACTGGCAGCGGTTTGCAAGAAGAGCTGTTAATGCAGATTTGCACTGCAATATCAGGTTATCATTCACAATTAATTTTTTTTGTGTGTGTGCAGGTATATAAAAGCTGATCAATGAATATCCAATCGAAATGGCGAATCGTGGTGTATGTTTTTTTGGGCCGAATAACTAGAATTGATTGTTGACCTCCATCTGCTGATGAAGAGAATTCAATTGACTGCGCTTGTTTATCCTGCTACACCGAGCAAGACCTTGCATCGAATTGCTTAAATTTTGGGCTGTTTGTGGTTTTGCCAATTAATACTGTGCAGCACTCATACAACCCGTTCTATGAACTTGATTTTTGAACTAGCAGCACTCATAGATGACATGAACATAGAACCCGTTCTATGAGTGGTTCATTTATTTTTTGATTTTTTTTTTGTTGTTGCTATAGTGCATGTTTATCCTACTGGCACCGGACAGTGTCAGACGCTAAGTATTGGACGATCCGCGCGCTTTTTATTGCATTGAGTACTTTGGAGGAATCCTCACCTGCTTAAGTTTTTAGTGATCCAATATTCCTGTGGAGTTCTTCGAATTCTTGTCCACTGAATTTGCTGCTTGTTCGAAGCATCAAGCAGAGATAATCATCCTAAAGCGTCTTATCCAAGAACGCAACAACGTGACCACGGTATGAGTTGAACCCAAATCATACGATCAGGGTCGTCGTGAAAACGACACCTTTACCCTCTAGGCTACGCTGTTGTTCAGTAACCAGCTGGTTTGACTTGCTATTGTGTGATAAATACATTTTTGTTGTGTTGTGATTTAGTAGTGCTGATGTTATTGTATATCGATTAATTCTTCCTGCATTATTGTTGGGGTTTGAGGCCAGGTGTCTGATTGAGGTAATATTGCATGCAACTGCAATTAGCGGCATAGCAAATAAGCGCATAGCGTAATTGGCATGTTTTGCTAATGCACTGAAAGGCGGAAAGTTTAGTGTGTACGATATGGTGTGATTATCCCCAGCAAATAAGCACATAGCGGCACAGCAAATAAGCGCATAGCATAATTGGCATGTTTTGCTAATGCAATGAAAGGCGGAAAGTTTAGTGTGTACAATATGGTGTCATTATCCCCCATCCAAATAAAGCGTACCCAGGTCTACTTCTTATTGATAAGTATTCACTACCGCAGTATTAACGTGAGATCATAGGTGGGCACGTTAATGCAAAACGTTTGCTTCGTTAACCACTAGTCCGTTAACAAACTTTACACCTCCGTTAACGTTAATCCGTTATTTTCGACTTTAATTAACGGAAGTTTATAAAGTCCGTTAATTCGTTAATATTTTGCGCGTAGTTTACATTTCTTTTTATTCACTCGCTTCTAGAACACGTATTAACGCTGTTGAGCTGATTGTGAGGAAATATTTAATGCTATGGTGGTCTTTTTGTGTTCTAGAAAATACACTTTACAGTCTAATCTAATTTCAAGATAAAAATGAGTTCAAATGCACTAACGAAGCTGCGATTGGAAAATCGTTGGAAATTGCGAACATCGATAATTAATAGACCTATTATGCTACAGCTTGTTATTTGCCACAAAAAAGAGCTCCTTTCTTTGTTTTCTTTGAGGGTTTGTACCGGTACGATGAATGAATGGAGCAAAATATTAACGATAAAAATCTTAACGGAAGTTAACAAAACTTAACAGAAGTTAATTTAGTCCGTTAACATGAAAAAGCTTTTTAACGGATTAACGAGTTAATGAAAAAGTTTGCTTCGTTATTAACGGATTAACGATTATTGGACTTGTGCCCATCTATGCGTGAGGTTATAGGTAAATAGTTATTCACGAATAAGCCTTGTTAATTTTATTCTCAATTTTTAATAAGCCTAAACTTTACAGCCCTATACAGATCAAACTAATGCTGCTTTTTCTCGAAGATTCATATTAGTAGACTGGTGGTTTGACGATTTCTCCTCAATTTAAGATCTTTTTAAAAGGGCATTTAGGTCAAGTTTTTCACTCTTGACCGATATGTTAGAATATGCCTATAATGCATTCTCACTAAATTTCAAGTTTCTACGTCTTCCCGTTTGCAAGATATTGCAGTTCAAAATAAGCCGTTTTCCACTTACTTTAGTGTTGCCATTTATAAGTATTGTGCCAGAAGATTATTTTTTGGAAAGCTGGCTTACATTTATTGAAAAGCAGCTAATTTTACAGTTCTAAACCTGCTCTTTATTTTAGCACTTTTTGTGAAACCTTTCCTTTGTTTTAGCTAAAGCTAAAGCGCAATAATAAAACAGTACACAAGAATTGGTTTGATCAAAATGTTCATTTCTCAGGAAATTTTCGTCTGACACTTGTCAAGAAAAACCGTTAGAATGGAGATCGCAGAAAAAAAACGGATATTTATAAGAAGTCGAGCCGTGTTTGGCTGGAAAAAGACCAATGAGAGAGCGTCATTAGTGTACAATGTTTAAGTTATACACGAATTCTTTTTGTCGGCAAAAGGCGGGGTTGGAACCTGTACTTAAATTGTAGGGGGGATGCGTCCCCCCATCAAGTCTTAGCGTCCTACCATCGAGATTCAGCGTCCCCCCATCGAGATTTAGTGACTCTCACACCAAAAGAAAGATTTCTGAACATTTAGACGAAAAAGTGGCGGGTAATTGCAATCATTACAATACTCCGGCCGAAGTTGGTACTAATTAACGGCGAAAATCCTTTCTTTTTTTGGGAGTTTACACCAGGTTTTGGTCGCGAATTCGCGAAATTCCGGACTAGGTTTCGGCGGAACCTTTTTTTTATTTTTTTAGTCTTCACCCGGATACGAGTGAATTTTGTTGATTGCTGTTGCACTCCGATTGCGTCTGTTATCGGCTGCGAAAGCGTCTCCCCATGCAACACTTTACAGTTTAAATGGTGGTTAGAACGTTAATGAAAGTGGCTTTAGCAGCAAAAAGGAGAGCGGCCTTAGGCAAGAATGGGGATCGCAAACTTGAGCAAAATCCTGTCCGCGCAAACTCTCAAATTCAGAAAAGACTCAAGCTCAGCAAAATATTACATTCTTTTTTTAATTTTCACTCTTGATTTGTGGTTTCGTCCGACGTACGGTAGCCTTGACGGAAAAGACGGGTTTGACTCGGTGATTCAAATCACTAGCTAATTAACTGGGATACGCAAAGTAAAGTTTTGGAGACCGTTAAGTGCATTTCAGTAGTGCCTGCGTATTCACCAAGAAAAAAACGTCATCGACTCAATTTAAAGCTTAGGCTATTATTTATTCGAAAACATAGCATTATATCCAATTATTTCCGACAATTATATTATTTTAGCAGATAACACGAATACAAATTTAACCACTTCTTCGCATACTTAGTATATTGAATCAAAATGCGTTTTTTTCTGATATGAAATGATTGCTAGAGAAAACAAATTTAATTTACTAAGGCTCTAATCCCTCGGGCTTAGAAAAATTACTGTGTAATTCAGTGGTTCTCAACCGGGGGCCACAGGACATTGGACGAAAAAATCCCCTTTTTTAGACTTCCATGGAAATTCGGAAAAAACTCCTTTCGAAATGAGGTGAAGACTTTTTTTAGGTTTTCAATGGAAATTTGGAGAAAATCCTTTCGAATTGTGGTGAAGACCCCTTTTTTGGTCATCAATCGGTTTGTCATTGGGACAAACAATTTTACAGCTGCGCAGGGGGCCACTGGTGTTGAAAGCAGGGGCGTCGCCAGCTTAGCGAGATCGGGGGGGCAAAGCTGAAATCAGGGGGGCAAAGCTGAAAACCAGCGTTGAACTTGACCCAAATTTTCATTTTTTCTGAATTGGATTTAGGCGAATTTTCAGTGAAAATCAGGTGATCTCAAAAAAAAAAAAAAAGGGTCTTTGCCGAAATCTGATGGCTTTTTCTGGCCGAAATCAGAAACGATTTTTCCAGCCAAAAGCAGGTGATCTCCAAAAAAAAAAGGTCCTTCGCCGAAATCTGAAGGCTTTTTCTGGCCGTAATCAGAAATTCAAACGGTTTTTCCGGCCAAAAACAGGTGATCTCCAAAAAAAAAAAATTTCTTCGCCAAAATCTGAAGGCTTTTTCTGGCCGTAATCAGAAATTCAAACGGTTTTTCCGGCCAAAAACATGTGATCTCCAGAAATAAAAATAAAAATAAAAAAAGGTCTTCGCCATAATCCGAAGGCTTTTTCAGGCCGAAATCAAATCCGATGCTCACTTTTAAGAAAAAATACAGTGGGGAGCAAGAAATAAATCGGGGGGGCAAAAACGAAAATCGGAGGGGCAATGCCCCCCCTGCCCCCCGCTGGCGACGCGCCTGGTTGAAAGTCTCTAGAAGAGGCCACAGACCATCATAGGTTGAGAACCACTGGTGTGAATTGAGTATAATTAAATATGTGGCAATATCAAGACCCAATGTAAAATCTGAGTTTGAAACCTAACACAAAAAAATACAAGAGTTTGAAAGCAAAATAGAGCACAGAGTAGCCAAATGTGATCAGAAATCAAGCGATTCGCTGCAAGATCTTGCACGATGTTGTAGGGTAAGCAACTACAATCCATTAAACTCGCTTCACCAGCAGATCGAGGTTTACAATCAATGTAAATTATTCAGCTAAAAAAAAAACATACACCGCAGTCCGCCATTTCAATTGGATATTCTTTCAGCGTTCATAACCTGTACACACAAAAAGTTTTGAGCCAAAGATAACCTGATACTGCAGAGCAAGCAAATTTGGATTAACAACATCTCTGGCAAACCGCCGTGAGTAGATTACGTCAAATAGACATTATACGGTACAACAACAATTGACATAATAAAGTAAAATTTTAATGTTTTTTGATTACCTCGGCATGCATTTTTTCAATGTTTTTTTTTAATATGTCAATCGTGAATTGAAGCAAATAATTTTTTTTTCTTACCATTAGTATTAAAATAAATAATTATAAATTAGTGCCGGTACCAGAGATGGAGTCCTCGAGGACACATTTTGAAGTCCTTGGCCTTGGCCTTGAAGCCTCAAGTCCTCAAAAATTGCCCTGCCCTCGGCTCGAAGACAGCACTATCTTTAAAAACGTTAAACTTTTATAGACCGCTTGAAAAAATTTATTGAAGACGGTTTTTTCTGGAGATCGACTGAAAAATGCTGTTGAAGACCTTTGTTTTTGCTTCGAAGATCGCCTGAAAAAATTTTTCGAAGACCTTTTTTTTGAAGAACACTTGCCGCCTGTGTCCTTGGTCCTTGGCCTTGGCCTCAAGCATTCCTGTCCTTGGCCTCGAAAGGGTCTGTCCTCGGAAGGGCTGTCCTTGGCCTCGGATTTTTTTTGTATCCTTGGCCTCAAGCCCTATGTCCTCGACTCCACCTTTGACCGGTATATTTCTTGTAGCCAGTAGGTCACGTATACTATGGATTATTATTTTTTAATTGATAATACTACTGAACTTTCTTTTTTGACTATATTTTCGTAAAATTAGTTCCCTTACGTACCTTGTTTTCTGTTATCCATCCAGCATCCAATAAGTTGCATTTGCATTGGCACAAATTACTATTCTTTTTCTGCTTCTAAATCATTAATGAAACCCTTTATATTACGATAAGTGTCCATTTGGTTTCCAATATCTTTCTTCGAACTAAAATTCTCCATTCTATAAAGAAAACTTGTGCATTAAACGACGTTTTCATTCACAAAAATCTCTGATTTCTACAAACACCAAATAATGCAATTTGTCAGGCAGAAAAACACTAATAAAAAGGCTAATAAAAACTTCTCAGCAGTCAGGTAAATAAAAGATTGTTTTACCTCAAAATATTAAACAAAAAAAAGACCAATTACACGCAGTAACGACAATAAGAGAACTAAGTGGGAGTTTGCCAGCAAACCAAGTAAACGACCGACGCGCACCTAATGCTGTGAAGTAGTATAGGATGTGGAATTTCTGGTGAATCTTATGGAGGCACTTTATGGAGGCACTTACCCCCAAAAACCCCCTAACCCTCAAAACCCCCTAACCTCCTCACCCTCTTACCCATTAACCCCCTAACCCCTTAGCCTCCTTACCCCCTCAACTCCTTAAACCCCCCTAACCCTCCAAAACCTCCTTACACCTATCTTACCCAAAAAAATCCCCATACCCCCCTTAACTCTCTAGCTCCTAACCCCCCCTAACCCCTTTATCTTAAGGTTCAACCCCTAACATGTTCAACATTCGAACTCAGGTCTTTTGTTTTCAAAGAATGAGAAATCTTAAGTTAAGATTTGAAGTCAAGTATATTCAAACCCCCTAAGCCCCTTAGCATCTTTAAGAGTCGAACTCAGATCTTTTGTTTTCAAAGAATGGGAAATCTTGTGATTCGAAGTCAAGTATATTCAAACCGTCTAAGCCCCTTAGCATCTTTAAGAGTCGAACTCAGATCTTTTGTTTTCAAAGAATGGGAAATCTTGAGATTCGAAGTCCAGTATATTTAAACCGTCTAAACCTCCTACCATCTTTAAGATTCGAATCAAGTATCTTGAGATTTAAAACCAAGTCACTTGAGATTTGAACTTAGGTTTCAATATGTTTCAAAGAAGTAATTTTTAGAGATATTCGGTTGTTACATTTCAAAACGGGTGTGTTTGTCTATATTTATATGTATTAAATTATGCTAAGATTAATGGAATGCAGCTATTTTCCCTTGGGGAATAACCTAAAGTTTGTGCAGGGAAATTCTCTAGATATCGACCTTGTGCACTCATTGGCATGTCTGAACTTGTCTTTCATGCTGTATTACAATTTCTCTATGAACAAAAGAAGTTAACCATTTCTCATATTGTACATTTCCTGTGATTCATAAAGGGTGCAATATGACCTTTGGAATGTTGCATAATCTTAATTTCTATTGCGTAATCAATCTTACCTTTGGAGAGTTGGGTGATCTTAATTTCTGTTGCGTAACAATCTTACCTTTGGAATGTTGCATATGCATAATCATATCTTTGAAGTGTTGCGTAATCTTAATTTCTGTTGCGTAACAATCTTACCTTTCGAGTGTTGCATAATCCGATTTTTGTGCAATCTAAAACTGGCTTGAACTGGTTTCAAGTTGTTAAGGAGAATTTGCGTTACAGGCCTAGTAAACCGACCAGTAATTTTCACTCAGGACAAGGAAATTGTAAGGTTTCGTTATATGTTATTGAGTTTGTCCCTATGAATCAGAATATGGTGAATAGAGTTTAAGAAAGTGTTTGATGTTTTTGATGAAATTATTATTCAAGGCAAAGAAATTGCAAGACTTGGAATGGTTTTTCATCAAACTACACGTATTTCCATGAATGCAAGAAAATCGCTCAAAATTTAAAATGTTAGGGTTTGCTTTAAAGGTACAACCAGCATTCAAGACAAAGAAACACAACAATTGTGAATATTTTGATCAAGTTATCCTGAGGCAAAGACGAAATTGAAATTGATTGATTTTCAGGCAAGTTTTTTGTTATTTACGTTACAATTTTTACTCAACACAAAAAAATTTCAAGGAATGAAGAAATTTTGGTGAACTTAATTCTATAAAAACAATAGTACGTTATAAAATAACAAGATTTTAGAGAAATTTTGATTAAAAGTTATCGAATGATATTGGCCAAAAACCACAAGAGCCCGGCGGAGCGCCCAAGCCTTGCTATGCTTTCTAAAACTTCAATCCCTGGTAAACTAGATTCGAAACAGTCGTCAAGGATGTAGTCTCTTTTATTAAGTATTGTAAGTTTCAGTAGTAGTTTCAAGTACAAAATAAAATCCTGCTAACTCCACAATCAAAGTATTAAAAAGCAATCGTAAATTTAACCGAGGTTTCTCCTTCTTGTGAAAATTAAAAGCTCCTTCTTCCAACGCAAAAACCAAAAACTGATTAAGAACGAAACAATTCTGAAAGGAAACGAATGAATTGTGCGCAAAACGGCAGCTGAAAAAGGCTATTTGTAATTTATGCCTTTAGCAGCTGCAACAGAAAACAAAGCAAGCAATAATAAATGTGAACGAAGGATTAGAGATCGCTTCCAGCATAAGGCAAAATAAATAGCGATTTAATCTAAAACTCAAAGAAAGACTTTTTTAAGCCGATGCTGGAACATAGCGGCCCCTTTGAAACTAAAGCGAAAGTGCGGTTTCAAACGAAAACAAAAGACAGCAACGGTAGAACGTAAACATATTCCAAAGTTAACACAAGGAAAAATCTGTTTTGATTAGAATCACAGTGAAATTAAGTGCAATGACAATTAAGTTTGGGAGGAGCACCTCGGACAAACAGGGCTATTTTACTAGGCGAAAACATAAAACTGCATTTTATTAATACGGCATATATGAATAATTCACATAAAACTAAAATAAAACAACACAGTTCACAAGTTCAAACTGGGGCAAGCTTAGAAAGATCTCTCAAAACATATTCTACTCCCCCAGAACCAGAGCTTTTTTGGACAGCCACAGTGGCCCGCCATACTATTTCTTTCCCATTTCTTATTTGCGGGTGAACACTGTGAATTCTCCCCAAACGGTAAGTGCCACGTTTACAAATGTCTTCTGCGTCTGCTACAAGCACAAGCTGTCCCGGTGTGAGATTCTGGCGGATTTCTCGCCGTTTATTACGCCCCTGTAAGGTCGGGAGATAACCCTCAATCCAACTCTGCCCGAATTTCTGCGCAAGAGTAACGTTATAAACATAATCTCGTCTAAGGTCTCCCCGATCATGAAAGGCATTTATGGGAGTGTGGGGAGCAAGCTGCTGACCCAAAAACGACGACGGAGAGATAGGAGTCAAATCATTAGGAGCAGAACTTACAGAAGTCAGCGGACGATCGTTAATGATTCGAACCGCATCAGAAACAAATGTTTGCAGTTTAATTAGAGAGGGCTTGCGACGCGCATCCCCGATAACTCTACTCAAGGCAGTTTTAAATAACTTAACCATACTTTTCCAGCTCCCTCCCTGACTAGGAGCGTAAGGGGGAATTTTGACCCAATTGATGTTCCGTTTACGAAGGGAGCATTGAAAATCTCTCGACTCGAGAAGCGACGGAAGTCGTTCTGCGGCTGCACAAAATGTGGTACCATTATATGACAAAAAGATATCCACAGGCCCACATAAATTTGTAAATCTAGAAAAGGCAAGCAAAAAACTATTCAAATCCAAACTAGTCACGAGTTCAACATGTATGCAACGAGTGCATAAACAAGTGAAAAGTAACCCCCACGCTTTACACTCGCTACGAGCCTGGTGGAAAACGAAAGGCCCACAATAATCAACACCGCAAAATTTAACAGGTTTATTAGTAGCGGTAACACGCCAAGTCGGCAAATCTGCCATAAGTTGACGGATAGGGGTAGCTTTACGCCGCGCACAAATACTGCAATCGTTTAGAAAACGTTTGACACAAGCAATTCCATGAACTATCCAAAACTTTAGTCTTGTTTTCATTAAAGTATATGAAGGTCCAGCATGTCCAGCTTGGACATGTTAGTGAAGAACAACCAATCTAGTCAAAGCATGTTTACCCGACAATATTAAAGGATGTTTAGCATCTACAGCAAGTGTAGCGTTTTCAAGTCGACCATCAATACGAAACATCTCCTCATTGTCTACGCAAGGGCGCACATTTTTTAGCGCTTTTAATTCTGAAATGCGGTTCATGTCTTCGGTACTTACTGCTTTATCACTAAGCTTTTTAACAATAGAATCAAAAACATCAGGTGACTTGTTTTTCAGCAAATCTACTGCGGCCCCAAAGCGAACGCGCTGAACAAATTTTACCGCATCTATAAAGGCTTTGTGCAGAAGACTCGCGTCAATTTTAGGTTTAACAAAGGGAACGTTTTTAACTTTAGCCATTACAAATTGCTTGAAAAGCGTAAGATATGTCCAGCGTTTTTTGAGCATATAAAGATCTGGCGAAGTTTCAAAGATCCGATTCAAACCACCTCAACTGTCGTTTAACAAGGGGTCGTCAGCAATATTAGTTTTTTGTACAAAGACCCCGGGTGTCCGAGGTCGAGGATTTGTGCCCTCTGTTAAGAGAAAGTCGGGTCCGTTTAACCAAACCGAGTGACCTTCAGCTTTCTTGATGCCCTCCACTCGCGTGCCAACATCAGCCGGATTTAGTGACGTATGAACGTAGCTCCAGGAGTCGGCTGGAGCCACAAGATGAATCATATCCACGTGACGTTTCACGAACCGGGTAAATGAAGATCTGGGTTAATTATCCGCTTCAAAACCACCTGGGAATCCGACCAGAAGTGAAGACTGCAACCAAGATGCTGCAACGCCTTAAAGGCAGCTTGCATCAACGCACCGCACATCTGGGCAGCCTCCAACTCTTTCCGCGAAATTACCCAACTGGTTTGAGTGGTCAAAACTACTTTCACTTTGCCCTGCACGAAGGCCACACACGAACGCCCATTCACCAAGCGTCTCAAGTAAACAACGCAAAAAAATGCGTAGTTCGAGGCGTCACAAAACCCATGTAATTGATATTCCGCACCCTCCCTGCTAGCAAACTCACAGCCTCCAGCAAAGCAATAACGTGGGATGGAAGCATCAGCAAACGACTCCATCAACGCAACCCATTTAAGCCACCTTTTTACAATATCTTCCGGAAGCTCATCATCCCAACCTAGTCCCAAAGTAGCAACGTTTTGAAGAATCAATTTTCCTTCCAGCAAACAAGGTGCGAGAATCCCCAATGGGTCAAACTGACCTGCCAAGGAACTTAACATCTCACGTCTGGTAGAAATGTCAAGTAAATTTTGCTTTAAAACACGCAATTTATCATTTTCAACATCCCAAACCAAGCCCAACGCTTTGGAATCTGGCATAGGTTGAGAACCAAGATCAATCTCTCGTATATTTAACCCGAGATCACTTTTCGGCATCCCAGTCAAAACTAATTTAGAATCACTGTTAGAAACCCACTTATGCAATTTAAAACCTCTGCTTTGAAACAACAAAACCGATTCGCGTGAAATAGTTTCGAGGTCTTCCAACGAATCAGAGGACAACAACAGGTCATCCATATACCGATTAGACTCTACCGCTGACAAAGTCAGATTTGAAGCATTAGTAGGGTTTTCAGCAACCAGTTTCTCGATGGCAAAAAGTGCAATGTAGGGTCTCGAGTTCACACCCCACACATGCCTCGTAAATTTCAAAATCTGAATTTCTCCCTCATCCATGTCATTGTCTTTGAACCACACCAACCGAAACAGGTCTCTCTGACTTTCAGGCACACTAACTTGCAAGAAGTACTTGCTAAGATCAGCTATACAAGCATAGCGTCCCACTCGAAACCGAGTCAAAACCTCAACTAATCCATTAAGCAAATTTATCCCAGGGAGAACAACATCGTTTAAAGCAGTGCCATCAAATTTAGCGGCCCCGTCAAAAGCTATTCTAGATTTTTCCTGTTTGGTCACAAAGAAAGGCAAATGCCAGCACCTACTGTCAGTAGCGGCTCCGTCCTCCACTGGTACAACCCACCCTTCAGAAATCATTTCTTTAAAGGTCTCAAAAAGCATGCCTTTTAATTTTGCACTTTTTTGGGCATTTCGACGCAAGGACTGAGTCCGTTTCAGCGCGCTAGTATAATTGTTAGACAAAGTTTTAAGTACATCAGGTTTGAAGAGCACCGGAATTTCGTATCGTCCATTTATTACTTTTACGTTTGCTACAACCATACCACAGAGCAATTTCGTCATGCTTTGAAGGTTGAATTAATTCATCTTCTCTTTCAAAATTTCGCACCGACTCTTTCAAGGTAGCAATTTCTTGTTTTAGATGTTTGCAAGTTTCGCAGGAATCCGAATCCTCTCTTAATTTAACTTTTCGATTTTGGGGAAGATTAGATCCTAAATTTGCACGACCACCGCTGGAAATGGGTCCCAGTCGAGTAATTACCAAATTAGGCTCATCTCGAAGAAGACCTTCTCGCTCCTTCAGGACAGTAAGCAGCAGTTTATCTGTTTGTCCGATCAAGACATCAATGCTTTTACGGTATGAAATTACGGGAATATCGATGCCTTTAAAATGATTTAAATTTCTAACGTTCACCGAATGAGGAAGAGCACCTTCATCATCCATAAAATTTGATACTACTAAGGCATTTTTTATCTCAAAAACTTCGTTTGTAGTTCGCGATTGAAGTTTCAACTCAGTAAATCCTGCGCTTTTAGTCGTTTGCTCAGCAAGTGTCCGGATATTTAGCACATGATCAAAATTGACGTTTAAATCAAGTTCATTTACTAGCCTCTCCGATACCAAGGTCACCTGAGAAGCTGTGTCATGCTGCGCATAAACAAGCGTCGAATTTCCAGTCCGGGGATTAATTACTTGCACCGCACTAGTACGAAGTAAAACATTAGTATTCGCAATCTCAGGTGCCAATTTCAAAACAGTACGGAGCCGGTCACCGTTTGTGCAACCTACTTCACATTTGCTGATGGTCACATCCTGTTTACTTTTATCAACCCCACCAGCAACAGTACTCACTGGCACGAAATTCTCGCGCAAAGCGCCAGCATGCTTGCTGTGAAACTTGGGTCCCCGCACCTACGGCATTTCGAGGGGAAAGCGCAATTTCGAACAACATGACCCAACGAAAGGCAGTTAAGGCACCATCCCGAGCCCACCACAGCTTGCCGCTTGCTTTTGTGAAAAAGGTTTCCAAACTTTTGGCAGCCTCCGAGAAAATGTCTTGACTCGTCATTACACAAAAAACATAATGGAGGAATTTTGGTTCCCGCCGTTTTACGCGCACATGGTAAATCGTTACAAGTTTCAGATTCTCGAACATTCGTCAGTAAACTCGGGCGGTCATTCGTTTTTACAGCAACCTGCCGAACACGAACTAAACCACGAGTTCCTCCCGAGTCAAGTGACTTTTCCTTTTCGTCAGTTTTAAAAAATGTTTGACCATAATTGACGTCATTACGTTTAATTCCCGCACAACAAAGTTTCTTAAAGATTCAAACCCAGGGCGGTTTAAATTCAGACCTCTCTGGTCAAGACAGTCTAAGTACCAACGTTTTAGCACACCGGGAAGGCGATTAGCTACGTCCTGCAGCAGCTGACCGGACAACTTCTCCACCTCGTCGTGCGTGTATGCGAAAACTTCCAAAGTATTTAAATCTTCATGAAAAGATTTAAGCGATGTGGCATTAAAAATCACTTTTGAGCCATTACGAATAGCAATTATCTGAGGTTCGGTAGTTAGGCCACCAGATACCCCATATCTTTGCCGCAAATGATCAATAGCTTTTTCAATCTGTTGCGAAGTTGACATGTTTTTCATAGGGGCTAAGAACAAATTGACCATTTCACGAGGTTGACCGCAACATGATGCTCTCAGTACTTCCAGTTTCCTTTCGTCACATGGACTTTCGCTCCTTAGTTTACGAATTTGGTTTTCATAAAAAACGAAGGCGATGTTGCGCTTATCGTAACCAATTTGCGCCGCGAGATTAATGAAATCGTTTCGCCCTTGACGTTCCAAATATTGTTCGAAAACAGAATTAGAGGATGCTGCAGCGGCATTTACGGTATCTTGTTGAGGTAGAGGAGTCTGTACAGTGACAGCTTCTTTTCTGCCACGTGTCCGAGAATTCTTTACGTTAAAGTTATCTTTGCGTGCCACACGTTTGGGTTCAGTAGGATATCGGTAATTAGAATGGTGGCCACGCGAACTCAAAAGAGATAACTCGCTTCCAGACAACTCAAAAATTTTTTCTTCAGCCTCGAGCCTGGCTTCCTTGAACCGAAATCTGGCCTCCGCATCGGCAGCCTCAGCGTCAACTTTAGCCTTTGCTTTTGCAGCTTCTGCAGCATCTGCCGCCGCTTTAGCCTTAGCCAGATCGCGCTTACGAGTTGCGCTTATCTCGGCATGCTGGCGTTCCAATTCAATTTTACGCTGCAGGTTTTCAACAGATGCAGTGCTAAGTTTACTGGAGCATTGAGTCATTTTAATCAGTTGCAATTCCGGAGTACAACTGTCCTCCGCATTAAGTTCAGCCTCCGCATTCTCTACATCTGGGTCGCCACCCAATCCATTGCGCATTGCGTTCTCATACAAGTCGTGACAACACTTAAATCTAACATCTACTTCTTCAAGAAGTTCAGCCTTAGCTTTAGAGTCCGAAATATTCGAATTCGTACGAGTTTTAAAGTCAATGAATAAAATTTCGACTTCTCGGAACTGCGTCGCAAGATCCCACATTTTTTCGGGTGTAACCCGCCCAAGTATATTCTCCAAATTTTGAATTTGTAAAAACAACTGTCTTTTTGAAGACAGTAGCTTGCGATAAGAATTTTTATCCTTCCGCTCCAAAGACTTCGAAGAACTAGTCCGGGGTAATGGGGAATTAGGCCCACCCTTATGCAGTATTTCCCGATTATTGTGAGGGATTTCAAAAGATATAATAAAAACGAAAATAAAGTACAGTAAATATAAAAAGGAACAAATTACTTTTGCGACAACGTCCAATCGAACTTTTGATCTTCAAGAACTTCATAGAAGCTTCAGTCTTCGTCAAAACAAGTTGGGAGGATCTTCGGCAGTAAAGGTTGCTTAGAGTCGTTAACGTCTTGAGCAACAAAATCTTCGGAACAATGAGTTGACAAAGAATCCGGGAAAGTTGAAAATCGTCCAAAACGATGAAGTGACAGAGACAGAGGCAACGAACGACGTCACAAATCCAATTGGCAAATGATGATTTCTCGGTTAAATTTCTTATGGTCGAAAACCACAAGAGCCTGGCGGAGCGCCCAAGCCTTGTTATGCTTTCTAAAACTTCAATCCCTGGTAAACTAGATTCGAAACAGTCGTCAAGGATGTAGTCTCTTTTATTAAGTATTGTAAGTTTCAGTAGTAGTTTCAAGTACAAAATAAAATCCTGCTAACTCCACAATCAAAGTATTAAAAAGCAATCGTAAATTTAACCGAGGTTTCTCCTTCTTGTGAAAATTAAAAGCTCCTTCTTCCAACGCAAAAACCAAAAACTGATTAAGAACGAAACAATTCTGAAAGGAAACGAATGAATTGTGCGCAAAACGGCAGCTGAAAAAGGCTATTTGTAATTTATGCCTTTAGCAGCTGCAACAGAAAACAAAGCAAGCAATAATAAATGTGAACGAAGGATTAGAGATCGCTTCCAGCATACGATAAAATAAATAGCGATTTAATCTAAAACTCAAAAAAAGACTTTTTTAAGCCGATGCTGGAACAGATATTTATTTTAAGGCAGAATTATTGTTTTAAACAAAGAAATGGTAAGACTTTTACTATTTTTCATAAAACTACCTCTATAAAAACAAGATTATTTGAAAACTTTTTATATTTTAAGTAAGTTTTCGATATTTTCAATAAAATTTTTAGCTCTATCAAAGTAGAAACCCAGATTGGACGACGCCCCTTCACATGCAGTACCTGTTGAGTGCCCCAAAGCTGCCAGCTCTAGTTCTACAGATGCTCATCGCGCTTCTCTTCCTATTCCTAGAAAACAAAGCAAAAAAGCTGGAAACTCATCCAAAAGAAAGCAATATCGAAGAAACCGAAAGTTCTTGGAGTTTGTGGATGAAGAAGTTTTGGAAGAAGAAAATGAGGAAATGCGTATTTTTCTGTACACACAATAATCTAGTATCTGATCTTTTACCAGAAGACGAGAAATTTAGGATTTGTCCAATTTTTATTTTAGCGGAAATTTCAGAGATATGATTAGAAATATTTTACCTTTCATTATCACAAATCAAACAAACCGATTCAAAATCAAATACAATCTCGGTTACGCCCTACGAAATATGGAAACTGAGGAATTTCGGTGCTACCATCCACCTCAACAGTGCACAAGTATTGGACACCGCAGTATTTATTTTCAGTGCTGAAGAGTTAGGTGACTTTTTGAACAACATTTTAGAAGAAGTTTTTAGAGACACCTTGTCTAAACCAGACCCACGCTGGAAATTTGTTCGACTTACCAAGGTAACCTTCTATGTTTACAAGCTCAGACATGCATGTTTAGGCGTTTGAGATAAGATGTGACGTATTTATCTATTTTTTCCTGTGAACTTGAATGCAGTTATTTTCCTTTCGCGAATCCTCTAAAGTTTATGAATAAATTGTGAATAGTTTTGTTTTTCAAAAAACATCATTCAAATTGTCTAAGATTCTTAAATTTTCATCTATTTGTGTTATTTAAATGATTTATGTGTTTGACGAAGATCTTTGTCATCTCCGCTCATGGTAAGGAACAACACAAAAGTTATTCAATATCGATTTCCTACCCACATAGAGAACAATATATTAAACCAAGTATTAATTCTAAACAAGAGTCACAAATTTTACAACCATTTAGACTGATGTATACTGCTTCGTGGTTATTTATGTGATGTATTTATCCATTTTTCTTGCAATTACGTGACGTATCTACTTCTCCTGTATTTATGTGACATATTTATTTAATTTTCCTGTATTTCATGTGACGCTAAGCGTTACGCTTGAAAGCAGTAAGGCAGTTATTTTCCCTTGGGGAAGCACCTTCTTTTACGGAAAATTTTATAATAATAATAATAATAATAATGTAGTCATTTGTATAGCGCCGTTTCCTGCAAGGTAGCAGATCAAAGGCGCTTTACAGAACAAATACAGTTCAACAACATGAAAGAGTAGCACACTAAGTCACAGGCAACCAAAATTTTGGTACACTATAGTTGGCGTATCGTACACTTGTGTGAAGAAGAATACTAAGAGGGAGACAAAAGCGAAAAAAAAAAACAATACTATTTGGCATGCAAAGTGTGCACAGTGAGAAACTAATCATCTCGAATATGCTTGTTTAAAGAAATAAGTTTTTAGCAAAACTTTAAATTGATTGGTAGATTCAGCGTCTTTTATGTGTGGTGGTAATGCATTCCAAAGATGTGGCCCGCATACACTAAAGCAGCGATCACCGAAAGCAGAGAAAGTACGCGGCACAAATAGCAAATTAGAGTCAGTTGATCGTAGTGAGCGAGAAGGGACAGGCTGATGGGTGATCAAGTCAGTCAAGTATGTTGGAGAAAGATTATTTATCACTTTGAAAACATGCAAAAGAATCTTAAATTTCAGACGATATTCAATAGGCAACCAGTGCAACTCAATGAGTACAGGAGTGATGTGATCATATTTGTGGCTACATGAGATTAATCTGGCAGCGGTATTTTGAACTCTTTGCAAGCGTAAAATTAGGTAACTTGGCAGGCCATAGTATATTGAATTGCAGTAGTCAAGTTGAGAGATTACCAGACTATTTACAAGTACTTTGCAAGATTCTACAGTTAAAAACTTTCTGATCTTTCCTATGTTGCGAATGTGAAAAAAGCATTTTTTTACTACATGTTTAATTTGGTGTTCAATTGTAAGGTTGCTGTCCAGAAAAAATCCCAAGTTCTTTACTGAATCTAAAAAGTCCAAGTGAGAATCTTGATTGACAGCTTTTGAAAAAGCAATAGCAGATTTGGATGATTTGCGACTAAAAATAATGCATTGGGTTTTGTTGGAGTTGAGCTTTAAGTTATTGATTGCAAGCCATTCTTCAGCAGCAGTTAAGCATTCGCTGATCACATTTTCATCATAATTATTGTCCTTATCAACTGAAAGGTAAAATTGCACATCGTCTGCGTAGAAATGATAGCTAAAACCAAAATTAGTGATGATATCAGCGAGAGGTTTCAAGTAAAGACTGAATAAAAGTGGTGCAAGTACCGATCCTTGAGGGACCCCAGATGTTAACATGAAGGAATCAGAGACAAAGTTATCTATGTGAACAGTCTGATGCCTGTCTTTGAGAAAAGAATCGAACCAATTTAGAACTGAGCCCTTTATGCCATATAGTTTGGATAGTCTGCTTAATAGAATTTGGTGGCTTATTGTATCAAAAGCAGCAGACATATCAATCATGATAAGTGCTGTAAAACTGTTTTTGTCTAAAGCTGTTAGTATGTCGTTTGTAATTTTTATTAATGCAGTCTCGGTGGAAAAGCCAGGTCTGTAGGCTGATTGAAATTTGTCCAGTAAACTATGTAGAGTAAGATGTTCAAGAAGTTGCCCAGCTACAATCTTTTCCAAAATTTTCGATAGGAAAGATAAGTGAGATATGGGTCTGTAGTTGCTGAGGGAGTTAGTATCCTGATTTTGATTTTTGAATAAAGGAGAAACAATGGCTTTTTTTAATTCTAAGAGGACTACTGCATTTCGCAAGGAAGAGTTGATAATAGCAGTGATAGCAGCAATAATACCAGGAGAACATTTTTTCAAAACAGTTGTTGGAATAGGGTCTAAATTGCATGTGGTGGTGTTTAAAGAACAGATAATATTGTTCACTTGCGTTTGTGTAGTTGGGGTAAAGTTTTCAAAAGAAGTGCCTTCAAAGTGTTTCAAATCAGTTTCACATTTGTTGGAGCAATAAATAGCGTCTAAAGAATTTTGAATTTTAGCAATTTTGCTTTGAAAGAAGTTTGCAAATATAACTGGAAGTTTTGCAGGAGACCCATTTTGTGGCAATTTCTTTGATGATTTAGGTTTTAATAATTTGTTCATCACTTTGTAGAGTTTCGAGATGTCCTTTTTGCTGTCTGCAATTGAAGATAGTATGTAACTTTTCTTTGATTTCAGCAGCAGTTTATTGAAGATGGCACACTGTTCTTCAAATGCTAGTTTATGTACTGTTAATTTTGATTTTTTCCAGAGCCTTTCAAGTTTTCTGCACAATCTCTTACTTGTTCGTAGGTTGCTGTTGTACCATGGCTGTGATTCTCGAAAGTGAATCGATTTTGTTATCAGTGGAGCCATGTTGTCTAAGGCATTTTGCAAGGAGCTATTATACAGTTCAATTTGTCTATCAATGTTTTGCATTGAGGGCAAATGTTCTAAATGTATTGATAAAGTTTCGGTTAATTCTTTTATATTCAACTTTTTTAGGTTTCTGTAGCTTGTATTTTTGTCCCGAGTTTGATTTAGCAAAAGCTGAATATGAAAAATAACAGCAAAGTGGTCCAGTAATTTTCCAGATTTTGAATCAATGATGAGGGTGTTTAAGACTTTGGGTCTTTCAAGTAGAATGGGAGAGTTCTCAAGGGTGGCAACAAAGTCTAAAGTATGGCCGCAAATATGAGTTGGTGCGTCTACATGCTGGGAGAAATTACACGAGTCCAGGGTTGAAAGAAATTGTTTGGTACTACTAGATGTTTTACAGTCTAAATGAAAGTTTTATAAATTTTATAGTGGTTACTAGTTCAAAACTTTCACTCGTTAACGTCTGACTTAAGATCCAAACCTAGGTTTTAATTATCGTTTTTCAATGGAGTAACTGTATCTCAAAGATTACATTAGTTTAATTTGTTTTTAGTTTGTTGTATTTTGAGAACGCATATGCCACCTTCATCCATTTTTCTGATAACAAGAGCGTTTATTTTCCTGGGGAAATTCTCCAAGGATTATAAAGGAATTGTGTATAGTTTTATTTTTCAAAATATCTCTCAAAAGCGATTGTGTGTTTCAATGCTGATAATTATCTTAGTTTCTTAAGTTTTCGTTTATTTGTATTTCGTTAATGACAAAGATTTGTTTTTCATATACACTCATAGTAACAAACAACGCAAAAGTATATTTTCAATTACAAATGTATTATTAGTACGTCAATTTCTTTCCCACAAAGCGGGCAATACAATAAACCCAGGATAAACTCAGAACACGATTCGCAAATGCGGCAACCGTTTACACTGACGTATGTCGCGGGGTCGTCTCCGCATATCTCACATCGTTCCAGATTGTTATCGTTGTTGCTGAAAATGAACAGATTTAAATTAGCTTTGTTCAAGAAGAATGTACAGTAATTGTTTTCGAAGATTCAATAAGATTTATCTTGTACTTGTTGCTACCCAAAGATTTTGTTAAAATACTTTCATTGTTTTTTTGATATCCATTGATAAAAGCCGTAATAGGTATCGGGATTTTTCAATGCTTGTAATTTTTTTTCCCCAAATTTTGTGTTTATGTTAAATTCGTTGGTTTGCGGTAGTATTGTTTCGAATATTGATTTCAATTAATTTCCGTGAATTGACGTCACTAGGAGTAGATTAGAAAGTAGCTATTGTTCAGAATAACGCATACATTGGTAGGAAACAGTGCTGCATAGGTCTTTTTCTCCAAGTATTTTTAGAAAGTTTTACCCTATAGTATGCTAATTTTCAAACGTCTTTTGGACCAATATGAATTAAGTAAAGGGATGAATATTGACCTAGCAATTTAATTCTTTCAGGTGAAAATTTTCTTCCAAATGACGTTGAATTGGATAATTTTTGCGGCCTGCTAAAGCTCAAGAAAAAATATAATGCAGCTCGCTCTACATTTGGACACCCTTGCTTTATAACGTTGTTTTAAGAAGTTGTTTGACCTTAAATTATTTAAGTTTTGACATAATTAAATCATTGAAACGTAACAACTTACTTTTCCTGTAAAAGTATTTCTTCCTCGACCATCTATTTCTGGAAAATGGAGTTTGATATTTAAATCGATTTCATATTCCATTCTGAAAATATAACTTTTTTCTGACATTCATTATCTTAGATTGTTTAACGTTTATCTATATAGTTTCCTTCTTATTCATTTCGCAGATAATTTGCAATAGTGTATAATTTTCACTCAAGACAAGAAATTAAAAGGAACGAAGATATTTTGGTGAACTTATCCCTATAACAACAATATTACGTAATAAAATAACACGATTTTAAAGAAATTTTGATTAAAAGTTATCGAATGATATTCATTTTAGGGTAGAATTATTGTTTTAAACAAAGAAATTATAAGACTTCAACTATTTTTTACAAAACTATCGCTATACAAACAAGATTATTTGAAAACTCTTAGAATTTTAAGTAAATTTTCAAATTTTTTAGACAAAATTTTTATTCAAGTTCAAACAATCGCTTGTCTTTGACAAAATTTTTCTATGAAATCGAGAAGATGAATAAAAATTTTAGGATATTGGGTAAGTTTTTTAAGGTAAAAGCAATCATCAAGATAAAGAAACGCTATATTGCAAATACTTTTTGTAACAATATTCCTATGTAAACAAAAATACTCCGGATTTTTGACAAACGCTTTCGATTTACGTTACAACTTTCGTTCAAGACAAAGAAATCGTAAGTTTTAAAATAGTTTATTGAATTTATCCAAAGAAAACAATATAACGTGACTAAAAATCCATGAGTTTAGAGAAATATTAATTAAAAGTTATCGAATGATATTTATTTTAGGGTAGAATTATAGTTTTAAACAAAGTTTTACGATAGTTTATTGAATTTATGCGAATAAAACAATACAAAAAAACAAAAAATCATGAGTTTCCAAAAATATTATTTAAAAGTTATCGCATGATATTTATTTTTAGGGTAAAATTATTGTTTTAAACAAAGTTTCACGATAGTTTATTGAATTTATCCGAATAAAACAATACAAAAAGACTGAAAAACCAAGATTTTAGGGATTATTAATTAAAAGTTATTGAATGATTTGTATTTTCAGGATCGAATTATTGTTTTAAACAAAGTTTCAAGATAGTTTATTGAATTTATCCGAACAAAACAAGATTAAGTGACTAAACAACCAAGATTTTAGAAAAATAATAATAAAAGGTATCGAATGATATTTATTTTTAGGGTAGAAGTATTGTTTTAAACAAAGAAATCGTAAGACTTCTATTATTTTTTTCACAAAACTATCTCTATGCAAACAAGATTACTCAAAAACCTAATAAGATTTTTTCATTCAATACAAACAAATTGTATAACTTTGAGATATCTTTAAACAAATTATTTCTATGTAAACAAGAAAATTGCCAAAATCTTTTAAGATGTTTAGAAAATTTTGATTCAAAATACAAAACACTTTTATTTTTCAGGTAAATTTGCAACCGAGTTCACAAAAAGAGGTTTAATTTTTAACAAATCTCTGAAATAATCATAAAAAAGCATTGTTTTCAAGTAAGAATTTTAGTTCAAGGTAAAGTTTTTAAGCTAGTTTACAAAATTATCCCCATGTTCACAAGAATATTCTAATAAAATTTTAGGTAAACTTTCGTTTTTTAGATCAAACTCTTATTTAGATCAAAGAAAATGCAAGTCTTTGAATGTCTTTGATCAAAAATTTCTCATGAAAACAAGAAAACGATTAAAAAGCTTTTCTATATTAGGTAAATCTTAAAGTCAAAGTAATAATCGAGATAAAAAAAACCAAGATTTTGATCAAACTGTTACAGCATAAAGAAGAAAGTTCAAGTTTAGGTGAGTTTTTGGATTTTTTTATGCTACAATTTTTACTCAAGACAAATAAATCGTAGGTTTTAACTTATTTTGAAGAATTTAACCCGGTAAAACAAAATCAAGTAATAAAAAACACAAATTTTTGAAAAGTTTTGATTAAACGTTGTCAAATAATATTGGTTTTAAGGTTGGGCTAACGTTTTAATCAAAGAAATTGTAAGATTTTGAAATATTTTTGCAAAAACATTCTGATTCAAACAAGAAAGTTGCTAAAACTGACGTAAATTTTATAACTAGAGACTATAAAACTAGGTTTAATATCGAATTACACCGAAAAAATTGCAAAAGATCCTGTTTTAAAAAAGTTAAATAAAGTTTTATGTTAAAAAAGATCAGTGGAAATCTAAAACATTGATAGAAATTTTTAATTTCAGGTAAACTTTTTTTGTTTCAGAACAGAATTTAAAATAAAGAATATGATATGAATTTAAAATATGAATTTAAATTGAAAAAACGTAAGATTTTTGATATGTTTTAGAAAATTATCGCTACAAAAACACAGAAGTTTAGACTTTTTGACGAAAAATAATAGACATTATCTTTTTTAAGTAAGTGATTTACTTTAAGACAGAGATATTGTAATATTTTAGAATAGTTTCTATCAAATCTTGATAAAATTTAACGCCTTAACAAAAATCGTTGGTTAAAAATTGTTAAAAATTACCGATTTCAAGGAAAAAATTTGATTCAAATCAAAAATAGCAAAAGAATTTAAGATATTTTGCAAAAAGACTTGGATTAAAACATGGAAATCAATAAAAAAACTAATATTTCAAACAAGTTTAATGATATTTTAGGTAAACTCTTCATTTAAGACAAAGAAATCATAAAATTTTAAGACAGTTTTGACAAAATGCTTCTTAACTTGGAAAAAAAGTAGAAAAAATATAGTCGCTTTTTACGGTAAAATTGTTAATCAAGTTTGAGAAATTTGAATCGAAAAAAACGCATACTGTGCATAGGTGGGCACGGTACTTTGCAAAAGTACCGCGGTACCGGTACTCGGTACTTTGCTAAAATTAGTACCGCGGTACCGGTACTTTCAAATTAAAAGTACCGCGGTACTGTTGCGGTACTTTTTTTTTTTAATTAAACGAAAAAAATTCGACTGGTTGACCTCGTTTACGGAATTGTAAATCATCACTTTCAGCAATTAGGTCCGTTTCCGCGACTAGAGCGCAATGCGTATGACCTACAGTTCGTTTTACAGAAAGTTTGCAGTAGAATAGAAAGCAGTTGCAGTTTTAGTATTACTACTATAGTGAGTACAAAGTACTAACTAGCGATGGAGTTGACTCGATAAAGTATCTAACTTATCCGGACTACGGTCATCGGGCGTAGTATTCTACAACAGTATCTTGCAGAGGTGGAGTCCTCAAGGACGTCCTTGGCCTCGAGGACATATTTTGAAGTCTTTGGCCTTGGCCTCGAAGGTAAGTCCTTGGCCTCAAAGCCTCAAGTCCTCGAAAATTGTCCTGTCTTCAGCTCGAGGACAGCACTATTTTTTGAACAGTTGAAATTTCGTTGGAAAACGCCAGAAACCTCGCGGAAAATTTGCGAACACCTTTTTTTTTCCTCGCTTGGAGCATAGGCGTAGGCAAGGGGCCCGTGTCTCTCGCAATTGAAATTTCACCAATGACAAAAATGTGACAAAAAAGCCTATGGTTTCTTCAGTTTTTTTTAGCGTTTTTCGCTTACAACAGTAACTAACAACAATATGAAAGACCAGGGGCCCCGGGCTCCCCTCGATTCAATTTTTACCAGCCAATTTAAACGTACAACCACGGAAGAAATGGAGAGTTTTTGTCGAAAAAGTTGCAATCTCAGGTCCACATCTAGTCTTTTTATGAACGTAATGCAATAATCAGGGCCGGATCTACCATAGTATGGCGCAGTACCAGGTAGGGGCCCCACGCTGAAATCGCAAGACTTTTTTTGGTCTTCACCTATATTTGGCAGAAAGATGTTGCGAAAATCTCCACAGTGCAAGGGGCCCAGCGTGATGTAAATCCGGCCGGGCAATAACACGGTTAGTAGGCGTACCATCTATTGTACCATTTTTCAATAACAATTCACTACTTCACCTTCAACCTCGCCGGTTTTTACGCACGAAGTACTTTAAAAAAAGTTAACCATGGAAATTGCTGATTGAAGAAATCATTGAACGTCAATTGAGGGGACCTGGACCCCCTGACCAAACATGTACTCCTATAACTGGTTATTTTCATGACAAAACAAAAACCTCTAAGGAAAATCTTCGAGTGGATTATTATTTACTGCTAAAATGTAGCACGAGACAATGCGCCTTACTTCCCCCTACCTGGACCAAATCACTTACAACTAAAATCTAACTCCAAGATGCCAGATGTTAAACGTGTTTTGGACTTAAGTTGCTAGTAAAAGAGGAATTAAACAATCTAATTTTTTCAATTGGATTTCAAATGTCAAAAATCTAATGCTTTCAAATGGCTCTGAACACCTGCAAAATGTGATTCAATGGCATTAAAACAGCTTTTTTTCCAAAAAATTACAAAAAATCGCCCAACAGCTGGGGGCTTCGCCCCCAGACCCACAAAGCCTTCGGCGGCTGGGGGCCCCACTCCCAGACCCCCGTCTGCGATATCTTTGAGTTACACTAGTTTTCTCAACACGTTTCCAATGTTAGATATTTGCGCTTTTCAATTATTAGTTTAATCCCTCTCTCTTTGCAAAATCCTGGTTACCTGCCTACAGGCAACGATTTCAGATCTTCCACCCTACGATATCTTGTCCCACAAAAACTCCCTGTTTGGAAAATTTTTGATGACGTCATTGCATGTGAGTTGTGATTTAGGTCTCCCCAATCAAAAATTCTGGGTACACCAATGAATTGGAGATCACCTAAAAAACTTTTTTGAAGACCTTTTTTTTTGGAGAACACTTGCGCTTGTGTCCTTGGTCCTTGGCTTTGAGCATTCCTGTTCTTGGCCTCGAGAGGGTCTGTCCTCGAAAAGGCTTGTCCTTGGCCTTGGCCTCGGACTTTTTTTGTGTCCTTGGCCTTGGAATTGGCCTCGAGCCTTGTGTCCTCGACTCCACCTCTGTTATCTTGTCACCAGTAATAACCAAACAGCAGTCATCTCTAAAGCATCACGAGCGTAAGTCGGCACTGCAGGCTATTCTGACGATACATCAGCTACCAATTATTGCACAAGTGCCATTCACACAAAACTTAGAAACTAGGGGGTGAATTGCACTTTTGGCAAAGTGAGCTGTTTTGATTTGTTTTTAGTTGATTCGTTGCTGCAGTTCCTTTTTGGATTTCTTATTTAAAGCTAAATGGGAGCTTACAAGTTGCCTGCCTATAAACGAACGACACATGTTAATGGTGATTTTTAAAAAATCCTTTTATTCCCCCGTAATAAGAACAATTTCAAAATTATAGCATTTTTTATTGCTGTTGTATAGCATATTTATTCTCTTGTCACAGCATAGCGTTAGACGCTAATTATTGGACATTCCGCACGCTTTCATTGTGATAATTACTTCGTACTTGGAGGAATTTGCACCTGCTTAAGAGTTTCTAGTTTTTCAATGTTCCGTGAATTTCGATTTCTTGCCACTGAATTTGTTGCTTGTTCGAAGCCACAAGCAGAGATAATCATCGTAAAGCGCCCTATCCAAAGACGCAACAACGTAACCAGAGTGTGGGTTGAACACAGATTATGCAATTAGAGTTGTCGCAAAAAAAGCTTTGGCACTTTTGGGGAACTCTCAAGAAGATTCTTGGTCTCTTCCGATTATAAAAAAAATTAGCTTTTTAGCTAAAGCCGTTAAAATATTTATTTTTTGTAAGGTTCAATTTCGGGGGTTCTAAAAGAGGTGTAATTTCATAAAAATTGATTTCTGGGGGTTTAATTTGTGGGGTTTCCACGGAGGTGGCACACAAAAATTTTAAGAGACAAAACCGTGTTTTTAACTCAACAATTTTGTACAAAAATAATATTAGATTGCGTTGTTTTGCCCTTTAGAACTTATTGAAAGAACGTATAATGTTCAGAAAGAAAAAAAACTCATCGCGGCCAAAGCCAAAATGGGATTGGTGCAAATGAAAGGATTTTTTGAGATAATTTTTCTGTATAAGTATTATCGGGTGAAATACTTTTGGCCGTATTATACACCGTTTGTGAATGAAAACATCTTTTTTGCCAAACGTTTCAGGCATATTTAAAACCAAAAGCTAATACAAATGGAGGCCGGCAGTAACATGCAGTAAATTTTTCTTCATGCAGGCGCGTAATCAAAAATCTGCGATGGGGGAGGCGTTTGGGGTCTGAGGGCGGATCCCCCAATCACGGGAGGCAATTGGAGTCTGGGGGCAAGACCTCCAGCCACCGGAGGCATAGGGTGTGGAGGTCGGATACCCCAGCACTCAAAAAAAAATTTTTTTGTCAAAAATAACTTAATTTTAGGCCTATTTTGCTAAAAAATAATGCTATTAATACGTGGCATAGAAATTAGCAGCCCAAAAAATGATTATACCGTACTAGTTGCATAAATGGGCTATGTAGGAGGTAGCTATCGCTACCATTTCAGTTCTCTTATTTACAAGTTGGTAAATCATAAAATTCTATTTCGGTAGGTTGGTAAACCTCTCAAGGAGTAATCTACTACGGCTATATTTTATGGTGAAAGATACTGTATATATATAAAGGGGGACTTATCGAAGGAAGGTCGAGAGAAGTGGTTGGTAATTAACTTATACTGAATGCCCTCCCTCCCTATTTCTCCGCTTAAATAGTTTTTTTTTTGATGAAACCTATGTTAAGCATTTTTCAATGAGCGATCAAATTTGATTACCAATTTTCGACTATTCTTTAAAGTCTTTTTTCTGATTTACAGGTTTTATTTTTGACAAATTAGCCCCCTCGCCCTTCAATAAACGTTTCAAAATATGCTTTAAATATTTTTTTATAGTCCCCCCGCGCCCCCTGGCTTCGCTACTGTATTTACGCCTGATGTAATGAGTATTCATTACGTAAGTCGTTTCTTACAATTTTTTCTTAGCGGTTCTACTTTTGTTTCGCTGGTGCATGAATGCTGGTAATGCATCATTTTGCCATTGCAAGAAAACGTCAATTTTTCAGATAGGCCAGAAAACTGAAAACGACTAGTCCCTGCGGTGGTAGTAGCGAGTAAGACCAACAGTTAAACACTAAATTAAGAAAAAAGATTCGTTGTTTATTCGGTTTATTTGCAAGCATTTGTACAACGTTTCAAGTTTTTAATTACGTTCGTAAAATCCCTCCTAAAAAATAAAATAAAACTAAAGTACCGGTACCGTCAAAAAATAGCAAAGTACTGCAGTATCGGTACCGGTACCACAAAAGTACCGAGGTACCGGTACCAAGAAAGTACCGTGATACCGGTACCGCGGTACTGCCCACCTATGATACTGTGTTTATATGGAATGTTAAGTGAAACTTCTCAAGCGGTCGCCGACACCTTGTGCAACATTGCAAGTAAACACAGTACGCAGTTTTTTCGATTCAAATTTCTCAAACTTGATTAACAATTTTACCGTAAAAAGCGACTATATTTTTTCTACTTTTTTTCCAAGTTAAGAAGCATTTTGTCAAAACTGTCTTAAAATTTTATGATTTCTTTGTCTTAAATGAAGAGTTTACCTAAAATATCATTAAACTTGTTTGAAATATTAGTTTTTTTATTGATTTCCATGTTTTAATCCAAGTCTTTTTGCAAAATATCTTAAATTCTTTTGCTATTTTTGATTTGAATCAAATTTTTTCCTTGAAATCGGTAATTTTTAACAATTTTTAACCAACGATTTTTGTTAAGGCGTTAAATTTTATCAAGATTTGATAGAAACTATTCTAAAATATTACAATATCTCTGTCTTAAAGTAAATCACTTACTTAAAAAAGATAATGTCTATTATTTTTCGTCAAAAAGTCTAAACTTCTGTGTTTTTGTAGCGATAATTTTCTAAAACATATCAAAAATCTTACGTTTTTTCAATTTAAATTCATATTTTAAATTCATATCATATTCTTTATTTTAAATTCTGTTCTGAAACAAAAAAAGTTTACCTGAAATTAAAAATTTCTATCAATGTTTTAGATTTCCACTGATCTTTTTTAACATAAAACTTTATTTAACTTTTTTAAAACAGGATCTTTTGCAATTTTTTCGGTGTAATTCGATATTAAACCTAGTTTTATAGTCTCTAGTTATAAAATTTACGTCAGTTTTAGCAACTTTCTTGTTTGAATCAGAATGTTTTTGCAAAAATATTTCAAAATCTTACAATTTCTTTGATTAAAACGTTAGCCCAACCTTAAAACCAATATTATTTGACAACGTTTAATCAAAACTTTTCAAAAATTTGTGTTTTTTATTACTTGATTTTGTTTTACCGGGTTAAATTCTTCAAAATAAGTTAAAACCTACGATTTATTTGTCTTGAGTAAAAATTGTAGCATAAAAAAATCCAAAAACTCACCTAAACTTGAACTTTCTTCTTTATGCTGTAACAGTTTGATCAAAATCTTGGTTTTTTTTATCTCGATTATTACTTTGACTTTAAGATTTACCTAATATAGAAAAGCTTTTTAATCGTTTTCTTGTTTTCATGAGAAATTTTTGATCAAAGACATTCAAAGACTTGCATTTTCTTTGATCTAAATAAGAGTTTGATCTAAAAAACGAAAGTTTACCTAAAATTTTATTAGAATATTCTTGTGAACATGGGGATAATTTTGTAAACTAGCTTAAAAACTTTACCTTGAACTAAAATTCTTACTTGAAAACAATGCTTTTTTATGATTATTTCAGAGATTTGTTAAAAATTAAACCTCTTTTTGTGAACTCGGTTGCAAATTTACCTGAAAAATAAAAGTGTTTTGTATTTTGAATCAAAATTTTCTAAACATCTTAAAAGATTTTGGCAATTTTCTTGTTTACATAGAAATAATTTGTTTAAAGATATCTCAAAGTTATACAATTTGTTTGTATTGAATGAAAAAATCTTATTAGGTTTTTGAGTAATCTTGTTTGCATAGAGATAGTTTTGTGAAAAAAATAATAGAAGTCTTACGATTTCTTTGTTTAAAACAATACTTCTACCCTAAAAATAAATATCATTCGATACCTTTTATTATTATTTTTCTAAAATCTTGGTTGTTTAGTCACTTAATCTTGTTTTGTTCGGATAAATTCAATAAACTATCTTGAAACTTTGTTTAAAACAATAATTCGATCCTGAAAATACAAATCATTCAATAACTTTTAATTAATAATCCCTAAAATCTTGGTTTTTCAGTCTTTTTGTATTGTTTTATTCGGATAAATTCAATAAACTATCGTGAAACTTTGTTTAAAACAATAATTTTACCCTAAAAATAAATATCATGCGATAACTTTTAAATAATATTTTTGGAAACTCATGATTTTTTGTTTTTTTGTATTGTTTTATTCGCATAAATTCAATAAACTATCGTAAAACTTTGTTTAAAACTATAATTCTACCCTAAAATAAATATCATTCGATAACTTTTAATTAATATTTCTCTAAACTCATGGATTTTTAGTCACGTTATATTGTTTTCTTTGGATAAATTCAATAAACTATTTTAAAACTTACGATTTCTTTGTCTTGAACGAAAGTTGTAACGTAAATCGAAAGCGTTTGTCAAAAATCCGGAGTATTTTTGTTTACATAGGAATATTGTTACAAAAAGTATTTGCAATATAGCGTTTCTTTATCTTGATGATTGCTTTTACCTTAAAAAACTTACCCAATATCCTAAAATTTTTATTCATCTTCTCGATTTCATAGAAAAATTTTGTCAAAGACAAGCGATTGTTTGAACTTGAATAAAAATTTTGTCTAAAAAATTTGAAAATTTACTTAAAATTCTAAGAGTTTTCAAATAATCTTGTTTGTATAGCGATAGTTTTGTAAAAAATAGTTGAAGTCTTATAATTTCTTTGTTTAAAACAATAATTCTACCCTAAAATGAATATCATTCGATAACTTTTAATCAAAATTTCTTTAAAATCGTGTTATTTTATTACGTAATATTGTTGTTATAGGGATAAGTTCACCAAAATATCTTCGTTCCTTTTAATTTCTTGTCTTGAGTGAAAATTATACACTATTGCAAATTATCTGCGAAATGAATAAGAAGGAAACTATATAGATAAACGTTAAACAATCTAAGATAATGAATGTCAGAAAAAAGTTATATTTTCAGAATGGAATATGAAATCGATTTAAATATCAAACTCCATTTTCCAGAAATAGATGGTCGAGGAAGAAATACTTTTACAGGAAAAGTAAGTTGTTACGTTTCAATAATTTAATTATGTCAAAACTTAAATAATTTAAGGTCAAACAACTTCTTAAAACAACGTTATAAAGCAAGGGTGTCCAAATGTAGAGCGAGCTGCATTATATTTTTTCTTGAGCTTTAGCAGGCCGCAAAAATTATCCAATTCAACGTCATTTGGAAGAAAATTTTCACCTGAAAGAATTAAATTGCTAGGTCAATATTCATCCCTTTACTTAATTCATATTGGTCCAAAAGACGTTTGAAAATTAGCATACTATAGGGTAAAACTTTCTAAAAATACTTGGAGAAAAAGACCTATGCAGCACTGTTTCCTACCAATGTATGCGTTATTCTGAACAATAGCTACTTTCTAATCTACTCCTAGTGACGTCAATTCACGGAAATTAATTGAAATCAATATTCGAAACAATACTACCGCAAACCAACGAATTTAACATAAACACAAAATTTGGGGAAAAAAAATTACAAGCATTGAAAAATCCCGATACCTATTACGGCTTTTATCAATGGATATCAAAAAAACAATGAAAGTATTTTAACAAAATCTTTGGGTAGCAACAAGTACAAGATAAATCTTATTGAATCTTCGAAAACAATTACTGTACATTCTTCTTGAACAAAGCTAATTTAAATCTGTTCATTTTCAGCAACAACGATAACAATCTGGAACGATGTGAGATATGCGGAGACGACCCCGCGACATACGTCAGTGTAAACGGTTGCCGCATTTGCGAATCGTGTTCTGAGTTTATCCTGGGTTTATTGTATTGCCCGCTTTGTGGGAAAGAAATTGACGTACTAATAATACATTTGTAATTGAAAATATACTTTTGCGTTGTTTGTTACTATGAGTGTATATGAAAAACAAATCTTTGTCATTAACGAAATACAAATAAACGAAAACTTAAGAAACTAAGATAATTATCAGCATTGAAACACACAATCGCTTTTGAGAGATATTTTGAAAAATAAAACTATACACAATTCCTTTATAATCCTTGGAGAATTTCCCCAGGAAAATAAACGCTCTTGTTATCAGAAAAATGGATGAAGGTGGCATATGCGTTCTCAAAATGCAACAAACTAAAAACAAATTAAACTAATGTAATCTTTGAGATACAGTTACTCCATTAAAAAACGATAATTAAAACCTAGGTTTGGATCTTAAGTCAGACGTTAACGAGTGAAAGTTTTGAACTAGTAACCACTATAAAATTTATAAAACTTTCATTTAGACTGTAAAACATCTAGTAGTACCAAACAATTTCTTTCAACCCTGGACTCGTGTAATTTCTCCCAGCATGTAGACGCACCAACTCATATTTGCGGCCATACTTTAGACTTTGTTGCCACCCTTGAGAACTCTCCCATTCTACTTGAAAGACCCAAAGTCTTAAACACCCTCATCATTGATTCAAAATCTGGAAAATTACTGGACCACTTTGCTGTTATTTTTCATATTCAGCTTTTGCTAAATCAAACTCGGGACAAAAATACAAGCTACAGAAACCTAAAAAAGTTGAATATAAAAGAATTAACCGAAACTTTATCAATACATTTAGAACATTTGCCCTCAATGCAAAACATTGATAGACAAATTGAACTGTATAATAGCTCCTTGCAAAATGCCTTAGACAACATGGCTCCACTGATAACAAAATCGATTCACTTTCGAGAATCACAGCCATGGTACAACAGCAACCTACGAACAAGTAAGAGATTGTGCAGAAAACTTGAAAGGCTCTGGAAAAAATCAAAATTAACAGTACATAAACTAGCATTTGAAGAACAGTGTGCCATCTTCAATAAACTGCTGCTGAAATCAAAGAAAAGTTACATACTATCTTCAATTGCAGACAGCAAAAAGGACATCTCGAAACTCTACAAAGTGATGAACAAATTATTAAAACCTAAATCATCAAAGAAATTGCCACAAAATGAGTCTCCTGCAAAACTTCCAGTTATATTTGCAAACTTCTTTCAAAGCAAAATTGCTAAAATTCAAAATTCTTTAGACGCTATTTATTGCTCCAACAAATGTGAAACTGATTTGAAACACTTTGAAGGCACTTCTTTTGAAAACTTTACCCCAACTACACAAACGCTAGTGAACAATATTATCTGTTCTTTAAACACCACCACATGCAATTTAGATCCTATTCCAACAACTGTTTTGAAAAAATGTTCTCCTGGTATTATTGCTGCTATCACTGCTATTATCAACTCTTCCTTGCGAAATGCAGTAGTCCCCTTAGAATTAAAAAAAGCCATTGTTTCTCCTTTATTCAAAAATCAAAATCAGGATACTAACTCCCTCAGCAACTACAGACCCATATCTCACTTATCTTTCCTATCGAAAATTTTGGAAAAGATTGTAGCTGGGCAACTTCTTGAACATCTTACTCTACATAGTTTACTGGACAAATTTCAATCAGCCTACAGACCTGGCTTTTCCACCGAGACTGCATTAATAAAAATTACAAACGACATACTAACAGCTTTAGACAAAAACAGTTTTACAGCACTTATCATGATTGATATGTCTGCTGCTTTTGATACAATAAGCCACCAAATTCTATTAAGCAGACTATCCAAACTATATGGCATAAAGGGCTCAGTTCTAAATTGGTTCGATTCTTTTCTCAAAGACAGGCATCAGACTGTTCACATAGATAACTTTGTCTCTGATTCCTTCATGTTAACATCTGGGGTCCCTCAAGGATCGGTACTTGCACCACTTTTATTCAGTCTTTACTTGAAACCTCTCGCTGATATCATCACTAATTTTGGTTTTAGCTATCATTTCTACGCAGACGATGTGCAATTTTACCTTTCAGTTGATAAAAACAATAATTATGATGAAAATGTGATCAGCGAATGCTTAACTGCTGCTGAAGAATGGCTTGCAATCAATAACTTAAAGCTCAACTCCAACAAAACCCAATGCATTATTTTTAGTCGCAAATCATCCAAATCTGCTATTGCTTTTTCAAAAGCTGTCAATCAAGATTCTCACTTGGACTTTTTAGATTCAGTAAAGAACTTGGGATTTTTTCTGGACAGCAACCTTACAATTGAACACCAAATTAAACATGTAGTAAAAAAATGCTTTTTTCACATTCGCAACATAGGAAAGATCAGAAAGTTTTTAACTGTAGAATCTTGCAAAGTACTTGTAAATAGTCTGGTAATCTCTCAACTTGACTACTGCAATTCAATATACTATGGCCTGCCAAGTTACCTAATTTTACGCTTGCAAAGAGTTCAAAATACCGCTGCCAGATTAATCTCATGTAGCCACAAATATGATCACATCACTCCTGTACTCATTGAGTTGCACTGGTTGCCTATTGAATATCGTCTGAAATTTAAGATTCTTTTGCATGTTTTCAAAGTGATAAATAATCTTTCTCCAACATACTTGACTGACTTGATCACCCATCAGCCTGTCCCTTCTCGCTCACTACGATCAACTGACTCTAATTTGCTATTTGTGCCGCGTACTTTCTCTGCTTTCGGTGATCGCTGCTTTAGTGTATGCGGGCCACATCTTTGGAATGCATTACCACCACACATAAAAGACGCTGAATCTACCAATCAATTTAAAGTTTTGCTAAAAACTTATTTCTTTAAACAAGCATATTCGAGATGATTAGTTTCTCACTGTGCACACTTTGCATGCCAAATAGTATTGTTTTTTTTTTTCGCTTTTGTCTCCCTCTTAGTATTCTTCTTCACACAAGTGTACGATACGCCAACTATAGTGTACCAAAATTTTGGTTGCCTGTGACTTAGTGTGCTACTCTTTCATGTTGTTGAACTGTATTTGTTCTGTAAAGCGCCTTTGATCTGCTACCTTGCAGGAAACGGCGCTATACAAATGACTACATTATTATTATTATTATTATTATAAAATTTTCCGTAAAAGAAGGTGCTTCCCCAAGGGAAAATAACTGCCTTACTGCTTTCAAGCGTAACGCTTAGCGTCACATGAAATACAGGAAAATTAAATAAATATGTCACATAAATACAGGAGAAGTAGATACGTCACGTAATTGCAAGAAAAATGGATAAATACATCACATAAATAACCACGAAGCAGTATACATCAGTCTAAATGGTTGTAAAATTTGTGACTCTTGTTTAGAATTAATACTTGGTTTAATATATTGTTCTCTATGTGGGTAGGAAATCGATATTGAATAACTTTTGTGTTGTTCCTTACCATGAGCGGAGATGACAAAGATCTTCGTCAAACA
The DNA here is from genome assembly GCA_963965965.1 of Trididemnum nubilum. Taxonomy (NCBI): domain Eukaryota; kingdom Metazoa; phylum Chordata; class Ascidiacea; order Aplousobranchia; family Didemnidae; genus Trididemnum; species Trididemnum nubilum. The sequence continues at coordinate 32,587,491 of OZ014470.1, forward strand.
CTTAAATCATTTAAATAACACAAATAGATGAAAATTTAAGAATCTTAGACAATTTGAATGATGTTTTTTGAAAAACAAAACTATTCACAATTTATTCATAAACTTTAGAGGATTCGCGAAAGGAAAATAACTGCATTCAAGTTCACAGGAAAAAATAGATAAATACGTCACATCTTATCTCAAACGCCTAAACATGCATGTCTGAGCTTGTAAACATAGAAGGTTACCTTGGTAAGTCGAACAAATTTCCAGCGTGGGTCTGGTTTAGACAAGGTGTCTCTAAAAACTTCTTCTAAAATGTTGTTCAAAAAGTCACCTAACTCTTCAGCACTGAAAATAAATACTGCGGTGTCCAATACTTGTGCACTGTTGAGGTGGATGGTAGCACCGAAATTCCTCAGTTTCCATATTTCGTAGGGCGTAACCGAGATTGTATTTGATTTTGAATCGGTTTGTTTGATTTGTGATAATGAAAGGTAAAATATTTCTAATCATATCTCTGAAATTTCCGCTAAAATAAAAATTGGACAAATCCTAAATTTCTCGTCTTCTGGTAAAAGATCAGATACTAGATTATTGTGTGTACAGAAAAATACGCATTTCCTCATTTTCTTCTTCCAAAACTTCTTCATCCACAAACTCCAAGAACTTTCGGTTTCTTCGATATTGCTTTCTTTTGGATGAGTTTCCAGCTTTTTTGCTTTGTTTTCTAGGAATAGGAAGAGAAGCGCGATGAGCATCTGTAGAACTAGAGCTGGCAGCTTTGGGGCACTCAACAGGTACTGCATGTGAAGGGGCGTCGTCCAATCTGGGTTTCTACTTTGATAGAGCTAAAAATTTTATTGAAAATATCGAAAACTTACTTAAAATATAAAAAGTTTTCAAATAATCTTGTTTTTATAGAGGTAGTTTTATGAAAAATAGTAAAAGTCTTACCATTTCTTTGTTTAAAACAATAATTCTGCCTTAAAATAAATATCATTCGATAACTTTTGATCAAAATTTCTCTAAAATCTTGTTATTTTATAACGTACTATTGTTTTTATAGAATTAAGTTCACCAAAATTTCTTCATTCCTTGAAATTTTTTTGTGTTGAGTAAAAATTGTAACGTAAATAACGAAAAACTTGCCTGAAAATCAATCAATTTCAATTTCGTCTTTGCCTCAGGATAACTTGATCAAAATATTCACAATTGTTGTGTTTCTTTGTCTTGAATGCTGGTTGTACCTTTAAAGCGTACCCTAACATTTTAAATTTTGAGCGATTTTCTTGCATTCATGGAAATACGTGTAGTTTGATGAAAAACCATTCCAAGTCTTGCAATTTCTTTGCCTTGAATAATAATTTCATCAAAAACATCAAACACTTTCTTAAACTCTATTCACCATATTCTGATTTATAGGGATAAACTCAATAAAATATAACGAAACCTTACAAGTTCCTTGTCCTGAGTGAAAATTGCTGGTCGGTTTACTAGGCCTGTAATGCAAATTCTCCTTAACAACTTGAAACCAGTTCAAGCCAGTTTTAGATTGCACAAAAATCGCATTATTCAACACTCCAAAGGTAAGATTGTTACGCAACAGAAATTAAGATTACCCAACTCTCCAAAGGTAAGATTGATTACGCAATAGAAATTAAGATTATGCAACATTCCAAAGGTCATATTGCACCCTCTATGAATCACAGGAAATGTGCAATATGAGAAATGGTTAACTTCTTTATTCATAGGGAAATTGTAATACAGCATGAAAGACAAGTTCAGACATGCCAATGAGTTGCACAAAGTCGATATCTAGAGAATTTCCCTGCACAAACTTTAGGTTATTCCCCAAGGGAAAATAGCAGCATTCCATTGATCTTAGCATAATTTAAAGGCGGTGAATCATCCAGCCAATTCCGGTGGTTTACATAGAATCGCTAAAATTGAATTATAATTTTTGATATTTTTTGTTTTGATTTTGGGGCTGCGTTTGCAAAGATATTCAACAAATACAAAAAGATATCCCCCGACAAAAAGTTTTTGGAAACTCTGAGTTTTGTTCTTCCCGCCAAAACCACAGTTCTCTAAACTATTAGGCCTACTGTAATCTTATTAAATTATTAGGCCTAACTATCTCTAAAATATTAGGCCTAATAGTTTAGAGATAGTTCGGCCTAAACTATTTAGAAATAAACTATTTAAAAATAAACTATTAGGCCTACCACAGTTCTATAAACTATTAGGCGTACTGTGGTTTTGGCGGGAAGAAGAAAACTCAGAGTTTCCAAAAATTTTTTTCGGGGGGATATCTTTTTGTATTTGTTAAATATCTTTGCAACCGCAGTCCCAAAATTAAAACAAAAAATATCAAAAATTATAGTTCAATTTTAGCTATTGTAAAACACTGGAATTGGCTGGATGATTCACCACCTTTGATACATGTAAATATAGACAAACACACCCGTTTTGAAATGTAACAACCGAATATCTCTAAAAATTACTTCTTTGAAACATGTTGAAACCTCAGTTCAAATCTCAAGTGACTTGGTTTTGAAACTCAAGATACTTGATTTGAATCTTAAAGATGGTAGGAGGTTTAAACGGTTTAAATATACTGGACTTCGAATCTCAAGATTTCCCATTCTTTGAAAACAAAAGATCTGAGTTCGACTCTTAAAGATGCTAAGGGGCTTAGGGGGTTTGAATATACTTGACTTCAAATCTTAACTTAAGATTTCTCATTCGTTGAAAACAAAAGACCTGAGTTCGAATGTTGAACATGTTAGGGGTTGAACCTTAAGATAAAGGGGTTAGGGGGGTTAGGAGCTAGAGAGTTAAGAGAGTATGGGGATTTTTTTGGGTAAAATAGGTGTAAGGAGGTTTTGGAGGGTTAGGGGGGTTTAAGGGGGTGAGGGGGTAAGGAGGCAAGGGGTTAGGGGGTTAAGGGATTAGGGGGTTAAGGGGTAAAAGGGTGAGGAGGTTAGGGGGTTTTGGGGGTTAGGGGGGTTTTTGGTGGTAAGTGCCTCCATAAAGTGCCTCCATAAGATTCACCAGAAATTCCACATCCTATACTACTTTGCGATGCTCAAAAGTACTTTTTGTCTACCGTAAAATCAGCAATTATTCAAAAATATCTGATTATGAAACCTCCAGAAAAGAAGAGTCAAAATATTTGTTTGTTAAATATCTCTTGATATCATAAAACACTTGCACCCTAGCTTGGGCCATTCAAAAAAATAATTTTTGGGGGTCCATTTCAGGGTCCCCGGGGGGGTGGCACCCCCAAACTACACCAAAATATTTGTCTGTTAAATCTCTGCTGATATCACAAAACACCGGCACTCTAAGTTAAGCTGTTCAAAAAATTGATTTTTGGGGGGTCCATTCGGGGGTGTCCCCGGGGGGGGGTGGCACCCCAAACTATGTCAAAATATTTGTCTATTAAATATGTGTTGATATCATAAAACACTGGCGCTCTAAGTTGAGCCGTTCAAATAATTAATTTTTTTGGGGGTCAATTTGGGGGGGTCTCCAGGGGTATGGCACCCCCAAACTACGTCAAAATATTTGTCTGTTAAACATCTGGTATATCAAAACAAACTGGCTCTCTAAGTTAATCAAAACAAACTGGCACTCTAAGTTAAGCCGTTCAAAAAATTGATTTTTGGGTGATCCATTTGGGGGTCCCCGGGGGGGTGGCAACCCCAAACTACGTCACAATATTTGCCTGTTAAATATCTACTGATATCAAAAAGTAGCGCTCTAGCTTAAGCCGTTCAAAAAATCGATTTTTTGGGGCCCATTTTGGGGGGTTCCCGGTGGAGTTGCCAAAAAAACTTTCGGGAAAAAAAATTGCGTTTGCAGCTCAACAACTTTACGCAAAAATTAAATTTTGATGTTTTGTGGTTTAGGAGAAGAAGAGCGTACAAAACTTAGGAAGAAAAAAAAGGAAAAGAAAGAAAATAAAAGGAAAAAAAGAAATAAACCTTATCGCGGCCAAAAGTGGGTTGGTTGGGATGAAAGGGTATCTTAAAACATACAACCACATAAAATATTTTTTGCCGTACTTCAGCCGTTTTTGACTGAGACCGTTTCTTACGCCAAACTTTCGGGGCGGTTTTCGGGTTCTAAAACCAAAGTTACGTGATCTATTGCCACGAAATTTGGTACAAACAAGTCTTAATAATCTCAAACTGCTGTCAAAACTTCATGTTGCTAGACCTAACCGTTCTCTAGTTATAAGCAAAAGTCTGAAATTTCGCACTCGTTAGTTGGAAAATGGCCGATGTAAAAACAAAGGAACACGGGACGCGAGCGTCGGTCGTTCCAGTTATAGCGAAACAACAGCTGCAAAGTGACTTCTAATTGCCAGTTCAAAGCTTCATTGCTGTAGCCTCCAGCTGCTGTCTGGTGGATGACAAAGTCACAAGCTGACCTTTAAGATTATGATTTGATACAAAAAATCATATATGGCCATTGTTGATTTGATTGTCTAAAACATATTTCAATACCTAATTATGATCTAGAGTTTAAACTATAACAAACAATTTTTAACCTAATGCTCGAATGAATTTGAGCCACTTTAGAAGTGAGGCTCACTATTTACATGAAGTTTTTTAAGAACAGCCAGCCTCAATTTAAAATTCATTGCTTCTAAAAAAGACTGCAGTCTTACCATAGTCGTTATATACATCGTCTGGAAAGTCAAAGCGTTTAGCACGCGAGGTTGTGTCACTGCTCGCACTCCAGCGACTGTTAGCGGGAAAGTTAAATTTTTATTGGTTGCTGCTGAGTATCGGTAGGCTAGCACTTTTCTGCTAAGTATTTAAGCTAAATCTGGCGTTAGCGATAAAAAATGAATGTGAATTTAATTGATTATGTTTATTAAAACGTAATTAGATTAAAATATATCAAATTAAAGCCTCAGGAGATTATTAGCTGATAAGAAATCAGCATTTGCTTATGCTGATTTTGTTTTCGGATTGACTTTCAAACCAACCTAGCTAAAGCACTTGGGGTATAAAAATAAAGTTAATAATGGAGCGAATTTCGGTAGAATATTAAACTTGTGTCATAAATTTTCTCTAAACTTTGACTGGTGTGCGTTATGAAGCGCATTAGGCTTATAAAATATTGTGTAGTAGGCTATAACTTGTGGTACCGATACACTATAAATTATGACATACCGGTAGCCTACCGCTAACTGATTAAAATTTTTTAAAGCTATTGAACTTCTGAATTTTGAAAACGTAAACTATATTTATTTGGATTTTTTTAGGCTAGGTCAAGACCATTTTAGAACCATTACCTGTAGGTGTTTGTTGAAAGCCAATTGAAACAGCAGTTTATTAAAAACCTTTGCTTGTGCAAATTGAAATAATCCTGGGCCTACCAGTATGATCAAAACAGAGATCTATAACCATCAACCTCTGGTAATGTAACTGGTGGAGGAACTATGCTCTTCTGGCAGCTCAAATGTTGCTCCGTTACAGTCAGAGGCCCCCAAGTGTATGCCACACTAACTGAAAAATGCATAGGTGGGCACAAGTCCGTTAATCGTTAATCCGTTAATAACGAAGCTAACTTTTTCATTAACTCGTTAATCCGTTAAAAAGTTTTTTCATGTTAACAGACTAAATTAACTTCCGTTAAGTTCGGTTAACGGACTAAATTAACTTCCGTTAAGTTCTGTTAACTTCCGTTAAGGTTTTTATCGTTAATTTCTTGCACCATTCATTCATCATACTGGTACAAACCAGTTTGCACTGGTAGCACTTGTTGCGTATTAGCACCAGTTTTATTTTGTGGCAAATAATAAACTGCAGCCTCAGAGGTCTACTAATTATCGCTGATCACAATTTCCAAAGATTTTCCGATCGAAGCTTCGTTAGTGCATTTGAACTTTTTTTTATCTTGAAATTAGATTAGACTGTAAAATGTAACTTCCAAAACACATAAAGACTACCTCAGCACTAAATATTTCCTTACAATCAGTTCAACAGCGTCAATACGTGTTCTAGAAGCGAGTGAATAAGAAAAAATGTAAATTACACGCAAAATGTTAACGAATTAACGGACTTTGTTAACTTCCGTTAATTACTGAAAATAACGGATTAACGTTAACGGAGGTGTAAAGTTTGTTAACGGACTAGTGGTTAACGAAGCAAACGTTTTGCATTAACTTGCCCACCTATGGAAAAATGCAATGAATATTTGGCAGAAGCCAATTTTGCGGAAAGCATTAGCAAGCTTCTGTATTTCAAGTGAAGCTTGTCCTTCCTCTGTTTTTAGCTCAAATCACAAGTGATGCCACTGTCTTTGACCTTCAATTACTATAATTTTTGAATTATTGCTAGCTACATATCAGTGATTATCTGGAAACGATGTATTACTTCCAGAGGTGGACAAAGTAGTCGAAAAATCTACTTAAGTAGAAGTATTGTTACTTACTCAAAAATGCCTTTCAAGTAAAAGTAGAAGTATGGCGAAGCATTTCCACTTAAGTAAAAGTAGGAAAGTAGTCAAAATTAATTCTACTTAAGTAATGAAAGTAGAAAGTAATTTCGAATTTCACGTGTTTGTTTATTCTTCGAAGGTTTGCTGTTGTGACGCTTACGATCAGTGTTCAAGCAAAGCCATACTTACGGTAGCATATCAAAAAATCAAAGTTTTATTATTCTCTTGAAATTACACCGAAGCGTGTTACGAATACGATTTAGTAGGGACTCTGGGCTCATCTCCGAGCCTGGACAACACAGCTTGAGAAGAAATGTCGCAGCGATGGCGAGTCGTTAGCAATACTGTTCGTTAACCGGCTAGGGAATTGAACCCCAGACGGGCCGCAGCAAACGCAACGCCGTTAACCGCTAATCTTTTTCGTATGAACCAGGAGTAATGCGCATGTCTAGTTTGTCTACTGTACCATGCTAATCAGGGTTCGGTATGTTTTTTTTTTTTTAGTGAGACTGAGTCAACTCCTGGTATTTGATGCAACGCAAAAACACACTTCCCTAGATGACCTGTAAATGAATCGGCGTAACTATTCAATAAGTTTCGTAGTACTGTACAGTAAAACAAACTCGATACGTACTTATTGTACACGTTGTGAGGTGGAATAATGTACACTACCTAACGGTCGAGTTCAACAATCCATTTAAACTTTTATTGGATTAAACCTGCTATGTACAATATGAAGTAAGCCAATCAGCAGGTCACCACAGATTCGTAACATCTAATTCGTACAAATCTTCAACCGGGTATACGATATACCAATTGGTATGCGAAACGGTAATTATGGTACTCGGTATACAGAGGGTATACGAAACAAAACTGCGATCTCCGAAAAAAAAGAAACAAAATGGTCTCCACGTACATTCGGGCTAGATTCGGTCCAATTTCGCCCAAATCTAAGCATGAAAAATCGGATCTACAAAAAAAGTCTACACCGCTTACACGGGCTAGAATTTTTTGTGGAGTATGCAAAGTTTTCGAAAATCGCAAAAGGTATACCACGTAAAAAAAGATTGAAGAGCACTGATCTAAACAATGCATTACTCTGCTCGGATGGCTAATTGTATAGCTCGCATGCCTCTAGAGCGGTAGACTTAGGCTGGACTCCAAGTCGAGTTACGCCAAAAACTTTGCAATTGATATTCACAGCTTAATAGTGTAAAAAAGCAAACAAACAATAAAAAAAATTACACAGCTATTACCATTGTGATTTCTTAAAAGCAACGTTAAAAAATGAATTTCACAATGGAACTTATAGCAATACAGCCTGCCTTTAAAAATAGCAAGAAAGAAAATACAGAGTGGGCCAAAAGTATGTTTGCAGTTATTAAACTTTTTTTGTATGCTTTGAATTGAATCTTTTTGTTGCTTAGCTGAAAAGATTATTATCGTAGGCACAAAATCAAGCGCAGTAGCTAAACTCGCATACGAACGGATAAATAACATAGCAGAGATGTTCAGGAATTCATTGTTCAAGTTTTATAACTGTAAACCTACTTTCGGCGCACCCTGTAGAATAAGAACAGTTAGCAATACACAGTAAAGAACTTCATGGTAGCCCAGAACTTTGGTGGCAATTTCAATTGTTTTTTACCACTAGTAGACTAGTAACCCAGTCTGTTGTTATTGAGGAAAGCTCTAAAGTCTTGCTACTGAATAAGCCTGGCATTCAACTTAAGCAATAGCTGGTTTTCAAAACTGCTTGAGCCGATGTTTGCTCGCTTTGGGGAAAAGATCAAACCAGCTGTACTGAATAACCTCTCACAAGCTGCAGAAGCTGGCAACGGCGTATTAAGTTTAATGAACAATTTCTTCAATTTGGGGAGAGAATTGAAGGCACTGATATCTTCTTCACTTGTCATCCCTAAGTAACAATCCAACTCCGAAGTTACTTTTGTTGAGGACCTCTTGGCCATCGAAGAAAAAAATCATCTTCTTCTGACGCACCGTTGCTATCTTCAGATGATTTATTTTCGTTGTCGCAAATATCTTGCAGCAATCTCCTCAGGTAATCAAGACCTTTAAAATAAACGTTATGCATATCAAGACCTCAAAGATACTACAATGTATATATTGTAGTTATATATACATTATAGTAGTGCCGGTATTGAATACTTTTCGATATTTGATTTGGAGATGCACAATTTTCTGTAATTAAGGAAGACCTTTTCATTGTCATGACACACTTTCTTTTTCGGTTACAGCTGGTAAACACTTAAAACAATTTTTGTTATTTTGTGTACAGATTCTACAACTCTGCAAAGTTACTAACCTTCAAGAAAGAGATAAAAATAAAATTCAAGTCACCTTATCTCATCGGAACCGGACTTGAAAATATTTAGTGCAATATTACCATAACATATGTTGACGAAACACTACGGTAACTATAAACACAGCCTACGCTGCAGGAGGAATAGCTTATATGAAGATTACTTAGACCAGCGGCTCTCAATAGGGGTGCGAACCCAACATATAGTGATTATTCTCCAAAAGGAAAAACATAACACTACATCAAATGGTGCAAAAACAGTTTTTCCATCAGAACGGTGCGAGGGCTACAAAATGCATTGCCGCTGACTTAGACAAATTCGTCAAAAAATCCCTTTTAAAAATATTTCTTCCAAGCCCATAATTTGGAAATGATAGAATGTAAATACTGATAACATGTGAAAATGCAAAATTGTGTTTTAAGTAAACTAACTGTTTTCACTAACCGTCTTCCAGTACTTCTTCTTCAGCTGTCCAATGATTCTTGAATTTCGGGACCAATATTGATGACGCTATGAGCTCCCGATCTTTCATCATCTCCCCAAACCGCTCATTAATGCCGTCAATGATTGCTGATGCCAATGCTTTGCAATAGTGAGTGCTCCTTCTCACTTTTTCCATTTTCGACTGGAGCTCGTATAGAGTTGGCAGTAGCCAGCCCATATACACGTTCTTCTCGGACTGAAGAATGTCAATTGCCTTGACGACCGGCTTCATCGTTGTGCAATAATCACCCAAAAAATCTTGTTTAACTGCAGTCAATCTACAACATACTTGAAATTAGACAAGCATAGAAAATTGCTTGTATAACCACTTAAAGTACTCTGTGATCTTTGTAATAGAGCTAAAAACTGCTACAAAATCACTGACATACTTAACTCCAAGATTTAGTAAGAATATACTACAGTATCTCTCCACATTCTGTTTCCCACCTAATGATGTTGACTATTTTAGAACTTGCTCCTGATGAACACCATTAGGCGGAAAACAGACTGTAAAGATAATATGTTCTTGCTAAGCGACTGGTTGAGTAGTATTAATATTAGACTACCGGTATATAAAAAAAGTTAGAGTGCGAATTATTTCACTACTAACACCGGTACCTATTATAATTCATAAATCTGTAGCTACATTTTATACATCCTCATGTGGCTGATAAAAAAGGTTTTGTTATTCCAGCTGCAGCTATACAAATAAACTTGTCTTCCAGAATTACGGACCGCTTATCAGGCAAGAATAAGTTTAAGAAGTGTCTCATTACCATTCACTCTTAACATGTAATTGTTTAGTTTAGTATTTTTATTTGCCAAGTTTCCTTGACCAGGAGCCATCAAAGAGACCTTGCGGTCTTCGATCAGAAGGGACCTTGCTTATAAATATCTTGTTCAACTGCTCACAGCAGGGCTCTGATACCTCTATATTTAGTGGCAGCTAGTAGTAGCCGATTTAATTCAGTTCCGGTGGCCAGAGCTGTAGTGCTCACAGCCAAATCTTCGTACACACTAAAACACTAGCAGAAACAACTCGAACTTTAGGGTTTATTAAAACAAGAAACCAACCTTTTTCCGTTAGATGCTTCATAATGATTATCTCTGCTTGGTGGTTTTTTAACAAGATAGCAAACTAAAAAAGCGCGGTTGAATCAAAAAACTTGGAAACAACAGCAAATCTCAGATAGCCGAGTGGATAGAACGTCTGCTTCTGGAGCTGTAGACTCGGTGTTCGATTCCGAATCGGTTCAAACCAAATACTCGAAAAGTGGTGTTCACAGCTTCCCTGCTTGACGTTTAGCATTAAAGGGGCAGTGTGGAGAACAAGCTGGCAAGTTTTCTTGTTGTGCGGTTGGGAAGGGCATTTAGCAGGATTCCCCCATCTTTAAGAGGGAGACAGGTGGCTGGTAACTCCTAAGCGAGCTCACTATAGCGCCTCCGTCGCTTTCTTGCAAAGGAGGATAAATTAATGACTAAAAAAAAAATCCTAAGCTATGCATAATGCCTCTGTCGCTTTCATGTGACAAGTGGATAAATATAAACAAATTATCAATTAGCTGGCAGTCATAAATTTTGTAAGCAACTAGAAAAGCCTTAAATTAGCCAGATAATTGCTCTCTGGCAAAAATGGCCGACAGGACTGGTGTCTAGAGGAGTAATTAAACTCTCATTTAACAATATGAAAACTTCAAAAACTTGAATGACTTACATTTGGATATTAAGTAAACGAAAAACTTGGTTCAATGGTTCTTCGCCTTTTTCTTTTCGAATAGTTACAATTCGTTCAACAGCCAAATACAACGAATTCCATCTGATTTTGCATGGTCGAATTAATTGCCTGCCACAATTTCTTCCATAATTTCTGCAGCTGCAGTAGAGCGACTAGATCTGTTCCACAATGCAGATAAGTTAGCAAAGCTACAACGATACAATTTCTTGAAAGTCATGTCTCTATCAGCATTTGATGTATCTTTGCATGCGATGAGATGCAGAATATGACAAGCGCATCGTTGATGGCGTGGCAGCTTATATGTGAAACTTGTTGATGTTTCAATCATGGAAAACGCATCTTCAAATTGAATTTCCTCAGCTACTTCCTCAGTATCTGAGTCTACATCAGAACTTGGTCTCTCGAATTCAGAACTAGAATCAGCAAATTCACCATCACTACCAAACATTGAAATGTTACGCTGGAACTGACGAACAGAAAATGCTTTGAGAAAGTTTGAACCATTATCTGTTGTAGTTCGAATAACTTTATCCCGGATTCCATAATTTGCATGAATTTCATCAATAGCAGAAGCCAAAACATCAAAAGTATGGGAACCTTTCAAACGCTTGCAAGCTAATGCAACAGATCGCCTTTTTAACGTGGTGGGGTCAATCCAATGTGGTGTAAGTCCAATGAAACTGCGACGTCTAGCTGTCCAACAGTCAGTTGTTGTAGCAACATAATCAATACTGCAAAATCCTTTTTTTATTTTTATTTTCATACTATCTGCTTCTTGGGCTAACTTGCGTTTAACTGTAGGTCGAGAGATTACATGCACACTTGGTTGCAGAACTTGAACAAATTTTTGAAATGCTGGTAACTCAACCATTCGAAAAGGCAAAAGACCTTGGCATATTAAATCAATTAGGTGCTTATCCACAGCAGCTTGAGACGGTTTTCTTGTTGCAACATCAGTTAACTTAAGTTGTTTACCACTTGATCTGGATGAAGATGGGGTAGAATCTGACTTCTCCGATGTTAATTTTCTTTTTTTGCAAGAGAGGTCAATTGTTTATACTTTTCCATATGACTTCCATGTTTACTCTGTAAATACACTGGTGAGAGTACTGTAAATTTAAGAGGTAACAGCTCTTAGCTATAAGGTAGTTTTCTATTCCAAACTTAAACAAGGTAATCTTCCTTATTGGCTCCCATTCTATATGAGCTGTAAGCCAACCATTGCTAAGTAACTGCAAACAGCCTTTAATTTAACTGTTCAGCATAGTATGCCAGTCACGCAGAATAGCCTATAATAACATTACACTGCACAAGATCTGAGATGAAGGTCAAAACTTGCATTAACTGGAAACACAATGGCACAACATGAAAAAACTACAGGCCTATTGAAAACCAAACCACCGGCCCACTACCACTGACCAAAATTAATATTTACAAAATCAGATACCACATTGTTTGGTATAGGCTAGGTATACTGGTATATTGATATTTACTAACCTTGATGTGTTTTTGAAGATTTGACGGAGAATTGATATATGCAGAAATTTCTGCATTACGAGGCTTGCATAGCAGGCACTCAAATTTCACCGTTTTTCCCTCTTTGAATTTGCATCGAAAAAATTTATCCAAATATGGCCAAGGACTTTCAGGACAGGAAGTTAATGGATTGTTAGAATTGCTTTCACTATCAGACAAAACAATTGCAGTACCAGTATCATCACCAACAAGCACAACATCAGAACTAGTACCAGTACCATCTGTCGTCACAACCCTACTAGTATCATCACATACAGTACTACAGGTGATGGTAGTAGCAACAGCTTTGCCACTCATGAATAATAGTATCAGTAATGTGGCGGTAATAAGGCTTGTCGTTTAAAAAAAAAACAGGACTGTGAAGGTATACTGTATAATATATAGGCTACTCTTTAAATGCTAGGGTTACAAGCTACAAAAATAAAAGTACTTTTGTATATACAATAACTGGTATAGGCCTATACTGACTACTGAGTAAACAATATTAGCTAGCAAATGGCATTATAAAACAACTGGTAATGGTACCTAGCATATGGTAGGCCTACTCTCTGCTCTGCCGTGCAAATCATAAACATAGTATTATATGTCCAATTTGTTGTTTTTAACAAAGAGTTTACGTACTAGTACAGAGCATACCGGTAACAATACTGTAAGTGAGCTAGGTAGGCTAATTGCCAAAGACATTATTCAAGGCTTATTTGGAATTTGCCATATATTATAACCATTCCCCAACCGAATTCTAATTGTAAATGCAGAACTATAATAAAATGGATCCAAAAATCCTTTTACAAAATTCCCTACAAGACCCCATTAATCAAGTAAATGAGTGTAGGAAAGCCTATTTTGAGTTAGGACAGGGTGCACTACTGCAAGCTTAGCATTTGACGCAAATGACAGTAGGCTGCTAGGATAGTTTAAATACAGGCTAGTCTAAATCTTATAATTTATCAATGCTGGTACTACGGTAGTAGCCCAAACGCCTACTGGTATATACTGGCAGCTATAGGCCTAAGTAAAGGCTTTCAACTACCGGTATCTATCTGCAATACTTCTTTGGAAAACCTACCAGACAATAAAGTACACAACAATACTGCGCCCACCTAAAACAAAGAAATTCCAGAAAACCTTGCCAAACCTCAAAATTGCGGCTCATTACCGGTACATAGACTGTAATCACAGCGTACCAGACTTCTGTTTCGCGTCCTGTACGAACATGTTTTTGATAAGCAGAGTTGCCAGATATAATGAGACAAACAAAAAAACTTCAAATCGTGGTCATTGGTCAAGTCATCATCAAAAAGGATTGGCTAGGTGTTTACTTCTACTTTACATAAAAGTCATTACTACTCAAGTAGCGTTACATTGAGAGGATTTTACTTGAAGTAAAAGTAGAAGTATCAGAAATGAAAAATACTTAAGTAAGTCGCTCGTTACCGAAAATACTACTTAAGTAGAACTACTTCGTTACTGACCACCTCTGTTTACTTCTGTTAGTGATACTGGCATGGAAGTATATTTCAAGTTAGCCTACTTCAATGAGTTGTCACACTCAGCAGTGGGTCAAAGTACTTATGCAATAATGCCTAGTTTTGCTAAATTAATAGCCATAACATTTCCTTTAAAAAAATACCGTAATAGCCAAGACTGTTTTAACAATTTTTTAATATCTATTCTGTATTTTATTACTTGTCAGTATAAGCATCACTTGTCAACTGATCAGATTGATCTTGAATTAGGGTCACATCACTCGAGAACATATTTGATTACACTTGCTACTGTAGATTAATTACTGGTATCTAGGCTACCCTAATTAGCTTGTTACCAAAAAAAAAAAAATGCTTAATCAATCACAATCTGTTTTCCTTTTTCTTTCTACGTCATTACTGGTATAGATTTCAATTGCCTAAAGTCTCTTGTTTAAAAAGTTGCTTCTAAAGACCAAAACCCTGGGAAGCCTCACATGGTCAGACACCATTAAATTTTGCAGTATTTTGGTTTGACTTAGGTGTAAGTCAGATAACTTCAGAACATATTTGATCCAGCCAATTCCGGTGGTTTACAATAGCTAAAATTGAACTATAATTTTTGATATTTTTTGTTTTAATTTTGGGACTGTGGTTGGGAAGTTATTCAACAAATGCAAAAAATATCCCCCGACGAAAAGTTTTTGGAAACTCTGAGTTTTGTTCTTCCCCTTAAAACGACAGTTCTCTAAACTATTAGGCCTACTGTGGTTTTGGTGGGAAGAACAAAACTCAGAGTTTCCAAAAACATTTTTGTCGGGAGATATCTTTTTGTATTTGTTGAATATCTTTGCAACCGCAGCCCGAAAATCAAAACAAAAAACTTCAAAAATTATAGTTTAATTTTAGCTATTGTAAACCACCGGAATTGGCTGGATGATTCACCGCCTTTAAGCTACCCTTATTTGCTGTTACCAAAAGATTTTATAGCACTCAAGTATAAAACTGACTTTTTATTTTTGCATCATTGCAGATTTTACTTACTTAGTCTCATATTTAATAAGTTGCTTGTAAAGACTAAAATCCTGAAAAGCTTCTTATGGTCGGACACTTTTAAAATACTGTAATATTTTGTGTTGACTTAAGTATCAGATTTTGGTTGAAAAATAAAAAATAAACAGCATCGTTCTTGATATGCAAATTTATTCTAAAGGACCTTCCCAATTTCATCTTGATCGTGTTGGTCAAACCTAGAAAAACAACTTTATGTTAAAATTTTAATTAAATATTTATTTTTCAGAAATATTAAAGGCAGTGAATCATCCAGCCAATTCCGGTGGTTTACAATAGTTAAAATTGAACTATAATTTTTCAAATTTTTTGTTTTAATTTTGGGGCTGCGGTTGCAAAGATATTCAACAAATACAAAAAGATATCCCCCGCAAAAAAGTTTTTGGAAACTCTGAGTTTTGCTCTTCCCGCCAAAACCACAGTAGACCTAACATTTTAGAGAACTCTGGTTTTGGCGGGAAGAACAAAACTCAGAGTTTCCAAAAACTTTTTACGGGGGATATCTTTTTGTATTTGTTGAATATCTTTGCAACCGCATCCTCAACATTAAAAAAAAATATCAAAAACTATAGTTTAATTTTAGCTATTATAAACCACCGCAATTGGCTGGATGATTCACCACCTTTAAGCTATCATTACCAATTTAATAGTAGCATAAAATATTACTGGTGAAACTTCATTTTGTGTTAGTGGAAAGACATCAGACATGCTTGATAATGGTATAGCAAGAAAAAACAGTTTGGGCTATGTAAATACAGAAAGTCAGAATTAGTTGCAGCAGTAATTACCATACAAAGTTGCTCTACAAGTCAGTACGTGAGAAGTTGCGGAATTTCCAACTCTCAATATCTGATGCGTATGGAGCGGCTTTCGACTTTCATTGATGTAAGAGTCATCAGTCAGGATAGAAATGCTTGTTCGTTAGATGCTCGCTATCAGAAATCAACCTCATATTCGATAATTTCTCTCGTAAATCGACATCGCATTACCGAAACAGTGTTTGCCAACAGAAATTTATATCGCGTAATCGTAACCAACTTTATTATCGGAAATTAATATCGCATGATCCTAATCGCAATTGCTATCGAAAACCAATGCCCACAATCTAGAGGCAAAGTTTTATGCGCTGTATCAGAGAAATGATGAAAACCAAACTTACAATTTTATCCCCTTGATACATTTTTCCACACACTACCTTTCTTTTCCCTCTGTTGTCTTGCTTAACTTATTGCAACACAGGCCACCAGACCTGAGATGGGCAACTATAGTTGTAGTCATGCAAATAACTGTTGTTAAAGCAAAAGTAAGCTACAACAATATTTGCATGTTACCAACTTGCCCATTACCTTGTCGCACACTACTTACTGCACTTGAACTGAACTAAAATGGTTTTTGTACAGTGTGCAATACCAAGCAAGTGTCATCGGCAAATAAACGAGGAAGGCAGTTGTTTGAATTGTATAAGTCATTAATGTACAGTAAGAATAGAATAGTTTCGAGAGTTGAACCCTGCGCTACGCCATTTGTGATGAGTTTTATATCTGAGTTTGTGCCATTAACCGAAACGTATTGTCTTCTATTCAAAATGGACTTAATTAATTGATTGGCAGAACCACAGATACCATAATGATCAAGCTTAGAAAGTAAAATACTGTGTGAGACAGTGTCAATGGCCTTGCGAAGGTCTAAAAAAATTAAACCAGGGAATAAATTTTGATTAATATTTTCGAAGGCATTTGACACTATGTCAAGTACAGCATATTCAGTCGAAATGCTTTTACGGAAACCATACTGTGACTTATGTATAACACTGTGCTTTTTGAGAAATTGTTGGAGTCTGTAGTAACTTAATTGTTGTAAAATTTTAGAAAAACAGGTCAGGATTGAAATTGGTCTGTAGTTATTGGGGTCAAGTTTATTGCGCTTTTTATAAAGTGAGATAACTTTGGCAAGGGTGCAACTCTCGGGAAATATTCCGTGTTACAGCAAGTTAGCTTGCTTTGGATTCAAACAAAAGACATTTCGCCTTGCAAGAGTCCAACCATTATGTATTCGAACAGAAAACCTTTTGTAACATGAGAAAAGGCACGCCAATATCGATCATTGATAAGATGTCATGTTTACTTTCGCCGTACGTAGTAGACGAATTGTTTTGCTTAGTCATGTTTAGTTTTTTCTTTCTTGACCCCTAATGGTGCGTAGCGGATTGGGATAAAAACAAGTTACTTTCTCTGTTAGCAAATGTTGATTTTACTGGTATTAACGGAAATGTAGTGATAAGTTGATTATTGTTTTTGCATTCGTCGTAGTATTTTCCAATATGATTAGTTCAGCCGAAGGCAATGAATAATTCACCCACTTTTGCAAAACAAAACTTGTTTTGGACAATGTTTACGAAAAATAGCCTTTTTTCCCTTAAATTTCAACGTGGTTTTTATTCTATTCTTTATAATTTTTCTCTATAAATGCCCTTGCAGAAACATCAGATTATCTCAATTGACTCAAAACGTTGAAATAGATTTGAGATAAGTGAATTACTGTTCGATTGTCGATTTCTTGATACGTTTCTGCGCATTACCGTCTCAAAACAGTTGGTAAGTTTTGTGCATTTTATTTTCGATATTTAATTGATTTGTGAACGTTATGTTGCAAATTTGGATTTGTTATTTTGCTTTGATAATTATTTCTCTTTTCTGATGATGCTATACGTAAAAGCCTGAAGCTGAAATAATGTTAATTCTCTCATAAAGAATGTTAATTGTTTTACGCTGTTAAAACCGATCTGTGCCTGCTATCTATCGCATTGTGTTGTGTTTATTTTAGAAAACCGTCAAAATTTTGCGTCGGAGTTCACGTCAAAAGTTTGCTTCAGAGTTCACGCAAAGCGTCGAGCGTCAACTGTCATTCGAAAGACGTCGATTCTAGTGATTGTGATTTGTGCACCTTAGTCAATAGCGAACTGTTCGAATTGTGAACTTGGGTGTGCTTGACGAGTCATCTCTATCCGGTCGGTATTTGCGCACGTTTAAGACTGTGGCCGAGTTTTCCTGTAACATTCCGTTCTTAAAAAAGAAATCAATAAAGTACTGTAAGTACGGAGAAATAATGGTAGCAGCTATATGCATAAAGGAGGCTGGGATATTGTCATGACCTACAGCTTTGTTGACGTTAAGGGAATAAATGGCGTTAATTATTTCACTAACGCTTGGGGTGTTTAAGTACAGTGAGGTTGAAAGACGGTTTGATAAATAATTGGAGAAATTGCGGTCGTCTAAATTTGAGTGCGTTAACTTGCCAATTGAACAAAAAAGTTATTAAAACAATTGGTGACTGTTATAGGATCAATTGAATTACACTCTGCTTCAAAACGACCTATAATAGAAGTAGCTCCATCTGTTTTAGTTGGAAGCACAGAGCGAATCAGGTCCCATGTCTTTTTGGGGTCATTTTTCGCTTTATCTAAAGTAGAAGAGAAATGATTGTTTTTGGATAACGCAATTATTTTGTTCAATTTATTGGAGTGCTTTCGATAAAATGTCTTTTCAGAATTATTACCTAGTAAGAATAATGGCCGAAACATTGTACGTCTATTACGAATCGAAATGTGGATGCCTTTCGATTCCAAGGTTTACTTCGTAACTTTTGTTGTCTGCGAGACAAACGTTTCAAGGAGGCATAATCATCGATTATTGACCGTAACAGGTTCACAAACCCATTGAAGGAATCATTGATATTATCGCAATTTAAATCAGGCATATTAATAATATAGGCGAAAAATTTCGATTGCATATCATCACAAAAATCTTCAGATTTGAATTTGGATTTGTCTCGGTAATAAGAGACCGTTTTGATCTTTTTTTGCTTTTGGGGGGATAAGTTTTGTACGAAACATCCAATAGGCAAATGGTCAGTCATGTCTTCTTGTATCACAAAGGGTGTAAGATTGTGCTTAAGGTCATTAGTTATGATGTGGTCATAGACTCTTCATTAGTAGACTAGAAACTGACGCGCGAAGAAAAAACGAAGAGAATTGAAGAGAAAAAGGCTCCTCTAGCTGCGAAGTTTTTTTGGCCACGCCTGAATTATTCGACACGATAAGGTTTTTCGTGGTAAGTTCAAATGCACAGTACAAGCAGAAGCATAAGAAAACTTAGGCAATTTGAAGCTTACAACTGAAGCCATGAAGCTAGATCAACCGACTAAAAAAGCCAAAAGACGTTTCCAGTTGAATTAATAAATCAGCACAAAAGAAGATAGATACAGAGGTGGTCAAAGTAGCCGAAAAACAAAAGTATTGCAACTTACTCTAAAATCCACTTCAAGTGAAAATAGAAGTACGGCGAATTATTTTCACTTAAGTGAAAGTAGTCCAAATTAATTCTCTGTAATGAAAGTAGTTTCACAGTATAATACTGCCTCAACTGCTAATGCTTGTACCTACCAAAAACAACACATTTTTGAAATAACTCGCATATCTCAAGATTTTATCTACAGTACAAATTTCACGTTTGAGACCTATACGAACATATTTTCAATAAGCAGTTTTGCCCGATAGAATGAGAATAACTTTTTTTTTACGTCAGGTCGTAGTAAAATTACCAAATAAAACAACTTTGTTACTGACTGCCTCTGGATATGTACAATGAAAGAACCTCTTTTACAAGGTAATTAGGAAATCGAAATCCAAGTGAGTTTCAAATTCGACAAAATATGTATTTTTTTTTCTGTTTTCAGCAGTATCAAAATGTGTAAGAGTATGCTTGCTTATAAGGACTTGCTGATAGCGCAGTAGAAAAAAATTGACTCGAAGCATTAGCCAGACGGGGCAAGGCAGAGCTCAGCTAGCCTGGAAATTTTTACTTGTCGTACATGCACAGTGGCATAGGGTTAGGCAAGATTTTCCAAAGGGATGTGCATGAGTCAAAACTTAAAATTGGCATCATAAGTTTGGGGTTTGGGTCAAAGTTTCCAGCCGCCGGAGATGATAAGGAGGTCTGGGGGCGAAACCCCCAGCGCTCAGAGATTTTTACGTTGTTTTACAAAAATAACTTAGTGTTAAGATCTTTTTAGATTAAATTTCGGATTAAAAGGTATGCTTTGAACAGGGCAAAACTTACATAAAATAAGTATAAAAACAACTGAAGGGCACTAGCTAATAATATACTCAGCCATCCTTTTCCACAAGTATTTTACGTAAGGCCAAGAAAGAAAGTAAAAATTTTGTAGCTATTGGTGACAGATTTTTTTGCAACATGCTAAGCATTAAACGCTAACTTATTGGCATTGGCCGCCAAACATCTGAAATATAACGTGCCTCCACCATCTGGTTAAAACTCTACTTCTTAACAAGCCATTGTCTAGTTCGATCATCAGATGTAGAGAAATAGTGCCATGTCTTTTTTGTAGCAGTTTAGAGTGTGGTAAACTTGAGTTGAGTAAAGTCGACAGCAAGGCCGAGATGATAATAGAGCCGTCGTTTTTAAGATGAGCCCGATCGTATGATCTAGGTTCAACCCAAACCCTGGTCATGCTGTTGTGTTTTTGGATAAGACGCTTCACGATGATTATCTCTGCTGGTGGCTTCAAACAAGCAGCAAATTCAGTGGAAAAGAATTCGAAGAAATTCACAGGAACATTGGATCACTGGAAACTCCTAAGCAGGTGCGGATTCCTCCGAGCACGAAGTAGTCATTGCAATGAAAAGTGCACGGATTGTCCAATATTTAGCATCAGACGCTATCTGGTGATAGGAGGATAAGTATGCGCTATAAAAAAAGGCGAAAGACTTTTTAAAGCAGAAATATATTGGCATGAGTAAAAAAATTGAAATCTGCACACTCTTACCCTTGAGCTGATTAAAATAACGTTAAAATGCCAGGTATAGCGTAAGCATTTCCCACGTGCAATCCATGCATGCTTTATGGTGTTGTAATTACGCGATTTTAACTTTTTTCACACATTTTTTGAATTTTGCCATGGGCCCAAAACGGGGGGCCATGGCACAATATCCCCCCTATCTGTGCTACTCAGTGTACATGCACTTGCAGAATTTTGCGACCACATAAACTCGAAACTTGACCATAGCAAGTTGGAGTATAATCAGGGCCGTAGCCAGACGGGTTATTTAGCGGGGCTAAACGTATTCGTATTTGCCATTTACCGAAGTACAGTAATATGAAAACAATTACACTGGGGCGTTCCCATTTCAGAAAGATTTATTCAGTTGTAGAAAAAGTACTGTAATTCTCTTATAAATTGATTTAAATCTTATGCAACAAAAACTAGAGGTGGCAAAATTGGATGGATATTTTTTACCGTAAGTTACGGATCTGTTTAAAGCATTTACAAAACACCAAAGATTTACGTAGTAGACTATAATAGCCTTCCCCTTTCTTTTGTAAGGGTCTGTAGAATGTTAGTAAAGTTTTCGAGATTCTAAACTCGAAGCTATTCAGGTGACATCATAGTCTGCTTATAGAGTATAGACGTTTTAGCCGAGACGCAGGAACCTAACTCAAGTGTCAGTGATGTGGGTCGTGCATTTCAAAACTTTGCTGCGATTTACAGCACCTTACGTCTTTCTGAGATCTAAGTGTTTTTATTCTTTTGTTGTTTTTTATTGAAAAAGGATACCACGAAATTGCTAGTATCACGCTTCTCGCGTTCGATCTGCTCTAACACTATTTGCATCAAAGTCTATTTCAACCTAGCCTACCGTGTATCGTTCATATGAAGTCTATAAGCCACAACATTAACCTAGTCGAGTCTATGGTCTACAAACATTTCGCTACTTAGAATAGCCTATGACTGATTGCAAAGAGTCTATGGTGCAACCAATGCAGACAGAAACTGAGACTTTGATAGCGATATCGAGTCAGTGAACCGTGAAGAAAAAAAGACAAAACTGTCAGTTTCCAGTCTACTAATAAAGATTCTATGATGTGGTCAATGATAATTGAAAAGGATGAGGTAACTGTAGTAGGTATCGTGATGATTGGCAAAGTGCGATTACTTAGAATATTGTTTAGATATTCTATAGCTGCATTAGTACGGTTGCTTTTTTCTATATTAATGTTAAAGTCTCCAAGCGCATAAAACATTTTGTTGCTAGCAGAAATGTCGGCCAAACATGAAGCAAAATCTAGTAGAAATTTTCAATCTCTGTTAGAGAGGGATGGCGATATATTGCAGCTACAATATACGTATTTTTCTGGTCAGATATGTCTAACCAGATTGCCTCAGAGTTGTGCAAGTGATGCTGATTTTTACACAGTTTAAAGTTAAAATTGTTCAAAATATAAATAGCAACACCATCAGCAGAACCTAACGAATTAACGTGTGCAAAGCTGTAGCTAGAAATTGTTATATTAGCGAGGGGTTGATTTTTAATGCGGGTCTCGGTCAGGCACACCAGATCGGGAGTAAAACTAAGAGAGGATATAAATTCAAACAATGCATCAGAATTCTTTGTTAGAGTGCGAATATTTAAATGCACTAGTTTTAGTGAATTTTCAGAAGGTTGTACGCAGGTTAAAGAATTATCTAAAAATTTACAATTTTTGATCTTAGATGACATTTGTCTATTTCTTCGCAAATATTCTCCTTTTCTAAATTAAAGTGAGAACTTGGCGTGGCTGCTTGACTTGATAGAATGAAGTCAATTAAATTCACTTCATCTTCATCCAGAAGCGCCATTACACTAAAGCAAAAGAAAACAAATCAAAAACAAGCAGTCGTCAGTTCAAGTCGCTAGACAATAAATTATTTTAGACAAATATTGGAATTAATTGCAGAAGATACCAGTCGTAAATTCAACAAAATTAATGTTTGCACTTGGCACTTGTAAAATAAAATACTGTTCCATGGAAACTTATTTGTCCAAATATATCTAACCAATCACCATGCTACACAATTGAGTAGGTCCTAGGATGAAGATTTTCTTCAGCTAAGACCTTATAAAAGGTCAAGGCATGAAATTAACTCAGCTTGGAGATCCCATAAAAGCCAAGCCGCATAGCAGTAAGTAAGGCAATATTCTACAATAATAGTAATGCTGAAACAAGGGCCAGACAAGAGCTGCAACAAGTTAGCTGAAACAAGGGCCTGACAAATGGACGTAAGAAATTAAATGTCAGCCACCGCTCCACAAAAGCAGACGCAAAACTTTCGACTCAGGGCTTCCACCTAGCGCTGCGCCACAATGTAAAGTCCTTATTTCTTAAATGCTCGAGCAGTACTCTTTAAATACACTATGACGCAACAATAAAAATCCCAAATCGAAAGCTAAGCGTCCATCCCCGCCCAACGGCAGCTGAAATGCCTCGTTCACGAACACAAAAATTACTGGTACCAAGATATTTACAGCATACAATTGTGAGAATGACTTAATAATAGTTTAATTAGCAAGTTTGTCATCTACATACAAGCAGTAGGATCCGTTAGTTATAACCCACTTGGTTTTTTGCCCTGATTTTTTTGCCTCTTTAAACCGGGGTAAAAGTCTCTTCCTTTGTTCCTAAAATTCTTTGGGGAGATGTTCTGTAATGTAGACTGATTTTGGGAATCTTGGTGGAGTTGCTGCGATTTGTGGCTCATTTTGACGGGCTAAGTTGTAGGCCTTTAAGTAGCTTAAATTGCTCATAATTTTATGCTTATCCATAGCATTATTCAGCTTGATAATAATTGGCTTAGCAATGTTACCTCTACGTCTGACAACTGGTTGCTGAGGTAAACGGTGAATGTCTACTAAGGGTATGGATACGGGATCCAGTTGTAGCTCTTTTAACATAAAATCGTTATAAATAAGTTGGGTTTGATCCCTTGTTTCTCAAACTGTACCTTCTGTCTCTTCTAGTCCACGAATCAGAAGGTTCAACCGTTTATTGTAAGATTCACGCATTAACGAGTCTTTGTGAGTTTTCTCAGCCAAGTATTATAATTGTTTTAAGCGTTCGTCTAGATCATCAAAATTACATAGCGATGCTTTTCTGACCAGCTTATCGTCAATATCTTTAATTTTGTTATCCTGAGATGTGAGTCGATTATTTATTTCTTGAAGTCTGGACTCATAATTATCGATTTTGTCTTCAAGGCGATCTAGTTTGTCTTCTAGGCGATCCAATTTTACTAGTTTTGCTAAGACCCAGTGTAGTTTTTTTATTCATATCTGCTTTAACAGGAACTGTGTCAGCATGCTTTTCCATCTCTCAAAGCTTCACGTCTAGCAACTAACCTATATTGTTCAACGACTGAATAAAATCTGCTTTTTGCCACTTGCTGCACAAAACGACGTTTTTTGCTGGTCTTTTAGCTGATGCAAACACGTCCGCACGCTAGCATTGCTTTTTTCGAATGATGAAAGTTTCATTTTACTGTTTGTATTACAATTCGTGCGTACAAAATTCAAAACCAACAAAATAAGTTCAATGTTCCAGTTTTATTATGCTTATTGTTATTGAGGTCAGTGGTGCCGAAACAAGGGGGGATGGGGGGATATATCCCCCTAAATAATTTGACTGTACACCCCCAACAATTTAAGTATGATCTTCATCTGCATCCCCTCCAGTAATTTGACTCTGGTGTGCATCTGAGCGCAGATCAGTACTTAAAAAAGTGTTCCATTTCTGGTGAAGACCTTTTTTCGGTCTTCACCTAAATTCGGGGAAAAAAGTGTTCCATTTCTGGTGAAGACCTTTTTTTTGGTCTTCACTTAATTTGCTCTCCTGAAAAAAATTGTTGGTCGAGGTTCATCCCCCAATGTCAAAAATAAGGCAAAATTGGGGTAAAATTGCAAATTATCCCCCCAATGCTCAACAAAGATTTGCACCACTGATTGAGATAACGATTTTTGAATATGTCTGAAAACCAAACCCATAGTTTCGACTCAATGGGCCAATTATATTTAATTTTTCCAATTGCTGATTTATGTACTGTATATTGTACAAGTACGTGGTACAATTGGTACATACAGCAGAATCAAAGCTTGAGAGCTGTCAATCGAAAGGTAGTTGCTGGCTTCGAAAATGGTTTCTTTTATCGCATTTCGATACATATTGGCTAGAGGTGGAGTCGAGGACACAAGGCTCGAGGCCTAGGCAAAGGACACAAAAAAATCCGAGGCCAAGGACAGGAATGCTCGAGGCCAAGGACCAAGAACACAGCTGCAAGTGTTCTCCAAAAAAAAAAAAAAAAAAAAAAAAAAAAAAAAAAAAGGTCTTCATAAGAGTTTTTCAGGCAATCTCCAATTTATTGGCGAAGCCAGAATTTTTGATTGGGGGGAGGGCCCAAACCACAAATCACTTGCAATGACGTCATCAAAAATTTTCAAAATAGGAACTTTTTGTGGAACAAAGATATCGTCGGATGCAAGAGCTAAAATCGTTGCCTAGTGGCACTTAACCAGGATTTTGCAAAGAAAGAGCACTTAAACGAATAGTTGAAAAGTGCAAATATCTAACTTTGGAGACGTGTTGAGAAAGCTTGTGTAACTCAAAGGTATCACCACAGGCGGGGGTCTGGGGGCGAAGCTCCCAACCGCTGTGCGATTTTTTGTAATTTTTTGAAAAAAAAAGCTGTTTCAATGCCATTGAAACAGAATTTGCACATGTTCAGAGCCATTTGAAAGCACTAGTTTTTTGAAATTTGAAAGCCAATTGAAAAAATTAAATTGTTTAATGCTCCTTTTACATGCATTTTAAGTCCAAAACACGTTTTACATCTTGCATTTTTTAGTTAAGTTTTAATTGTAAGTGATTTGGTCCAGGTAGGGGGAAGTAAGGTGCTTTGTCTTGGGCTACATTTTAGCAGTAAATAATAATCCACTCGAAGATTTTCCTTAGAGATTTTTTTTGTTATGAAAATAACCAGTTATAGGCATAGGTGGGCACAAGTCCGTTAATCGTAATCCGTTAATAACGAAGCTAACTTTTTCATTTACTCGTTAATCCGTTAAAAAGTTTTTTCATGTTAACGGACTAAATTAACTTCCGTTAAGTTCGGTTAACGGACTAAATTAACTTCCGTTAAGTTCTGTTAACTTCCGTTAAGGTCTTTATCGTTAATATCTTGCACCATTCATTCATCGTACCGGTACAAACCAGTTCGCACTGGTAGCACTTGTTGCGTATTAGCACCAGTTTTATAGAAGAGAGCGAAAAAAAGAGCTCTTTTTGTGACAAATAATAAACTGCAGTCTCAGAGGTCTATTAATTATCGCTGTTCGTAATTTCCAACGATTTTCCCATCGCAGCTTCGTTAGTGCATTTGAGCTTATTTCTATCTTGAAATTAGATTAGACTGTAAAATGTAACTTCCAAAACACAAAAAGACCACCGTAGCATTAAATATTTCCGCACAATCTTCTCCACAGCGTCAATACGTGTTATAGAAGCGATTGAATAAAACGAAATGTAAATTACACGCAAAATGTTAACTAATTAACGGACTTAATTAACTTCCGTTAATTAAAGCTGAAAATAACGGATTAACGTGAACGGAGGTGTGAAGTTTGTTAACGGACTAGTGGTTAACAAAGCTAAAGTTTTGCCCACCTATAACTTATAGGACTATATGTTCGGCCAGGGGGCCCTGGCTCCTCAATTGAAGTTCAATGATTTGTTCAATCAGCATTTTCCATCGCTAATTTTTTCAAAGTAGTTTCTGCGTAAAAACTGGCGAGGTGGAGGTAAATTCAGGCGCGTAGCCAGAAATTCGCAGTGGGGGGCTGTTGTGGGGACGGGCGGGGAGCCCCCAGCGCTCGAAAATTTTACATTTTTTTTGCAAAAATAGCTAATTTTAAGGCTATTTATTATATTTAGGGCATTCGGAATTCAAAAGCACTTTAGTGGAAACTATGTAATTCCGTCGAAAATTAAAGAGTTTATGTCGCCTAAATTAGGTGAAGACCAAAAAAAAAAAGGTCTTCACCCCAATTTTAGACTATATTCGGCGGAATTTGTGGGATTTTTTCGTGGTGACAGGCCCTTCTTTGTGTAATCATCCAGCGCTCAAACTTCAATGGGGGCACGCTAAATCTAGATGGGGGTACGCGTCCCCCCTACAATTTAAGTACTGCTTCTAACCTCTCCTACTGCCGACAAAAAGAATTCGTGTATAGATTTAACATATGGTACACTAATGACGTTCTCTCATTGGTCTTTTTCCAGCTAATCGCGGCTCGACTTTTCCTATAAACATCCGTTTGACATTTCCAGCCAATCGCATTTCCAGCCAACCGCTTTCCATAACCATTTTCATTTCCAGCCAATCGCATTCCATAAACATTTCCAGCCAATCGCGGCTTGACTTCTTGACAGGACAATGTCAGACGAACACTTCCCAGAAATAATCATTTTGATCAAAGCAATTCTTGTGTACTGCTTTATTCAGGGTTGCCACAGAAACTGCAAAATCAAATTCCCGGACTTTCCAGGACTTTTTTAGGTCATTTTCCAGGACTGTTTACGAATTTTTTTACAGGACTTAAACTTTAATTTTGACTATTACTCTCATGCACCTACTCCTTCGTACTAATGATTGTCAAAAAATTTTGATGTAACGCATTTGCATTCCTAGTACTGACCACTAGCCAAGTGCAAAGCCAAACATTTGCAACGGAAGGGTTGTGCTTTTCGGTATGGGAGCAACCCCCAGCCGCCAGAAGCCATTGGGGGTCTGGGGGCTAAGCCCCCAGCATTCGAAGATTTTGCAATAACTTAATTTTAGGCCTAGTTTGGTAAAAATTGTTGCTTTTAAAACGTGGCATAGAAATTAGCTCTGCAAAAACATGATTAAACTGGATGCATAAATGGGCTACAAGTATGTGGTTGAAAGATAGAGCTCGATCGATATGACTGTTTCAGACCGATACCGATATATCCCTCATAAACTACCACATTTTGTCCATATTTTTCACATGACTTGACACAAAATGCTTCACTAATCCTCCTCCACAGAAAGACTATTGCAAACACAAGTCATACTAAGCAAATAGAACGCAAGAACACTTGTGCTTGCTCTAAAAAATAAACAGTTTAAGGTAATTGCGATAAGCCGATATTTTATCGGCGGTAGATAGCTGATACGATATGCCGGCTTGGCCCTGATATTGGCCAAAATATATCAGCTAAGCGATAAGTCGAGCTTTAGTAATGAAAATAGTAAAACTTCAGTTCTAGCTTTATTTCCATACAGGAAACTGTAAAATCTTATCATTTGAAAAAAACAGAGTTAATTTGAACGCCAGGGTGCAAACAAAAAAATTTTACCCTAGCCCTAACCCCAACCTTAAACTAAACCCAAACTGTAACCCAACTCTAACG
Source organism: Trididemnum nubilum (assembly GCA_963965965.1). Lineage (NCBI taxonomy): Eukaryota > Metazoa > Chordata > Ascidiacea > Aplousobranchia > Didemnidae > Trididemnum > Trididemnum nubilum. The sequence goes on from OZ014470.1 coordinate 32,615,863, forward strand.
TTAATCCTAACTCAAAATATAAACTCAAACTAACCACTAATGTTAATAATTTACAAAATAAAAGAGTATTTGAGCAAATGAGCACCCACTTTTGCTCTCTTTTCTCTATAGGGAGCTATCTCATTTGCACGCTACAGAGCAAATAGGCATCTCCTTTGAAAAAACTCCTAAGTACCGTATTAATCCAAATCGTCTGCATTTTATAACGCTAGATAAAGATATAATTTGGGAGGAGGTGCAAATGAAACGAGAGTTGATAGGGATTTAACAGAATCAAATACTAAATCGACACCTTATAATTGTTTTACAAAGCCTACGTTAAGCATTTTGCATCATGCGATCGAATTGATTGTTACGAGGTGCATTCAACAAGTTTCCAGACTTTTTTGTACAGGCATTTATAATTGCCGTAAACTCGAGATGTTTCAATATGTTGTTACTCTACTCCTTATGAGATGATTGACTAATTTTTTCTTGTTTAGGTGCAAATTTATAGCTACAGTAAGAATTAGAGTACCCCTTACTAAATCCTGATTGTCACAGCTGGTGAATTTCAAAAATGCAATCTGGACGTGAGGACACATTAGAAGAACGATATGCAATCAAGTTCTGTTTTAAACTTGGAAAAACTGCCACGGAAACGTATGGTATGCTTCAGACTGCTTATGGACCATCTTGCATGAATCGATCATCAGTTTTTCAGTGGCACAAGAGATTCAAAGAAGGCAGGGAGTCCGTGAGGGATGATGAGAGATGTGGGAGGAGTAGGGAAGTCAGAACATCAGAGATGATTGGCCAAATAAACGATTTCATGAATAGGGACCGTCATGTGTCTATAGAGACACTAAGCACACAGTTTAATGTCAGTGTGGGAGCTGTACACACAATCATTCGTGAGGAACTGAAGATGCGGAAGATTTGCGCGAAGTTCGTCCCAAGAGTGCTCCGGGAAGATCAGAGAGAAAGATGTTGCAATGACAGCAAGGAGATGGTCGAGCTCATTAATTCAGATCCCCAAGTTCTTGATGCCCTGGTAACCTGCGATGAAAGCTGGATCTATTGTTATGACCCAGAGACCAAGAGACAGAGTTCCCAGTGGAAGCATGCTGGATCTCCCAGACCCAGGAAGGCCAGACAGAGCAAGTCCACCCAGAAACTCATGATGATCCCTTTTTTTTGACAGCATGGGCATAATTTACATTCACTGGGTTCCCACTGGAATCACAGTCAACAAGGAGTACTATATTGAAGTTTTAAGGGAGTTCAGGAAAAGATTCCGTCGGAAGAGGCCAGAACTCTTCGAATCAGGTCAGTGGCATCTCCATCAGGACAATGCCCCAGTCCACAACTCCATCCTCGTCACAGACTATTTGACCCAGATGGGCATCAAGACGGTTCTCCATCCTCCCTACTGCCCGGACCTTGCTCCCTGCGACTTTTGGCTATTCCCAAAGCTCAGGGACAACCTCAGAGGCAGTCGTTATTCCACAATCGAGGACATGAAAGAGGCTGTGACGAGGGTCCTAAACACGCTCACACAAGAAGACTTTCAGGGGGCTTTCCAGAAGTTGTTGGAACGGTACAACAAGTGCATTGATGTCGAAGGAGAATACTTTGAAGGGAACTAGAGTTTTTTGTGTGTACGGTTAATAAAAGTGCCCATACAAAAAAAAGTCTGGAAACTTATTGAATGCACCTCGTAGCTAGTTTTATTTTTGACCAATACTAGCCCTTCCCAAAATCATGTTCCAAAAGTGGCTTTAAATTACTTTACTATCCATATTACTGCAAAAAACTGCCTCAGAAGTATAGTGCAATAAACGTCGTATTTTTCTTATTGCACATTTTGGTCTACGGGCCAATGAAGGGCAATAGCCCACTATGCTACTGCTACTACAGTATCGCTCTGCAATAAATTACTGTCCATAAATTCACTCTTCCTAATAATATTCAATAATCTATACATACTGTATTGCAAAGTGCAAATTTTGGCTAATTGGAGGAAGAGCTTATTTGCACTCTAGCGTACTAGTAAGAACTGCATAAAAAGAGCAAGAGAGCAAAAAGCAGAGGAATGGGTGCTTAAATTAATATTCGGTTAGAGCTAGGATTGCAGTTTGAGTTAGATTTAGGGTTGGGTTAGAACTAGGATAGCAATTTTTTGTTTGTGCGCCAGAATACAAATAAACTTCGTCTTTAAACAATACAATAAAGCTTTTTAAACAAACTTCACAATGCAAATTATTTCAACTATGGCTTTGTACAATCAAAAGGTACCGTACCAGTTTCTATAAAAAAAAAACAACTTCACATTCTGTCCTGGTAAATCACGGGAAAACTCTATAAACATTTTTCAGGACTTACAAACAAAATTGAAGAACTTTCAAGGATTTTCCAGGACAGCAAAAAAAATCCAGGACTTTCCAGGACTTTTCCAGGATGTGGCAACCCTGTTTATTGTTACGATTTGTCTAGAAACCGAAAAACATTTTTTTGCTTTTCCGCAAAAACTAGCGATACACTTGATATCGATATTCCAACCTGTTTTGATCGTATAACTCATTAACTAAATCAGAACTCAAAATGAGGCTACAATTTATTAAATTTACTGAATCTTTGAATGAACTGATTGAATTGGAATCGAATGAATGAATCAATAATTTATTTATCACTCTACCCAAAATTTCAAACACAAAAACTTAAATATCAGATATATACAATGCGAAAGGAGACTGTGAAGTGACCCAAGAGGATCTTCGAGTCGAGCAGCCACCTGCACCTATGATAAAAAGTTTATATCTTCATTAGATCTAGAGCCCTAAAAACAGCCGAAAGATAGGAAAAAAAAGGAAAATGCTACAAACACTACTTTTAACGTAGCTGTTACAAAACCAGTTGTAGTAGCAGTAAGAATGTGTTCGTATATTTCTTTTTTAGCTATATTTTTGCAATAGAACTGTATTGCATTTATTACAAAATTTTTTGTAGAGCAATTTTTTTATTTCAAGATCGATTTTATATCCAATGGATACACCTTGAAACTTAATTGAGCGTTGAGTTTTTTTTTGTTTTAAACCGGGGGAGAAAATAGTTTTTATGAAAAGAACTACAAGGTAGTGCAATTTTGAACATTAATAATTTTTTTAAAATATAAATTAAGTGGAGACGTTAAAGAATTTGTGGAAGCTTTGTGCATTATGTTTGCAGTTTCAAAATTGCGTTGGAATTGACTAAAAAGTGATTTAAAGCATCCTTTCAAACATATATTCAGGGGGGGGGCTAATTTGTCAAAAATTAAAGTCACAAATCAATAAAAACTTTTTAAAATGCCATAAATAAACAATCAAATTTGATCGCTGCTGTGAAAATGCCAAAGATAGGTTTTATCAACAAATATATTATAAACTCAGGAATAAGGGGGAGGGAGGGGGGCTATTCAGTGTTAGTTAATTACTAATCACTTCTCTTAAATATCTTTTCATTAGCCCCCCCCAAATAATTTGCTTTATAAAATATAGACGAAATAGATTACTCCGTGTGAGTTTTATTGAATAATAGGATTTTATGATTTACCAGCATGTAAACAAGAGAACTGCGATGTTATCCTTAGCCACTTCCCTCATAGCCCATTTATGCAACCAGTTGAATCATGTTGCGCTGCCAATTTCTATGCCACGTTTTAAAAGCATTATTTTTTATTAAAATAGCTCTAAAATTAAGTTTTTTTAGCAAAAAAATGCAAAATTTTTGGGCGGTGGGGGCTCCGCCCCCAGACCGCCGTGCCTCCGGCGGCTGGGGGTTTTGCCCCCAGTCTCCATCAGTTGGTAGCTTCGCCCCCAGACCCCCATTGGCCTCCGGCAGCTGGGGGATCCGCCCCCAGACCCCCAAAACAGCCCCCCATTGCGAATTTCTGGCTGCGCGCTTGATATAAGCCCAGCTTAATTTCTGAGCCCGGCCTATTGCTTTAACGCGTAGGCCTAGGCTAGAGATACGGTACCTTTTTCACAATAAAGAGTCGAAAATATTAAATTGAATAATAAGTTATATTTAAAAAAATATTAATCTAAAGTTATATTTGCTTATAAATGCAGAATGGTAGAAAAAAATTCAAAATTTTGGTAATATCGAATTGATATTTTTAACGTCATCTTTAACTTTCATCTAATAGCTAAGCTTAATTTGCACCACAAATATCCTAGGCTACAACCATGTCATTAAAAGCGATATCAATAGGTTAGGCTAACCACAGTATAGGCCTATCCAGTACTCAGTAGGCTAATTGCGAACTCGCACCGCAATCAAACATTACTTCAAAGTCATTACTTCGCATTTGCTATGTAGTGTAGCTTCTTTGCTAAGTCAGTAATTTTTCAGACTACAAAACTTATTGCAGACATATTGCTTGTACCAGAGCTAAACGAAGTTTGCATCGTTGCTAATTTGCTTGTTGCTGTGACCTGTCGCTGCGCTTGTCACACTGTCTCTTGAGGGCGTAAGTGACAAGTTCTGTCATAGTGATTTTGAATGCCGCTAGCAGACCAGTACATAAAGACAATGGTTTAACACTTTGAAAGTACCTGTAGACTAGCCTATTGGTCTACACTCAACACTATAGATCTACCAGTACCATACAGTCATTGTCGAAACAGATTATGGCAATTTTTCATTGATAAGGACCTAAACAAAGCATTGATAGATACTCTATTGATGGATTGCACGTGACGTCATCGCGCTGCTAGCCAAACCGTTGGACGTCAAAATCGCGAATCGGCGCTGTGTAAATGCGTGTAAAACCACTGACAGCGAAGATATGGAGCGTATTTTCAGGCTATAAAAGAGTTGATTCTTTGTAACATTAAAGTTAAATGCTAGGCAAAAGCCTGTAAACACTGAAAAAGATTTTAATTAGTAAGAATTCGGTTTTGTTTGCTATTTTTCAGTGACGAAAATCCGGCCTGCTGTTGAGTAAACCATTAGCATCATGTAATATGGTAATACAGATGGTGGTAGCTAGTTTTGGTAATCAAATTCGTGGACTACTATTGATGGCGCTATAATGGAACAGTTGTATCTCCTTTATTTGTGACAAAATTAGCGCATTTTTAAACTTTTGTAATTTCAGAAGTCTATTTTGCAGGATCTTGGTGATTTTTTGCATTTCGTGTAGTCGTTAGCGGCTTATCGCTATGATTATTGGTTTCTAGGAGTTAAAATGCATTAGCAGTTGTTTTCATTGAATTATTTCGTAGATATGTCATTTAAACTTTAAACTAATGATTTAACTGCCCTCAGTGTAACGGTGTAACTTTGATCGAGTCTTAATTTGCATTTATTTCGACTTGAGCTAGTGATGTTAAATATTATTCATAAATAGTGCTTAAACTAAATATTAATCGGCCATGTGTTACTGCTGTGACATAGAATTTTAAGTATTTTGGATATGGCCGAATTTACGATTTGAACCAAAGCTAAAAACCGGTCAAAGTGGACAAAAGCAGGCAATGGACGATGAGAATTTACAAAAAGCGTAACTTTTCAGATCCGCTGACCTATGTAAGCTGCTTAAATCGCTCCTGGTACTTACCAATTAAGGCCAAGCTATCTACAAAAGTGTTACTTTACAATAGAGTGGTAAAGCTCTAGGTGGCGCTCTGCATAGCAACCGCTATTGCTGGTTCTAAACTATCAGTCTTTCTCGGTAGCAACGTATTTGTTTACAGGCGTTTTTGTAAATTTTACAGTCTTTCACAGTTTTTAGCGGTTTTTATCAGCAAGTAGTGATCTTCATGGTCCAGTGTTTTGATCCAGAATGTAATAATCATTCTGAAAGTGAAGACTGTAAGTTTTATAGGTTTCCTAAAGACCAGCGAAAGCTTTCAAAGTGGACAACACTGATACGGTAAGTACCGGTAGTCTAAGGCAGTTTTTGGCATGGCTGTTAGAGATGGCAACAGCACAGCGTACGCGGCGACACGCTGTTGTTGGTGCACCGCGCCGCGCAGCGTGGCAACTAAAATCTGCATTACGTCACAGCGTCAGCGCAGCGCCGCGTACAATAATTTTTTTACATTTTTATTACAATTATTGCGGGTGATTTTGTCTTTATGAACAACAATGGTTAGTCTGGATATAACTTTTATATGAATTGAAGACAATGCATGCTACTAAAACAGTGAAAGGTGCCTTCGGTTCAAGTTTATTTTTTCAGAATTCGGAGCATCCTAGAATCGGCTATTTTGGCTGCAAGAAACTTAGTTTTGATTGGCTGAACGTGTTTTTTGACACCAAAAAAAAGATTTTGGTTTTGGTAGGCTAGACTAGGAAACGTTTAGGACGTTTGGTGAGAAGATGAAACAAAGGCAGACAAATGTAGAAGAAACAGGTTTGTGGGAAACAATCATCAGAGTAGAGGCACAAAACAAAGCCTAGCGACACACCCACCCTGTACGCAGTAGGCCTATGGTAGTAGAGTACAAAGACTAGGCTACACAAATTTCCAATGACAGAATAGCCTATGCAGAGCACGTGATACCTTATATTTCATCATTTGAGCTACTGGTTCAGGATTAGTACATTAGTTGCATGGAATCATCAGGTAGACTGGTAGATTGTATTTTGGATTGCCAAAGCATGGTGCAGGAAGACTGATAGAAAGCACACACAAGGCAGATAAAACCTGAAGGCCTATAATTGAAACGACTGATCTCACGTCGCATTTTTTAGTTTTTACTCAGCCATTTTCAAACTAACGAGTGCAAAATTTCTGACTTTTACTTATAACTTGATAATGGTTTGGTCTAGCTACATGAAATTTTGACAGCAGTTTGAGATTCATAAGTTATTTGTGTATGCCAAATTTCAAGGCAATGAGTCCCGTAACTTCAGGTTTAGGACCCGAAAACTACTTCAAAAGTTTGTAGTAAAAAGCAGTCTTATTCAAGAATGGATTTACAACGACTAACTTATTCCAGTAATAGATCTATGAACTCACTCAAGGCCCTTGTTGGTGTAGCCCCTAATGGTGTGATTACTTATGTTAGCAAGCTGTATGCAGGGTCCACATCTGACAAAGGAATTGTTCAAAAGTGTGGAATTTTAAGTCATTTTGTTGCAGGTGATCTTATACTTGCAGACAAAGGATTTTTGATTCAAACCATAGTTCCTACAGGGGTAACTGTCAATATTCCTCCATTTTTTGAACATGGTAAGCTTACTAAACCCGAAATTGTTAAAACAAAACACATTGCTGCATGCCGAATCCATGTGGAATGGGCCAATGCGCGGTTTAAATGTTTCAAAATTTTAACCTTAATTCCATCGTGGTTGAGGAGTAATGCAGATACAATTTTTCAGGGAGGGGTTGCTTTAGTTAACTTGCAATTTCTTTTAATCAAAGAAGCACGGGATGACAATGCATGTGAATGATACTTGTAATTATTTTACCTGGCTGTTGTTTATACATGTTAAAACTACCCCATCTTAGAATCTTTTTGTACTAGTCGCAGTTTTGAATGTTTTATTGGACTGAATTTGTTTTGAATATTGCCACTGCTGTTTTAAACGTTACTGTTTTTAATGGTTATATGTTTCACTGCATCTGAATCTCTGAATTTGGATTGCTGTGCATACGAATAGTATTGGGTGATTTTATCTCATATCAGTGTTATATTGCATGCTTGAAGTGTAGGTTTAATTTCCGTGTAGCAGTATTTTGTGTGGTGCTGTTATAAAAACTTTACAAGATAGGCCTGGTTCTTCAAGAAATGCATTTCAAATTGTGCAAATAATGGCTAACATTTGGTTACGAATATTTCAGCAGTGTTGAGGATCAGAGAATGAGCTCATAATATTTCAGTCAAGTGTTACATGGTAAATAAGCTGTTGTTCTTTGAGTGCAAAATTGTCCTGGAGTGTAATCAGTGTATTGTTAAACGTTACTTCATTTTTTTTTATTTGCCTGATTGTACTGTATTTTGTTTCGACTCACTTGCCTGTACTGATGTTAGTTTGATGCATGCACAAAAGAGTATTGGCAAAATTATGCCGTGATGTATAAACGTTCGTTTTCAATGACACTGAAACTTTGAAAACTAATATAATTCTTACTCATTTAAGTTCTGCGCCTAGATTTCATGTGATGTATAAGCTTTATTTAGTGATAATGTACAAGAATCGTGCAAAACTTGTGTTAAGTGTCCTTTTCAAAGGCACAACAACGACACCTATGTTGCATATTAAAATGGAAATAGAATTCAAACCATTGCCATACTGCTACAATACGCAGCCTCTTACCATGACACATCATGTGCATTAACAGTTTCAAGCCTGTGACAACTAGTTGGCACTCTTCACCACTACATGTAAGTAAAAAGCCCAGCATACATTTTTTATAGCTTGATGGTGCCTATTTTGAATTAACCCTTATGTAACTAATTCTCGCTGCAAACACTGTACTAAGTTTCTACACAACAGAAGATTTTGACGACGGTGCAAGAAGTTCAGTTAAAAATCATCAAAATTTATTAAATTAAGTGGCTCTGGCCCATGCCCATCGAGCACTCTGGAAATTGAGAAGATAGTGTACAAGAAGATTTTGACAATGTAGATAGTCGAATTTAGAAAACAATATATTGCAAGCACGTAAACTCACAGCAATATCCAGCTGCACTCCTTTACTAGTTGCATAGCCAAACTAATTAATATTACTGCAGTGCGAATCAGAGCAACAAGTTAAAAAACTGTCATTGTATGGTATTGCAAAAGTTAAAAATTTTCATGCCACTTCTTTACTCTAAATACACATGCTATAGATCAACATGCTTCAAATGACCACGAATATCATTAAATTAGCATTACAAAAATGCAGCAGTAGCAAAAAAAAGAACCACTCTATCATTGTAATATAACAACCAATGTATCTATACAAGACCCCTGATAAAAATGATTCACTTTCTTTTGGGCTTCTGCACCTAAGTATTAATAAACCACAGAAAAAAACAAAAACAATACCGGTATCAATTCATCAAACTTAATCTACCAAAATTGTCACAGTTGTAGTTTGAGAAGTTTCATCAGGACACCACTCTGGATATATATACTTCATATTAAAACTCCTTAGAAAATCAAGATTTGTATTCCAGTTTTCATCCTTTTTTATTTTAATAGTAATTAATTTTTTTTTTGTCCATACAAGAAAATAACACAAGTCCATCCCAGTTAAGTGTAATTGTCCTTGTACCTGATGCCAATATCTGTGTTTTTTTTTTTCAAAACAAAATTTTCACCTTCTAACATTAAACAAAATGAAGATTTGCTTACTCCGCTGAGCACAAATTCATCACGAATTGAAAAAGGGCATTTGACTTCAAGTATTGCATTTTCATCATTTACTACACCATCTGGTGATGTTCCAAGCAAACCTGTTTCATCAAGCCATACACCACATTTTTCAACACTTTTTCCTGTTTTATTGCAAAGTTGCTTTATTGCATCATCCTGATGGGAAATGCCCCATGAAACAGTTTTCACGCCTTGTAAGTCATATTCTCCAAATAATTGTTTTTTCAAAGAGGGAGTAAACTTTTTTGCATTAAAGGCGGTGAATCATCCACCCAATTCCGGTGGTTTACAACAGCTAAAATTGAACTACAATTTTTGATATTTTTTGTTTTAATTTTGGGACTGCGGTTGCAAAGATATTCAACAAATACAAAAAGATGTCCCCCCGAAAAAAGTTTTTGGAAACTCTGAGTTTTGTTCTTCCCGCCAAAACCACAGTTCTCTAAACTATTAGGCCTACTGTAATCTAATTAAACTATTAGGCCTAACTATCTCTAAACTATTAGGTCTAATAGCTTAGAGATAGTTAGGCCTAAACTATTTAGAAATAAACTATCTCTAAATTATTAGGCCTACCACAGTTCTCTAAACCATTAGGCCTACTGTGGTTTTGGCGGGAAGTTCAAAACTCAGAGTTTCCAAAAACTTTTTTCGGGGGGACATCTTTCTGTATTTGTTGAATATCTTTGCAAACGCAGCCCCAAAATCAAAACAAAAAATATCAAAAATTATAGTTCAATTTTAGCTGTTGTAAACCAACGGAATTGGGTGGATGATTCACCGCTTTTAATAACTGCACCAAAATTACTTGCTGTCAGACGACCTGTTCTTACGCTGTGCCAAAGTTCATTGTCTCGTTGCCCAATAGTTTCCTGATTAACGGCTGCGATTTTAAGTTTATCCACAGCCATTAATTTTTCAAACAAAAATGGTCGTTCATCTTTTTTAGCTTCTAAAACGACTTTAATCACATTATCTATTAATGGGGCACTGGTCCTTGGTGTCTGTTGGGGCACTTCTGGGCTCATAATCCAGAAGAGCCCAGTAAACTCGCCAATACACTTAATTAATTTTTTATACAAAAATGACCGATCTTCTTCATTAGGCAGCCTGGAAAGTGGGCGGTATGGTATATTAGGAAACATTTCTGCGGCAGCTGATGTTGTCGGCAAATCAGATTTTTTCTTTTCCATTGACATTCCACATCAGTTCTACTCAGATTATGAATTCCATGAATGTATAAAGCAGCAGCATGGCTACATTTATGATCTCCTCTAGGACATTTACACTGTGTAGACTGAATGACCATATCTTCATTGAGGTGTATCTGAAATAACAGACATGAGTTTCCGGTACAAATATATGATACTGTAGCCGCAACAATGCATTGAATGCAATATTATCGAAATTTATCTTATGTCCCGAAAACTAAGGGAGTGGTAAATAGAACTCAATCAGTGTTAAAATCATTAAAAATAATCTGCCCTGCTTTTCAACTAATGACTGAAGACCTAATCTTAAATCTTTGTTTGTGCATTTGTGTCTGATTAATTATTGGATTTTGCAATCTTGTGACTTAAATTGAAAAGATTATTTGTCATTGTCTAATTGGTATTTAAGTTAAATTAATGCGTAATTATTATCCTTTGTTAAAAATAAACTGCTAATGAGCACATCTTCAAAGGCGCATCTTCAAAGACCTTCAAAGGCTAATTAGATCGTATTTAGAATCGTTGTTTTAGAATGTTCTTTTGTGCATTATTGTGTAGACTGGCAGCTGACAGCCTTTGTTTGTTAATTTTTGGCCTTTGATGCTAGGCAATAGGCGATGCCACATGTTTTCACTATTTGGAACTACTTAAACCTGCTTGGAGGCTTAGAGCTCAGTAGTGACAAAAATGAGTGAAGTGAACAGTGTCAGTTTTTGGTGATACATGTTAAATGCTGCTTAACTTGGGTAAATTGCGTTTTGCGATCCCTTACCCCTTCCCTTCCTCTCCATCCTTGTTTATGGAGTTGACTATTGACTGTAAGGGAACAGAGTTGTAGATTGGAAGAAAGGCCCTGAATTGGCCTTTACATCGTAATTTGAGACTACTTCGTTTTTTCTGTATTTTTTCTTTATTCAATATAACAATAAATTCGATTAAAAATCAAGAAAATCAAGTGCTCAGTTCTGAGAAGGACTTATGTGGGCAAGTTAATGCAAAACGTTAGCTTCGTCAACCACAAGTCCATTAACAAACTTCACACCCCCGTTAATGTTAATCCGTTATTTTCAGCTTTAATTAACGGAAGTTAATAAAGTCTGTTAATTCGTTAACATTTTGCGTATAATTTACATTTCTTTTTATTCACTCGCTTGCAGAACATGTATTGAAGCTGCTGAGCTAATTGCAAGGAAATATTTATTGCTGTGGTGGTCTTTTTTTGTTTTGGAAGTTACATTTTACAGTCTAATCTAATTTGGAGATAAAAAAAAGTTCAAATGCACTAACGAAGCTGCGATTGGAAAATCTTTGGAAATTGTGAACAGCGATAATTAATAGACCTATGAAGCTGCAGCTTATTATTTGCCACAAAAATGAGCTCCGTTTTTCGCTCTCTTCTATAAAACTCGTGCTAATACGCAACAAGTGTTACCAGTGCAAACTGGTTTGTGCCGGTATGATGAATGAATGGTGCAAGAAATTAACGATAAAAACCTTAACGGAAGTTAACAAAACTTAACGGAAGTTAATTTAGTCCGTTAATATGAAAAAACTTTTTAACGGATTAACGAGTTAATGAAAAAGTTAGCTTCGTTATTAACGGATTAACAATTAACGGACTTGAGCCCACCTATGGAGAAGGAGAAAAGGATTGGAGGAGTTTGGCATAGCTCTCCTACACGTTATTGAAGTTGGCCATAATACTCCACATCGTCGCCAAAAACACAAAACGGTTCAAATTGGCAAGTCTTGGAAGATATTCAAATTTAAGAAATAAGCTTTAACGAGAAACGATTTGGCAAACTGACACATATCGCAAGACGGGGTTAAAAAGACTTTAGCGTTCGTAACAACCAGTTAACTGCATCACTGACAATAGTACTGGCACCGATTTGGATCTGTGTTCATTGTGATTGTTAAGTACCGGTTCTGGTAATAGTAATTGTGAATGCGCTCTCAATAGCAATTTTGCTCTCATTAGCAATTGCTCTCAATTTCAATTTTGCAGCTGCTACCTCTTACCACAGGGCAGTGTCCAAGTATGACGCTACCGTAGAGGTAGGCTACCAGTCTGCCAAAACCAAGGTGCAGATATGATCGCAAATTTTGTAAAAACAGCTTACTGGTAAACTAGGCCTACTGGCACTAAAATCAGTTAGCCTATGGCATGCCTAGAGCAGTTGTGTGCTCGTGCAACCTTGAATCTACCATAACTTAAAATGTGACAACTAGTAAAAGTATAGCCCAAAAGCCCAATGGTAAAAATTGGAAAGTTGCCAGTACTGGTAACTACTGGCCTAAGCCCCTCAAAATTGCTACAACTTTTAAAGCACAAGACATTCTTCTTTTAATTATTTTTGTAATGTCACACAAAAGATTAATATTGGCACCATAACCAACTTCAAAGTCATAACAAAGCGGTATCATCTCGATATTATCGGAGTTTCTTCAACCAAACGACGTGGCTACTTTGAGGATCTTGGATGGAATCGCTTGGGACTTCGCCCAAGCGAAATGATGGAGGTGATGGAAGACCGTGAGGTGTGGCGGCTCAATCTTGAGCTACTGCCCCCGCAACCCTCACGAAAAAGCAGGCAATGAAGAAAGAAGAAGAAGAAGAAGAAACATGCTGACTTACCATTATTTAGTATGATTTGTCTTTCATACTTGCATTCACTTTTCTGGTCAAGAACCCCTCAGAGTATTGAAATACTTCCACACGACATGACTGAAAATGATTTTCCCCTTTATCAACCGATTTCGGCTCATTGGCAAAATAGAACAGCAGCGACGCAATTGAACACATGCCAGTTAGTTTAATTTGACCATCAAAACACTCTTACCACTTCGTAACTACGGTACAGCCGCAATAGTTTAGAAGCAATACGGCCGTTACTAGGTATAGCGCCACCTAGAGCTTTACCACTCTATTAAAGTTTTTAAATATGCCCACTGAAGGAATTATACGTTGATTTACGGTAACGTCCAATGCTTTGTAATGGCATTTTGACGTTCAATCGTTTTGGCGGGAAAAAGCTATGACGTAGCTGCAATCCATCAATAGGCTAATAGCTACGTTTTTGAAAAAATGACCTGTCTTTTCATTTCCAAGTTCGATCTACTGTACTTTGTTTTTCATTTACTCTTTCACAAACTTTTTTTTCAAGATTGTTTTGTTACCTACAACCTAGGATATTAGTCTAGACTCTTTTTCACGGTTATTGGAATGATGGTTATTGCGTGATAGCATAATACAAGCTCAATTTTCGTTCAAATTCAAGCACGCTATGACGAAACAGAACCTGTGATTGCTATAGTAGCACTTGGGAACAGTAAAGTACACAACGCTTTCTGCTCATTGAATACATTGAAAAAGCAGGTTATTAGAATTAGTATCGGTATCAATATTTATTCACCAAAAACGCAACAATACGCTCAGGTAGGAACAGCGAAAGACCAAGATTGTCACCAAGTCTACTAAACCTTTGTGAGACATCATAGGTAATGTGATGAGTGGCAACAAACACCGGCGATAGCAAGGCGTAGAAAAAAAAAGTGTTAATGATAGCAGTTAACTGAAAACAATGTGATTTATAACAACAACATGAATAAGCCTATGAAGCGACTAGTCGCGAAGATTAGCAACCACTTGTGAAGGTTGGCAACCTTTGCGAGCGACGTAAGCGATCACTCTCGAAGGTTGGCAACCTTCGCTTCACGTTACTTCGCGTCCAGTCTAAACGCACCTTAAAGGCGGTAAATCATCCAGCCAATTCCGGTGGTTTACAATAGCTAAAATTGAACTATAATTGGAACGACCGACGCTTGCGTCGCGTGTTCCTTTGTTTTAACTCGGCCATTTTCCAACTAACGAGTGCGAAATTTCAGACTTTTACTTATAACTTGAGAACGGTTGGATCTAGCAACATAATATTTGGACAGCAGTTTGAGACTAATGAGTTGTATGTTTGTACCAAATTTCGAGGCAATAGGTCACGTGACTTCGGTTTTAGAACCCGAAAACCGCCCCGCAAGTTTGGCGTAAAAAGCGATCTCAGTCAAAAACGGCTGAGGTACGGCAAAAAATATTTCATAGGGTTATATGTCTCAAGATACCCTTTCATCCCAACCAACCCACTTTTGGCCGCGATGAGGTTTATTTCTTTTTTTTCCTGTTTTTTCTTCCTAAATTTTGTACGCTCTTCTTCTTCTAAACCACCACACATCCCCAGTGAACATGCCCACATGGGGACCACACAGGTTTTTGGTGGGCAAATGGGCAACTGGGCTTTGCGTGGGCCAATATACTGGGGCCCAAGTGGGCTTAGCTTGGGCCTAAATGAACTCCTTTAAAATCATTTTATATGTTTAGTATAACCACCATTGATTGTTAAAAGCCCAAAAATAATTTTCTCATTTTTGTTGAAGCAAAACAAAGCAAAAAAATTGAATCTTTATGATTGTGGGGTGCCCACGGTATTTCCATTCTTAGCCCAATCTTGGGCCATTTTGATGGGGCCCAAGTGGGCTTAGCTTGGGCCTAAGTGGGCTTTTTCAAAATCATTTTAAGCCTTTAGTATATACTCCGTTGGTTGTTAAAAGCCCAAAAATAATTTTCTCATTTTTGTTGAAGCAAAATAAAACAAAAAAATTGAATCTTTATGATTGTGGGGTGCCCACGCTATTTCCATTCTTAGCCCAATCTTGGGCCATTTTACTGGGGACCAAGTGGGCTTAGCTTGGGCTTAAATGGGCTCCGTTAAAATTTGTTTTAGCCTTAGTATAAACACCGTTGGTTGATAAAAGCCCAAAATTAACTATTTAGTTTTTGTCGCAACAAAATAAAACGATGAAAATTGAATCTTTTAGGATTTGGGGTGCCCATGTTATTCCCACTCTTTGCCCAGTCGTGGGCCATTTTGATGGGGCCCAATTGGGCTGAGCTTGGGCCTAACTAGGCTCCGTTAAAATCTTTTTTAGCGTTTAGTATAAAAACCATTAATTGTTGTAAGCCTAAAAATAACTATTTAGTTCTAGACGTAACAAAATAAAACAAAGAAAGTTAAAACGTTTTGAATAATGGGTGCCCACGCAATTCACACTCTCAGCCCAGTCTAAACTTTATGTTTTCTGTCACCGTGGTAGTTGTATGGTGTAAAATTTTGATTCTTAAACGTGTATTAATTTTTGTGAATTGAATTTTAGTTGTTACAGAACATAAAACATGTCAATAACAGTTTAAATTTTGGGACTAAAAAATTGTTTTAAATACTTTAAATTTAACCTCTTATTTAACATTTTTTATTGAAAAATAATGTCAAAGTATAAGAAAATTTATTCATATAAATTTGTTGAGTATAGAAAAACTATTTTGCGATGTTAAAAGGTTTCAGACGGCAAATACATGTTGGAAGTTTCTTTATATTTTCGTAACGCTTTATTCTTTTTATTGAAACACTGCACGAGAAAAAAGCGTAGCGAGACAGGTTCTGCGCATGCGCAAAAGCGTGAATTTAGAACATTTCACGCGGTGAGTTTGCGTTAGAGCACAAAAATTCTTTTATTGTGGTAAAGTATCATGAACAATTAAGTCATCGCGGTTGGTAGTGGTTTTCATTAACCTAAATTAATGGTGACTAAAATAAGTGTGCTAGATCGCCAGCAGGGTTAAGGAAATTAGTTTCAAGTTTTCTTATGAAAATGAGCGGCAAAAGTCTCAAAAACTCAGACTGGCAACAAATATCAGATTAATGATGCAAAATTTTGCAATTTCGTTTCGGTAAATGGAAGTTTTAGTTGCATTATGCAGTTCAACTTTTTGATAGTTAGGTTGTTTTACAATCTTACGGGACGCAAAGGCAAAGAATCATTCAAGAAGTTGTCGATAATATCTGTGTTGCATGGTAAGTTTTTTTCTTATTTGCTTTTGTTCTAGCAGAATGCTGATAGGCTATTCAAATGTTTTTTTTCCCTAGATCAAATAAATGACTTTGAAACTGCCAAGGTTTGAACGAAAACAGTTTAATTTTATATTGAACCTATTTCGATTTCATCTAGAAATGGTAATTTTGTGCGGTATCATTATTACGAAAAACGACTATTGACCTTTATAGTTTAAACTTGTTTAAGCAAAGCACAGTGTGACTTAAACATCAAAATATTAAATAGTGATTTAACTCGAATTTGTGGGGTAATGTGCGTTCTTTGTCAAAATGTTTATGGTTTTGAACTACCGGTACTGTTTCTAACACATAATAAATTTTGTAAGTCACGATTGGCGGTATTCTCCAGCTGTACAATACTCTTGGCCGAACTGGACAATCCTTCACGGTCAAACTTTTCGGCCATCTGGTCATGGCACAGTAGGCATAGAATAACATAGCTCGGCAATTAGACCTACAATGCATAGCTTTTCCATGAACTATCACCGTAACGAGGTGGAAAAGTCTATGTGCCTCAATGACCTGCAGAGCTGTGCTGGCTGGAGATTCAATTCTCCTGAATGGGTTACCCATGCCAGATAGGTCTAATGGTAGAAGCGAGACGAAGTATAGTTCAAATCAAAATAGTTGGAAAACTTAAAACCTGGGTTGGTTATACCCGTCAGCTGTGGTAAGCACATAACCTAGGAGAAGGACAACTCTGATATAAAACCTCTCCGCAGTTAGATTAAACTGCAAAACAAATCATGATGAGCACAAATAATGAAAATTACGTGAACGACGTTAATGGGGCCACCTTCACAAGTGGAACCTCGTCCGGCAGGGGAGCGCCTAGGGACTCCCAGGTCGTCATTCAGCGAAACCCCTATGGCGTTCGAGTCTTAGGCAGAGGGGCTCGTTCGAAAAATAAGTGACAATCTCCACCAGCCAGCCCTAGTGGCAGCTCCACCAATGTGCCCGCTACACGATTGGAGAGGCAAATGGAGGCAGCCCAGAGTATTCGTACTCGAGATAATGTCGCACACTCTTGGGTCAACCATCACCAACTGCTGTTGGGCAATTGGAATATCCTCACCCTCACAGGAAAAGAGCTAGAATTGGTTGAGGAAGCAAAGCGGTATCATCTCGATATTATCGGAGTTTCTTCAACCAAACGACGTGGTTCTGGAACTGTGGATCTGGATGGCGGATGGAAACTCTTCTATTCTGGTGCTGATCCTAGTATGTCTGCACAAGCGAGTGTGGGGATTCTCACAAGCCCCCGTTTGTCAGACTGTGTGTCAGATTGGATTCCTTTGGGATCACGGGTCTGTATGTTGAAGCTTAAGGTATTGGATCGGTCATTGCGCCTATTGCAGGTATATGCCCCCAATGCCACGAGTGAATATCAGACTTTTGTGGATGAAGTAAATGATGCTCTTCTACGAGTATCAGCTACTGAATCTACAGTCCTTGTGGGGGATTTTAACGCACATGTTGGAACAGACACAGATACGTGGAAGGGTGTGACCGGAAAACATGGAGTCACTGGACTGAATGAGAATGGAAGGTATTTATTGCAGCTCTGTTGTAGCAACGGACTCCGCATCATGAATACCTTTTTCCAGCACAGAGAGGTTCACAAGTATACATGATATCGACCTAGTATGGATCAAAAATCTTTGATAGATTTTTGCATAGTTTCGTCAGATTTGTTTTCTGATATGCTGGACGTTCGAGTGAAGCGAGGTGCTGAATTGTCAACTGATCACCATCTGGTAGTATGTTCCTTACGACTTTCGAAACCTTGGCCAAACAAGAGATCCAACAGATCGTCTGTGACTTACCGGATCAAATGGGAGGCTTTGGAGGACAAAGAAGTAAGGAAACAGTTTGCATCCAGTATATCATCTAAGTTCAGACAACTTCCTTATGTATCCAAGGACATTGAGAGGGAATGGCTGCTGTTCAGATCAGCAATCATTTCATCAGCTGCTGAAAGTTGTGGGCGAAAACGGCTTAGAATGGCGGGCGATAGTGAGAAAAGAACACCTTGGTGGAACCAAGAGGTTAAAGAAGCTATTCGAGCAAAGAAAGGTGCGTTCAAGGCCTGCCCAGTAAACATGCTAATATTGGGACAATATTGTTTCCATATTGTCTCATATAGTCATTCTGTATTGTATTGATATGGGGTTTTGATATTGACACAACATAGGTTTGCTCATCGGGGATATATTGTTTCGATATCGTCATCCAATGCTGTCTGTATGTTGGCTCATATAGTTACGACATAGTTATCCTATACTGGATCTATGTTTAACAATGCTGGAACCCATATTGGGTTAATATGGAGTTGCTATAGTCACCCTATATTGCCATAATATAGTCTTGTACTGTTGCGATATGGTCCTGTTTTTATAGTCATATACTGTTACGAATATAATCCTGCATTTGCTAATGCTAAAATCTTTCTTGAGTTGAGTTGATACAACGTACAGTATACAAATAGCAAAGCAAGTAAATACCAAAAGATGTAATACACATCACGAATAGAAATGTACAGATGTAATAAAACACATCACGCAGCAGCCTTCACGCTCATTCGTCGGTTAGATTTTGATTACAAGATTTTTTTTCTTCTGCCACATCGGTCCCGCCAGTTCCTCATGCAAGTGCTCACTTCTTTTTCAACAGAACCCTTAGTATGAGGATTCTTCAGCACAGCTTCTGCAAACAAACACACGAAATCGTGATCTATATTTTGTTGACATATTATAGTTGTTTGCATGAAAAAACCGCTTAGACTAGCGACTTCGATTTCCTTGAAACAACCTCACCTCAAAGTAATAGTCGTAAAAAAGAGAAACAATTAAAAGCATACTTGTTGGCAATGTTTTAACAAACATAGGAGTAGTTTCTCAAGCGGAGCGGACATCGACCCTCCAAACACTTCACCTAAGG
The DNA here is from genome assembly GCA_963965965.1 of Trididemnum nubilum. Lineage (NCBI taxonomy): Eukaryota > Metazoa > Chordata > Ascidiacea > Aplousobranchia > Didemnidae > Trididemnum > Trididemnum nubilum. The sequence continues at coordinate 32,635,295 of OZ014470.1, forward strand.
GGTGATTGGGGTGGAGCGGTCCGCGACATCCTGACGCTAAAAGCTCCAAACTTTCGCGCTCTGCTTTTTTTCTTCTTTTCTCTTTTCCGCGCTACGCTTTTAACGATTAACGTTCAATGATTGTGACGTAAGTATAATATTTTCCGTTAATTGCAAACTTCATAGGAATCTCTGTTTTGCAGAAACAACTCAAACGCGAGTTGTATTTTCGCGAAAGCAATCGTGATAAAATCAAACCCAAGTTAGCAAATCTGTAAAAATCCTGGCGATAAGTTTCAAACGATGACTGAATGCCGCGATTGAAAGTAGTATATGTTTTGCTATTATTAAACGACCACGTAGATATTTCATAAACAATAATACGGGTGGTTAATTTACAGAGAAAAATGCTCTAAAAGGAATTGTATGTTGAAAGAAAATATTAAAAATATAATTCAAAGTCAAGTACCGCAAATCGAAATTATATAACGCAGCGATTAAAGTTTATTATTTTTGCCTATTATTATTGGATGACCACGTTGCAATTTTACACACATTTTTCATAAAAAAGTTGTTAGGTTTTGGTAAACAATAGTTTTTCAATAGACAACGTTTGAAATTAAAGTTGAAATTACGGCAAAGAATGAAAATAGATTAAAAATACTGTGCAATAGTTTGTAATCATCCAATTAATTAATTTCCCAATAGGCGGTTTATTTAGTTTTAACCTCGATTAATTGAGCCGTTAGTTTTTGCAATCGCAGTTTTTACTTTGAATGACTTTGAAAGGACAAAACAAGACGGTCACACGCTTCATATCACCTTGCCAAATTATCGTAATTTCTCCGCTTGCAAAATCAAAGCATTTAAATAATAACAAGTGGCTAATTTCGATAAGCTCCAAAATTTTCAGTTTATTAAAGAGTAAGATCACAAGAATAACAACAAGTTGCTCATCGAAATGCTATCGACAAATTATTGCTAACCAAAAACTAACAACTTTTTTTCATGAAAATGCGTGTAAAATTGCAACGTGGTCATCCAATAATAATAGGCAAAAATAATAAATTTTAATCGCTGCATTAATTAATTTCGATTTGCGGTACTGAACTTTGAATTATATTTTTAATATTTTCTTTCAACATACAATTCCTTTTAGAGCATTTTTCTCTGTAAACTAACCACACATATCTACAATTCCTTTTAGAGCATTTTTCTCTGTTTATGAAATATCTATGTGGTCGTTTAATAATAGCAAAACATATACTACTTTCAATCGCGGCATTCGGTCATTGTTTGAAACTTATCGCCAGGATTTTTACAGATTTGCTAACTTGACTTTGATTTTATCACGATTGCTTTCGCGAAAATACAACTCGCGTTTGAGTTGTTTCTGCAAAACAGAGATTCCTATGAAGTTTGCAATTAACGGAAAATATTATACTTACGTCATAATAACCGAACGTTAATCGTTTAGAGAAAAAAGCAAAGCCATGGCGTAGCACGGAAAAGAAAAAAAGCAGAGCGCGAAAGTTTGGAGCTTTTAGCGTCAGGATGTCCCTGGCGTCAGGATTCCCGGGGTGAGTTGTCTCGCGTCAGGATGTCCTGCTTCGGTGGTGGAGAGAGTTTGAACATAGCAATGGCAAATCAGAGTTAAATATAAACAGGATTATTTTCATCAGTATCTGCTTTTCTGCTACAATACGTTCTTAATGCTGGCGCAATGACATAGTAGTAAACGCAATTAAAGCATCCTTTTTGCTATCGGTGGGCTTGGGACTATACTCTCTTATCAAGCATGTCGGTACCAAAATAGTTTTAGAAAGCTTGATATTTACTGTGTTAAGTGGCCACTTTAGTAAAGCGACAGTCAACGGCTCCACCTTAATGTAGAGGACTATACGTGATTCTGTAAGCCCAAGTGAAAAAAAACACACGTCTGCATCCAAGATTTCAACAAATTTGATACATGCAAACAACAGGCCTACTTACTTATAACAGCGTTGCTTAAACGCTTATGCTGATTGAACGCCTCTTTCTGGACATCCGCTTTAAATGGTCCACTTTTTCCAGTCCAGTTAACGTACTCGCTGAGACTGCTGGACATTAGTGTCTCCATGACACGCCAACTCACTGCTTTGACCAAAGAGCCACCAACGATTGACAACCAATTTACCTAAAGCAAATTGTCATGGATTACTGCACTTTAAAACAAAGATACGACAACCGCAGACAAAGACTTACTTACGCACAAGACAATAATACTGCCTTTTCAACTCCGTTAAATTGTCAAAAAACAAATCAATACACTGTAGTGTTGGCTATCTTTTCGATTTAGACGCAAACTTAAAAGAGCGAAGTTTCAAATGCTTTTTAAAAATTTGAAAAAATCCCGCTTTTGGCTTTCACAAAAGCTGCGCCCCTCTAAATGCATTCCTTAAAATGTTATCTAGCAATTTGCAAACAGGTTTTGCAATTTTCACCCAAATTTGAACGTCTCCAAAACGCATCTGCAATTTGTGATTGTTATTAACAACTTGAAACCGCTACAAAACGAAACGTGGCTGTTGGCTTAAAATGCTGCCGGGAGTAACTGTGACTGATATTAAGCAGTAACACCCACTTCAACTTGAATCAAATGCTGCTAAAGACATCGCACTCAACTTTCGCAGACGTCCGAAAGCTGGGTGTAAATCACAAAACATCTTTACAAAAAGCTTGACAACTTTTTAAATAAAGATTAGATAAAAAAGTGCGCAATTGGTGCCAATTTTTAAAAAATTTTCCTTCATAAAAATATCAACCTAACCCCGAAAGTATGCAAAAATTGATCGTCATCATCATCTCTTTCATTCTCACTGTTATCAGTGTCCAAATGATAACTGCTAACAGCATTGCCAGCATAGCGTAATTCCCTATTCTCATTGCTTTGCACAACTGGCACTGCAGTATTATCATCTACCAGTACATTTTCACAAATAGTATGGCTTTGCATTACAGTTTGGCCTACTGTAACATCTTTCTCCTCAACATTTTTATTTGCTCCAAGATCTTTTGACGTAAAAGTACATAAATTACAAGCAGGTTGCTTGGATTTTTCTTTTCTAGCTCCTATTTCATTAGCCAGTTTATTGATTTTCCTCCGCTTTGACCAATATGAAGACATTGCACGATATTTCAACTTTTAATGCTACCATACCAGTAGGTATCACCCTAAAGAATAGGTAGCGGCTATTTCGAGTCAAGTCAACTGACCACGAACCAACGATTTTGTTACAGTGATTTCGCCACAAAGTGAGGGTTTGGGAAAGATGGCTCTGGGGATAGTAAAAAATATATTTAGGATCATTCTTTTCATCCAATCGGCGTTGTTCGCAGTCAGTTGTCGTGGTCCCATGGCTATTTTGCCTCTGAAGGCAAAATAGTTCTAAATGCTATTTTGCCTATGGAGCAGTGGCTTTTACCTTACGTTACAGTATTTATGTTGTTGCCCCTAAAATAGTTTAATGTATATCAATTAGGCTACTCTTTATACAAAAACAGCAACTATAAGAGCTGCCAATCCAAAATTAACACACAGAAAAACAAGATAATTTTTTATTACAAATGCATTTGATATTTAACGGGAAGGTTGATGCTGCTTTTTTGCATTAAGTGTTTTAACTTCTAATCTAGGCTGAGTGGGGTGTAGTTAAGTACCGGTATGAGTCGTTGCTTTTTTGCGGAACCTTTGCGACTCGTGTATGAGCATGCATGTGCTCTCTCCTTATCTATGATCTAAGCTATTCCCAAATCTAGCTCTAACCCTAATAAGTGCATGCATGAGAGGAGCAAGAGTGTGCGTACGCTCATACACGAGTCATAGAGATTTCAAAAAAAAGCAGACAGCTCATACATACTTAACAACGTCTGGCTGAGTGCAGCAAAGAAAACATCACAGACCATAATCAATCTTAATCCTGTTTGATACATTGTCTTTATGGACACCATTGAAGAAAACCCCACTTCAGAGCAATAAGTTAAAGGAAACTGAATGAAACTCAAAGCTTTTATTGAAAGAATGGGATGTTCATATTTAATACTGGTATCAGTCCAAAGTTTCCCTATATCCTCTCTGGTTAAATCATCTTTGTGCTGTTGAAGAAATTCCATTTTTGCTACCATATCATCATCATAAATAGAGCTTTCGTCACCTGAAAATGGCTTGCTAATCCACAAACAATTAGGCCCATGTCCCTCAAAATTCCAGGAAAATATTGCTTAATCACAAGATAACAAATGCTTCCCTCCCACCTATTACTCTGTACTAACTGGACTAGACTATCAATTGTTTGTGAAACAAAAGAATTTAACTAGACCCTATAATTCTGACTAATTAGTATTAATTTGAAGAATGACATCATAGAATACATGGTGATAGTGAAGCAAAATGAAATGTTTAGAGTTGGTAGCCCCACATGATAGCCATGGAAGATTTTTAGTTTTTAGAATGTCAAGTTACCCCTTTGGGGGTATTTACCCACAGATTAAGAACCACTGCTCTAGAACCAAAATAGCCCTAAATACTATTTTGCTATCCTAAACACTCTCCTGGTTGTGACTTAGGCCTCCAAAACCCTAACCTTAGAGCAATTTTGCCTCTGTTAGGAAGGTTAGGGAGGCCTAAGTCAATGACCAGGACAGTGTTTAAAATTGCAAAATAAGGGCTATTTTGGCTCTAGAGCATTGGTTCTTAGCCTAGGGTAACTTGGCATTCTAAAACTAAAAGGGGTAATGTAATTTTTTGAAATTAAAAAGAAATCTTCTTTGGATATTGTATGGGGCTACCAACTCTAAACATTTTATTTTGCTTCACTATCACCATGTAATCTATGATGTCATAGTTTTATAGCAATTAGTCAGAATAATAGAAACTCTTTAAATTCTTTTGTTTAAAAAACAACTGATAGTCTAGTCCAGTTAGTAATATGCGTGATGCGAGCATTTGTTATCTTGCGATTGAGCAATATTTTCTTGGAATTTTGAGTGACATAGGCCTAACTGTTTGCGGATTAGCAAGCCATTTTTAGGTGACAAAAACTCTATTTATGATGATGATATGGTAGCAAAAACAGAATTTTGTCAACTGCGCAAAGATGCACGTCTTAAAACTGATTTCACAGGAGAGGCTATAAGAAAACTTTGGGCTGATACCAGTATTTAAAATGAATATCCTATCCCTTCAATAAAAGCTTTGAGTTTCATTCAATTTCCTTCAAGATATTGTTGTGACGAGGAGTTTTCTTCAATGGTGTCCAATAAGACAAACTATCAAAACAGGCTTGAGATTGATAATAATGGTATAAGATGTTTTCTTTGCTGCGCTAAGCCTAGATTAGAAGTTAGAACGCTTAGTCTAATAACAAAAAAGCAGCATCAACCTTCCTATTGAATCAAATGCATTTGTCATAAAAAATTACCTTCTTTTAGTGCATGTTTATTTTGAATTGGAAGCTATGATAATTGCTGTTTTTCTAAAAACGGTAGCCAAACTGATATACAGGGTGTCCTTAAAGTCTCTGTGCAATTTAAAAAAATTACTACAATATCAAATGATGAGACAATGCAATGAGAGTTGTTTAATGTTAATCGGTATTTCATAGTTTTCCTTGACACTAAAATTTATTGTTTGAGATAAAGTTTCAACGTGTTTAATGATTGAGTTAAATGAACCCCAATAAAATGACTACTCCAGAAAAAAACATCAAAATAACCTGTTCAACCAGCTTGTGATGCAAAACCACAACAGCGACGCAAAGTCGCTTGATTAGCATCACTAGCTGGTTAAACAGAATTAGCATAACAACCTTGACTAGTTCTGTTCAACCAGCTTGTGATGCTGATCAAGCAATTTCACGTTGCTGTTGGCGTTTGTATCACAAACTGGTTCAACAGAAAAAAAGACTTCGTTTTTAGTGAGGTGACAATTATCACGTCCCTGTGTCCATAAATTTCTACCATAAACGAATTGAAGGACGTGATGGTGGGTTTCTTCCATACTTAGTTCTGTAGTCTTGATGAGTCTAAACCATAGGTGGGCACAAGTCCGTTAACTGTTTATAAGGAAGCTAACTTTTTCATTAACTTGCTAATCCGTTAAAAAGTTTTTTCCATGTTAACGGACTAAATTACCTTCCGTTAAGGTTTTTATCGCTAATATCTTATTTCAATCATTCATCAGACCGATACAAACCAGTTTGCACTGGTAACACTTGTTGCATATTAGCACAAGTTTTATAGAAGCGAAAAAAGGAGCTCTCTTTTGTGGCAAATAATAACCTGCAGCCTCATAGGTATATAAATTATCGCTGTTCACAATTTCAAAAGATTTTCCGATTGCAGCTTTGTTGTGCATTTGAACTTATTTTTATCTTGAAGTAATATTAGGCTGCAAAATATAACTTGCAAAACACAAAAAGACCACCATAGCAATAAATGTTTCCTAACAATCAAAAGCTCAACACTCAATCACATCAATAGGTGTTCCAGAAGCGAGTGAATAAAAAGAAATGTAAATCACGCAAAATGTTAACAAATTTCATTACCTTCCGTTAATTAAAGCTAAAAATAACGAATTAACATTAACGCAGGTGTGAAGTTTGTTAACAAACTAGTTATTAACAAAGCTAACGTTTTGCATTAACTTGCCCACCTACGGTCTAAACACCTGAATTTCTCAATAAACCAAGATACACATTGCACTTTTTCTAGAGGAGTAGTCATTTCAGATTTTAAGGGGATATATAGAACTCAATCATTACACTTGTAAAAATTTTATCCGAAACACATAAAAATTTTATCTGAACCAATAAACTTTAGTGTCAATGAAAAGTTTATGAAGTACTGAGTAACATAAAACAACCCTCATTGTGTTATCTCATCCTTTGGAGGCTAGTTAGTAATTTTTTTTAATTGTAAAAAGACTTTATGGACACCCTGTACATCAAAATATTGTAGGAGTAACAACATAACAAAGATAAAGAACCACTGCTCTAGAGGCAAAATACAGTCGTTGGGGGTGACTTTGATTTGTACCAGAAAACAATCACAAATTGCAAAACCCGTAGTGGATATTGTCACCTCGTACTTTGAGTTATATGTGGTTGCTTGGTCACGTGATTACTAGTTTTACCGCCAAAATTTCATGCGGCACCAGTTTCGGCTTTTAGAATGTGGCAGCTCGCCACTCCCATGCAAATTAATTCCAAGTTAATGGAGAACAAAAATAGAGCAATAATCAAACAATAATCGGCAGCACTTTTAGCAACGTGGTACACTTTCCCTTGTCAGTCTTTACTTTCCCTCATTAATTTTGTTATCCAATCTCTAGTCTTCATTTTCGAAATCGAACACACATTATCAAGCCACCTAGTACAAATGTGCAACGTAATAGCGGTTGCAAGTTAAAGGCGATGAAGTATCCAGCCAATTCCAGTGGTTTACAATAGCTAAAATTGAACTATAATTTTTGATATTTTTTGTTTTAATTTTGAAGCTACGGTTGCAAAGATATTCAACAAATACAAAAAGATGTCCCCGAAAAAAGTGTTTGAAAACTTTGAGTTTTGTTCTTCCCGCCAAAACCACAGTAGTAAAACCACAGTTCTCTAAACTATTACGGTAACTATTAGGCCTACTGTGGTTTTGGTGGGAAGAACAAAACTCAAAGTTTCCAAACACTTTTTTAGGGGATATCTTTTTGTATTTGTTGAATGAATAGGCTATCTTTGCAATCGCAGCCCCAAAATTAAAACAAAAAATATCAAAAATTATAGTTCAATTTTAGCTATTATAAACCACCGGAATTGGCTGGATGATTCATCGCCTTTAATATTAACAACAAGTGTTATATTTGATCGGTTTAGAAGGAATCGAACCCCTACCCTCCCGAACTCGAGGCAGATGTGAGATGGCCATTACCTGTAGCATTGTTTTTACCAAACCTCCTGTAATTGCACTTCACTCTAATAAACACTAAATTTTAGTCCCCGACACTTTTTAAAAATATAAAAATGAACAAAGTCACCCTTCAGATGAGTTTACTTTATATAAAACGGCAGTTTTATATGGGTGATCAAAGTCACCCCTGGCACGGGACATCACGTGACACTAATCGAAAAGCAATGTATGACAAGAAAGCTCAGCCACAGAGTGTTATGACCAGTCGCTAGAGAAAGATAGAGCGGCAGTGTGGTAGTACCGTACATCACAGCACTTGAAGACAAATGGGTGATCAAAGTCACCTCCGACGACGATAGCATTTAGAACTGTTTTTATTTGGCTTTTAAGGTGCATTTAGACTGGACGCAAAGCAACGCGAAGCGAAGGTTGGCGACCTTCGCGAGTGGTCAATTACGTCACTCGCGAAGGTTGCCAACCTTCGCGAGTGGTTGCTAATCTTCGCGACTGGTCGCTTCATAGGCTAATTTTAATAACTTACTTTTAAAATGTATTCAATGAGCAGAAAGCATTGTGTACTTTTTTATTGAAGCGCTATTATAGTAATCACAGGTTCTGTTTTGTCATAGCGCGCTGAAATTTTAGGTAAAAAGAAGATTGAGTTTATATTATATTATCACACAATAATCGTGAAGAAGAGTCTAGACTAATAGCTCAGGTAACAAAACAATCTTGAGAAAAAGTGTGTAAAGTATAAGTGAAAAACGAAGTACAGTAGATCGAATTTGGAGATGACAAAACTAGTCATTTCTTCAAAAACGTAGTAGTACTTAGCCTATTTACTAGCTATCAATGATATGTTTAGATCCTTCCACTAAAAACTTGCCATAATCTGTTTTGACGATGACAGTTCTGGGTTTTAATGCAGAAACGCAAAAAGCTGGAAGCAGATGTCAAAAGCTCTTTTTAGGTGTTTACTCAGTTAACAAATCCTTAAACGCTTTCACCATCCATGTCTCATTATGGTACTGGTAGATCTATTTTGTAGAGTGTAGACCAATAGGCTAGCCCACAGGTACATTTAAAGCATAAACTATGTTGTTTTTTTGATGTGATTTTTTTTTTCAGACAAGCATGTTATGATACCTGTAGTAAGCTTAAACAGTTGTTTGTATTTGTTATTTAGTGATGTTTATGAAGACTCCCAATGTTAATGCTATTGAGTGAAACTGAAAGCTGGATTTGTCATCAGTTATGTAGTGGATTTTTTGCTTATTGTGCAATGGATTGCTGTGTTGATTTGCTGGAGAAAGCAAAAAAAACATTGCAGTTTTTGCATGATTTGACACTATCATCGAAGGACAAGAATTTAGCACAGTAATACCAGCAGTTGCTTTGAGGAAAAGTCAGCTTCTAAAACTAAGTTTGGTGTTTTACTCGCTAGCGGAGCGCTTATCGATGTTTAGTGCGAAGTTAAATGCTTTTGAGAGCATTTTATTAGCTTGCGTTTTCTTGCGGTACCAGTAGGCTATGTTGCGACGGTCGCGTTTACCTCAAAGGGCTTCGCTCCAAACCACCGTTTGTAAGATACAAACTTATAGCTGCAAGGTCAAGCCCTCTCTTAGCAAGTTTTTGCTTATGCCCCTGATAAAAAAAACATCTAGATTTTTTTATGTGAAAATTGTTACTCAAGCATCTGAATAAAAGTGTTGTTAGTTGTCACATTTTTATGTAACTGACGCTTCCTTACCTAGTCCAATTATTTTAATTATAAATGCTGTATCAAGTTTTTTGTTTAGTGGTGACTAATGAGAATGGAACAATATTAATGAACTTGCTTGGCGGGTACTTCTCTACCAATAATAGTAACCTCAGCAAAAAAATAGAACTTACTTTCTACTGGTTAGACATATATTGGCTTTCTAGTTCATCTAAATACACTGACTGTAATTGCAATGATTAAACTTCAGACTTAAAATTGTTTACTTTGTCACTTTATTCACCATGTAAAGCAGTTAAAACTTTAAGAGACAGTAAAAATGTTTTGAAATTCACAAACAACTAAATTCAGATATTACACAAAGACACATATAGTAAATGAATATTTAGCACACTTAACACTTCTATTTTCATCACATAGGACTGGAGTGAAAAATCACTACCAGACTACAATATTCAAGATTATAAAACTTGGGGTAGTCCAAAACCAATGCTTCCAGTTCCTCTTGATCACGGTTACAAACCTTCAGAAACAAGAAGACTTTTAAGAGGACATTCAGAAGAAAAAATTCCATGTTTGTAGCTATTCAGAGAAATAACTACTAATTCTGTAATTAGGCCAATCCAAAAGTTCATAGAAATTTTTCGATTCTTTGTATCTATCTAGCTGTTGTATGTAGCAGTGTAGCTTGAAACCAATTCTAAATACAGTTTTATTCACCAAGTTGGCTTGGTCAAGGAGACAGTGAAAACACTTTTGCGAGTTTTCCAGTATTCAAGGAATCGTTCAATTGTGGTTACTTTTAAAACAACAAGCTAACAAACAATGGCTAAAAACACTATCAACACATTCAAAACTAGCCTGTTGGTGGGTTGTTTTATATTCTGAAAAAAACAACAACACCATGTTAGTTTAAGTTTACTTTAAGACAAAAAAGCAAAAGCTGCTCAGCCAAAAGAACCACTGGACTGATACAATAGCTTCTGCTATGCTGCACAGACTAAAAAGTTTTGTATTAAAAGCTAGATGTCGTGGGGCTAGGCCTACTGCTTTGGAGTATTCAATATATTGAAGCTCTGAGATCAAGCATAGCTATAAAAAATCACTCTAGGATTTACAGCCTTAGCTGTCTCGATCCAAATTAACTTGGATAGCCTAGGGCTATCGCGAATCTAACTTTGCCAACAACCTACTCTTTGGACTGATAAATAGGCGCTAATCCATACCAATATACTATTTACATGATTTTCTAGCAAACTGTGATCGTAAAAATCCAATCAGTGATTTAGTAGATTATCTTTCTACAGCCTGCAAGCAAGCGATGTTGTGCAACTACTCGTGAAGGTTGCGACCGGTTGCAACCTTTCGCGAGCTGTCGATGACGTCAAATTTTGGTTGCTTCGCGTCCAGTCTAAACGCACCTTTAGAGGCAAAATAGCATTTAGAACTATTTTAATTTTGCGTTTAGAGGCAAAATAGCATTTAGGACTATTTTGCTTCTAGAGGCTAAACAGGATTTAGAACTATTTTTTCTCTAGAGGCAAAATAGCAATTAGGACTAGCCTATCTAAATTCAGCCTCTCGAAGCAAAATAGCCACAGCGTAAATAATAGCTTACCTTGATGCATTATTGTTTATCACCAGTCTAGTAAAGTTTTTTCATCTCAACACTCAAAAGTGCAGGTAGGAAACAGTGAAAGACCAGCACCTTACGCTCCTAATTTAAAACAAAACTTGGGTCTCTTTTGGTGTAAGCCTCCTCTCATAATTTACTCAGCCTAATTAGCCATATTAACTGCATACCCTAAAAGTTATTGTTAAATAGCATACACTTGGTGGTTTTAGAAGATAATAGTTTAACCTAGGGAGGTTTAAACTGAAAGAGAAACCAGAACTTGAGTAGGACTTCATACTCAAGTCCAACTTGCTTGGCTATTAACACAATTCTGTTAATTCGTATAGCCAAGTTGGACTTGAGTAGCCTAATGAGTACGAAGTCCTAGGTCTACTCAAGTTCTGTTTTAGAATGCGCGCCTTAAACTCCACAACACAATCCAGTCAGAATCTCCTGTCAGATCTGCCGGCAGCACGAAACTAAACAATGTTGTCACTGGCAAGTCGGTGACCAGCATGTGCACAGTCTTTGTTCTACTGCCTTGCCCTTCCCGCCAACCTGTAAGCGCGACAAACCATGCGTGAATTTATGGTCACGCTACCTGATTTCGCAAGTATTGCACTACCCAGGATCCTACGCACTTTTAATTAGATCGTTGTTTTTTTTACTTTTTGAATATTATTTTTGTACATTCTGTGCATCTATGCTGCTATTACAGCCTCGCGAATAGGCCTATTTTAGTTATTTAAGGCAAAGTAATCATGAACCAACCTTTAGCCGTTCTGCAATATTCCAGCGAAAGGTAAAGCAAACCGATTAGCTTAAACCACTTATTTATTCGAACAAACTGACTACACACGAACTTTGTCTCTTTAGCTGCCTGAGTCTGTCTCGACAGCGGCTCGCTCCAGGTGTATATACCAAAGGCCATTGTATATCATTGTTACGTCAACTTGACAAGAGCGTCACAGTGATATAAGGAATGGGCAAATTTGATTGGTGCGCTGTAGTTTAGAAACAATGGCGCAATTTACGGGAGCGGTAATGAGTGCAATCGCTACAAACCGATGAAATGACAGCATGTACTGCAGAGAATGAATACAAAAACCGCAAAGTGAAATTGGTAATGCTGATTAAATCGGACAATTGCCGTTGATTGCAAACGAACTAAAAGCTACCAAAATAATTCTCCGATAAGCGTTACTATCATCTGCAAAAAAGTTATGCCTTGCTTGATACGCATAACAATAAAAAGCGCTGTTAATTATTGTTGTAGAATAATTAGGCTAAATCTAAAGATGATGGTGTCTGCCCAGGAGCCTATTTATAGGAGGGGGGCCATGGCCATGGCGCCCCATTTGGGTTGCCAGGATGGTATAATTAGCATAGAATGGTACGCAAAAGTGTGGCATGCCCCCTCTTTGTAAGTTTGGCACCATGTTTGAGCACACAAACGGACAGAATCTGACTGAAGATTTTTTCTTGTTTTTGGTCTTCACCAGATTTCAAATTTTGGGCCTAAAACAGTGCTAAATCTGAGTGAAGACCTTTTTTTATTTTTATTATTTTTGGTCTTCACCTAATTTTGGGCCAAAAACCGAACTAAATCTGAGTAGAGAAATTTTTCTTTTGATCTTCAATATTTTCAAATTTCTTGCCCTCCCCCCCTTTTCAAAATCCTGCGTACGCTAGTGTGTCTGTTGCCTGGAGCTCACAAACGGTGCATTACTATATGTGGATGCTTGCAGCAGTGCAGCTGTTATTGCTTCAATTAATGACGTTTTTTGGCAGTTTTGGGTGTTCTATGCATTTCATGATTTCGCGACTCTTTCTGTATTGAGTTAATGTTGCTCAGTATTGGTAATCCGGTACTGTTTTGACAGTATTGAACAATTCTTGCACAATATTGTGTAATAACATTTGTCTTTTGACAACACGCTAATTAAAACATGCAAATATGAATGACGGATAAAGTTAAATTGTGATATAAAGCAGTTTAATAATATTTTTTGTATTTCACTTATATGTGTTTTGTAAAATAGGCCCAATGTTGTTTCTATATTGGCTAGACAACATCGATACACACAATATAAAACAGCATGCAAACAATACTGATCCGATATATGCATGTTTACTGGGTGGCTACAGGACAGATCGTCATCTGATTTGCAATCCCGGTACACTGAGGTGCGAAAAGCGGCAACTTCGGCAGTAAAGAAATCCAAGGAGAAATCATGGAAACAGTTTGGTCGTCGGTTGGATTCCAACTATTTTTCGGCAACCAAAGTATTTTGGCAGAGCATCCGCCGTTTACGTGGCAAAAGATCGAGTATCACGAACTCCATCAAGGATTCTGACGGTAACATTCTAACGGATGAGAATGAAATCCTTTCACGATGGAGAGAATACTTTAAAGATCTTTTGAATCCTGTAAAGGCATCGACTCGTGACACACACGAAGTGACACATCTAGGGGAAGACGAAGTTTTCACTGCAGCAGAAGTGGCAACTGCAATTAAAGGGATAAAATCTGGAAAGGCTGCTGGTGAAGATGAAATCAGACCCGAGATGTTGAAAGCGCTGACTGGAGAAGGAATTCTCTGGTTAACGTGAGTGTGTCAAGTTGCGTGGAAGTTTGACAAAACTCCCAGAGATTGGCAAACAGGTGTGATTATTCCAATATTCAAGAAAGGAGATCGCAAGCAATGTACAAACTACAGAGGGATATCACTCCTTAGTTTGCCAGGGAAAGTATATGCCAAATGCCTTGAAAGGAAATGCCGAGAAATAGTGGAATCAAAACTGGAAGATTGTCAGTGCGGTTTTCGTCCGGGTCGCAGCACCACGGACCAAATCTTCACTCTGAAGCAAATTTTCGAGAAATCTTGGGAGTATGGCAAAGATCTCTTTGCATGCTTTGTCGATCTTGAAAAAGCATATGACCGAGTTCCTCGGGATAAACTTTGGAAGGTTTTGCAGGAGTATGGCGTTGATGGTCAATTGTTACGCGCTATTAAGTCATTCTACTGCAGACTGGAGGTTTGTGTTCGGATAAATGGCAAGCAATCAAAGCCGTTCCATGTGGGCGTTGGACTCCGGCAAGGGTGCGTTTTGTCACCTCTCCTTTTCATTGTTTACATGAATTGGATCGACAAATACAGCCAAGCTGATGAGTGTGCCACGATTGGAAATTGCAAAATTAGTCGTCTGCTATTCGCAGATGATTTGGTTCTGCTTTCTTCCACAGAATCTGGCCTCCAGCGCGCATTAAATAGCTTTGCAGATGCATGCAACACCGCCGGAATGAAAATAAGCACGGCTAAAACTGAGGTACTTCATCTTTCAAGAAACCCTGATCAGGGCGTATTACAAGTGAATGGAGTGACACTGAAGCAGGTAGAGAAGTTCAAGTATCTTGGGGTTGCATTTACAAGTGACGGAAGGCAAGACGGAGAACTGGATACCCGAATAAGCAAGGCTAGTGCAGTAATGCGAGCTTTGCACTACTCGGTTGTCATGAAACGAGAATCGTCGAAAAAGGCAACTCTCAATTTTCAAAGCAGTTTTTGTCCCCATTCTCACTTATGGTCATGAATCTTGGGTAATGACCGAAAGAAGGCGATCACAAGTGCAAGCGTCCAAAATGAGGTTTTTACAAAGAATCGAAGGAGTTACACTGTTTAACAAGGTGCGTAGCTCTGAAATTCGTAAATCTCTTAACATCGAGCCGTTACTTCTCCGAATTGAACGATCTCAGCTTAGATGGTTTGGCCATGTAAGCAGAATGCTTCAGGAAAGACTACCCAAACAAGCTTTACATGCCAAAGCAAATGGGAGAAGACCAGTCGGACGACCTAGAACTAGATGGACCGATTACATTAGGATCTTGGAAGGAATCGCTTGGGACTTCGCCCAAGCAAAATGATGGAGGTGATGGAAGACCGTGAGGTGTGGCGGCTCAATCTTGAGCTACTGCCCCCGCAACCCTCATGGAAAAGCGGGCAATGAAGAAAGAAGAAGAAGAAAAGAAGAAGACGATTGACGGTACAACTGAGACTTCGTTGTTAAACTACTTCTTGCTTGGGGGAAACTGTAACCTACATGCTTAAATCTGAAGATTTCTTCGAATTCTTGTCCACTGAATTTGCTGCTTGTTTAAAACTGCCAAGCAGAGATAAATCATCGTAATCCGTCTTATCCGAAGATGCAACAACGTGATTAGGGTGCAAGTTGAACTCAGACTTTGCAATCAAGGTCGTTGTAAAAACGACGCCTTTACCTTCTCGGCTACGCTAACGACTTGTGTAGTTGCTTGCCCATTGTTGTTTTTTCAGATGGTGTAAAAAAGAGTCTAGCAACCAGTAAATGCAGCAAAGTCGATTTGGAAACCGTAGTGGTCAAATGGTTGACCCATTGCGCGATATCGACGCGGAAACTGGTCCAAAAGAAGGAGATTCGAAAGCGCTCCCGTGCCAGCTCTAAGTTAAAATGATCTGTAATGTGTTTGCTTTTCCGTGTACTGTTGTTGTGCGTAAATTCGGTAATCACTGTAAGTTGGTAAAAATAAACCCTCAAGTATTGATGAATGCAGTGTTTTTGTATTATTGTGCTTCACGCTGCACCAGTTTTACACGACTTGGAATGTCGAGCTCTACAGCATTGGATGCGGGTGGGTTTGCCCACTGAATTAATGGGCTGCCCAGTTGAATCCCAGTGGTAGAAGCATGGGATGTAGGTGGGTTTGCCCATTAAATTAATGGGCTGCCCAATTGAATCCCAGTAATAGAAGCATGGGATGTGGGTGGGTTTGCCCATTAAATTAATGGGCTGCCCAGTTGAATCCCAGTGGTAGAAGCATGGGATGTAGGTGGGTTTGCCCAGTAAATTAATGGGCTGCCCAGTGAAATCCCAGTGGTAAGAGTATGAGATGTGGGTGGGTTTGCCCATTAAATTAATGGGCTGCCCAGATGGGGCCCAGTTTCATCCCGTGGACAAAATCAAGTGGGCCCCATGTGGGTAGCCCACATGGGCCCCACATGTTGGCCCACTATGGCCCCAATTGGGCCCCACATGCAATTGTTCATTGGGTCGAAATTTAATTTTTGTGTAAAGTTGTTGAGCTGCAAATGCAATTTTTTTTCCCGAAATTTTTTGGAGCAACTCCACCGGGAAGCCCATAACAGACAAATATTTTGACATAGTTTGGGGGTGCCACCCCCCCGGGGACCCCCCCAAAAATCAATTTTTTGAACGACTCAACTTAGAGTGCTAGTGTTTCATGATATCTGTAGATATTTAACAGACAAATATTTTGACATAGTTTGGGGGTGCCACCCCCCAGGGACCCCACCAAATGGACCCCCAAAATCAATTTTTTGAACGGCTCAAGCTAGAGTTCTACTTTTTTTTGATATCAGTACATATTTAACAGACAAATACTTTGACATAGTTTGGGGGTGCCATCCCCCCGGGGACCCCCCAAATAGACCCTCCAAAAATCAATTTTTTGAACAGCTCAAGGTAGAGTTCTACTTTTTTTTGATATCAGTAGATATTTAACAGACAAATGTTTAGACATAGTTTGGGGGTGCCACCCCCCGGGGACCCTGCCAAAGTCAATTTTTTGAATAGCTCAACTTAGAGTGCCAGTGTTTTATGATATCAGTAGATATTTAACAGACAAATATTTTGACATAGTTTGAGGGTGCCACCCCCCCTGGGAGCCCCCAAATGGACCCACAATAATCAATTTTTGAATGGCTCAAGCTAGGATGCCAGTGTTTTATGATATCAGGAGATATTTAACTGACAAATATTTTGACTCTACTTTTCTGGAGGTTCCATAATCAGATATTTTTGAATAATTGCTGATTTTACGGTAGACAAAAAGTACTTTTGAGCGTCACAGCATTAGCTATGCGTCGGTCGTTCATTAGGTTTGCTGGCAAACTCCCATCTAGTTTTTGATGCTTTTTGTTTTGATTTTGGGGCTGCGTTTGCAAAGATATTCAACAAATGCAAAAAGATATCCCCCGAAAAAAAGATTTTGGATACTCTGAGTTTTGTTTTTCCCGCCAAAGCCACAGTTCTCCAAACTATTAGGCCTACTGTAGTCTTATTAAACTATTATGCCTAGCTATCTCTAAACTATTTGGCCTAATAGTTTAGAGATAGTTCGGCCTAAACTATTTAGAAATAAATTATTTAGAAATAAACTATTTAAAAATAAACTATCTCTAAACTATTAGGCCTACCACAGTTCTCTAAACTATTAGGCCTACTGTGGTTTTGGCGGGAAGAACAAAACTCAGAGTTTCCAAAAAATTTTTCGGGGGATATCTTTTTGTATTTGTTGAATATCTTTGCAACCGCAGTCCCAAAATTAAAACAAAAAATATCAAAAATTATAGTTCAATTTTAGCTATTGTAAACCATCGGATTTAGCTGGATGATTCACCACCTTTAAGAACTTGTCCACAGATAGATGGAAATCTATGTGGAATGGACGAAAAGACTGCTTAAGGAGGAAGGAGTCTGTCGGTTGGATGTCTTTTTGACTATCAATACGTCTTTTTAACCTCAAGAGGCCTCAATTAAATCGGCCTAGAGTAATGCAAGTTTTAACTGGGCGCTGCAATCTACTGAGACTCAAGAAAACTCCAGCCAGTGCTAAGTCTTCTCTTTGTCAAAATGCAGCCTGCCCTATAGAAGATGAAACACCAAATTATCATGAAGGCAATCCGAGCTTTACCAAACTGGCCACGTACTTAAAGGAAGCTGGAAGGCGTTTTGAGTTCGACCAGAAAGCAAACAAGACTACAGTAACCAAGCAGCTGCAGTTGCAATGAGCCCAAACGAAGCCTACACAATGTGTTGGTGGACTTTACCTAACGGTAGCAGATTCATTTGCACAGCTGCTATTTATAATAATAAGCTGTCAATAACATCACATTTTGGTTGCTTTGCGTCTGGTGTATACGCACGTTTTATCTCAAGCTGTGCAGGACTTCTATCATCATCTGAGCAACCCGCTAAAATCCTTAAATTGTTAACTGTGGAACCGCTAGATTTAGTGCTTGGCTCAAGACATGCCATCTTTTTTTTATTTACAATTGCCTTGGTTTAGGCTACGGTATTTGTTTCGTATGCATGTGCAATTGGTAGGCGTAGCTAACCCAATGGTGGGCAAGTTACTTCGTAAAAGTAACTGATTTACAGTTACAGTTACCATTTGAAAAAGCAACTAGTTAGAGTTACAGTACAGTTAGGCTACTTTTAATGAACCTAATTACCGGTATGTATTGGCGCAGCCAGAGGGGGGATTAGGGGGACCAGTCCCCCCCTTTTGGAAGTGCACAATTTCACAGAAATTATTTAAAAAACAATAAAATACTAAAAAAGGCCAAATAGCCCCATCTAGAGGCCAAATAGCCCCATGTTATTTTGCCATTTGGAGGCAAAATAGTCCTAACGGCTACCAGTATTTTGCCGCAAGTGCCAAAATAGCCCTAAGCCTAATCCTAATCCTAACCCAAACTCTAACCCTAATTCCAACCCTAATCCCAACCCTAACCCCAACTCTAACCCAAACCCTAACCCAAACAGAGGAAAAACACTATTGGTATTTTGCCTCTAGAGGCAAAATAGCCACTTCCAATTTCACTGTCGTTAGCTTTGCTATCTTTAAAAAATTTCAGCCGTCTAGCTAGTAGGCCTATCGGAATTGTTTCCAAGATATTGGGGTTGAAAAAACGTTTGCAGCAAAAAGGCAAAGTGAATGTAATAATGGAAATGAGTTACGATCAAAAAATCAATTTTGGCAAATATGATCGAAAAAGTTACGGTAGGCTATCTACCGGTATTATGTCACACTCACAGTAGGCCTACCGTAATATAACAATCGCGCATAACAACTTGAATTTATTGAAACAAGAATTTAGCCACCGTGCCTTTTTGCAACATAGGGTAGAAACAAAACTCGGAGAGTGGGAATGCTTGTATGTAGTCAGTATTGATATTGCTTGAAAATGTTTGATTATTGCGTAGCCTGTATCGCGCTGTCTTGGAATGATAATGTATCGTTAGAATACAGCGCTGCTTTTGCGGAGAATGCAAACGAGGCAGAAAACACTGCGATTTAGCACCAAAAAATGCAATCCATTTTAAACCTTACGGTATCATTTTCCAAAAAGTAGACTCAGAAACTGGTGAGAATTTAGGGCGCCCGAGATCTGACGTGTATCAGTCCATGAATTAAATATCATAACCAAATTGCATTTCAACCTTAATAAATTTCAAGAATATTTTAATTGACAACATTTGAAAAAATATTTATTGTGGAAGAAAAGCAAATCTCTTCTAAGAGAATGACTCTCCATATTGTATCTTTAACGTCGAAATTGATTTTTTATCGTAGTGTATTGGGTTTGTTTTACCGATCACGCGTATTTATGCGAATAAATATACGCATCGCATGTCATTTGATTGCATGCAATTGTCTGCTTAATATATTTTTGGAAATGGCTTGGCGCATGTTCCGTGCGCGCAGACATTTCGTAATTAAGGCTAAAAAACCAAACCCAAAGCACTAGCCTTAGCCCTAACCCTAATTCTAGCCCTAACCCAAACCTTAACCAAACCTATAACTGTAATAATCAAAATAAAAATTTCCGAAAACGAATGACGTCATCGGAATGTTTGTTTATTTAACCGCGCACGTTCCGTGCGCCAAGACACTTCGTATATTTTTTGCGTTTAGGCTACACTAAAAAAAGATATTTGATGTAATAGACTAAACCGCCTTATGTAGGCTTATTTTTCAGCCAACCGCCTAGACTCCAGAGAGCCCGTTAGATGAGAAAAGGAAGGAAGCAATATAATATTGCACAAAAAGTTTTTGTGGTTAAGCAAAAGCGCAGCTACGACGTCCGTTTGATCCTTGAATTTTATTTCCAGCCAGGGTCGAGTGAACGGGAGATTGACTGGTTTGAATTAATCTTACAACTTCAAACTGCACAATGTCAAATGTTTATTAATACAATAAATGTTACTCTAATTTATTTTTAGGAAATCTTTTTCGATTAATTTCTATGTCTGCATACTACATACCACACTGAATAACTGCATACTGCATACTACACTGAATAATTATGTTGATTTGTAACAGTGTTCTCTTTGTCTATCAGAGCAGCAAGTCTGGCGACGTTCAAACTGTGACTAAGTCTAAACAGAGTACCCTGGTTGCGAGCAAACAGTTGCGTTGACGCCATCAGCATATTCCCAATCTACACTGAGCATAAAATTGTGAACGCAAAAGTTCGCCTTTAGTTTATTTTAAAATTGAAACTTGGTATGCACAACGTATTGTCTTAGCAGCATACGAGCTGTCAGTTGTTTCAAACAAACTAACGACACGCCCGTACGTTTGCAGTTTTACGCACAGTGTTGGTCGGGCCTAAAAATTCGCTCTGGAAGCATTTTCAGTTTTACACAGTTTTCGGTGCAAACCAAACTTTGTTCGCGGGCATGCTGTACAAATAAACCGATTGTATTCCGTTATGACCTTTTTTCCGCCAACACCACGTTCAGATTTACATCATGCTGTGGAGACAATTAACCGCACGTAAGGAATGGTCGATCGCTATTGCATCATTTTTGCTTAGATCCCTATTTCCTACCAACGGTATAACATTACAGTAATTAACAAAACTTTGTATTGGCAAACCACAATATAGTGCATTTTTTTTCTGTTTGAAGATAGCACTTGGCGTCAATTAACATAGGTGGTGCCAATTAACTTAAATAATAATAGACAGCACTTAATTTTCCAAAAACCAATCATTTTCAGATGTAGATAAGGGTTGCTCTTATGTTTTTGCAAATTGTACATCTCATTTGTTTTTAATTTGTAACAATATACTGGCACTATATTTGAAAGTTGAATCATTATTATGCCAGCTTGCCTGAATAATAACTGCAATTTGTGATTGTCTTGTATGGTCTACGTTAAGAAAATGCAGTTTTTTGCATCTGCTGTTACATCTTTAAATAAAATGAAATTGTAAAACAAGGTGAAAGCACTTTTATTCTTTTTCATTTATTTATTTTTTATGCGTCTTCTGCATGAACGATGGCGGGGCTCCTGTATCTTATTGCTAAATCTTGCAATTTGGTACAATTTGCCTAAATGAAAATTTTTTGATTGGTACATGCTTTAATCACAATAAAATAGTTTAGTCCTCCCCTTTTTTTATTTCTGGCTGCACTGGTGCCGGTATAAAATAAGTAGGCCTATCGAAAATGTTGATTTTGTACTGTACTGGTACTTCGGCACCGGTATTAACTGATTTCTTTCTGTGTTCATTTTCTAATTTTCATGTGGTGCCTCTGCACAAGCTGATTATGGCTACTGTTGCTGTTGTTATGACAAAAATACGCAACGTAAGACATCGATGCACTTTATTTAATTGCCTTTCAAGAAAGCAAGCATCTCAAAATGTTCATAGCTAAGACCAGAACGTTTGGCTTTCAAATAGTCTTTGCTCTTGCTGAAAAGCTTTCAACTGCAGCGCTCGAGGGCTAAGAAGTATTGTACTGGACAAACAGTTTCTTTAAAGCTGCATCAATAAAGGAATTATCATCTATAGGTCTTTTTCGCTGATACAATTCAATTCAATTTTTTTGGACAGCAAAAAGACTGCATAAGTCATCAATATCTATTGTCACAAAAACAGAAACTTTATACCGTGACATTTATCAGTAAGAAACAGAACAGTAGGCTGAAACCTACTACTGTCACAACTCTAAACAAAAACTAATGACATCAAACTTAATAATTAGCCTATGCTTTGTAAATATCAATGTACAGTATAGCATATGCTCAAAAACTTGATTCCTTGGACCCCCTTATTCAATATTTTGTGTTGTTTGAGTACTGTGATGTATCTATAAATGTTTTAGTTCTTTTTTAAAGTTCAAGAATTTCATCTCTTTGATTCCCTTTGGAATTTGATTCCAGATTTTAGTTCCATTATAGATAAGCAATTTTTGAGTTTGTGCTGTGTTAACTCTGGGGAGAAAGCAATTGGAATGATCGACGCTCATGTCACGTATGCCTTGGTTTTCACTTGGCCATTTTCCAACTAACGAGTGCGAAATTTCAGACTTTTGCTTATAACTCAAGAACGACTAGGTCTAGGTACATGAAATTTTGACAGCAGTTTTAGATTAATTAGTTACGGTATATGTTTATCCCAAATTTCAAGGCAGTAGGTCTTGTGACTTAGGTTTTAGAACCCGAAAACGCCCCGCAAGTTTAGCGTAAAAAGCGATCTCAGTCAAAAATGGCTAAGCACGGCAAAAAGCATTTCATAGGGTTATATGTCTTAAGATACCATTTCATCCCAACCAACCCACTTTTGGCCGCGATGAGGGTTTTTTCTCTTTCCTTTTCTTCCTAATTTTTGTGTACGCTTTTCTCCTAAACCACAAAAAATAAAAATTTAATTTTTGT
This sequence comes from Trididemnum nubilum, assembly GCA_963965965.1. Lineage (NCBI taxonomy): Eukaryota > Metazoa > Chordata > Ascidiacea > Aplousobranchia > Didemnidae > Trididemnum > Trididemnum nubilum. Next base: position 32,658,059 of record OZ014470.1, read on the forward strand.
GTAAAGTTGTTGAGCTGCAAACGCAATTATTTCTCCCAAAATTTTTTGGGGCTACTCCCCCGGGAACCCCCCCAAAAAATCAATTTTTTGAACGGCTCAAGCTAGGGTGCTTGTTCTTTTTGATATCAGCAGATACTTAACAGACAAATACTTTGACATAGTTTGAGGATGCCAACCCTCCTGGGGACCCCCCAAATGGACCCCCCCCAAAATCAATTTTTTGAATGGTTCAAGCTAGGGTGCCAATGTTTTATAGTATCAGCAGATATTTGGGTGACAATTATTTTGCATTGTGGGGGTACCTCTCCAAGAACTCCCCTCCCCCAAATAACCCCCCCAAATTCAATTTTTCGAATGGCTAAAGCTGAGAGGCTGTTTTTAGTATTATTAAATATGAAACAAATATTTTGACATAGTTTAAGGGTACAACTCCCTTGGGTAACCAAGAATTGGACCACTCCTAAATCAATTTCTTTAAATTGATTGTTACAAAGCTAATTGTTTTTAATCTTAAGTCTCTAAAAAATAAGTAATTTGGCATCCTCCCCGGGGATTCACGACAACTGACCGCGACCCAACTGACCGCGAACAAACTCACCGCGAAGAACGCCGATTGGCTGAGAAGGGCGATCCTAAGTATACTTTTACTATCCCCAGAGCCATCTTGCTCAAACCCTCACTTTGTGACGAACTCACTGCGACGAAATCAGTGACAAAATCATTGCTTCGCGGTCAGTTTGTTCGCGGTCAGTTGACTTGGCTCGTCCCCGGGAACCCCCCAAATACATAGATTCCCCAAATCTTTGGTTTTCATTTAAGCTAAAACCATTGTTTTTGCAGATATTTGTAAGACAAAGAATAAGAAATACAAATAGTCATCTGTTCGAGATAGAAGTTCGGAATTGTTGTTATTGAGGCAAAAACATAGATCTGGGACCAATACAATGCAGAGTGTCTTATGAAAATAATTAATATGAACTAGACATTACACTTACAGGATAGCTTTGTACGCATTTTGAATTTACGCTTGAACTAAGATATGTATTTGTAGTACTGATGGTGGAAGCTTTAACAGACAAATTGTTGTTAATCACGTAAGATGTTGGTTTAGCACGCAATTTGATATGATAGGATTTTCACTATGCTATTAAGATTTTTCTATTTGTTCAAACTACAATATTGCTGACAGAAATGTGTTTAATTATGTGTACCTTACAATTGGATCCATTCATTTTGCTTACAATTGGATCCATCCATTCATTTACAATTGGATCCATTCATTGGATCCATTCATTTAATTTTTGAATTCAAATTCATTAACTTAGAAAAAACTGAATTCAAGTTCATTAACTTTGAAAAAATCAAATTCAAATTCATGGACTTTGAAAAAACTAAACTCAAATTGCCGAGCATAATGATTGGAACGCTTAAGTTATCTTAATCTAAAGCAAAGAGATAAAATGTTCGCTCATGTTTTGGCTCTTTACTTTATATTAAATTTAAATTAATTGACTTTGGAAAAACTAAATTCAAATTCATTATTGACTTTGCGAAAGTTGATTACAAAATGTATTTTTACTTTAATTGGACTGATGTAGAATTATGTTCATATCTGTAGTTACGACTTCTAAATTCATACTATTCGACAATTCAAACTTAACCTATATTTAACAAGTCAGGCTATTGAGAAACTAACTTAGATAGGAATAGGATTAGAAAAAACTAACATTTTCGAGTAGTTCTTGGAAGTTGTGCAGAAAAGTTTTACTCAGGGAATCTGTAGAATTAGGTAGGCCTAACTCACTGTGTAAGACAGTATCATTTGTACCAACTCATAATTTTTGTTAGAAAAAAATAGCAATGAAAGAAAGATACAATAAAAGCTCATGAACAAGTGTTGAACAATCATTTGTGTTCTGACTTGATTTTCAGTCTTTTTAACCAGTTTATAAATCATTACTTTCACAGTGTTAGTTTTGATTTGAGAAAATCAAATTCATCGTAGGTGGATTCAAATCCAAATTCAATCCATTCCTAGTGTACAGCATGTATCCATTGATATTGAGTAATGGATAAGGTTATATCATGTCCGATCGTAAACTGCTCAGCAGAACAAAGTTTTACACTAAAAAGAAACAGATGGCCATTTAGTGAAAAAAGTCGCCCCTGTATAAGCAAAAACCAGTAAGCCAAATACATTTTTACCAAACCAGATGCTTTTGCAGGATTCTCGCTTAGTGCCTGAACTGATACCCATTGGTCGTAATATTCTGGGTTCGTCTAAATGTGATTGGTTAGTGCGTGAGCAGAACGCTGCGTATTTTCTTATTTCGCAAAACTACGGCATTTCACGTGGTCTTTGAGAATAGTTACAGCTTACGTGCTAATTTCAGAACAAACAAGTTACAAGCAAACTTTCTAGCGCCAAAATGCTGGAAACTCGAATATTTCACTGCCGTTAGTATGCGCCATATGACAAAATATGCATGTGAAGCGTTTCCCATGTAGCAACAAAGTAGCAATTTAATCAAAATATAAATAATTTGGAAAAGGTATGTTGCCAAATTAAGATAGATCAGACGATTTTGTTGGGTGTTCAAAGAATACCCAGATGCCCCTCCCCAATCGTCACTAATACTTGATAAAGACCGGGTGTTGAACAGGATAGTGCAGAGTTATCTTAAAAGTTGAAGCTTTTGTAGTACGTTAAAATGCACTGTGGCTGTCAGTAAAGCAATTTTAATAAGCTTGTTTAGCAACTGCAATGGGCTGCTGAACTGCAGTTTTAGTATAGAATCTTGCATTTTTACATTACTCGCAACTCTGATTTCTTAGCAGCAAACTAAACATTTTGCTTATTGAGGATTTGTGAGAAAATAGAATATGCTTTAATCAGTGACAGAGTTATGGGAGACTAAAAGGGCTAAAGTTTCCTTGTTAACCAAGTCGCTGAAAAGATTTAAGCCAAATATGCGATCTTTCAACGGCGTACGCAGGATTTTTCAATGGGGGAGTTTTCAAAAGTGACATCAAAAATTTGTTCGCGATCTATACTTTGGCAAATAAATAACTTAGTGCAATATCACAACATGGAATCAAAGTCACACAGTGCATAATGCAAATAAAACTTTTCAAACACACGACAATTAAGTATTAGGCATACATCTATAATTAACATCATAAGGTTTGCAACTGAACGATCAAGATAAAATAGCTCAAAACAAAAGCTACAAAAATGCATATAATTGAAAACAGTACAAAGTTGCCAGGTGCGTAGCCAGAAATTTGCAATGGGGGGCTGCATTTGGGGGCTGGGGGGGTATTGAAATATTTACATTATTTTTCAAAAATAACTTATCTTATTTATTCAAGTAAAAGTCGCATGCTATTATTATATAAATCGCACCCCCATATTTGACATGAAAAACAGGACAAATTTTAAAAAAATATTATTCATTCATTGCAATTACATAACAAAAAATTAAAAACCATCGAAGTCATCACTGCTGTCACTGTCTTGAAATAGTCCCCATTTACCTATGGAACCTCCTCATCAGCGATACATGAGGGTGACAAGTAATGCAACGTAACGTGACTTGCATGCAGGGGCGATAACTAAACGTGATACAACATAAAAAAAGCGACAGCGTTAAAAACGCTATGTTACTCGCATGAAAGTTGATAAGTAATATGATCGTATGAAAGGCGACAGTGTTGAAATCGATAGTGAGGAAATACCTTAGAAAAATTTTGTATGGCATACGCTGCACTTCATGCATTCGTGTATAAGTCGCACCTGGCTTTTTTTGGCGATATTTTGGCACAAAAAAATGCAACTTATATTCAAATAAATACGGTTATTTTAGGGCTATTTTGGCAAAAAATAATGCTTTAAAATGTGGCATTGAAATTGGTAGTGCAAACCTGATCAAACTGTTTGTATAAATAGGCTATGTGGTCGGTGGCTAATGGTAACATTTCAGTCCTCCAATTTACAAGGCGGTAAATCACAAAATCATAAGTTGAAAAAACTCACGAGCATTTATACATAACTGTCAACATTTGAAAATGCCAAATCGGGAGATTTCTTACCAGCAAATTCAATAGCTGGAAAATTTCGACCCCCAGACCTCACTCCCGTTTCTACTGCTTGAATAATTATTGTTTTCTTTTTAATGTTGATACACATTACTAAAATTTTGACATTACTATTTCAGGTTCTAGCAGTTTTAATGACTAAAAGACAGACTAATTAAATCCAGCAGTCTTTTTATCGTAGACGCAGTAACTGGTAACATCAGTGCTGTTTTGTACACTTCAATCACACGGCATAAAAAGTCATGTTACATTCAGTGCAGCAGACGCCTTCCAAAAATACTGAATGATAAAAGTGAAATATCATTCAACCACGTCTACTTGAACCCAGAGCCCCCCGAAAAATTTTACGCCCCCCGGCCTATACAAAATCAGTTGTACGTGTATAGTGGTATATTAAATTTCAAAACTAAGCATAGTACTGATATGTGTGTTTTTACTGAAACAAGCGGTCTCTTTCTATAACAAGCAGTCTCTTTCTATAACAAGCATGATACTCCTGTATATGCTACTTTTCTTGATGCCTCTAAGGCTTATGACCGAGTAGATCATTATAATATGCTTTTCAAAACAATGATTTTATGTAATATTCCACTCTGCCTTGTTCGCTTATTGTTGTATTGGTATAAGAGTCAAATGCTGTGCATTAAATGGGGGAGTCACTTTTCAGAATTTTTTGGTGTCTCGAATGGAGTAAGACAAGGAGGTGTGCTAAGCCCGTACCTGTTTGCGCTATATCTCAATGATTTGTCAACAAATTTAAATGCTATTAAATCTGGATGTGTTGTAGGCAATGCTCTAGTCAACCACCTTTTCTTTGCGGATGATATTTGTTTATTATCTCCTAGCTTCAGTGGTCTTCAGGACTTGTCGACATATGTAGCAGTTATGCAGTGCCTCATAATATTGTATTTAATTGTAAAAAATCAGTTTGTGTTCTTTTTCCATCCAAAGGATTTGTTTTTTCTCAGAGTCCCAAGATTGTTTTAGGAAACAAGGTAGTTAGTTTTTGTGATAGTGAGACATATCTTGGTGTCAAGATTTCTGCAAACTTGTCTAATGATGAAGATATTTTTCGTCAAGTGAGATCTAGTTACTGTGCGGCAAACAAACTTAAGGCTAAATTTTCTAAGTGTTCTTATGTGGTAAAGAATATGTTGTTTTGCAGTTATTGTATGCCTTTTTATGCTTGCCATCTTTGGAATAACCTTCGTAAGTCGTCATACAATCGAATCAAAGTAGCCTACAATGATGCCTATCGCATTCTTCATAATTTACCTCGATTTGTTAGTGCTTGTGAATTATAGGTTTCATTTGGTATTACTGCTTTTGAAGCTTTGCAACGAAAATACATGTTTTCATTTGTAAGTCGATTACTGCAATCGAAGAATTGCCTCATCGCGAATCTGATGAATTCTGACGCTTTTTACAATTCTGAGTATTTTAAATCATTTCAAGAGCGTTTGTATGCCAAATATTAGTGCCTTTGAAACTGCTTGCTTTTTGGAGTTTTTTTTGTTTTGTTTGTGTGTGTAATGTTTGAGTATTTTTCATATGGACTGTCTTTAGTCTGAAATTAATATTATTATTATTATTATTATGATTAATTAGCGCCCTCTCTTAACTACCTTTCGCCCCCCCAACCCTTACCCATAGGTGTAGCCAGGACTTTGATTGGGGGAGCCCAAACCACAAATCTCATGCAATGACATCATCAAAAATTTTTGAAAGAGGAACTTTTTGTGTGGCAAATATATTGTAGAATGGAAAATCAGAAGCACTTAACCAGGTTTGGCAAAAATTGCCACGATTTTGCTTTGGAGAGAGACCTTAAACCAAAAGTTAAGAAGCAAAAATGTCCAAAGTGGAAGACGTGTTGAGAAAACTAACGTTACTCAAACATCTCACTGGCTTGGGTCTGGGGTCAAGTTTTTGTAATTTTTTGGAAAAAAGCGATTTTAATGCCATTGAATCACATTTTGCACATGTTCAGAGCCATTTGAAAGAACTAGATTTTTAGCATTTGAAAGCCAATTGAAAAAATTAAACTGCTCAATCTTCCTTTTACTTGCAATTTAAGTATAAAACATGTTCAAAATCTTGTATTTTGGCGTTAAATTTTGTAAGTGATTTGGCCCAGGCAAGAGGGGGGAGTAAGATATACAATGCCTTTTGCAAAACTTAAGCAGTAAATAAAAATCCACTCAAAGACTTTCCTTAAGAAGTTTTTGATTTGTGATGAAAATAACCAGTTTAGGAGTACAAGTACGACTAAGGGGCCCAGGCCCTCTCAATTTAAATTCAATAATTTAATCAATAAGCATTTCCCCCAGCTAATTTTTTTTTCAAACGTATTTTTTCGCGTAAAAACTGGCGAAGTGGAGGTAGTTTGTTAACTTATTGAAAAATGTTACAGCAGATGGTTACATCTACTAACCATGTATTTGTTACGCCTTCCAATCTACTGACCTGGGCCATATTTACATTGCGCGGGGCCCCTGGTACTAAGGGAATTTGCAACATCTTCCTGACAAATAGAGGTGAAAACCAGCAAAAGTGTTACCATCGAGCGCAGGGCCTCTTGTTGTGCCATATGGTAAATCCGCCCCTGGTTATTATATTACGTTCATAAAAAGATCACATGAGGGCCTGAGGTAGCAACGCTTAGAACAAAAACCCTTCATTTCACCAGGTTTATACATTTAAATTGGTTGGCAAAAATTGAATTGAGGGGGCCCGGGCCGCCTGATCATCAAAGTGTGGTTAATTACAGTTTTACGCATGTACTGTTGTACGCAAAAATGTTAGGAGAAACTGAAACTCAAGAAACAATAGGCTTTTTTGTCACATTTTTATCGTTGGTGGCGTTTCAATTGGGGGTGGGGCGAGCCCCCTGGACCCCCCTGGCTATGCCTAAGGGTGGTGGTGAATTGTTATTGAAAAATGGTACAATAGATAGTTACGTTTACTAATCATGTTATTGACCGGTACGGATTACATTGCATCGGGCCGCTGGTATTTCGGAAATTTTCACAAAATTTTCTTGCCAAATATAGGTGAAGACCAAAAAAAAGTTTCACCATCTGAAAGCGGGGCCCCTGGCACTATGCCATATGGTAAATCCGCCCCTGGTTATTGCATTACGTTCATAAAAAGGTTACATGAGGGCCTGCGATAGCAACTTTTAGGACAAAAACCCTTAATTTCATCCGAGTTTCACACATAAATTAGTAGGCAAAAGTTGGTTGAGGGGGCCCGGGCCCCCTGGTTGTCAATGTTTTTGTTAATTACTGTTGTACGCGTTTATGTTTTGGGCGAAAAATGCTAAAAGAAACTGAAACTGAAGATATAATAGGCTTTTTGTCACATATTTATGATTGGTGGCATTTCAATTGGGAGGGGCCTGCCCTCTCCCCCTGGCTACGCCTATGCCCTTACCTTTAGCATTTTCTTTTACTTGCGGGCTTGACTTTAACTCTTCTGGGCTTAATTATATTTGTATGTGGCTTTTTTGGCAGCATTCAATCCTACTTTGGAAGGTTTAAAGCCAGCTGCACTGCGGTCACAATTTAATCTGCAATTTAAAAGCGCGCACACAGGGTCATTGTGCAACCTGGTTCTGTTTTCGGTCGCAATCTTCTGCACCATGGAAAAGGTTCTTTTGTTAGATCGCGTTTGAGTGAGGTATGCACAGGGGCGATTTCATTAATGCAGCAAGATTATTGAAAATTCGTTCACCGGCTATTTTCTTCTGCCCCATTAAGCCCCAAAACTTGTCCACTTGCAGATCTTTGAGCGTTTCAGCATCATCCTGCAATTGGAACTCTAAAAACTCATCAAGCCAATTGAGGGAGTGATTGGGACAACCTCACAACTGTCATGTATAGAATTTAGTTCATAAGTAAGAAATAAAGAAGACATAATTTTTCTGTTCGTGAAAAGTTTTGGGTAGACCACTCCGATTCTACAAAAATTTAATTTTTGCAGCAATCCCAAGCTTGGTAGACTAGACCATGATAATATTAATTCAACTAACTTAAGTCGCCTTTTTTTCTGCTAGTAGGCTTGCATTTTGGATTTTTAAAAATTATTTCACTTCTTACCTTTTATGATTTGTGAAGTTTTTGTCTTTGCAGCTCTATATTTTTTTGCCATCTTGCTGTCTGGAAACGTATGTCGCCGACGATTTTCGAAAGCTCGTCACAAACGCTACATGGCAAGTGGTTCTTCACCACGAGCATTGCAAATTTTTTTTCTGCATAAATAACTTTATCGCTCTCTTGAGGTCCCTTTACATTAAACTGGTTGTCCTTTGATTTTTTTTTCCGCTGCAATGCTCTTTTAATGATTTTCGGAGGTGACGTTTTTTGTTGCGTGATTCTTTCCTCCTCGAGCTACGCTAATGTCTATTCTGCAAGAATTACATTTAGCGTATTCATCCCCTTTATGGCATCTACATATAAAAAGATAATCTTTCTCCCAAGTTTGCTTGGACTTGCAGCTATACTTCTTTTTTTACTTTTACCCGCCTCTTCTTGCAACTCTCGCTGACCATCTTCCTTACGCTTATTAGTAGTACCGGTAACACTTTCTTCGACAGACATCATTAAAAGAACTCAGCTCTTCACAGTTGCAATGACCGGTACCAGAGACTGCAAATTTGTGCATGCCATTGTTATATATTGTGTCATCGATTTTTAACAATTCGAACTGATGTTACCCGTTATGTGAAAGCAAGATCACACATTAATTTTCAAATCACAACTCTTGAAAGATATAAAATCAATCGAAGCAAGGGGTCGAAGTGTATTCTTTCCCTTTCAGAAAAAAAAAAGATTCGCGAACAAAATTGATTAGTTTTTCAAAAAACTGATTAATTTTTAAATTCAAAAAATCTTGAGCTAAATCGTGATGTCGGGAAATTTTTTGTTGAAATCGGGTGATCGGGAGAAATCCTCGAAATCGGGAGTCTCCCGACAAAATCGGGAGAGTTGACAGGTATGATTTATAATCTGTAGTTTATAGAGTGATACATTGAGACAGTTGGGGATGGGGGGGCTAATGAACAAGATTTGAGTGGAATAATAATTAACTCTACTGATTAATTAACAAATATTGAAACTCCATCTCCATGTTTTTGATGAACCCAATGCTAAGCATTTTTTGTGGTTAAATTTGTTAATTTTGGCAATTTTTAAAAGTTGTTACTGATTTGTAAGTTCTATCTTCGACAAATTAACCCCCCCCAAGAAACTTTAAATGTTTCATAAGTGGCTTTAAATCATGTTGGAGTCCAAGTCATTGCAAAAAAAAAAACAGGCTCAAAAGTGCTAAAAATGTGATATTTTGTTTATTGTGCATTTTAGTTGACAGATCAATAGGAGGGGTTTGAACCCCCAAAACCCCCCTGCGTACACCCTTGCGATCTTTCATCTTTTAAACGTATTTTGCAAAATGACATCGGGTGGATATTTCTACTTAAACAGTGCTGATGCAACGTCACACTAACAGTTGACTTTTCAATGGCTTAACACACTGTTTCTCAACCATTTTTTTCTGCGACCCAAATTTGTTTAAACGCTATCTGCAAGAACAGCTGCGACCTTATTCAGTAGTTGCAAAAAAACGGAACACAAAAAAGCAGTACTTTTATTTCACAACATTTATCACCATTTTGCTTCAACAATTTTTAAAATCATGACTCAACATCACTCCACGCTAAATGCATTGGATGCTCTTCACCCAGACTGTTTCTATATTTCTCTTTTATGAATGTCAGAGCAGAAAATCCCATCTCACGTAATTATGAACTTGGAAAAGAAATTATGATTTTTAAAGCTTCTTCATAGAATATTGGATATTCGTTTCCTTAACAGTGAATTAAAGATAATCAAAGTACTGAGGGCTCTACTTGTGTCAGCAACCCATTCATAAAGCTTTGGCAACCCACATTTGGGTCGCGACCCATGCCTTGAGAAATGCTGGCTTAACCTGGCGAATTATTTTTTTTAGAATCGGAATCAATGACGTTGATATTTTTTGACATTGTTTGGGATTTCTATTTTTCTGGAGGTTCCATAATCAGATATTTTTGAATAATTGCTGATTTGACGGTAGATGAGAAGTACTTTTGAGCATCACAGCATTAGCTACGCGTCGATAGTTCACTGGGTTTGCTGGCTAACTCTCATCTACTTTGTTTTGTTTTTCGTTCGAGTGTTGTGAGAATGTATTTCATCCAGTATTATGAAAAGCCTTAAGTTAGACCTAGAAGTGTGATATGACTTATTGTTTATTCCATACAACAATTTTGCTGTTTCCATTCGGTACATGTCATTTAGCTGTAATCGACGTAAGCGTGAGAATAACAGTTTACTGTGTGTTGTGATATTGTTTGAATTATTATTCTTACTGCTTTTTTTGTAACTTAATCAAAGGTGAAAGGGCAGATGCTGAAGCACCACCCTAGCTGCTAGTACAGTAATTTAGATGAGATTGGATGAAGCTGTAATGAATCAAGATTAAAAGAGCATTCTTTTGAAAAATTGCAAAAAATTTTGAAAAATATGTTTACCAACTTTGACCCCATTGCGATTCTTGCAAATCATCCGGTTAAGAAAATTTAAGAGAAAAATTTTTTTGTTTTCCCCTTAGAATCCAAATTTCGGCCATCTTGTTTCAAGTAAATTGCACGATAAATCAGTTTGTAACTTCTATTTCTGAGTCTTGCTATGGATCGGGCTTGTTGGGACTAGATAAGAGCTGAAGGTATAGGTAAATCAATTAGTGGAACAGCTACTGTTTGAATTCAGAGAGATTAGATGCTTTCCTAGAATGCTTTGTCTGCTAAGTGCTAGCTAAGTAGTCGGAATAAAATAAGGCTTTAGGCGTAGTAGCCGGGTCCACGACAACTGACCGCGACAAACTGACCACGAACCAACTGACCGCGAACAACGCCGATTAGCTGAGAAGGGTGATCCTAAATATATTTTTACTATCCCCAGAGCCATCTTGCCCAAACCCTCACTTTGTGACAAAATCACTGCGGCGAAATCAGTGATGAAAACATGTAACAAAATCATTGCTTTGCGGTCAGTTTGTTCGCGGTCAGTTGACTTGGCTCGTAGTAGCCTATAGCCTATTGCAGATTGTGACTATTGCTTCATATAGATAGCCTATATCCGAAAAAATTATTGCCTGTTGAAGGCTAAGGCATCGCAGCTGACAAGATATTAGACTAAGATTCTAGTTTTTAGTGAGCCAGTAAGTTTTATGCAATTATTGTGCAATTGGTTTAGGCCTAAAGATCAGATAAGGCCAGTTAGTTTTTCCCACAAATATGAAATTGCAAGCTTCAGTGCTAAGCATTTTAGTAAGCATTTTTTGTTTAGGTTTGTTACGGCTATTAGCAGGTACCTACGAAGCCAGTTCCTCCACAGCTGCTAATGTAGTCAGTCATTTAGAACGATTTTGACCTACGTCCTTTCAGTTTGGTAATGTTCAGAAAGCGTTTCTCCTTAGTCTGAGGGGAAAAAGAATTGCGAATATCGTGCGATTTCTTGGCCAAAAAGAATCAAAATTGGTGCGAAAAAATTCTAAAAAATTGCCTAAGTTGTTTCACTATGGTTTTGAAGAAAAAAAATTTTAAACAAAAATGTCCTGAATGCCCTTTTAAAGTTTTACAATCAACATACTTTTGTAAATGATAACAACATTATCATTTACAAAAGTATGTTGATATGTCCCAACAACCAAAAAAGTATGTCCCAACAACCACTGGCTAATTTTGAACTAACTTTGTGAATTTGGGGTTTCCAATTTAGAGAATGATCAATCAGGACACCCAAACATTTAACACATGTATCCTGTTCAATAGTTTTGGTATTAATTTTTAGATTGGATTTAGGTTTTTTTTTATTAGTCATGATAATGTATTTCGATTTCTTATAATTTATTGATGGTTTGTTTATTTTCATCCAGTTGCTAATGTTTATCAATTCTTCATTCACTGTTTTTTCCAAACAATCCTTTGATGATGAGATGCTGTAATGTTAGTATCATCTGCGAAAAGTCTGACTTGCAACTTTGTTGCAGATGGTAAGTCATTAATATACAGGGTGTTCATAAAGTCCTGATACAATTTCAAAAATTTTTTATGAAGTCAATTGTCAACATATCTTAACCAGGTTGGTTTTATTTAAATTAGTGCTGCTTAAAGTTTTTATTCATACCAAATTTTGTGTTTCAGATATGATTTTTATGTGTTTTATGAATGTGTTAAGCAAACCCTTATTATATGGTTACTCCTCAACAGAAGGCACAGTGTGTATCCTGGTTCATTGAAACAAAATCGGACGTTCAGACTCAGCGAAGGTACAGGCTAAGTATGGAAACTATCCACCATCAATCTCTTCAATTCGTCGATAGCAAAGGAAATTTATGGACGCGGGTCAGTGTTGAATGCAGTGAGAAGTGGGGGACTAAGAGCATTTGCGGAAAACATCGAGAGTGTAAGACAATCGTTCAGTCATTTTCCTATGAAGCCTATCCGTACTGCTGCCAGAGAATTGGAACTACCACCTACAACAGTGCACAAGATTCTGCAAAAAAGGTTACGATTGCATGCTTACGAAATGAAAATGTTACAGAGACTTCAGCCAAATGACTAGCCAAAACCAAAAGAGTTTGCAGATAACATGCTGCAAAAAAAATTCTGAGGATGAAGAATCTTCTGATGATACTCTTGGTCGTCCAGTTCTCGCTGCATCCAACATTGACCCTGTCTCCATAAATTTCTTGTGCCAACGAGGAATTGAAGAACCTGGAGGGTGGATAGTTTCCATACTTAGTCCTGCACGTTTGCTGAGTCTAAACGTCCAATTTTGTTTCAATGAACCAGGATACACATTGTGTCTTCTCTTCAGGAGTAACCATATAATAAGGGTTTGCTTAACACATTCATAAAACACATAAAAATCATATCTGAAACACAAAATTTTATTTTAAACAAAAACTTTAAGCAGCACTGATTTAAATAAAACCAACCTGGTTAAGATATGTTGAGAATTGACTTCATAAAAAATTTTTGAAATTGTATCAGGACTTTATGAACACCCTGTATAATATATATGATAAAGAGCAGCAGCGAACCTAAAGTTAATCCTTGAGGAACTCCGCTTGTGATTTTGTTCACATCAGAAACAACATCATTAACAGTTATATATTGTTGTCTATTTGACAAATGACTATACAATAATTGTAATGGTGTACCTCGAGCACCATATTTCTCTCACTTTTTTAATAGTATATTGTGATTTATATGGTCGAAAGCTTTCACTAAATCTAAAAATATGGAACATGCTATTTTCTTTTTATTTAAATTTAGCAAAATTTGATTATATACATCTGCTACAGCATCACTTGTAGAAGAGGGCTTCTTAAATCCATACTGATGTTGTGTTAAAATTTTGTTTTGAGTAAAATCATTGTACAACTGAGTATTATGCAAACATTTTTCAAAGATTTTTGAAAATGGGCTAAAGATGGAGATAGGTCTGTAATTAGAACACATGTGTTTTGAGCCTGTTTTGTAGAGGGGAATTACTTCTGCAATTTTTAAGATATCTGGATAACTACCATTCATAATGCTACTGTTGTATATGTTAGTTAACACCGGTGATATTACTTTTGCAGCCAGTTTTATGTATTTTAAGAGGTATTCCATATTTGCCAGCCAGTGTCCCCACCAAGCTGATTTTTTTCAGCGAATCAGTGATTTGTTGGAGCAAGGGCAAATATTTTTGGCAATACAGTAAACATAGCTTTAGAAAATTTGACAAATTTGTGGAAATATGACATTTGGTTTACATTAATACTGGATTGGTACAAAATTTAGGGCACATAAATGTCTTTTTAGGGCTTTGGGCACAATTGTTTAAAGAAAATTTGGGCACTCGCTGATTAGCCATAAAGTTAGAGGAAACACAGTTGCCAACACGTTTTGCGGATTTCAAGCCATTTATATAGTTGAGAGCCTCAAATTTTGATATCGGTCTCAAGAAAAATGAATTTATGTGATTTTTGGTAATTAATGAAGTTTCAGTGAATGTGCAGTCTGCAACATTAGCAATACAATTACTCAAGGAGTGACCAACATTAACAAAGTAGTCATTAAATGCATTATACAGGGTGTTCCACAATGGTTAACCCCATTCTAAATACCCATATCTCGGAAACTGCTTAATGGATCATAATGAAACTAAATACATTTTATGTTGAAGGTCAGAAGTTTTATTGGTTAAATTTACAAAAAGTACAAATATTTGTTGGTTCTATGACAGATTTTTATAAATGTTCAATATGAGCACTGCCTGTGACTCTGCACACGTCGAGTCGGTATTCGAGCTCATGCCAAACTCGCTGTAGCATGTCTTTGGTAACAGTTTCTAGTGCAGTGGTAATTCTCTGTTTCATTTCTTCAATGTTAGCTGGAAGAGGAGGTACGATCACTAGTCCTTTCACATAACCCCAGAGGAAAAAATCACATGGAGAAAGGTTGGGTGATCGTGGTAAAATGGCCACCACAATCACCTGACCTTTCTCCACGTGATTTTTTTCTCACGGGTTATGTGAAAGGAGTAGTCTTCGTACCTCCTCTTCCAGCTAACATTGAAGAAATGAAACAGCAAATTACAGCTGCACTGGAAACCTGTGTTCCCTCTAACTTTATGGCTGATCTGCGAGTGCCCAAATTTTCTTTAAACGATTGTACCCAAAGCTCTAAAAAGACGTTTTAGTGCCCTAAATTTCGTACCAATCCAGTTTTAAAGTATACCAAATGTCATATTTCCACAAATTTGTCCAATTTTCTTGAAGCTATGTTAACTATATTGTCAAAAATTATTTGCCTTTGCTCCAACAAATCACTGATTCGCTGAAAAAAACCGGCTTAATGGGGAACACTGCTGGAAACTGTTACCAAAGACATGCTACAGTGAGTTTGGCATGATCTCGAATATCGACTCGACAAGTGCAGAGTCACAGGCGGTGCTCATATTGAAAATTTATAAAAATGTGTCATAGAACCAACAAATATTTGTACTTTTCTTTGTAAATTTAACCAATAAAACTTCTGACCTTCAACATAAAATGTATTTAGTTTCATTATGATCCATCAAGTAGTTTCCGAGATATGGGTATTTAGAATGGGGTCAACCATTGTGGAACACCCTGTATACTAATTGACTTGGGATCATTTACAATTTCATTGTTGACATGAATTTCGTGAGGAATTTGAGTTGTTTTTTCTTTTTATAGTGTAGTATTTTGTTTATAGTTTTCCATAATTCAGCTGTATTTTGTTTATTTTTTACTATCAAATTTTGCAAGTATAATTTCTTTGCCAATTCTTTTGTATGGGTTAATTTATTTCTGTACTTTTTGTGTTGTTGCCATAGCTCAGGAATTTGTGCTTTTGTGGCAATGTGTATACAATTTGTTTTTATGTTTTATTGATATCAGAATACCTTTTGTCAACTATGGTTTTGTTTTGAATCGTTTTTTGTTTTTTGTCATATGTACGTTAGGATTGAGGATACAATCATTTTCAATGCTGTTCAAATTTTCGAGTAGGCTTTCATTAAATGCCTCCATTTGAAAATACTTTGTGTCTCTTTCAAAAGTAGTGCTAGCCAAAGCTGTATGCGGCTGCATGTTGGTGTTTAAAATGATAGGCAAATGGTCAGTTAGATCATGCAGTAGGATATAACTTTTCAACACACTAATGACATTGTTTGTATAAATATGGTCAATGCAGGTAGAACTTGTCTCAGTGATACGTGTGGGACATGTTATTGTAGGAACAAAACCTTGACTATAGATCATATCAGTATACTTTTTAATTAAGTTGTTGCTCTTAACTTTTAGAAAATTGATATTTATATTGCCTGCAATATAGAAAATTTCTTTATTTTTGTTTCAATCGTCAAGTGCATTTTCCAGTTTGTCATGAAATAGTGAGATATTCTGATTAGGATGCCTGTAAATTGCACCAATAACATATGTACAACTTTTTGATGTAATTTGATCCACATATCTTCACAGTGAGATATATTGAGATTTAAATTTGGACAAATGTTATAGGAAATGTTATCTTTTATGAATATTTCTACCCCTCCTGCATTAGTAGCCAAACCATTATGAATGCTAATAGCTGATAGAAACCCTTCTATCCATTTTGTAGCATCATCTTTTTTTGGTTCAGATTGCTTGAACAAACAACCAAAAAATTCATCATTATTAATGGACTCAACGTCATTGTCGCTTTCACCGCTAAGCCTGTTAGCCTCGTTAATGCACAATAGCAGCTGTTAGCACATCCCACAATAGATCCTATTAGCAGGTTAGTGCACAATTAAAAATCCGTAATCCATAGTGCCAACAGGCATTACATAGAAGTGTTTCATTTAACCAAAATCTAACAATTAAAGAACCTTTTTCAACAGGACCAAAATTAAAAGTAACTGTAACTAGTAACTTTTTTATGTCTCCAAATAGTAACTAGTTCCCACTTTTGTTACTTTTTTGAAAAAGTAACTAAGTTACTGTAACTAGTTACTTAGTAACTAGTTACTTCCCCAGTGGCGCACCCAGGGGGGGTTTCGGAGGTCGAAACCCCCCCTTTTGGAACTCAAAAAGCAATATAATTTTGTTGATATAACACAGTTTGTAGCACTGTGCTATATTTACTTTTAACTAAATAATCTCTTTAGTTGTTATTGATCACTTAAGATGTTGTTTTAGTGCCGTCCGGACGATCAACACTATATTTTCCAAGCAATTGAGATTTCTGCATTTGTTTCACCTACAATATTGCTTACAGAAACATTGGGAAAACTATGTGTATTTGATATATCCATAGACATTGAATAATAGATATAGAGTAATATACTCGATCGCAAACTTCTGAGAAGAACAGAGCTTGACACTAAAAAGAGACAGACGGCCATTTAGTGAAAAAATTCGCCCTTGTGTAAAAAAAACTACCAAGCCAAATGCACTTATGCAAAAAAAAGTAAACAAATCCGCTGTTTGAAGATGAAACCCGCTACAAAATTACATTCAAACGTTGAAATTTTGATTCTGCAAACGTATTCAGGAATTTAAAAACAGCTTTCAATAGCGACGGCGCTATCATTTTCAAATTAGTTTTTCCATATTTTTGCATTAACTTCATAGTATTTAACGTAATTTTTGCTGCATCATGCATCATAATAACAACCAATTGTCTATTTCAATGCAATCAACCTTTATGTAAGCTTATACCTCCCCATTTTGACTTTTCTTCATTCCAGCATAGATTCATGAAAAAACCTGGACAAAAACCTTTAATCTAAAACTGCCTTTTTCATGGCTACCCATTTCTCAGAGAGTGGAATTATATCTTCGATGCTATTAAAACTATTTTGAAATTCTGCATCACTAACAAATTTTTGAATTTAAAAACATGTTCACTTAAAAGATTTATGCCAAAAATGCGATCTTTCAGCATTTAAACGTATTTTGGACTTGACTAGTAAGTATGCAGAGGCTGATTGGACTGAGCAACCACAAATTCTTTCAAACTCTTCGAAATCTTACTAATTTAGCATATTTTCTAATTGCTCTAGAAACGTTCAAAATGTTTACCAAATGGTGTTAAAATGGCTGTTTTTTTCTAAAAAAAAAAATTGCAAAAAATTTGCCCCCAGGCCCCCCCATACATATCATGTTCAAAATGTCAAAAATGTTCAAAATGTCATTCAAATGGCGTTAAAATGGCAGTTTTTTCCCAAAAAAAATTGCTAGAATTGCCCCATGGCTGAGGGCCTCGCCCCCAGGCCCCCATACATGTCATTTTGTTCAAAATGTCATCCAAATGGCAATATAATTGGAATTTTTTTTTCAGAAAAAAATTTCAAGAATTGCCCAGCTGCTGGGGGCTTCGCCCCTAGGCCCCCATAGAGGTAACTTGTTCTCTCGCTCACAATCTTCACAACCAACAACTTTCCAAATTGTTTTACAGGGGTTTTGAATAAACAAATGTTTTAATAAAATGCAACTATTACCAGATTACTGCAAAACCCTGTTTGACTATAATACAGGGTTTATACGGTCAGAGAAAATCAGGGGAAAACATATCTTTTTCGAGATGGTCAGGGAAAGTCAGGGAGAGTCAGGGAAAGTCAGGGAATTCAACGAAAAAGTCAGGGAAAAGTTGGAAAAAGTCAGGGAGATTTTTTTGGAAAGTTCTTATCTCCTATGAATCAAGATCCATTGTTTTTTAAGATACAATCAATCTTTTTTAAGATACAATTACGACAGGTCGCCTGTGAAATTCTTATTTCTGCTGCTGAATTGATGTTTCTGTGTATGTATGCATTAGGGGTGCATAGTTCTTTTTGCTGCTGGTTGATATTATACTGTTCGTTTATATTCTGAAAGTCAGGGAAAAAGTATGTTTTGCAGGATTGGGTCAGGGAAAAACATAGGGATTTTTAAACGAAAGTTAGGGAAAACAGGTGCGATTTTGATGAAAGTCAGGGGAATATGTCAGAAAAATTCCGTATAAACTCTGTAATACCATGCGTTTTCATTAATGTTTAAAATAATTTAACTGAAATTGGGTCTGGTTGCTTTTTGAAAAATTGAAACCCCCCCTTTAAAATTTTCTGGGTGTGCCCCTGTACTGCCCACCTCTGAGCTTACCGTAGGGGCAGTGTTCATATGCGTCTGCAAGGGGGAGGGAGGGGGGACCATTCTTTACTTGGCGCTTTTTCTTTTTAAACATGGTAATTTTCTTACGGACCTATTTGAAATAGTTGTGCTGGATTGGTACGTCATTATAGTTATTATAGTTTTCACTTGCAAGTTAAACTGGGTGTTACCGATACTTTTTTGTGCTACATTTATTGTAGGCTAATCAATGACATAATATAGGCTATTGTCTGTAACTATTAACTTCTTTAAATTACCATGATCGTTTGTTTCTCATGTTAATTGATGTGGATGAATGTGAATTTAAGCAAATTCGACCCATCTCAAATTTCTGAATTCTAAACTCTTACCGAACAAATTCTGGTTTTACCTTATTTGATATAGGTCTGCAGCACTAGGTATACTATCAATAATGCAATATTAACCTAATCACTAATTTACAGTATAGACCTATTCAAAATATATAGTGGTGATCTGTGCTATCTATGTTTGCTAACTGAAGTAGACCAATGTTTGAGATTTGAAGAGGTCTGTCTTCTGTAGGCTATTCATTAAGCTGTAATATAGAGTAATCTACAGGGTGGCCCATAAGTAGGTATACAGTTATCGCTTGAAAGTGTCTTGAGATTTTTTTTTATTGGTAGTATATACTTGATTTCAAGTCGTATTTTAGTTCCTGGTACTTAGCATGTAATGTGAAGTGCTTGGGAATGTGCTACATAAAATGTAAAAAGAATTTAAAGAATTTAGATTGTGATTGCTGTATACCTGCTTATGGGCCACCCTGTATTTCAGGTTTTCATATTGTACTCCGTAGGTTTGGTTTAGCAAAGTTTACCTTCCTTTTCATATTGTATGATAATTTAATTTGTGCTGAGTACAATGTAAATGTTTTGGTTATTAGGCTCAGCTCAGAGATAGAATTGAAAACTTAGTCACTAATCAAACATTGCTATTTAAACTTTATTTTTCATATTTTGTGCTTGGTGTACTTGTACATTGCTGCCTTAGCCTGTATCTGTACTGATGTTAATGGTAACAAAATTGCATTACTGGTGCTGTAAATGACAACTCTGTGCATAACAACTGTTTCTACAATCGGATTAATGATGATGGAACGATTATGCTGTCCAATGCAGTAACATTTGATAACAAGATTTGCATTACTGGTGCTGTAAATGACTACTCTGTGCATAACAACTGTTTCTACAATTGGATTAATGATGATGGAACGATTATGGTGTCCAATGTGGTAATGATAACAAAATTGCATTACTGGTGCTGTAAATGACAACTCTGTGCATAACAACTGTTTCTACAATTGGATTAATGATGATGGAACGATTATGGTGTCCAATGTGGTAATGATAACCAAATTGCATTACTGGTGCTGTAAATGACAACTCTGTGCATAACAACTGTTTCTACAATCGGATAAATGATAATGGAACGATTACGGTGTCCAATCTACTTTTCTGACTATTGGCAACCAATTACATAGCCTTCAATAATGGATAGGTTATTTGATTTTGTGGATATGGATATATTTTGTGGTTGTCATTTCTTGGATGTTGGTTCTTTAGCACTTAGATAGCATATGCTATTCAACCTTGCTGTGGCACCACTGTGCTGGATTGACGTGTGTGGGTTATTATTATGGTCCCTCCTGGATTTTTACACATGATCCTGAAAAGTTTGATTGGCATTTCTGTTGGGTACTTCGGTGCATTGAATGATTGCAAAATGATCAGATACTAAGTCAGTTAAAGCGGCAATGCTAATAGGAAATTTTAAAGTCATTGAAGTGGAAATGCGGGTTGGTTTGCTTATTAATGGATAGTTACCATTAGAAAACATTTCATCGACAAAAGCATCAGTATTGCGGTCAGGATCTAAGAGATTGAAATTAAAATTTCCCATAATGTAGATTTTCTTCTTTGACTATGGTTAAGAAGTTTTTAAGAATTATCATGAACTCGGTAATAGTTATGGTGCTGCAGATTATGTTCACATTATTAAATTTAAGTTCCAAAAGTGACGACTCAAAAATCTCTTGTAAATTTATTTAGGATTGATTCAAAAAATGACGACTCAAAAATCTCTTTCAAATTTATTTAGAATTTATTCAAAATTTTCCTGGGCCAATGGGATTGATTTTCATGAACATAGGTTCCAATGCTGCTACGGTTGCATGTTTTACGAGGCATGGAATAAAATCTATAATTTGGTAAATTAAAAAATGGCCCTTTTTGATTATTAGAAAGCCAAGTTTCAGTAATGCTTAAAAAAGTGGGGCAAATGGGAAAATCATTTAGTAAAGATAAAAAATTATCAAAATTTTCGGTGTTGGCAAGTGATTGAATATTGATACACAAACAGATAAAGTGACCAAGGTTCTTCTCCCTGAATATAATATTCGAAACTGATTTAGCGCTCGGGGCTAGTGATGAAAAATAGAGAGTTTGGGGTGTTTAACCCATTAGTTCCCGCGCGTCCTTACAGGGACGTAATAATTGGCTATTTTTAATTTTGCGTTTCTCGTTTCAGCGAGGTAGTAATTATTTATTTTACTTTAAGGTTTATATATACACTGTAACAAAATAGTAAGCACAGTTTCAGATTTCTGGAATAAGTTTTAGCAGTTAAATTATTGCAGCAAAGTTAGCCTACATTTAAGATATGGAACCAGCACTTGGCAGTCGACCTGTGACGTATAAATCCAGGTACGTAACCTTTCGTTTCAATAAATTATTTCTTTTGAAAAATTGAATTACAAGTATACTTATTTGCCCAATACCAAATATTTAACTTTTTATTTATTGTTTAGGCTATATTTAGTGTTAAAGTTTGTTACGTCCTTGCAGGGACGTTTGGGCACTGGTATGGTGAATTGACGAAAAATAGTAAAATTCATTAGAAAGGCGTATTGTCTTTTTTTTTACTTTTTTTTCATCAGAATGTAAACTAATGGCAATTTAACTGAAGTGTCTAAGTCTTTTACGTGAAAAATAGGTTCGAATCCCGGTTCAGTCAAATCAGATAAAAATCTTTTGATATCATAATTTTGCTTTTTTGGCCCAATTTCACGAAAAAGTTCTGGATATCTTGATTTTCACTTGGCTAATTTACACAGTATGGTACATAGAACTAGGCCAAGCTGCAATATTTTTTGGTCATTTGGGATAAAGTTTTTTTTTTAATTATTAGATACTCACGCAAAGCCGAAAAGACACTAGATGTGGATCAACCTCATTTGTTGAAGCTTTACAACAACAATATGGGTGGAGTAGACCTCTGAGATAATCTGATATCTTGTTACTCCATTTGTTCAAGAAATCGCAAGTTTTACTGGGGTGTGTACAACTGGTTTTTAAATGCGACCATGGTGCAGGCTTGGCGATTTTACAAAAAAATTGGAACCATCATGAAAGAAGGACACATGGAAAAAATTGGTATTGCCAACTTCATTCGATCGTGCGTAGAAATGAGTGTCCTGCTTCATGGCAACAACTCCGTTTCTCTCCTACCATCGATTCCTGCAGCTTCTAACCGAGAAGAGATCCAAAAAGATCAGGGTAACCATTTGATCATTAAGACAAACAAAAAAGGCGTCTGCAAGTATTGTCAAAACCGGACATCGTGCATGTGTCGTAGATGTGATGTTGGACTGCATCCGGACTGCTTTGAAATGTATCACACTTGATCTGAACAACTGCTGCTAGACTTTGACGATTTGTATTTTTGTCGTAATTAACTTTCAGTAACCTATTTCTTTTATTGTGAACTCATTAAAAAATTACAATGATTGTACTGAATGTGTTTTGTTACAGCGAGAGACAAGATTTATTATACATTAGGGGCATTATTTAAATATACTGTAAATTGGTAACTGCTTTTTCTTGTGCTTTTAGGTTTCCACGCTCAAAATAAAATCCAACAAACGCAAGAAAAGTAGATGCCAAAGCTGACGTAAAACTAAAAACACTTGAAAACGCCTATAATAGGAAAAACTGTTGGCTTTTTAAAATTTAACTAAACGTTCGCGCAACTGCCCAAGCGTCCTTACAAGGACGTATCATTTTCTGCTTTCTCGAGTATGATATCAAAAAAAATTTTTTTGATTCTTCATATTCAACCTATAACAAGCTGGTATTTCAATTATTGTAAAAATATTTTGACGTAATCGATGTCTGGGAAGTAATGGGTTAAATCTTTGTCAGCGATATCATCAAAAAGAGTATTTAAAGAGGTATGGTCGTGATCATGGTAGGTATAGCATCGCTTCATGGGTAGCATTGGCAGAGACCAGCAGCGCCAAAGACAAAAATGGTAGCAGTTTACAATGGTAACGTTTACAATTAGATTTTAGCCTGTGGCCAACGTTAGTCGACACAAAAAATCCCAAAAGATGGAAACTAATCAATATAATGTAGTTGATATTAAGTCACTTACTGTAAGCATTTGAGCAAAAGGACAAAAGGAGAAAAAAAAACAATTCGAAATCGCAAAAAGCCAAGAATATAATACAGTAATGGAAGCATGCAGATTGCCAGTATTCATTAGGACGTATTGTGTATTCAGTTAGACTTCCTAGTAGTGGATATAACTACGAGGTATGTTTAAAAAGTAACGAGACTGTGCACGCTGCATGAACAACTTTTATCGCAGAGAAAAAAGCATTGCTTTCTGTGATGTCACAATGTCTTATGGTTTTGAAAACCAAATTTCAGCATTCTGTGACACCTACATTCATAGGTGGGCAAGTTAATGCAAAATGTTAGCTTCGTTAACCACTAGTCCGTTAACAAACTTCACACCTCCGTTAACGTTAATCCATTATTTTCAGCTTTAATTAACGGAAGTTAATAAAGTCCGTTAATTCGTTAACATTTTGCGTGTAATTTACATTTCTTTTTATTCACTTGCTTCTATAACACGTATTGACGCTGTGGAGCTGACTGTAAGGAAATATTTATTGCTATGGTGGTCTTTTTGTGTTTTGGAAGTTACATTTTACAGTCCTATCTAATTTGAAGAAAAAATAAGTTCAAATGCACTAATGAAGCTGCGATCGGAAAATCTTCGGAAATTGCAAACAGCGATAATTAATAGACCTATGAGGCTGCAGCTTATTATTTGCCACAAAAAAGCGCTCCTTTCTTCGCTTCTATAAAACTGTGCAAATACGCAACAAATGTTACCAGTGCAAACTGGTTTTTACCGGTACGATGAATGAATGGTGCAAGATATTAACGATAAAGACCTTAACGGAAGTTAACAGAACTTAACGGAAGTTAATTTAGTCCGTTAATAGAACTTAACGGAAGTTAATTTAGTCCGTTAACATGAAAAAACTTTTTAACGGATTAACGAGTAAATGAAAAAGTTAGCTTTGTTATTAGCAGGTTAATGATTAACGGACTTGTGCCCACCTATGCCTACATTCGTATTTGCACGTTTTTCTATCAAGGCCCTTTCTTTGTGACTGTTTTGTGAAAATTTGATAAAATTAAGAATTTTTGGCTTTTTTTCTTGGGTGTGAAGGATGAGCGTCAAACAACGAATCAACCTGAAATTTCTTGTCCGTCTTGGAAAAACTCCAACTGAAGCACTAAAGTTGCTTCAAGAAGTCTATGGTGATGACATGATGTCAAGAACTCGTCTTTTTGAGTGGCACAGGAGGTTCAAAGAGGGAAGAAAAGAGGTGAAAAATGATCACAGGAGTGTGAGGCCATCCGCAAGCAGAACAGATGAAAATGTTAAGTGTGTGAGAAAAAAGGTGCGAAGTGATTGCCGTCTTACTGTTAGAATGATAGCGAATGAGCTGGATATGAATAGTGAGAGAGTATGGAGGATCATTACAAAAGATCGGAGGATGAGGAAGATCTGTACAAAAATGGTACCAAGGTTGCTGAATGAAGGATAAAAGGTGCGGCGTGTGCAATTGTGTCAAGACATTTTGGAGCAACTCACAACTGAACTCAACTTGCTGAAAAAAGTTGTTACTGGCGATGAGTTATGGATCTTTGAGTGCGATCCACTCACCAAATGGCAGGTCCTTGAATGGAAGAGCGCATTGTCACCAAGACCCAAAAAGGCGAAGGTGTTCCAAGTCCAAAACCAAGGTGATGCTAATCACTTTTTTTGATGTTCATGGAATTGTCCACACAGAATTCTTGCCACAAGGCCAAACTATTAATCTGCTTGTCTACCAAAACATTTTGCGACGTCTGATGCGCTCAGTGAGGGAGAAAAGAAGAGAACTGTGGGAAACGAGGTCATAGCTGCTTCATCATGACAATGCTCCAGCTCATAATACCTTGGGAATTGGGGAGTTTCTTGCCAAAAATAACATTGCTGTACTGGAGGAACCACCCTACTCTCCAGATCTGGTCCCTTGTGACTTCTGTTTGTTTCCAAACTCAAGGAAGTCATTGAAGGAACTCGTTTTCAAGATTCAGAAGCCATTAAAACAGCCGTGATAAGAGAGCTCCGAGCGATCCTGGTGGAATCCTTCCAGGAGTGTGTGGAAGCTTGGCAGAGGAGATTGGAAAAGTGCATTCGAGCCCAAGGAGATTACTTTGAAGGCGACATGTTGTAAAATTTACTTGTCAAATAAAATAAAACATTTATAGACCCAGTTCCGTTATTTTTTAAACACACCTCATATAATAAAGTGTAATGTTAATCTCACCAACACCCAAATAATAGGAAATCATGCTACATTATTCTTCAGTCAAGATTCATGTTCGCTCCAAGCAGTAGTGATGCTATTACTCGGTTCAACTTATAGATTGTCTACATATAGATTGTAGCAACCTTTGTCTATTTTCCAGTAAGTTTCTTGTTTGGCTTGCCTTGTTGCTCTAAACTCAGGCATAAGTGATCGCTTTTGCAGTAAAAAGGCTCTAGGCAAACGATCAGTGACGTAAACATATCGCTTTGCTGGGAACTCACCATTCTCACTAGAATCGGATAGGTTTTGCAAATCTGCTGCGGCATTTTATGATTTAGGATTTTTGCTTCAACAAAAGATTTTAGCTTTGTGAGTAGTGAGTTTTTTTCAAATCTATATGGCAGTGGTGAGATTTTAATCGTTTTGCGTGCTTCTGGCCTAAAGGCTACCAGCTCGGAAGCCTAGGGAAGAGCCACCAGAACGGCGACTACTTAAAAGAAGCAATGCGAAAAATTGTCTTCCCACAGGAATCGAACCTGCAGCCTTTGGATTACTGGTCCACTGCTCTACCACTTGAGCTAGAGAAGACGCCTCCTCGCATGCTTAATTTTGGCTATTTAAACCCAGCAACTTGCTTGTTGTATGATTGTAATAATAAGTCAATTAAGATGTTTTTTTGACGTTTGCAGGCCAGAGTTTTAATATTTTAATCGTTTTGCGTGCTTCTGGCCTAAAGGCTACCAGCTCGGAAGCCTAGGGAAGAGCCACCAGAACGGCGACTACTTAAAAGAAGCAATGCAAAAAATTGTCTTTTTCGCATTGCTTCTTTTAAGTAGTCGCCGTTCTGGTGGCTCTTCCCTAGGCTTCCGAGCTGGTAGCCTTTAGGCCAGAAGCACGCAAAACGATTAAAATATTAAAACTCTGGCCTGCAAACGTCAAAAAAACATCTTAATTGACTTATTATTACAATCATACAACAAGCAAGTTGCTGGGTTTAAATAGCCAAAATTAAGCATGCGAGGAGGCGTCTTCTCTAGCTCAAGTGGTAGAGCAGTGGACCGGTAATCCAAAGGCTGCAGGTTCGATTCCTGTGGGAAGACAATTTTTCGCATTGCTTCTTTTAAGTAGTCGCCGTTCTGGTGGCTCTTCCCTAGGCTTCCGAGCTGGTAGCCTTTAGGCCAGAAGCACGCAAAACGATTAAAATATTAAAACTCTGGCCTGCAAACGTCAAAAAAACATCTTAATTGACTTATTATTACAGTGGTGAGATTTACAGTAATTGGCCTGCACTTACGTTGACTGTTTCGAAGCACAGGTCGCTGAGGTAATCATTGAATGTCGGTGATAGAAAGCTGTTCTGGTTCGATTTGTAGACCTTCTCAGAAATTTCTTGAATATCTGCAGTGTGATATCTTGTTTTTTCCAAACAGTTGATTCATCTTCAGCTAGCCCATGTATTAGAATATTTAGCCTTTTGCTATAACTTTCCTTCATTAAGGCGTCTGCTTGAGGATGCTGTTAGGAAGTTTAGTTTAGTTTCTATTTTGTTCATTCTTTTCACCAGGTGTTGACAAGATTTGGCGGAAGCTTTAGAATACAATTTACTCTTTCTCAACTTCATCAAATTTCTTTTGTGTCTCTTTTTCAAGCAAAATGTCAACATTTTGGTGAGCTAAATTGTTTGAGAAAATCTTCATGTAAGTCAGAAATTCAAATAATTGTTCATTTATTGGAATAGGCTCCTTTGCCTCGAACTCACTCATTTTCATAAAATTTACACAAGCTGGCAATTTCTGATATCCTGCTGACCTGTGTTCGCTTCACGTAGCAGCTGCTCCGCAAAAAACTACCACACGCCAGAACTAGTTTTTGCAGAATGAACTGCTTTTTGCAGAATGAACTACTCTCAAATTTGTTTGGATATGCTGAAGTATTTAAGGAACTTAGGAATTAAAAAAAGGATTTTTGAAATATCTCTTGTGGTTTTCAAGAATAGCGGAAAGAATTTTTTGCCACTTGAGGGAGTTTGGGTTAACAAGCACTGGTCAGTGGTCACACATGGTGATTTTTGTTAATATCTCCGTTTCTAATCATAGAATAATAAACCAAATGTTGATTTTACCATTTTTCGGGCCAAGGAATTCCTCTAAACACATAAAAAATGGATAAAACAGCTCTTTCATCGAGTAAATCAAGATAAAAAAATTACAAGTCAAGCTTACGACACGATAGCAAAAAAGCAATCGTTTTCAAAACCTGGTTATTGCACTTTTGCATAGTACTACTTGTGATTTTTGAGTACACTATCAACCACCTTTCTTTTGGTGATGTTTTTAAAAACCGCTAAACGCCCTGTATTCAAAGTTTGTGCATTGATGATATCATTGAGGACTTTTGTGCAATAGTAATCGGAGGTGCCAGGTTGGGGGATCCCCCTCAATTGAATCGTCCAAAATTTTGAACTTATAAGTTGTTAGAGCTTGATGGATCAAATTTTCGGAATGGGTAGATATTGAAAATAAACTAAACCGAACAAAAATTTGGGAGTACCATGTTGGGGGGTTTCCCCACCAAACGGGCCCTCCAAAATTTGAAACTTTTTAACCTTTTTAGCTGGACACGTGAAATATCTAAGATAAGTAAATATAAAGGAACGATAAAATTTGACAAAATTTGGGGGTAACAAAATGAGGGTCCCTCCCAAATCGGGCCACCAAAATTTAAACTTTTTAACCAATCATGCTAGACACATGAAATTTTCATGGTAGGCAAATATGAAGAAAAGTTTACCTCAGACAGGACCCTCCAAAATTGAAACTTTTTAACCTTTAAGCTGGACACATGAAATGGTGGTCCACAAATCCTCAACTTCCCCATTTGAAGCAACTTGCTTCAAACTATTTTTGCATTCCTGCAACATCAGCTTCTTCCGAAAGGTATTTTTTCTCCAGTGTAGGCTTGACTGTGAGCGAATTAAAAACGCAACTAAGTGGTGTAGACATTTAAAAGCACTCAGTGTCATGCACTGTAATAAAGTGCTGCTTTAATTAAGAAAATTGGTGAATAAATTTTTTTGATATAGGTGGTGGTTGACTGGTTGTTCACTTTTTCAAAAAATTAGGTTAATTTAAACCAGAATAGGATTCAGTATTCTGAATTTGGTTTTAGCTATTTGGAATAATTCTGGAATAGGCAACTATTCTGAAATGCCCATCCGTAAGTGTGATTGATAAATCTCTCTACGAAATAACCATAATATTAACACATTCTAAGGTTTTAAAATTGTCTAGCCAGTTTATACAAGCTTGAGTGAAGGAGGATGTTAGCAGAAAAGTCAGAATTTGCTGAAGTAGTATTTTTGGTTGGTCTGAGCCTCCAAAAAAGCTGGGCCACTATGTAAGATCAGTAAAACTTCAGCAAATGAAACTAGGTTGCAAATAAAACTTTAGCAAATAAAAGTTGAAGACAAGGCCATTTTGGGTGGGCTTGGGAAGAGCGGAAGTTATTGATAGCGTTTCATTTCAAAAGATTGGTGGCCTAGTTTAGCTTTGGTCTGGATTTTGGCACTGGTTTTGAGCCTTTTAACCTGCAGGAGAAGTAGCCATTTAGGATGAGCTGTGAGGAGAGTAGGTAGTTGGCTAGGCTGTAGTTCTTCTGGGAGATGTAGGGTAAGATTTGTACTTTAATTGGTGGGGATTTGCTTTATAGCAATATTTCATTCGGTAAAGCTTTGATTAATAGCTTTGGTTTCATTGGGTAAAGATTTTTTGGTTAAGATTTACTTACTTTTTGCTAAAATGGACTGATTGATGGTTGAAGATTTATGTATTATGGACATAATCGGTAAAGATTTATTTTTTCATTGATAAGTTGGTGAGATATACATTTTGAGGATTTTTGTCACTGGTGATGTTTGGCCTTACTGTTGACTGTTGAGCCCTGAGATTGGGCGGAGCAGCGGTGTGGGGCATGCTGTTGGAAATTGTCTTGAATTGAACTGTTATAATTGTCTCTTGTAATATTGTGATTACCGGTACTTGATATTTTTAGGAAAAAAAATTGTGTTGTGATCGGGTTAGTTTGCGATTCCTTGCCTTTCTGCGCTCACATTTATGCCTGTGTTTCTGGCTGTGCTGACGAGGAATGTGGGACGAGTGTCAATTCCGAAAGGCATGGGACTTCGGTTGTTGATCAAAGGTTGCAGCTGTGTGGGGCATGCTGCTGGAAATTGTTTTCAATTGAGGTGTTATAATTGTTTCTTGTAATATTATGATTACTTGATATTTTTAGAAAAAAAAAAGTGATATAATCTGGTTATTTTGCGATTGCTTGCCTTTCTGCACTCATGTTCATGCCTGTGATCCTGGCTGTGCTGACGAGGAATGTGGGACAAGTGTCAATTCTGAAAGAGTGTGTCTTGGGCTGTTGATCAAAGGTTTGATTGTGCGTATGAGACTTGATACTGTCTATAATTTCTTATTAAAACTAGGTTCATTTAAAAATGATGTTACATTAAATGAATTCAATATCTCTAGCCAAATAGTTTCACTTACAGAGCATCTCGTATTACACTACATAATTATGGCATTTATGTTTTACTGAATTCGCAGACAGAAAGGATGTTATAACTGTGGTTATGACCAAAATTGAATGGATAAAAGAAACTGCCCAAGTTTTGTATGATCTTACAAAGCATTTCATTCACAGGCTAATGCCAATTTAGATATTTCAGTTCCAGAAAAAATTCTTTAACCAATGAATCTTGTGTGACTTTGCTCGGATTTTACAGAGAATTACTCAGATTACGATCTGGAATGAAATTAAAAGCTATCAGTGAAATAAGGAGCAATGTTATATCCCTTATGCTGTGGTTTATTACTTGCAAGGTAACAAATTGATGCAGCAGTCATTTTTCTTCATATCTTATGACCTAACACTTGACACTGTGTTTGTACACCGTTTTCTGCGCAAGCTCTGCACCTTAATTTCCAACTTATCCAGTACTATGGCTAAAGTTGAATATTTTTTAAATGGATGTGCTTTGCTGTACAAAAATTATAAGAATACGTGGAATATATGCTATCACAAAAGTGACTCGAACAATGAGGCATGTTGGGCTTTTCTTGCATCTAGCCGTGATAAATCTCCCTGTGTTTAAATTGGGAGAACAGTTAGATGACTGGCAAAAACAGCTAGCTGGCAAAGATCATTGTGTAGTCAAATTTTGATTCCACAGCACTAGTTGAATACTGTCATGACTACGTTCAAAGGGGAATCTTATTTGAGTTTTTAAATGTTGATGGTATGCAAAAAGACAGGCTTCGGTGGGCATTACTCTTTTTATTAAGAAGTACAATATCAGGCCCACGAGTCATTCCACCTCAGATCACCCAAAATTTTTTAAACTTTTGAACCAAAAATCTCCGATTTGCATGAAAAAAAGCCAATATTTTCAATTTTATTGAAATCAGAGCTGTAGTTTTGGAGATACGCCCCTTCAAAAATTGTTTTTTTTGCGAAAAAAGGGGGTTACCTGCCATATTTCAAATTGCAATATCTCCGCAACCACTTGGGGGTTTTGAACAAATTTGGTGTCATTTTGAAGGAAATTGCCCAAGGATTCCATATGCATGTTTGGGGGCAATGACCTTTTGACCTGTACTTTGACCCCGAATTTCACCTTGTGGATCATGTGACCCATTATTTTTTAAAAGTGGAAAAAAATCTCTGTCATCCTCCTAATAATATATAAAAATTTCAGAGAGGTAATTGTTGTAGTTTTAGAACAGTCTGCATTCAAGTTTGGGCCATTTTGCAGATTTTGGGTAATTTGCAAAAAAACCTAATTACTCTATCACAATAAAATTGATTATACAATGATTTGTATTGGCTACACTTTTATTAACATGGAAACACGTGTGCAATGTGCATTGAAATAAAAATAAAATTAGTAATTAGTTCACAGTCGAAGTTAACAAAGCACTTACGCCAATGGTTCGCTAACTTTGTCTCCGTGACCTCAGTTTTCATAAAAACTAAATTTCACCCACCTGTGACTTAAAACTTTGGCATGTACAACAATATGCACACATCCAGAAATATCGAATTTGCGTTGGTTAGTAGTATTAGACTGGAATCTGAAATAGGTGAGAAACCACTGATTTCAAAAAAACAAGTTTCTGGCTCGCTAAACCCAGCTTTATAACACTATACAGTGAGACACGAAATCTCACTTCATTAGTGATGTAGCAATGCTGATTGTCATGAACTAAATGTACTTCAAGTTCAAAGCAAAAGCTAGTATGTACCATGTTAAATTATACATCAAACCTTTCTTCATTGTTTCCTTATGAAAGTAATTTGTTTAGGATATTTAATGTGTAACGACATTTACATGAAACCTACAAAAACTGCGTGAAAATAAATATTAATCAAATTTTTTATTGAAAAGTAAGCGACCCCAAATAACTTTTTTCAACATCACCTGGAGTTGTGACCCGCAGTTTTGGAACGATTACATTAACCTGTGCAGTCCACTAATAAGTGTTGCTGTGATGACTACAGCAAGTTTTAATTTTAACCCCTAAAAGAATGAAATGAAAAATGCATAGATGACTCTAGGGTACAGTCTGGGCTCCTGACACAGCTCGATACCTGTACACAGGAGAGAATTGAAACGCACAGCTTTTTAAGGAGTTGTTGTTTACTGCCTACTGCGGTTTCTGAAAACAAACGAAAACGTTTTAAACGTAGTATAGCAATTACTTCAAAACCTGTAAAAATATCGGAGCTAAGACCATGTGAAACATTCACATGCCCAGACTAACCACACCCAACCCCCAGAACCTAGTAAAAAGGTGTGCTTCTCAGCTCCCATATCACTGCAGTATAATTATAGAGTGCAAGATATATGAAGACTAACGCTAAATAGAAATCATAGCAAATACGTAGCGATTGATTTTGCCAGGTAGTCAGAGGAGTTCAAATTCACTGTAGCTAACTAACTACGGAGAGAAGGAATTACAAAAAATCAGAAACATCCTACTACTAGGATTGCTAAAACTGAACTGACCAAATCTTCACGTGTAAAGATTTTGTCAGTGTGAAAATAACGCATCGCTTTCAGCGACTTGGCAAATCATAAACAGAACTAACGTTAGCCAAACCGTAAGAACACAGGCCACTAGTGGGCAACAAAGAACAAAACTAAGAATACGACGTAACAAATCCCCACGGCAAAAATGAAAATGAAGGTAGATATTTTTTAGATGTACGCAAGTCGTATTTCGGAACAGAAAGACCATACAACATAAATTTATCATTTAAATATTGAGTGACTTCAGAGATGTCGTCAAAAGGCACGAGGGGAATAAATTCACAGCAAATACACACAAATATTACTAGGCCTATAGATTGAGATGTTTGTATTGGACACGAGTTGGATTAATTAGAGGTAGGCTCGATAACTTGGCACAGTTTTGTAATGGGGCGCTTCACAATTGAGTTGGCAGTTTTGATAAGTGCAGAGCGAACAGCACCTTTCTTGTCAAGATAAGTCTGTAAGATCCGGCCAAGGCACCATTTACCTCTTGGCTGCGAGTCATTGACAATCAAAACAATATCATCCTTAGTTACATTGCGTACACTTTGGAACCATTTCTGGCGCTCTTGCAAAGTTGGCCAATATTCACGGATCCAACAGCGCCAGAACTGGTCGAATAAAAATTGAATTTGTGCCCAACGGCGTCTCGCATAACAGTCCCTTTTGTCAAAAATACCAGGGGTAAGAGTAAGAGTATTACGAAGTAGTAACAAGTGGTTAGGAATTAAAGGTTCATTGTCCATAGGGTTGAATGTAACTGGCATTAAGGGTCGTGAATTGCTAATGGATTCGATTTCAATCATTACAGTGAGCAACGTATTGTCGGTCAAAACTTGGTCTTTGAAAGTGATTGAGAGTATGTGACGAACCGATCGAATCATCCGCTCCCACGCACCACCCATGTGACTGGTGGTGGGAGGGTTGAAATGCCAATTGATTTTCAGTTTTGCTAAATAATCATTAATTCAGTGTTGTTTGAGTGCTTGTAACAATTCCTGCAAAACGCGTTCAGCGCTGGTAAAGTTCGTAGCATTGTCACTGTAGATATGTTTTGGGATTGATCTGCTGGTGATAAATCGACGCAAGGCAGTCAAAAACGAATTAGTGTCCAAGACATGGGCAATTTCAATATGTACGGCTCGCGTCATTAAGCAAGTAAACAAGCAGCCGTAATGCTTAACTTGACTGCGACCTTGCTTAACGAATAGGGGACCGAAATAGTCTATTCCAATGTGGGTGAAGGGGGGCAAATCGGGTTGCACTCTACCATCAGGGAGATCAGCCATCAATTGCTTGCAGGCGGAAGCATTTCGTTTCTTGCATAAAATGCAGTTGCCAATGATGCGACGTACAGCAGAGCTTCCCTTGACTATCTATTATCCAATAGTGCTGATGTAACGAAGTCCAGGTATGTCCCACGCCGGAATGTCCAACCTCGAGGTGATGCTTCTGAATAAACAAATCTGTTAGATGTGAATTATTAGGGAGTATAACAGGATGCTTATTACCATAGTCGACTGGAGCGTGCTCCAGCCTACCTCCAACACGAAGAACCTCGTCAACCAACATCGGATGAAGCTTCCTCAATGATCTTGTGAGCAAGTCTTTAGCCAACACAGGGTTCTTGCTGGAACACAACTTAAACAAGACTGAAAAATGTTGAAGCTGAACGTATTTAATTAATGCAAGTTCGGCATATTGGAGTTCGTCAGCTGATAAGTACGATGAAAAAAAGGTGCTTGATTTTCTTGCACGACAAAACTTTATGTATCTAATTATCCAAGCAGTAGATTTCAGAAGTTTAGGCAAAGACGAATATTTTTTAATAAGTCGGTCAATAACAGAGCAAGAAATAGGCTTAGATGCGGCAGTCACATTTACGATTGCTTCTCGTTTTTTGGGAATAAAGTCAGTAGGTAATGATTCAAAGCTTGTTTGCTCATTGATTGTAGGATCAGAAGACCAGTGGGTTTCAGAATGCCACAAAAATTCAGGGCCAGAGAGCCATGGGTTGTGAGAAACAATGCTATTAACGGAGGCCCCACGGGAAGCTTCGTCAGTTGGGTTGAGTTTTGTGGGAACATGGCGCCACTGTGAAGCATTGCAATGTTTTTCTATTATTGCAAGCCTGTTAGCAATGAACACAGGAAACCTTTTCATTGAATTTTTAATGCTAAAAAGCACGGCAGTGGAATCTGTCCAAAACGTAGAGGGGCAGTTAATCACGTCAAGTTTCTTAAGCACTAACTTATCTAATTTTACAGATAGTATGGCAGCAGTGAGTTCAAGTCTGGAAATAGACACAATTTTTATAGGTGAAAGCCTAGATTTTCCTTTCAGAAAGGAACAGTGAATATTCCCTTTGTCATCAGTGGGTCGAATATAGCAGCAAGAGCCATAAGCTACAAACGAAGCATTCGCAAAATGGTGAATTTCACATTTAACTACGTCACCAAATGCTTCGGGTTTAATACATCTACGAATGCGTAAGTTAGAGAGTCCAGGTAGACTGTTAAGCCGAAGTTCCCAATCTTGGATTTCTGCAGCAGGAATTTCAGAATCCCAACCTAAGCCTTGTTTGCATAGACTTTGCAACATTAATTTTAGTTCCAAAATGACTGGGGCAGCAAACCCCAGTGGGTCATATGAAGAACTCACGGCTCATAAGATCCCACGGCGAGTAGAAGGTCTTTCTGGTAGACTAACGTTGAATCCGAACTCGTCATCTTGGACATTCCAGTAGACACCCAGTACTCTTTCCTTGACATCTCCGTCCAGTTCATTTTGTTGCGCTGATGAAGCACATTCTGTCGCTGGAATAGACTGCAAAACTTGCTCATTGTTAGATAGCCATTTAGTTAGGCGAAATCCTTTGTAGCGAAGTAGGGCAGGCAATTGTTTAGCTACTTTGATAACTTCGGTAATAGACGATGCAGAGCAGAGACAATCATCTACATAAAAATTCTGCAGCACAATGTTGGCAATAGAAGAGTCAAATTTCTTGCCATAGTCGTAAACAGTTTGACGCAGAGAAAAGGCAGCACAACTAGATTAAGAGGTAGCTCCAAACAAATGGACTAGCATTTGATATGTAACGGGTGGTTCGGTAAGATTCCCACTTGGCCACCAAAGAAATCTAAGAACATCACAGTCAATGGGATCGACTTTAATCTGATGGAACATCTGCTTGATATCTGCAACTAGAGCAATAGGGTTTTC
Source organism: Trididemnum nubilum (assembly GCA_963965965.1). Classification (NCBI taxonomy): domain Eukaryota; kingdom Metazoa; phylum Chordata; class Ascidiacea; order Aplousobranchia; family Didemnidae; genus Trididemnum; species Trididemnum nubilum. The sequence goes on from OZ014470.1 coordinate 32,693,905, forward strand.
CTGAAAGCGGATTAGGACTCCCACTAAAAAATTGGTTAGAACTGGGCCCTGATATAAAGCATCATTAAGAGAAATGCCCTTATGTTTCACTGCACAATTGAAAACAACTCTAACCTTATTGGGCTTATGAGGATGCAAGACAGGATGGTGTGACAAGTACCATTTAGCATTATTAGTGACTAGAAGGTTATATGGAACTTGTCTAGCGTAACCTTCGCGAATATAAGTTTCCATTACATCCACATACTTGTTGCACAGTAGGGTGGTCCTTAAATCCATAACAAAAATTAAACACTAAAAGTTACTATAGGAACCGATGTAAATGTGTTCCTTTTAGGTTAAAAACATTGTGTGTGAAAAATCTCCGAGGTAGAAAAACATTTAGAGGTTGCACAAAGGCAGTAAAGTTTTTGATAAATACCCAATTTTGCAAAGATTAGGGCTTCGCTATTTGTGGAATGTTAGCTGTTCAAAAGTAGTAATATTATGGTTGCAACCCAACTTATTGTATGTTGCCAAGTACGTAGTGTCCTTTCTTCATTCTCGCTTAGCAAAAACCATGCCTATGGTATGCTTTGAGGCGAAATGCATGTGGAACTGAAGCTGACCTTTATCACATTTTTCAATTAGCCTGACGTATTCCTATATAAGTGCCACTGCCACACCACGCTTTGCATTGGCATGCTTGACGTGGACTTTTTATACCAACTTTCTGTCTGACATCAATGAGCCTGATAATTCACTCCAAGAATCACAGTCAATTGATAGAAATTTTTGATCCACTTTCATTTTTTTGAAAAATCCAATTAATTGCTTTTAATTAGCAAACCTCTTTTTCCAATTGTTGTTTCTTAATGGCATGCTTGGTAAAGTTTTCATCTTCATGAAGAGCTGCAATCATTCGTCACTTCATGTCATCATACACCTCTGGTTCAAAAAAACCTAAACCACTAATTTCTTAGACGTGTACCAAAGCCGACCAGAGAATTTTTTTTCATTACGGTTACCCCAATTCTCTTGTCAATGTGTTTTTGCAAGTCTAAGATTTTTTCTATATTTTGGAAAGTTTAGGGCAGATGCAAGAAATGATGCTTTGGTCTATGCTGGCCATAATCAATTTACCATGCAGTTCTGGCGTATGGTAAACTGATTATAGCGAGAATAAGTTAGGCGCTATAATCAGTTCTGACGTCCCTAACCAATTTCTGATTTTCTTCAAGTTTTGCTTTAATGGAGATGCAAGCACCAGATTCTTACTTTTAGTGTTTGAAATGTTCATGTCACAAAACAAATTACCCTGTAGTAAAAACTTTCTTGGCCTATCTCCATTTTTCTAATGCTCAAACGATGCCATTTACTTGAGACTAACTGGTCCCACTAGGAATTGGGGCAGTCTTGAGCAGATGTTTTACGCAGATGCTAGAGGTGATATAGGCAGGTGATCAACTAGTGAGAATAAATTTGAATAAGATTGAAAGTGGTTCAAGTTATTATTCGAAACTTTTTAAAAAAATGTAGAGTATGTTCATTATAAGGGCTATTATTTTTTAATTTCTTAAAATGACCTTTTAAAGTCTTTGCTCAGTTTCTTATTTTGGACTTGCCAATTGCAACTCTTGTATCCACTGTTCCCATTGATTCTATTCTCTAACATTCCCTTTAAGCCAGAAGAAAATTTTGGTACCTTTGCCAGGAGGGTCTATGGATCGGAGCATTTGTACTGTCCACATCAAAGAAATCTTTCAGGCCATCTTTTTTGTTACTTGTGGTAGCCTTAAAGATTTGCTAAGCATTTAAAAAAGTTTAAGAACTATCCAAGAATTCGAGTAACACAATATTGTTTTCTATTGTATAAGGTTTGAAATTTCTCTAGAAATTAATTCTTGGCAACTCAAATGATTTCAGACGAACTTATTGAAGCAAACAACTTCTGACTACAGGAGAAGACATATAAAAAATATATATGATGTATAATTGACTTGTACACTATCTTCCCAGTTTCTAAAGTGCTCAATGGACATAGGCTCCCAGTTAACGGTACAGGAAGTTCAGTTAAAAATTAGAAGTTAAAAACCCCCACTACAGGCTGTTTCCCCCTAATGGGTTTGTCAGGTGGGGTGGAAACTAAACAAAAACAGTAAAAGACCTCAGTACACCTCCCACGTCTCCCCATCTTAGCACTGGAATCCCTGGTGGGCGCGAGCACTAGCTATCCCACTAGGATTAACTGTGATACACACCAGCCAGGGGCCGCAACCAGAGTCGATGGTGCAGAGCCGTGGCCGATACAAAACACTGTAAGCAATAACTATGGAGGCTGAACATCTTAATCAAACACTGCTGATGCGCTACTGCGTGTCTGTCAAATGTTGTGAAAAACACTGTCCTAGGTACAAAGTGGCATTTTATGTCACAGTGATCAACCGCTTTGGGTTAAATTTGGTTTCATTAAGTTGATGATTTGTTGGTTTATATTTGGCTTTGTGTCGACATTTTGATGCAAATTCGGTTCTTTTGTTGAGAGTGTGAGTCGGATTTGCTTGTAGTATCACAATTTTTTCTTCTAGACAAAGGTTACACCTGTTAGAACCGTGCTCGTCTCATGATCTATAGTTGTATATATAGTAGTATATGAATAATCTCAAACTTTCGCTGTTCATGTGCAACCTGTAAACTCTAATTTTTCTCTGAGATATTTTGCATGTACAGTTTTTTATTGAAAACGAACAAATTTAACCCAGTTCTCGTATAGTTTTCCAAAATTTTGGAATAAGGACCACCCTATTGCACAGTACCGTGTTTGAAGTAAGTCTTTTCTTCAAGCTCGAAAGACGTCGTTTTACCGTCACGTGGCTGTTGGTAGGTAGCTCCAAACCGGATTTCCATGGAAGTGGTAGTTGATAGTGCCCTGCTACAATTTTAACAGAGTTATTCATGATGTCATAAGCAACGCGGTCCTCTTTCGAAGTTGGAATGTCGAAAATCGAAGTTTGATTGCCAAAATCAGTCTCCCATAGCCGACTGATTTGAGATTGCAAAGAATGATCGGACGTCACAAAATTCACAGAAAAGTTGTTAAGAGCAGAGAGAGAAAGCGAGGGACCTAATAAAGACCATCCTGGAGGGGTTTAAACAGCTATGGGTTGCCCTCGAGCCCCCTTGCGCACATTGCGCGTGCAAAATAATTCAGGTACATTAGCGCCAATAAGCAACGTTACGGTGGCTCCGTGAACTTGAGGAAAATTCAAATCTCGAAAGTGAGGAAAGATGTTTAGATCTTTGTCAGCAGGAATAGCATTAGGTGTTACAGGAATGTCTTCAATGAACAAAACATCATGCAAATTAAAGGTCTCATCTTCAGTTAACGATGAGACAGAAAGACTAGAAGCACAGCCTTGGTGGCTTTTCGAGCCAGTTAAAGTGTTTAGAGTAAGTTCGTTAGGGATCCCAGAAATGCCAAGAGTTTTAACCAGTTTTTGATTACAAAAGGTATGGGTGGAGCCTTGGTCAAGAAATGCATACGTGACAACTTGTTTAGTGCCATAATTAGCCCATACGAGTACCACACATAAGTATACAGCATTAGCATGTTGAGGCGATTCATTAGAGTAAACAGGTAGTCAGCACTAGAGCAAGACACCGCAGAGTTATTTGGACTCGTGGAATTACTGGTTGCAAGATCAGGTGGGGGTGTAGAAGCACCAGTATCTTTAGATGCATTGGGAAGATTACGTTGTGAAGGATGGAGCAGGGTATGGTGAAAGGTCCCGGTGCAACTTTTAACCTTGTAAGTGTTTTGCTTCGTACAGCCTTGCGTACGATGTCTAGAACCAAAGCATTTGTAGCAAAACTTGTTTTCCTTGATGAACTTTGACTGTTCATGTAATGGCGCACCTCAAAATTTAGCACACTCTAATAATCCATAATTAATCTCCTTGCGATAAAAGCACGCAAATGGGATCGAAGTAGCGGGCTGACTCGAGTTAGAATTGGTGGGCTTGGAAGTTACGTTATAAGAGCTGGCAGACCTCCGAATATCAGGGGTAGTTTGAGTCTTAGACTGAGGTTTAGTGCTTTGGGCGCCAAGCACTCGGCGACCATATAAAGAATTGGCCTCATGAGATAAGCGGTTAACAAATTTAACAAAACAAGAAAAATCAGCAACCTGACCTGTTCTTTTTTCTACTTTAACTGATTCTTTTACCCATGCACGACGAGAATCAAAGGGAAATTTCTGAATGAGTTGAGCCATAGAGTCCAACGAACTTAAACTTCCAAAACATTGGATGTCTTCCAGAGTTATCAGTGTCTGCTCTAAAAATTCGGAAAAAAGTTTTAAGCCAACAGGATTATTTGATTTGACAGCCTTGGCAGCCTTCAAGCGTTGTTCACAAGCTTCAGCAATAATATTTGGTCTGCCGTATTCTCGCTCAAGTCTTTCGCAGCCTAACGCATAGCCAGCGTCTTCTTTATTAGAAAAGTTTTGAATCTTATTTTGAACTTTAGTTTCACAATGTTGCAGCAAATAACAAAGCAACATTTTGTGATCTGAAACCTTAGGCACAATGTACTTAACAAATTCATTTTTGAAGGTTGTGAAGTTCAGCGGGTCTCCATTAAACTTAGGAAACTCAGGCCTGGGTAAAAAGATGTTATCTCCAGGATAGCACAAAACAGGGTACTGAGGAAATGGCAAAAACCCACGTGGTTGTACCATGTGGTCATTTGTCCTTGGGTGAAAAAAGGTCGAGCCAAGTTAACTGACCACGACAAACTGACCGCGAACAAACTGACCGCGAACCAACGATTTCATTACATTGATTTTGTCACTGATTTCGTCGCAGTGATTTCATCACAAAGTGAGGGTTTTGGCAAGATGGCTCTGGGGATAGTAAAAATATATTTAGGATCGCCCTTCTCAGCCAATCGGCGTTGCTCGCGATCAGTTAGTTCGCGGTCAGTTGTCGTGGCCCCAAAAAAGGCAACCCCTCCCACCAGGCCCCCCGGGGCCCAGGACCATACAGATTGCTGATGAAAACTAGGATTGGGAGCACTGGAGAATGGTTCCCTGGGAAAAGAGCTATTTGTGCTATAATCACGTTGCTTTAAAGCATTTTGCATGGGCAGAGTAGAAAACGTAGTAACTACGGGCGGAGGTGCATAAAAGTTAACACCTAAATCGGCATTGGGTGAAGCTGAAAAACTAGTGCCATCAGCAGATGAAAGGCATCCCGGTGGAATAGGTTGTTCGCCTTTAAGCATGTGGCTTGATGCTCCGCGTTTGGTTGCAGTAATAGAAGCTGTTGTCTGAATGGAAACGGTTGAAACGATATTTGAAACAGTTCGCTCTTTTAAAATTACAGGATGTTGAGATTCAGCCGATACCTCACTCGTATTAGTTTTTGGAAATTCGTTATCGCAAAGATCACTATCCCACAATTTGAATTCGAGAGCAGCCAGATCGAGCTTACGCTTCGCATTGCGCCGCTTGCGTTTGAAATTCTCCTGGGTGCGTTTAGCCTCTTCTTGGGCATGTTCTTCCTCATGGGCAGCTTCTAATTCTGATAATTTCATTTTCGCGTAGGCCTCTCGTTGCTTTACTGTTGATCTCGAGCTAGATGTGGAACGGCTACTGCTGGTTATGACAGTAGGAGTTAACGATTTGGAAGGCGCCGCGCCGAAGTCCAAAAAGGATGGTGTCTTCCACGACCTTCAGAGGTGTTCAAATTCAGAGGAGTTCAAATTCACTGTAGCTAACTAACCACGGAGAGAAGGAATTACAAAAAATCAGAAACATCCATCCTACTACCAGGATTGCTAAAACTGAACTGACCAAATCTTCACGTGTAAAGATTTTGTCAGTGTGAAAATGACGCGTCGCTCCCGGCAAATCATAAACAGAGCTAACGTTAGCCAAACGGTAAGAACACAGGCCACTAGTGGGCAACAAAGAACAAAACTAAGAATATGACAAAGCAATGAGTATTCTACATTTTTTTTTTATTCTCCTTCAGCAGAAATTTTCTTTTTCCAATATAAAATGTGTTCAAACATATTAAAACATTGCACTACATATACATAAATTTTGATTATTTAGAAAGCTGTTAGAAGCTACAAAGAAAAAGTCACCGAACAGCCAAGTGAAATAATATGCTACTTGATCCAGAAAATCTCAACTTGCCCAAAGCAAATAAGAACAGTGAATTTTAAGTATGGTTCAATTTTTGAAACAAAAAATGTGCAAAAATACGTAAGTAATGTAGCAAAACATTGAGTTTGCACTATAAGTTAAGCATTGAAAAAAATTAAAACCCTTAGTGGGGTTACTAACGCTGAGAATAAACTTTAGCATGTTTGATTTTCTGAACTTTTGACTTGATTGTTTAAACCTCAATCTTTCACTTTCTAGAAAATGCCGAAAGCCTGCTATTACCTGTGATATCTAAAAGAACTGTTAATGCGGCAAGTGCAGGAAAAAATCTTGGAGAAAAATAACGTAACATTTTGTGCCAAAAAAGCTGCAAAGTGTGCCTGAGTATCAAACAAATTTGTCACTTTTCTAAAGACTGACGTGAGCTTGCTGTTACTTGTGGTATCTCAAAGAGATGGTAATGCAGCAAGTGCGGGAAAGATTTTTGCTGGAAAAGAATGAAACATTTCATGCCAGAAAATTTGCTAAGTGCACCTGAGTATTGAACAAATCTCATTTTTTTTCACTTTCTAGAAAATGCCATAAGTCTAGTATTACATGTGATATCTGAAAGAGTGGTTAATCCGGCAAGCGCGAAAAAAAGTTTTGCAGGAAAAGAACGTAACATTTTGTCCCAAAAAAGTTGCAAGGCGCATGTGAGTATGGAACAAATCTCCATGCAATTGCTAATTAAAAAGTGTTAATTGGAATTAATGACATGCCTGCGATTATACTAAGAGTTAATTGCGGTGATTGTGCTAAAATAAAGCAAGCAAACATTTTCGCCACTTGCATTTTGTCTTATTTTCACAAAAGTGGTAATGTGCATTTCTAAATAATCTTGTTTGATGTTGTTGACTTGTAATTATTTTAAACATCTTGATTTACTTGATGAAGGAGCTGTTTGATCCATTTTTATGTGTTCCTTGGCTACCAAAATGGCAAAATTGACACTTGGTTCATTATTCTACAGTTAGAAATAAAGATATTAATGAAAATCACCAAACATTACCATTGCTTGCCAACCCAAACTCCCTCAAGTGACAAAAATTTTGTTTCACTAAATCTCGAAAATCGCTTGAGATACTTTAAAAATTCTTTTTTTAAATTTCTCAGTTCTCCAAGTTCTACAAAATATTATTAAATCAAACATATCTGAGAATAGTGGACTAGTGGTTATAGGGTTTAGTTGATTTGCATGGAATGACCCACTGTCAGCTATGCTACATAGGCTACGTAATTGACAAAATCTTGCTGGTAGTATTTAGGCATTGATGTACGGTGAAGATTTTGCAGGGTGTTCAATTGTTCGATGATGAGCTATTTTCAGCGCTTCATAACCATAATCAGTAAATAACTCAGATTCAAATAGTCAGCTATATTTTTAGTACTCAACGACTACAACTGTAAAATGATGGATGGAACAAAATTTGAGTTTATTAGAGCAAATTTGAAAGCTCTTATTTAACCAAAGAATAATTTAATTAAAATCTAGGTTTTAAAAGAAAACCAAAGCTCAAATCATAACAATTGTAACTTGATTCAAACATTGTCTATGCGCAAATGTTTTTGTGCCTTAGTTGTGCTTAAGCATGAGCGTGAGTTCAAATCATCTGAATTATTCCACATGCTAAATTTCATCATTTTCACTAATAAATTCAGTTAGATGCCAAAGCACACCAAATTTTGGAGTTCAAATCAAAACTTGCCCAAGCTTAGCGATTGCACCTGACCGAATTTGGTGAAACTAAAACTTGCATCAAACAAACAAAAAATATCAAGTTAAATTATTCCTGAAGTGAAATAGGCAGAACTAATTTAACAGTTCACAGAGACATCATGTCTTACAATCCCACTTCATTTGACAACACCTTATGATGTCTCCATGTCTAAATGGCTAATCATTTCAACCCCAGTGATGCAGGTGAGGCGAAGTCCCCATCACGGGATCATTCCTGTGTTTCGAAATCAACTGACTTCATCATCAGTGTGAAGAAGAGTCGACACAATGCAAGGTTTTTTGATCCCTGAATTAGGCTAACTCAACCGGTGAATTTGAATAATCAAGCTATCGGTATAGGCTATTGTCTTCATCTCGTAACTTCAGCTATTGAAAAGGCAGACCTAAATTTTTCCCATGTACTGCTCTGGACTCTAGTTTCAGCATACAAAAATTACCTTGTAAGCCAGCATGAACCCAAAATTAGAGCAAAAACTAATAGGTTATAATATTAAACTTCGCTAAAATAATTCAAATATCAATTTTGAATTGAATTTCTAAACAAAATCAAATTGAATTTGCATCAAAATTCGCCTTTTAGTTTCAAAATGTGAAACGTCAATTTTGCATTGTGTCACTATTTATATGCTTTTGAAAGTCATTATTACTATGAATTTTCAAACCAAAAAAGGAAAACTTTATTGCTTATCTTAAACTACAACATATACAATTTTATGAAGCAACTGAAAAACAGGGAAAATTTTCTGGAACGTCACCGCTCCACAGGTGGTAGCTTCAGTTATCACAGAATACAATAATTTGGCTATTATCGCAATGCGGTTGTATGTTATTCCAAAAAATCAATTCATGCTTAATTTATAGAATTTTGGGAAGTGTCAACCCATGTTCTTAGATTTTTTTCAAACTTGGTATGTGAGTAGAGCAGACTCACAGAACCTGTTTGCAAAAAATTCCACCTTTTTAGCACAAGCAGTTTCCAAGATATGGCCCATTTAAATTTATATGTTTTAATGATTTTTGGGGATAGGCATGAATGAATTTGACCTTCTAGACCTAAAGTTGAGCTAGGAAAATGCAGTATTTTGCTACCCTACCATTTTTGACTATGCTGAATCCAGTAAAACCTAAATTTTTTTAGCTGAAGAGTCTTAATTTTGAGATATTTAATGATTTAGAGCCCTTTCTCTTTTGGGCCTGGATTGTGGGGTGCTCTGAATTTTATTTTTCTTGAAAAATGTTTAAAACTCATTTTTGTATTTTGGCTTCACTTTAATTCTTCATGTTGCTTTAAATCCTTTAAAAACCTTAAAACTTTTATTCAATGTTGTACACATTTGAACCAGAACCTTTCTGAAAATTTAGAAAGTTCTGATGCTTGATTTGAAACTTTTCAGGGACTTTTTTCTGCACTTTATTTTGCTACACCCATCGGGCAGATGGAAGAGATCAGTCATCACTTACTCAAACTGGAGAAGGATATTTTGAAGTAGCAATTACAAACACTGATTATGATGTTGGTCACATCATTTGCTTTGTCATTTGTGAAACACAATTAAATTTTGACTAACAAACATCTGGTTGTTTAAACTGTGTGTTCATTGTGAATTATTACCGTATATTTCGGCGTATAAGACGACCCTTAAAGTGCAAAAAACCACCCTTAAAAATTAGGGTCTTATACAACCGATACAAAAGCCATATCTTAATTTTCACATAAAGATTTTTTTACACGAAAAATGCGTTGGTGTGTAAAAAAAAAAAAGAATGTACAAGAAAAGTGTTTTTATTTAACATCAATAGGGTGTTTTCTGCCTAATAGTAATAAGCCGATTTTCTGGACCTAATTTTTTAACCTAATTTTGTAACACTTTGCACTATTTTGCGCTTTGTGGTATTTACACTTTGCATTACTGTTTTCATACTTTGCGCTATCGGTAGTATTTGCATGTGGGATTAAAACAGATAAAATTTGCTTTTTTCTGCTTCAAATTGGCGCAAAATTTTGTTACACCAGGCGCTGGATTATTCTTGCGCTGTGCCACGTTGGTCAAATTTTCTGCTGCGGCTAATTTGGCGGTAATATGGCAAAACATGTTTTGATGCGTAAATCGGAAAAAAAGCAAGAGAGTAGCATTGATATTAGGAAAAAAGTGTGCGTTGATGCGTAACAAATTTAACTCTTTTAAGAAAAGCATGCAAGAATTTAGCAGTCATCTTATACAACCGATATATGATAAATGTACCTATACAACCAATATATGATTAATGTAAATAATGTATAAATGATATGTGATAAGTTTTTTGTACCTCGTCTTATCTGACGATCGTCTTTTACGCCGGAATATACAGTAATTGCATTCTGCAATCTATTTTTACTAGAAATCTCATCAGAAATTTCTATCTAGTTGTATGTGAATTCTGGCCTAAATCTAAACCCTACTCTAATTCTTACTCCAAAACTAATCCCAAATCTAACCCAAACTTGACCTGAAAATTAAAAAAGCAAATGAAAACTGGGCAGATGAATATTTGTCATTTTTGTTTTCCTCTAATTAACTTCAAATTTTCCAGTAAAATAGCCACTCCCTTTATTGTTTTAATTTGGTGCTTTGTTTGGTTTCTAATTTCAAACCAAAATTCTTGTTGGAATGTCACATCACTAAGAAGTGTACAGCATTGAAATTCACAACTTCTATAGTTATTCAATTCAAAAATTTGTACCATTATGCTCCAGTATGACATGTGTCAATAAATCGCAACGTATTTTATCCAACTCGAGAGATTTAGCACATTAAAGCATGTAGGGAGTTATATCTTACAGTAGAATGAATATTTTCATCAATCTTTTTGCTTTTAAGCAACACCATCAAATATTTTATGAAAAATCTTTCTTAATATTTGAGTTGTACTTGAAACAAAAACTTTTATGTTGTCAAGATTAAATAAACACAAATGACCATTACATGTGATTTGTTCTAATGGTGCAAATAAAAAAATTATTAAAAAATTATTTCGAATAGATATTTTTTGTTCTTAACATCATGTGAAATGCTATGAAAATTTAGCGCATTTTACACTGCAATGACTTTGGTCTCTTGCAAAGCATGTTAGTTTAATTTGACTAAGCTTGGAAAAGTGGTGGTCAAAAATGAGTTTTAACATTTTTCTAGAAAAATAAAATTCAGAGTACCAGTACCCCACAATCGAGGCCCCAAAACGAAAGGGTTGAATCGTTAACTATCTCAAAATTATTTAGCTTAAAATTATTGGTTTTATTGAATTTTAGCATCATCGAAAATGGTGGAATAGCAATTTACTGCATTCTTCTATCTTAACTTTAGGCCTAGGAGGTCAAATTCATTCATGCTTTTCCAAAAGTGTTTCAAGCATATAACTTTGGATGGGCCATATCTTGGAAACTTGTTGTAGCACATACATATCTTCCTGTCACCAGACAGCATCAGACGCTAAATATTGGATGATGCTCGCACTTTTTATTGCAATGACTACTTCATAGTTGGAGGAATTCGCACCCGCTTAGGAGTTTCCATGATCCAATGTACCTGTGGATTGCTTTGAATTTGCTGCTTGTTCGAAGCCACCAAGCAGAGATAATCATCGTAAAGCGTCTTATCCAAGGACACAAAAACGTGACCAGGGTGCGGGTTGAACCCAAATCATGCAATCAGGTCGTCATAAAAATGACACTTTTACCCTCTCGACCACACTGCAGACTGTGCTAGAAAGGTGGAATTTTTGGTAAACAGGTTCTGTGAGTGTGCTCTACTCACATGTCTAGTTTGAAAAAGATCAAAGAACATGAGTTGACATGCCCTCAAATTTAGTGTAGATTGAACCTAAAGCTAAAACAAACTAAAAAGAGAAAATATTTTTATTGAAATTGATTTTTGGTAATACTTTGATAGTAACAATTAAGAGAACATTGCTTGTGCAAACTATTGTTATTTTGAAATGTTAACAAAAAATTACATTAGTAAAACCTAACCTATTCATATACTACTGTCATAAACATGATAAAATCTGCGAATGAAATTTAATGATGCGAGATTGCTTTTGTGTATGGTGATAAAGATTTGGACTAAATGTTTTTTATCTGAAATGGACCATTGTTATGCAACAAAATGAAGCCAAATGAAATAATACACTTTTTTTGTCATTGGCTGCTCGAATGGTGCAATGGGTCGTACTAACACTAACGTCTTTACATTCTTTTGGTACCCCCACTAACTAGAACTCTGTCAGGGCATGCTAATTGCTGATCAGCTTCAGTCGTCGCTTGTGGGTGAGATTTTCAATGCAAATCTTAGAATGCATCAAGCAGTTTGTATATTCCCCATGTACTGGTACTGTATAAAAATGTGATGCCGGTATGCAAGTTTTCGTGAATTTTTGGGTTTTGCTTTTCGTTAATTGGTAGTTTGTGTATTTGCATTGATTGAATGTTTGTTTCAATTCAAAAACTCAAGTGACAGATTTTTATTTGATTTGCAAGAATTTATTGCAATGTAACAATAATAAAAAATATTGGAGCAAAGCAATAAAAAAAACCACAAAATAGGAAATGGCCAGTCAATTGGTCGAGCGGTAACACATTTGACTCTGGAGCAGAAGGTTTGGAGTTCATGTCTTCAGCCGGTCTAGCCATGCACAGTTTTGCCAACCGCTCGCCACTGTTGTAACATTTCTTAAAGAAGCTGTGTTGCCTGCTGGCACACTGACATAGAGATAGACCTTTCAAGCTCAATATTACATGCTTTGGCATAATACAGCTAGTATAATGAAAGATTTGATTTGAATTATTGATCACTATACAGTGCAGCATTGACAAAAAGCTAGTAAGGAATGCTAAGTGGTCATCGAATCAAGTAAAATTGTATTTCTGTCAGTTAACTGATTTGGGTAAAAGCTTTGTGAGATTAGTGAAAACATATTCCTTTATTTTTTAAGCCAATTTTATTTAGATTTCGTGTTAGAACTTGTCGTAATGATAACCTTGCTATGAGACAGCTGGGTTTGTTCTCAAATGTTAAATTAAGCTCTAAGTGACCCAGTTTGCTTCTCTGGACACTTGCTAGCTTCTTTTGCATATGCTTCTCTGTGCCCTTTTTATTTTTTCATTTTAGTATCTATATTTTAACATGGACATCACAAGCCTTTGTTAAACCCCTTCACGATATGAAAAATCAGTACACAATAAGTAACTCAACCAGAACTGGGTTATAATTCATTTTATTTGCTTTAAAAGTGCAAGAAAAATTAATCTTAGACAATGCACCATATAAAAATATTAAGAATTGTTGTACTATTAGCAAGTGGTTAATAATTACACAGGTGCTTTGCAGCAACTGCAATGTTTCCACTGAGCACCTTGAACACCTAGAGAATACGCCCATGTGTACAGGTGGCATGCAGGGATTGCAGGCGGTTGTTCTAAATAAGCATAGTAAGTTAAGGTTGGAGATAGATTTAGGCATAGGTGAGCACAGCTACTGCAAAAATTAGCTCCGCTAACAGCTATTCCGTTAATTGAAAATATTAGCTCTGCTAACGCTAATCTGATAACACAAATTTTTCATTAGCAGAAGCTAATGCTAATTTGCTAATCCGCTAATTAACCATAAAAGTATAATATGAGACGGAGAAAACAAAAATCAATTTCATTACTTGTACCAATCATTGTGGCTCTCACTAGCTCCATGAAAATTATCGCTAGTCAATTCAAATTTTGGCCAAAAATCGGCACTACAAAATGACAAACACTTCTTTTTTATTTCTTTTGCCATCGCTTAAAATTGAACGAAAAAAGACACAACGAATCAGCGGAAAACTTTTTTTTTTTATGGTCTTCACCTAAATTCGGCTGCAAAATAACTCAAAAAAACAGTGAAAAAAGATTTTTTAAAGGTTTGGTTTTCACCTAAAAAATTGCATTATTTGCGTACGATTCCTGTTGAAAATTCGGCTTTGTAACCAAAAAAGGTTGAGAACCACTGTTCTAAACATTAAATAGTGGTAGGCATGTAACCAGAATTTTGCTGTGAGAGGAAGAGATTGAACCATAAGATTTTTTCATTCTAAAAATGCTTCAATTGGATGGTGTGCTAGACAAAGTAGTACAACTCAAGTGCATCAAAAACGTCCAGTTTTTCTGATTTTTCGGGAAAAATAGCAATGTTAACGTTATTTTGGATCACATTTTGCTTGGTTTTAGACCCGTTTAGAAGAACTAAATTGCCAAGATTTGGAAGCCAGTTAAAGAATTAAAGGTCAAGTCTAAAACACATTTGAATGCTTGCAGTTTTGGGTTAAATTTTCTGAGTCTCTTGGCTAAGGGAAAGAGGGGTGGTTTATCTCCCACCCTGGTTGCACCACAAATTAGTGCGAGAGATCTATCCAGTAACAAGCGGGTAGGCTTTGGGCTTGCAGCAAGTCAGAAATTGTCAAATTTGTTGCACTTTCTGCCACCATCAAATTTAGTAGCTTTGTCAATTTTAGCAAAGACAGTTTATACTTACTGCACTATTGGGGCTAGGGACTACCTGAGCTTACCCTGAAAAATAACAGATAACCCAAGTAGGCCGAGCCTACTTTCGACGGCAGCACTGCCTTTGATAATCCTTTATGAACTACACGTGATTGCGTTATATTGGTGATGTTTACCTGTAAGTCTTTTTAATAGTTCAGAGTTTGGATTCAATTTGCATGGTTTGTTTGTACAAAAAATGCGTTTGCCCAACCACCCTTACTGCACTCTTTTCTTCAGTCAGACTACTTAGCAGTAACCACAACGGGTACTAAGCAGTAACCACAATGGGTATAGCCTACTGCTTGGGTTTAAAAACCTAGGCAATCCAGCAACGTACTGTAGCTAGCTTTAACTGCATATTTGGTTCTAGATACAATATTTTAATTTTTCTGCTCCCTCTTTCTAAATGCTTGCTCAGTGTAGGGACGTAGCCAGGGGGGAGCAGGGGGCAAATGCCCCCAAAATTTTAGTTTGCCCCCCAAATAAATTTAACTTCAATGTATGAAACCCTAAAATAGAGATCACCTCAAATACTGTAGTTGATACAGGCTTCCAGGTGTGAAACTTTTCATTTTTATTTTTTGGAGATCACCTCAAAATCCCGAGAAAATAATGACATTTTGCACCGAAGACCTTTTTTTTATTTTGAGAAATAAAGAAAAAAAAAGAAATAAAGAAATGAAAAAAAAGAAATTAAAAAAAAAGTTGGAAAAAGAGAAATTATTGCCCCTTAAATTTTTGCTTGCCCCTCCTCTAAAAAATTCCTTTCTGTCTACGTGCCTGGCTCTGCATGAAAAGTCAAAGAGCTTTCTAAATCTGTCGGAGGCGGCAGCCTGCTGACCAGCACAAACTAACTGAAGTTTGATATGACATGAACAATTTTTATCACGTTTTTTCGAAATGCTGGTTTCGAAATTTCGACCTCAAATTGGCCCGTGATTGTGCAAGGCCAGCATTATGATGTCATAGACTGGAGTGATCACCAATGCGAAAAAAGCATTACCATATCAAAGCATGATGTTTGCGGCAATAATTCTGATCTAAAAACGCCTTACATCAGATACTTGAAGTACATATTTCTCTCCCAGGCAAAAACGGCTAAATGTAAATTTTAGACTATGCTTTATCGAAATCACGGTTGCAATTTTTTCTAGCAGATTAGCGGATTGGCGGATTGGCTAAAAAAATAGCTTCGATAACTAGTCTGTTAACATTTTTGAACGTTAATGGAACTGCTAATCTGCTAATAAAAATGTTAGCTTCGCTAATTAGCGGATCAGTGATTTGCAGAGGTAGGCACAAATAACATTTTATGAAAAGCAGAATGCAACAAAGCGCAATGATCTTTTCAACCAGTAAAAGCGCAGTGCAAAATGCGCAATTTAAATTTTTTAATTTCTGACGCGCTGCACAACTTTCGCAATGACCTTTTTGATTCAGTTGAAGTGCAGCACAATTCCGCGATTGCGGAACAGCATTTTCATACCAAGTTAAAGCGCAACCTATCTTACGCAATTGAAATTTCACAACACAATGCAAATACTGCATTTTTTGCAATTTTAACAAAAAAAGCAAATAATTTGCTAAAGCAGATCGATATTTATCAATATTACAATCGAAATGGAACAAAATTAAGTTCAATGTATAGAATTGCGCTTTTAACCAAAAAAATTGTGAAAGCGCAGCACAATTAAAGATCAACAAATTTTAAAGCCTTTAGTTCGCAACGCAACTTCCGCAAAGTTTAAAAATAAAAAAATTAAAACGCAACGCGACTTCTGCAATTGCGGAGGTTGCAAAAGTTGCGCTTTGTGCTTCTAATTGCGCTTTGCCCACCACTGGCGATTTGTGCCCACTTGTGGATTTAGGGTTAGGGTTTGCACTAGCATTGCTGTTTTGGTTAGGGTTGATGCTGGGGTGGTATACCTGTTGGAACAATTTGGCATTAAATGCTTGATCTACTCTGCATACTATCTATTTTGAATAACCCACAAGCAAGTATAAGATTTCACATCTCAAGATTAGTGGTGCATGGCTGCGTGACTTATTTAGTTATTGCCTATCAATAATCAGTAACGTATCTCTATTGACACCCTGCTAAATCAACTAAAGTGTAGCTTATTTCTGATTTTGTAGTGTGCAATGGTTTATTTTGGTTGGTAACCTACATTAGTTTAATTGACTTCAACTTTATGAGAACAACTGATATCGCTTAAAACCAAATATCTGTGACATTTTAAGATGTATTATGATGACCAACCTGATCTGATGATGCAAAGTGAAGATGCAAGATATCTTAAACGGTTTGTAGAGCATTATATTCTTTGTAAAAATATTAGTTCTAAAGATTGTCGTTATTGTATAAAATTACCGTTAAGATCAGAATACCTAGGCCTAGTAATTTTTAGAGGGAGTTTTCTAGTAAGATTATCATGATGGTAAAATTCTGTGATAACATAATCTTTAATTAAAAATTTTCTCCTCATGAAAATTGATTCGCAGTAAACAACCAATTTGAATTTGACAAAGTGTATTTGCACGCAAGTCTCATCAACACACTTTTAACTGGCTGGTATAAGCAGCTATAAAAGTATTGGCTATTCTCAGAGCTGTCTTGCCTTAACCCTCACTTACACAAAAATATCTTTGTTAAAGCAAGTATTAATGCAATGGTTTAACCTGAGAATTGAACCCATGACAGGGTTGCCACATCCTGGAAAAGTCCTGGATTTTTTTTCCTGTTCTGGAAAGTCCTTGAAAGTCCTTGAATTTTGTTCATAAGTCCTGGAAAATATTTGGAAGGTTTTCCCGTGATTGACCAGGACACAATTTTAATTTTTTTTTTTATAACAACTGGTACCTTGTAATTGTACAACACCATCGTTGAAATAATTTGCTTTGTGAAGGTCTTGAAAAAGCTTTTTTGTATTGTTAAAAGACAGAGCTTATTTGTACGCTAGCGCACAAATAAAAAAATTGCTATCCTAGCCTTAACCCAACCCTAAATTTAACCCAAACTGTAACATCAGCTCTAACCCTAACGTTCATCCTAACTCAAACTTAAAATGTTCCCAAAGGTTAACGATAATTTAAACAATAAAAGAGTAAATGAGCTCCCATTCTTCTGCTCTTTGCTCTCTTATTCATTTTTAGCAGTTATTTGTATGCTAGAGTGCAAATAAGCATTTCCTTGTTAAAATGCCAAAATTTGCTCTTTGCAGTACCGCATGCGTAAATTTATTGAATATTAATAGGAAAAGTAAATTCATGGACAGTAATTTATTGCAATGCGATACTCTAGTAGGAGTAGCGTAGCGGGCTACAGGCCCCCCATTGTCCCATTGACCAAAGTGCAACATAAGAAAAATGCGACGTTTTTTGCACTATACTTTTGAGGCAGTTTTTTTTGCAGTGATTATAGACTTTGAAGTAATTTAAAGCCACTTTTGAGACATTATTTAGGGGAGGAGCTAATATTGGTCATGAATAAAGTCATTAATGACTAATTGAAAAGGGCTAAAAATAAACACTTCGATCGCTTGATGCTAAATCCGTAATGTAGGCTTGTAAAAAAATTATAAGGGATCTATTAAGTATTTAATTCCCTTGATTACCAATTACCGCTTTCAAATCTTGTTTCATTAGCCCCTCTTCCCAAATTATCCTTATCCAGCATTATAAAATGCAGACGATTTGGGTTAATATCTGTGAGGTTTTTCAAAGGTAGCGCCTATTTTCACTTTAGCATGCAAATGAGCTCTGCTTATAAAGAATAAGAGAGCAAGAGTGGGTGCTCATTTACTTATTTTTTATTTACTTATTATGGTTAGTGTTAGAGTTTAGATCGTAATTTTGGGTTAGGATTAATGTTATGGTTAGAGCTAGGGTTACAGTTTGGGTTTAGTATAAGGTTGGGGTTAGGGCTAGGATAACGTTTTTTTAAATAAGCTCTATCTTATTCAAATGATAGAATTTTATGGTTTACTGGATGGAAATAAAGCAAGGACTGAAGTTTTACCATCAGCCATCCCTAGAGTTTGACCGATATATTGCTCAGTCAATATATATCGGCTCAGCGCTATTACCTTAAACTGTTTATTTGGTAGAGTACGTTCAAGCGCTCTTGCCTTGTATTTGCTTAGTGTGACTTGTGTATGCAATAGTCTTTCTTTCGAGGAGGATTCTTTGTGAAGCTTTTAGTGTGAAGTTAATTGAAAAATAGTGACAAAATGTTCGTAGTTAATAAGTTAATATATTGGTTATCGGTATTGGCCTAAAAATTTCCAAAATATCGGTATCGGCCTGAAAAAGTCATATCAGTCAAGCTCCAGCCATTACTCATATATTGTAGCCCAGTTATGCAACCAGTTTAATCATGTTTTTGT
The DNA here is from genome assembly GCA_963965965.1 of Trididemnum nubilum. Taxonomy (NCBI): domain Eukaryota; kingdom Metazoa; phylum Chordata; class Ascidiacea; order Aplousobranchia; family Didemnidae; genus Trididemnum; species Trididemnum nubilum. Next base: position 32,712,768 of record OZ014470.1, read on the forward strand.
AGAGCTAACTTCTATGCCACGTTTCGAAAGCAATAATCTTTACCAAACTAAGCCTAAAATTAAGTTAGTATTGCCAAAAAATTGTAAAATCTTCAAGTGCTGGGGGCTACGCCCCCAGACCCCCAATGGCTTCCGGCGCCCCCATGCCTCCTAGCACAGCCCTCCCATTGCAAATTTTTGGTTTTGAACCTGGCTAGTACTCAGTACTAGAAATGCAAATGCATTACATCAAAATTTTTCCTCAATCACAAGTGCAAAAAAGTACTCGTAGATGCAGGAAAGAGTAATAGTGAAAATTGAATTTTAAGTACAGCAAAAAAAAAAACTTAAACAGTCCTGGAAAAGTCCTGGAAAATGACCTAAAAAAGTCCTGGAATTTGATTTTGCAGTTTCTGTGGCAACCCTGCCATGACCTTAAGCATGTTAAGCCTGGACCACTTCTGAGCGACCACTTCTCCAAGCTGCCAGTTTACTCTATTATTGCTTTTTTACTCAAAGCTATGCTATGGAATGTCAGCACAGGTTATTATGGACCAATCACAGTTGACTTAGGAGCAGATAATATTTTTATGTTAGCATACGAATAAGCTTATTTTCTTTGATCTGTTGTCACTTTTTAGTCCGGTAGAAATACGACAAAATACATTGAAACCCGGAAAAAATTTAAAAAAAGGTGAAATTTGGCTCGATGGCTCAGGACATAGCCCTGAGCCATCGTGCCAAATTTCAGCTTATTATGAATTTATTCAGGGTAAAAGCTATTTCTATCGGACTATTTCACCAGTGTTCCCTCTGACTCTTTGGCAAGTGCCCAAATTTTTTAATGTTTTCAAGATGCATGGTTTTCTTATGTAGTAATGTTATCAAGATGCATGATATCTTTTCATTGACGATTAAATTTCAGTAAAGTGAAAGGAGGGAACATTGATGTCCATCCTAGTGAAAAAGCAATAGTTGTAGATTATGAAGTCGAAGCTACTATTCTTGGTGAACTTGGTGACCCGATGCTTGGAGAAAAGAAAATTAGCCAAAAAATGTAAGTTATTTTTTGCATTTTTTCAGAGATTGTTTCGTGAATAGTCTTGATGTTCATCCTTGTGAGGCAACAATTGTGATCAAGTACACAACAAAGTTGTCAGTACCAGCTGAGTTCAGTGAGAAGCCAGGCAATTTGATAAAAGAAAGGACAGATTGTACAAAGCTGTGAGTGGGACCATTGTGCTGAGTCTTAACAGGGCATTCAAGTCAAGTTTTTCATTGTAGACCAAAATGTAGGGATTAGGAAAGAGCCTAAAATTTCATTGAATGGAAGAGCGTAAAATGCATTCTCACCAAATTTGAACTTTTTGCATCTTGCCATTTTCAAGATATTACTGTTCAAAATTGACAATTTTCCTGCTACTTCAGTGTTGCCATTTCGTAAGAACCGGTACTGAGCCTAAAGATTAACTTAGGGAAGGTTGGCTTACATTTACAGTTCTTCCCTTTGCTTTGTTTGGACAACAGCTGTGCTGCAAAACACTTTAAAGGAATTGGTACATGCATTAACTTTTTGAAATTTTCTAATTATCAATTCTGATTCAGACTTTTTTCAGATTTATTTATTAACACCAAATTTAAACACTTCACAGATATATACAAAGATTTGGAAGACAACATAAAGACCGTACAGTCATCAAAGTCAGCTGCCACGCTACTTATGGTTAATAATTTGATAAAAAATTCTGCTAATGCCAAATAAAATTTGTAAATTAGAAGATTTTTCAAAGAAACTGTTATTTTTCAGAAAATATTAAACAATGAGAAAAACCAACAGCAAACAGAAAAGCCAAAAGCAATAATGAGCAAAATTTCTTAGGGGAAATTTAAGCTGATATATCTCTGGAACGAAAGGTCATATAAGCATCAAGTTTTGTGAAGGTAGTTTTCAGATTTGCCAAAATTTTAAGAGAGAAAATAGAGCAAAAACAACTCCAACCTGAATGCCCTTTTAAGTTTAGTGAGATTGGAATAGTTTTTTGCTTCAAAATATGTTGTTTGAAATATTTCATAATGTAGAAATGTTTGTCCTATATTCATACTCAGCAGAAGAGCTGAGAAAGGTTTTCAAAACTTAAAATTCAAAGTTTTAGGAAAATTCAAAATTTAAATTCTTTAGTTCAAATTTGAAATTCAAGCTGATGAAATTCAAATCATTGATCTCAAACTTCAATTCATTTTGACCTCAAAATCATAAAGGGTTGAAGCATCCAGCAAGGATTGTGTGTAAGATTAAGAATAATCTAATGCATGTCTTGACTGAATTTCAACTTTCTTTTGGTCGTTGTTTTGCAGTATTTGTTAACATGGTTGTCCAATTAAATTTTCATTTTTTCAAAAAATAATGTAGCAGGTTTCTTTCACGAATGGTTTGAAAGCACCTAAATGCAAGGCTTCAGCATGAATTTGTATTGCAATAGAAATATTTTTGCAAGCTCGGTAAGATATTTAAATTGATAGGAAGTTAGATTTTAACTGGCAACATTGTTCGGGAGATCTTTCAAACTTTGAATAAGATATCTTTGAAATGATAGGTAGTAAAAAGTGGAAATTTGGTGAAGATATGTTTTATATTTTTGTTCATTTTGCAATTAATCCTAGCTTGATACCCCTCTAAGTGAATTTCAGTTTGAAATTCAAATCTGTGCATCTCTTTCTAAAACCAATTTGTTTGACTCAGTGCTTCCTGGCATGGATGCTATTGATATTTGCTGCTTAACAGCAAAAAAAATTATAAAAATGCAAACTGATACAATGCACCAAAGCAAAAGATTGATTTAAGTTGTGATTAAAAAAAAAAGTTCAAAAGAAATTTCAAAAATTGAAGTTAATATAAAATTTTGGAGAGGACTCAAATTTGTATTGAATCTAACCCTTATCAATAGTCTTGTGGTCATGGTTTATATTATGATCTAGGTTTTCTTTTTTTGCCATTTGTCGGTTATTGATCTAAACTTTGGTGAATAAGGTAAAATGAATTAGCCAATTCTTTCAAAAAATTAGCAAGATTTTGCATTCAATATCTAAAATCATGCTGCAATGATGAAAATGATTGAAACTATTCTAAAATGATCGAAAAATAACGTCCAAATTTGAACATTTTATCAAAATTTCTGAGTGAAAAAAGAAACCCAGATTATAGTACATGCTTGGTTTTCATAAATTCTACCATAAATGCAGTTCTTCACATCTAAAATTGAATGCAATTGCACAACCAACAAAATTTAACGATTTTAGTAGTGAGATAGCCAAGTGTATTTTTTGCTTTAAAACTATGTAGTTGCAAAGAAATAAAATACAAGACATAAATGAAAGCTAGTAGTAGTATTGACTCATTTTCCATTGTATTTTTATGCTTGGTTTTAATTATTTTGCAGAATTCGTCTCAAAAGCTTGAATGAGAGCACTGATATTAGCGCCTTAGCCAAAGAAGTAGTTGAAAAATGTAGACTTATTCACATTTCCAAATTGCCTGAAGTTGAACAGCTGTTATATTATCTTCAGAATCGCAAAGTAACTACCAAAGGTAAAAAATATTATGGTTGCAATTTTAATTGGTCAACCACGGAGCTTATGTTTTATAGCAATGTTTCTTTTTGTTACTGAATATCAAATTGTTTCCTGTTATGTCTGTATTCAGATACCTTGTTAGATATTCACTAGCCATTTAATGCCTATTGTCTAGTTGCAAATCATTGCTATTTGCAACTAGAATGTGACATCGCAAGCGATATCGAGGAACTTCGTGAAAGTTTCTAACTTTACTGAACTATAGTACTTTACAATTGCGTTAGCGTGTTTATGGTTGTTGATAGTCAGATCTGAAATGCTCTGCTTTCGAATTTCATATAATTCCATTAACTTGATCAGGTTTGTGATTAAAGGCTTTCAAAATTTTGGGTTAAATTTCCATAACTACTTTGTATAATTAAAAGCACGATTAATTAGTAAAATATTAAAAACTATAGGATACCAGTAAATTAACACAAAAATATTATCGACCACTAACAAACTATTCTTGCCATCAACTACTGCATCTTCTCTGCTCAAACTTCAGTGGGTTATGTGTTTTTGTTCAGATAAAAGATACAAGTTGTTGTCCATTTACAATTGCGTTGACAGATGAGGATATCAAAATGACGGCATAGTGAAAAAACTTCCAGCATAAAATGTACGATTTAGTCGATTCTTAGACAAGAATGACAATTGGGAAACCATAATGCTTACCTAAGTTATACACTGAAAAATTGGAATGCAATTAGCTTACAGGGCCCATTTGGCATGGTCTCCTGAATGTGGTTCACCAAATTTTGTTACCTTTAATCTTTTGATTCATTTTAACCTGTCCAATAGATTTAAATTGTTTAGCTTTTGTGGTTAATGGGGGGAGGTGTCAACATAATTGGAGGATCCGTATAGTATGGCATTCCTAAATTTTTTCATGTTATCTTTTTACCTGTGTTGAAAATTTCATTTTTCTTTAAGTTTGAGTGGCTGAAAATTTTGACAGACTATATTTGAGGAGGACTACCCAATTGTGGCAACTGAAATTAGTTATAAATTTATCTTTCCTTTCTGTTCTGAATCTTTCTTAAGCCTTACAGTTGAAAAGTTTGCATTTTTGAGGACCTATTTGAGGAACCCCCATTTTGGTACCCCCAAATTTTGTCATATTATAGCTTTCTGTTATATTTACCTATCCTGAAAATTACATGCGTCTAGCTGAAGTGGATAAAAGCTATTAATTTTGGAAGTGCTGTTTGAGGAAGACCTCCCCATTGTGGTACCCCAAAGTTTTGTCAAATTTTATCTTTTCACATTTGTCTATCCTGAAAATTTCATGTGTTTTGCTTAAACAATTAAAAAGTTTAAATTTTGGCATCCTCAATTGAGGAGGACGCCCCATTGTGGTACCTCCAAATTTTGGCATATGATATATCTTTTAGATGTATAACATGAGCTGTTAAAAAGTTAGAATTTTGGTGGCCCCGTTTGAGTGGGACCCCTCATTTTTGTATTTCCAAATTTTGTAAAATGTTATCTTTTGTTTATGTTTGCCTACCCTGAAAATTTCATGTGTCTAGCTTAAAAGGTTAAAAAGTTTAAGTTTTGGCGACCTTGTTGGAGGGGAACCCCCAAATTTTGTCAAATTTTTAATTTCCCTTGTATTTACGTACCTTAAAAATTTCATTGGTCTAGCTTTGGAGGGCTCGTTTGGGGGAGAGCCCCATTGTGGCACCCCCAATTTCAGGCAGACACCAGTACTTTTGGTTATTTCGGATGTGCTCACAATATGATCCATGTGTGTGTTGTGGTTTAAAAGTAGTGATAGAAGAAAAAAAAACAAAAAAATAAGGGAAAAATTTTATCCAAGGCAGAATAAATGAATATAATAATGAAAAAGGCTGTCCGTAGTATGTTCAAAAAACACAAACTTTTTTTCATTAATTTCCGTAGTTACCGAGATATACCGGCTTAAAATTCCACTTTTGGGGCATTCCAGGTCAGATCACCAAGGCTAGGAACCTTGATATCTCAGATTTTGATAAAACTTGATGGAATGGTTGCCCCCAAGAAGTTATCCAAATGTGCAAAATTTTTTTGGTCTGTGACCACTAGGTGTCAGTATAGAAGGGGCCAAAGTTTTGATAAGCGGACAAAGTGCATACCCTTCGAGAGACCATATCTCAGCCTATGGTTGTTCAATAATCGCAATTTTGGTATCATTGGACTCAGGAGACTCTGAGCTTTTAAATGAACCCAAACACGATGGGGTAAAAATTAAAAAAAATTTTTCCAATAATTTTTTAGTTTTTTATATTTTCACCGCATGCGAGGGTGAAATTTTTTTTTTTTGCAAAATATTCTCTAAGCAAGGTAGTTTAAGTATATGCAATAACATTTTTGTATATGCAACAGTAAAAAGGTGTATTAATTAACTGAAAATACAGCAATTGGTGATTTTTCATCCAGAGACTGATTTTCTAGTCAGATACAGCAATGCAATCAGGTACAATTTTTGTGTAATTAACAGAAACAAAGTAATTGACTGTTTTTACCCTCATATTGGAGCTCAGCATGCTCATACAATAAGATCATATGATAAAACAGTAATGAATAGATACCGTAGAAAGTGAATGCCTTAGAAGTTTAACAACCGCAGTAGACAAAGAATCCAAAAATTCTTCCACTGTTTCAACTTTGTCCTCCAAGTTGCACCTGTCAACTGTCACCCATGTTTTATAACGAATTTCAACTTTTCCTTCCAGTGCTGGCAAGTTTCTTAGATAGTTAACAACTCCTTCTCTTCCTGGACAGCTCTTACACTGCCTCATCATGTGAAAAAGGTCTGTGCCTTCAAGACGTTATGGCAAAAGCAGTTTGTAACTTGGATGAAGAGGTATGCATGATGAGGCGGTGTAAGAGCTGTCCAGGAAGAGAAGGAGTTGTTAACTATCTAAGAAACTTGCCAGCACTGGAAGGAAAAGTTGAAATTCGTTATAAAACATGGGTGACAGTTGACAGATGCAACTTGGAGGACAAAGTTGAAACAGTGGAAGAATTTTTGGATTCTTTCTCTACTGCGGTTGTTAAACTTCTAAGGCATCACTTTGTTTCTAAAAAGCAAGCAATATTTTATAAGAAAACAAAGAACAACTTGGAACTGGATGAAGGGCTTCTTGTAATGGACTTCAGTGAGAATTATTTCTTTATTGTACAAGATGCAGCACAAGGTTACCACTGGGAAAATTCTCAATGTGCACTTCATCCATTTGTTTTTTATTTCAAAATGCAAGACTCAACCATTGTTCATGAAAGTCTTTGCTTCATTTCAGATTCCACTAAGCATTCAACAGCAATGGTCTATACCTTTTTAAAGAAACTAATACCGCATCTAAACAAGCCCATGATCAAATTTGAAAAATCATTTATTTTTCGGATGGTTGTGCAGCTCAGTACAAGAATCGACATTCTTTTATCAATCTTATACATCATTATGAAGACTTTGGTTTGAAAGCGGAATGGAACTTTTTTGCCACTTCACATGGAAAAAATGCTTGTGATGGAATTGGAGGCACACTGAAACGATCCACGGCAAGAGCTAGTTTGCAAAGACCTCTAAATGATCAAATTTTAACACCCATGGACTTTTACCATTACTGCAAAGAATCTATATCTACAATAACAACATATTATACAAGGGCAGAAGAAGTGGAAGAAGTACAGAAGCTCCTTGCACATTTTGAATTAGCTACAACTATTGTGGGAACACAAAGACATCATCGCTTCCAGCCAATTAGCAGCACAGAATTAAAAATATATCAAGTATCTGAAAGCAGTTCAAATCACAATTCAGCAGTGGTCAAGATCACCAGCAATACTACAATGACACCATCACTTCAGAGCACTGCACCCACAATTCCAAATATTTCATATGTTTGTGTGGAAGAAGGAGGGAAGTAGTCGATTGCTCATGTGGTATGCTTTGACAAAGAGTTTCAAGATTACTTCATTCAGTTTCTACATCCTCCAGGACTAAGGCAAGCCTACTGGTTTCCTGATAATGAACTTGAGCAATGTTTCAAATCACATGAGCAAATACTTGGAGTTCTTCCTCAACCACAACTAACTGGTGGATCAAGAATACGCTATGTTTTTAGCTCACAGTATTTCAAAGCCTTAATGTAACATTGCACTGTGACTAAAAAAGCACACAGTTCATATTAAATAATTCACATTTAACGACATCAAAAACAAGGCAAGCAAAAAAATTTTAACACAATCACGACATGAACTTGTTGAACGATAAAACATACAAGAAGAACAATCACAGTCATATACCATTCTACGGTATCTATTCATTACTGTTTTATCATATGATCTTATTGTATGAGCATGCTGAGCTCCAATATGAGGGTAAAAACAGTCAATTACTTTGTTTCTGTTAATTACACAAAAATTGTACCTGATTGCATTGCTGTATCTGACTAGAAAATCAGTCTCTGGATGAAAAATCACCAATTGCTGTATTTTCAGTTAATTAATACACCTTTTTACTGTTGCATATACAAAAATGTTATTGCATATACTTAAACTACCTTGCTTAGAGAATATTTTGCAAAAAAATTTTTTTTGAATTTCACCCTCGCATGCGGTGAAAATATAAAAAACAAACTAAAAAATTATTGGAAAAATTTTTTTTAATTTTTACCCCATCGTGTTTGGGTTCATTTAAAAGCTCAGAGTCTCCTGAGTCCAATGATACCAAAATTGCGATTATTGAACAACCATAGGCTGAGATATGGTCTCTCGAAGGGTATGCACTTTGTCCGCTTGTCAAAACTTTGGCCCCTTCTATACTGACACCTAGTGGTCACAGACCAAAAAAATTTTGCACATTTGGATAACTTCTTGGGAGCAACCATTCCATCAAGTTTTATCAAAATCTGAGATATCAAGGTTCCTAGCCTTGGTGATCTGACCTGGAATGCCCCTTTTGTCAATTTTCGGCTTCTGAAATCACGATCACGTGACTGGGCGACCCCAAACTTGGTGTGCATACACTCTCTTTCTGCACCCAAGTTGTGTTCAAATTTCAGCGTTCCACTTTCAGCAAATTTATAGTTGTTAGCGAATTAATAAAGTTTCAAGACAAAAATCTTGTTTTTTCAAGTTTAAAGTTCCTAAATCACAATCACATGACCTAGGTTCCTCAAAATCGGCATACATGATGCTTTATATTATTATCATGTTATATCCAAAATTCAACTTTGCATGTTTAGCCGTTTTTTAGTTATAAGGAAATCAATAAATTTCTCTGCTCATCTATCATAACGGCCGAGTAAAAACAAAGATCTTATGCGCACGCACACAAAGTCCCAATTAGCAGGGCTGTAGTTGAGACCGACTCATCTTGAGACCAAGACTGAGACCGCAAAATTTTTCTGGGACCAAGACTGAGACCGATCTCAGTCTCGATTTTGGCTTCGAGACCAGCAAAGTTTGAGACTGGAAAAATGATGTGATCAGTGTTTTTTTTCGATTGTTTAAAAAAATTTTTTGGGCTCATATTTGCTCCTGAGTTGGTTTTATGATTATATAAATTAATTCAGATGACAAATTGCTTTAGTTGAAGTTATTACTTCATCAAAACATCTCCACAAGGTCATTTTATGCAAATTTTCAGCAAAATTTTTTTGAAGAGTGCCTTCAACCAAAACTTAATGCCTCTTATTCAAAAATTAAAACCTGATTACCTTTATTTTTATTAGGAATTACATGTGAATAAAACTTACTATAACTAAATGAAATAAAATTACAAAAAATCATAAAAAGCTCATTGTATATTTGAAGTAACGTACTAAACGTAGCTACAAAAACGCAGCCAGGAGTTTCGATTAGGGGGAGGGGGATTTTTAAGTGTGGAACTACGATTATGCTAAGAGGAGGCTGAAACAAAACAATACAATTTTTACCCAAAAAAGTATCTAATCTTGTCGCGGGGTTGCAAACTCAATCAATTTTTATTTGAGTTCAAGTTTGGTCTATTTTAGCAAGTCCGAGTTCAAGTTCAAGATCAAAAATTTAATTTTTTCAAGTTCAAGTTCTGCAGAAATATCAATGCCTCTACGCTACTGACAACTTGACGGAATATTTGTGACTGTAAAATTAATGAAAGTATAAATAATAATTTAAGGAATATCAGAAATTATGTAGTGTAATATTTTGTTAAAAGTAAAGTACTATAAAGCTAAAAAAGGTTGTTGAATTCCTTAACTACGATAAACAATGTACTTTTCTGTCATGAATAGACCGCAGTAATTTTCTTAAAAGCTGCTTTCACAAAGATTTCACACTTTTGATTTGTATTAGCAAGCATAATACAAAATTTTGTATAAAGCTCTCAATTTGAATGCTGTGCAACCCGAAATTAATTAAATTTTTGCAATAATTAACTACTGCCAACAACTTATTTCTTATTTCGTAAATCTTTTTAATCACAAACTCATTTCTGATTATTGCTAACTTTTTTGTCAAAAATTGAACTTACTGATTTATTCCAGTAAGTTCAAGTACTATCCAAGTTCCTTACTTTTTCTACATGCTGTAGAATAGACGAGTGGTTCTCAACCTTTTTTCAAAGTGTCCCAAATTTATTGAAAAAATCAAACTTGCAAAGTTTTGTGACCCATGTATATTCTGATGCATAGTTAAATTAAAAGCTATAAAGAAAAAAACTTTTTATGATGACAGAACCGTTGAAAATAGTACTTGTAAACAGGTTTTCACTGAACGTAATTATATTTATGAATCTTTGCTATTTTGCTTTCAATATTGTTACCAATTATGTCCTGACATAGTCTGACATACATGTCCTTTGATTTCTAGTCTTCACGCGCACAGAGCTTCTTCATTGCGGAAGCTTTGTGCTAACAAAATTGCTACAATATATTGTTTACTACTTCACCGTTGCTGTCTTCAGAAGCTCAAAATTTCACTGCGGGAGTTTTTTGTGTACAGAAATGCAACAAAGGTTGACTACCGTAGAGTGGCTTTGCGTTTATTACTGTATTGCTTTCTGCAAGTTTCACTCTTTGTAGATGTTTACAAAAAACAACAACAAGTGATCCAAAAAATTTGCAGGCGACCAATAGGTTGAGAACCATGAGAGCAGATAACTGGTGATTCACAGGGTTGCCACATCCTGGAAAAGTCCTGGATTTTTTTTCTGTCGTGGAAAGTCCTTAAAAGTCCTTGAATTTTGTTTATAAGTCCTGAAAAGTCCTGGAAAAAATTTAAAAAGTTTTCCCATGATTTACCAGGACAGAATGTGAAGTTTTTGTTGTTGTTGTGATAACTGGTACCTTGTAATTGCACAAAGGTATTGTTGAAATAATTTGCATTATGAAGGTCTGTAGTATTGTTGAAATAAATTGCATTGTGAAACAAAAGGGTAAATTTAAAAGTTTATTTTGTTAAAAGACAGAGCTTATTTTTATGCTGGCGCACACATAAAAAAGTCGCTATCCTAGCCATAACCCAACCCTAAATCTAACCCTAACTGTATCGCAAGCTCCAATCCTAATATTAATCTTAAACCTGTATAACCCTAATGTAGGGTTACTATACGTTTTCTTTTAAGAGGATTTGTCGTCTTTTTTCTGTAGGACACCAAAAAAGTAGCCAAATGTTTTCTGTTTTTAATGCTCAGCACTTAAAGGCGGGATTCGAAGACCAAACCGACCAAAAACAATATACTTCCATCCACACTCGCGTTCAGCTCCCGCCAACCTTAATACAACCCTACTGACAACAGATCTTTTTTTTTTGAGATCACCATTTTCATAGGGAAGAATTGGTGCAAAAACAAGTGGTCTCCAAAGAAAAAAACGGTCTTCAGTTTTTGAATTTTCTCTTGAAAAATTGTGTTCTCCAAAATAAAAAAGTCTTTAGTCAGTCCAGTCGGCCGGTATATACCTTCAGCGTGTTTGGTTGTTTGGGCTTCGATTTTCGAAACTGTCCTCTTTTTGGTCTATGAAAATATGGCACCCCTACCCAAACGATAAATTAAAAAAATAGAAGAGAGTAAATGAGTGCCTATTCTTCTGCTCTTTGCTCTTTTATTTTCTTTAAGCAGTTCTTGCTTATTCGCCAGTGTATAAATAAGCACTTTCTTGTTGAAATGTCAAAATTTGCACTTTGCGGTGCAGTATGTATAAATTATTAAATATTATTAGGAAGAGTGAATTTATGAACAGTAATTTATTGCAATGCGATACTCTAGCAGCAGAAGTGTAGTGGGTTGTAGGCCCTCCATTGGCCTGCTGGCTAAACACAATAAAAAATGTAACATTTTTCACCCTGCGAGTATACTTGTGAGGCAGTTTTTTGCAGTAATATGGACTCCAAAGTAATTTAAAGACACTTTTGAAACAGCATTTAGGGGGGGGGGGGGGCTAATGATGGTCAAAAATAAAATCAGCAACAACTGACAAAAATGGCTAAAAATAAACAATCAATTTGATTGCATAATGCAAAGATAACTTTGGGGCGCTGATTCCAAATCTGAAAACCGTTTTGCTCTATCACGTCAGGATTTTTCGCAATTTACGATTTAATTGGATAAATTTCTCTAATCATACATGCATTTCAATACTGTGCTGCATTGTATGCTATTTGTTGGCTATTGTGATGTCACACTGCACCAAAGGCTTGAGCAGTTGTACCCAGGTAGCATCAGCAAACAGAGTTAGAAAAGAGAATAGATAACCATTACTATGCATGAGTACTTGAACAAAGTCGATTTATTGACCGTTTCAGTATGGGAGTAGAAAATGATCAAAAGTATTAATTGAGTCTGCTAGCAATACTCCTAAATCAGTTACTAATTGGCTACTATGCTTTAAACTCTATATGCACCACGTCATTTGTTATGTACATAGACTAACTGCTGGTAGTTGTAGACACGCACAGTAAAAAACTGAGTAAGCTACTTGTCAGATCATACAGTTTTGTGGACATTATACTGCAGTCATTCGCAAAGCTTTGCATCTGATAGAATACTTCAGTTCGTGACGATACTAAAAGTAGACTTCATACTCTTAAAGCAAACCTTTCTGTTTAGGAAAAAGAACAAAATTGCTAGTGGTATAAAGTTAGTTGGAAATTTTAGGCTGCTGTGTGAACAGTACAGTAAATACTATGTCATCACGATCAAGAGGCTGTATGAATGATCCTAATATTTTTTGTTATATTTGTGGAGAATATGTTGTAAAATCTCATCGCGAAAACATCTCAAATTTTGTTAAAAATGTTTACTATGCCTACTTTGGAATTAAGCTTGGGGACCAAGATAAAACATGGGCTCCACACAAGGTTTGTCGAAGTTGTGTTGAATCACTGAGACGTTGGAGCAAAGGAAAGCAGAAATCTATGTCATTCGGTGTCCCAATGGTGTGGAGAGAGCCTAAAGGCCACGGCAATGATTGCTACTTTTGTAGCTGTAATGTTTCTGGGTTTAACATGAAGAATAAGCATAACATTCAGTACCCTAATTTACCGTCTGCTATTCGTCCTATTCTTCACCAGCCAGATGTTCCTGTACCAACTCCTCCTCCAGTTTTGATAGACGTTGAAGATTCAACTACCAGTTCTGATTTGTCGTCTTCTGAGTGCCAATCAGAATATGAATGCTTTGAAGGTGAAAGACCAAGACTTTTCAGTCAAGAGGAAATAAATGATTTGGTACGAGACCTGGATTTGCCCAAAGTTTCTGCTGTTCTTCTTGGTTCTAGGCTAAAATCTCGGAATATGCTGGATTCTGAGGTCACATTCTCTTGGTACAAGCATCGTGAAAAAGAATATCTTCCATTTTTCACCAAAGAAGATGATCTGGTTTATTGTGTTGATATCAAAGGTCTTATTGAAAAATTAGGCACTACTTATGAACCAAGCGACTGGCGCTTGTTTATTGATTCATCTAAACGAAGCCTAAAAGCAGTGTTGCTCCATAACGGAAACACTTTTGCATCCATACCTCTAGCTCATTCCATTCATATGAAAGAATCCTACGAAAATATGGAAATTTTGTTGACTAAATTGAAGTATCACGATCATGCATGGAAAGTATGTGTTGATATAAAAGTATTAAATATGCTGCAAGGCCAGCAGTCTGGGTATACCAAGTTTCCTTGTTTGTTATGCGAATGGGATAGCAGAGATAAAAAGAATCACTGGGTCAAACGTGAATGGCCAACAAGGGTATCAAGAACACTTGGTCAAAAGAATATAACCAATCCTGCCCTTGTAGAATCTTCCAAAGTAATACTCCCACCTCTGCATATCAAATTGGGCCTAATGAAACGGTTTGTTAAAGCCTTGAATAAACAAGGCCTATGCTTCAAATACATATCTGAAAAGTTTCCCCATTTGAGTGCAGAAAAAGTCAAAGAAGGTGTCTTTATTGGTCCACAAATCAGGATGTTGATTAATGATGAACTCTTCATAACAAAGATGAACGATACAGAGAAAAACGCATGGCAGTCGTTTAAAGATGTCGTGTCTAATTTTCTTGGTAACAAAAAGAGTCCAAATTACCAAACGATTGTGGAACAAATGCTAGGTTGCCAAATGAGTGTTAAAGTCCATTATTTGCATTCCCATCTTGATTTTTTTCCTGCAAATTTAAGCCACATGAGCGAGGAACAAGGTGAGCGATTTCACCAGGACATTAAAACAATGGAAACACGGTACCAGGGACGATGGGATTGCTCAATGATGGCTGACTATTGTTGGTCACTGAAACGAGATTGCCTAGTACACAATGAACTTGGACGCAAAGCAAGAAAAAGAAAATTTATGGCTTGTGACAAAGATGTTTAACTTTCTTGATGATTATGCCAATGCTAAACGAGCTAGCTGCATGTCTGTGTACTCGTATTTATGTTAAATATCGCTATTTTACTTAAAAAGTGTTTTCATACTTTGTGAAAAATCCTTACGTGATAGAAAAATTCTAACTACAGATTCGGAATCAGCACCATCAAATTATCCAGAAACACCTATTGCTATCCAAACAACATAAAATTTTTTAAAAAATGTCCTCCAGTGTTATCAGTCATGTTTTTCAAATCTTGTTTCATTTGCCCCTTCTCCTAAATTTTCTAGCGTTATAAAATGCAGACGACTTAAATTAATACTTGGGAGTTTTTTCAAAGGAAGTGCCCATTTGCACTTTAGGGTGCTTTGCTTATAGAGAAAAAGAGAGCAAGAGTGGTGGTCATTTATGCTTTTTCAAAAATTGTTATAGTTAGGGTGGGTGCCCATTTACGCTTTTTTAAAAAATTATTATGGTTAGGGTTTGGATTTTGAGTTTGGGTTAGAATTAACATTAAGGTTATAGGTAGGATTACAGTTAGATATGTTATGTTTAGGGTTGGGGTTAGGACTAGGAGAGCGATTTTATATTTGCGTGCTGGTACAAATAAGCTCAGCTTTTTTCAAATGAAGGGATTTTATGGTTTACCTGCTTGAAATAAAGCTAGGACAAAAGTTTTACCATTACCATCACCCACATACTTTAGCCCATTTATAAAACCAGTTCAATCATGCTTTCGCAGTGCTAATTTCTGCGCTTCATTTAAAATGCATTAATTTTTACTAAACTGGGCCTAAGATTAAGTTATTAGTGCAAAAATTATGTACGGTAGTCTTTTGTGCTGGGGGCTTTGACTTCGGGGCTCAGACTCCCAATGGCCTCCGGCAGCTGGCAACTCCATTCCCATACCCCAAGCCAAGCCCTCTCATTGCAGATTTCTGGCTATAAACCTGGCTAGTAGTCAGTACTAGAAATCCAAATGCGTGGCATTAAAATTTTCTTTAATGATGAGTAAAAAAAGTGGGTGCATAAAAGAGTAATAGAGAAAATTAAATTTTAAGTCCTGTAAAAAAATCTAGCACAGTCCTGGAAAAGTCCTGGAAAATCATCTAAAAAAATCCTGGAAAGTCCTGGAATTTGATTTTGCAGTTTCTGTGGCAACCCTGGATTCAATAATAGCAAAGTTTTCACTATGCTAGACAAATTTCTTGTCACTTAATTAACTCAAGATAAAATGTTGCATGGCTTTTCCATTTTAATCGTTTCTTTTTTCATACTAGCTGCTTTTCTAGGTTGCCTCAGCATAAAAAGTGAACAATATGCAGCTGTTGGGAAAAACACAATCTCAATTTACATCAATAAAAATGTTTCAAACAATTTTTTAATGTTTAAATTTCTTTCAAACTCGAACAGTTTTAGTCGCGTTCAGAAAAATATTTTTTCAAGGGCGAGTTGGGCAAAAAGACCAAGTTTTTCTGCGTTCAGGTTTGAGTTTGCAGCACTGTCTTGTGGTTGTGCTGAGCAAACTGGTGTACCTTTATCGTATTGCAGCTGGATGGGTCCCCAAGTCGCTAGATGGTTTTGGTGATTTTTCATAAAAAATAGCCATTAGAATCATATTTCGCACTTTTGTAGAACTAGTTAATTGCTAAGATTCTTAATTGCTAAAATTACTAAGAACTTAATTGCTTAAGCTTCGGAAGCTGTTTAAAAGAATTAATTGCTCACCCTATAGCCCCTTTCCTTTACCTATACAGGTCAAGTCCCAGACACATTTAAACACTTGCATTCATGAATAAATCTTCTAAGTGATGTGACAAAACAGAGGAGAGCTGAAGCCCTCCTGAGTGAGTCACTGGCCAATTGCCAATATTTAGTTTATACATCATGAACAAACAAAATTTAGCAATTTTAAAGTAGTTGGTTTGTTCGCTGTTGATAAAGAGACAAAATATGTAAGTTATTATATCACTGTTATCAACAATCCACAATAGAACTAGAATGTACATTGCAAGAGATATCCGGGGACTTCGCGACAATACCCAACTTCATTAAACAATAGAATTTAACTACACTTCAAAACAACGACTCAATTGCATTAAGAGATACTGCTCAAGATTGGTTTTATTGAAGAAACGAGAACTTCTACAGAGGTAATAAAGAGGTGCCCCAAACTTTGTTTCATTATTTTCCTTTCTCGTGAAAATTGATTTAGTGCGTTTGACTCCATACCATTGTGGCAACCCTGCATTTGAAGCTTTGTGACATCAGAAAAGGTTAAATTAAAAAATTTCTTGCAAAACTAGGACTGCGATAATCAAACATCACATTGCTTATTTTGCAATATTTTTTGAAATACCGTATATTCCGGCGTATAAGACAACCCTTAAAGTGCATAAAACCACCTTTAAAAATTGGGGTCGTCTTATACAAGCGATATAAAAGTCATATCTTAATTTTCACGTAAAGATTTTTTTACATGAAAAATGCGTTGGTGTGTAAAAATAAAGAACGTGCAAGAAAAGTGTTTGTATTTAACATCAATAGCATATTTTCCGCTTAATTTTTTAACCTAACTTTCTAATACTTTGCACTACTTTGCACTTCCTATTTTCACTTTGCACTACTGTTTTTGTACTTTGCGCTATTAGTACCGTATTTGCATGTGTGATTAAAACAGATAAAATTTGCATTTTCTGCTTCAAATTGGCACAAAATTTTGTAATGCTGAGCGCCGGATTATTCTGGTGCTGCGCTGCGTCGATTAAATGTTCTGCTGCGGCTAATTTGGCGGTAATATGGCAAAACATGCATTGATGCGTAAATTGGAAAAAAAGCGAGAGAATAGCATCGATATTAGGAAAAAAGTGTGCGTTGATGCGTAACAAATTTAACTCTTGTAAAAAAAACATGCAAGAATTTAGCAGTCGTGTTATACAATCAATATATGATAAATGTGCAAAATTTTATTGAAATTTTGTGCCTTGTCTTATCTGACGGTCATCTTATATGCCGAAATATACGGTATTAAAGAAAGTGATGTTTGACATTCAGCGAATCTAATTTTGCGGATAAGCAAAATAGTAAAACAAGGTTTGGGGCACTTCTTTTATTACCTTCAATTAAGTAGTTTTTATTTTTTCAATAAAACCGATTTTGAGCCGTAGGCCTATCTGTTTGGACATGCTTGGCTGTTGATGAATCTGATATTTAGTCCATGGCTTTCGAATTTTGGCATGTTCCACTTACCAGAAGTGGAGTTGAGGACACAACCTTCGAGGCCAAGGACACAAAAAAAATCCGAGGCCAAGGCCAAAAACACAAGGTGCAAGTGTTCTCCCCCTCAAAAAATTTTTTTACAGGCGACCACCAGAAAAAAAAAGGTCTTACCAAATTTTCTGCGAGGTTTCTGGCGATTTCCAAGGTATAGTGAAAAACAGGTCATGTCCATAGCTCATTGTCAATGAATCAAAAAAAGTGATGTCCTCGAGCTTGTGGGCTTCAAGGCCAAGGACTTCAAAATGTGTCCTTAAAGGCTCATTTTTTGATTGATTAAAAACAAAAATAACCCAAACAAAAGACAACATTAACTTTAATCAACTATCAATTTGTTTCCTTTCCTTATTTGAAAAATAATAGAATGTAACAGCCAACCAAGCCAGATGATACTGAAACTTATTTTAAATGGCATTGCTTGAAAGCTCTAATCAGATAATGAGGGGGCAAAAAGCCTTTAGAAAATTATTGTTTTTATTTCTGCTAAAAGCTTTAGTGCAAGCAATAGAAACTGCAAAGCACTAAAGCTACCCAAAGACATAACAAGGAATTTGTGGGTCTGGAAACAAACAAATTTGATTTGCTAATGCAAAAACATGATCGTGCCTAGTCTGTGTGAATTTAGAAGAAAGTATGTGCGCGATATTGAAATGTAATACAGTACCGGTATTACCAGGGATGGCATACTAATATTATACTGCAATAAATATGTTAAGACTGGTATATGTTGATACAAGTGACAAGACATATTTTGAAAATGACAACTTGTTCTGAAAATATCTTACCACGAACAATTTGGTTTGAGAAAAACGAGCTACTCTAATCACTGGCAAGTAATCTAGGGGGCAAAGCCACTTGCACTAAACAATTTGTGTGCTAAAAATCATCGCTACGAATCCCAAATAACCAACTATTGGATCACTAAAAATGCTGCATACAGAATTATTAAGAAATTAAGTGTGAAGTTAAATACAACTATGGTATAATAATTGTTTGAATGCCTGGAGAGATGTGCGATTGTGCTCTGTACCTAATCAAATTTTTACACCACGTCATTATAAGTTGAATAGGCAAAGCTCCCACAAAAAAGTTGTTTTTTTTCTAAACGTCAAACTTTTCGGTTAAAAAATTTGGTATCAAAAAAAGTGATCATTTGGTATTTTTTGTTTTGACAATTGTTGACGTTTTGAAGGTGGGGCCCCAACTAATGTCTCCAATACCTTTCTCTCTAAATAGAGCCTTGCTGGGATCCTCAGGATATTTTTTGAAATTAAATACCCGGTATCTCAAGTTGAATTTAACAAAGTGTCTTTTGGCAGCTTAAACACTTGCCATCATTTATTGATAGGCATTAGATATGAGAAAGACATCTCATACAATGAAATGTAAAGAAAAGATTGGCATAAAATTAGAGTTGGGAAATTGCAGGAAAACTGAAGTTTTTCTAACTTAGCATTTAGGGTATTTTCTTTTTAAATTGCTTTTAAAATCTAAGTGCTTATTCCTTTTTAAAGTCACAAAAACTGCTAGTTTTTCCAAAAATAAAAATAAAAACAGTAATATTATTTAACATGGGGCATTAGGACTTTGCCCTTGCCCAAGAACTCCACTTTTTTGTAATGACAAAAACTTGAGCTTACAAATTTACCTGGTACAGTATTTCAATTCATTTTAAAAACATAAATTTAAAGCATTTGCAATACTTATTAGATAACAATATTTTTAACAATTTCATTAAAACAAATCGTTTAGCCAAACAAGATGGTTTGTGTTTTGAAAACTACTAAAAAAGAGGGGATTAGACGTTGAAATAGACAATTTCTTAGCTAATATATATATATATATATATACGAATTTCAAATTTAGCTGAATTAGTGTATTTCCATTCATCCATCAGTTCAGATTTATGGGTTATGTGGCCTTGTTTTATTGCCAGGATACTACTACAGCACGATCGATAATCAACATCAGCTGCTAGCATGTAAAACTTCAAAATGACATTCATGATTATTTACAAAAAACTATCATACTAATCTACAGTATTTCCAAATTATCGCGAAAACAAAATGCAATATCCTAAACACTTTTTGCATTTAAAAATTATGGAAAATTTGCCAACAATAATTTAAAAAAGTTGTGTCCTTTGTCCTTGACCATTCCTGCAATCATCGACTTCACCTGTTTGCAACCAGCAACAATAGTTTGGCTATGGAAGCTTTGTAACAATAATCATCATCAATTCATGATAATAAAGTGTCTATTTTGCCTCTCTGCTCTGGAGGCAAAATAGTCCTTAATGCTATCTTGCCTCTAGAAGCAAAATGATCCAAATGACCAAAGTATAATATTAGGCCCAAATCAACAACCAGGACAAAGTTTAGAATGGCAAAATAATGGTAGTATTTAATTACAGTAGGGCTATTTTGACCATAAAAGCAAAATACAGTGGCATTTCGGATTCAGGACCAAGAGTCAAAGTAGCATGATACCATTTAGCCTGTGGAGGCAAAATAGCCACTGCCTAATCTAAACTCTGCAGTCTAGTCACTCAGCAATGCACATTTAAATTCCGTGTTTATGTAGGCCGAGTTGAAGTTGTAGTACATATCCTCCAATTAGTGTTATCGGACAGTGCTTACATGCTAAATTAGCGGTACTTAAAGTCTAATACCTTCACTTGGGTCGACTAGGCCTACCGCTATCTATCTGAATACAAAGTTTTAGCCAGTTAGCCTAGAACCTGCTGTGCAAGATATGAGAAGCCGTTTCCACTTGGAGAAATCTGAAAAAGCTTAACTAACAGGCTTAACCTAAAAAAGTATTTACATGCAGTCTACCGGTATTATTTTAGAGTACAGTACCAGTACCTAGGCCTATTTTTTTCAAAATTCATGGCTTAAAAAGATAATTCACCTCTTCCTAGCTTCCGAATTTTTTATTAATTCATACTTAATCTTTTTACATGAGGACTTGCAATGGTGTTGATGAACATTTTCATCGCCATTTTGTCATAAATATTGGTTATTGCATCACAGAAGCTTGTATCATGAATAGTATTACCTTGTAGAAGTATTCATAACAACCGTGATATTTTTTATTACGAAATGGTGTTGATTTTTTTCATGAACACCATTGCAAAGAAGCCTCATGTAGAAAGGTTAACTGTAACCATTTGATATAGAAATTAGAAAATCATGCAGAGTGTTTCCACAAACAAAAAAATCTAAACCCAAAACTAGCTAGTCAAAAAATAAAACCATGAATCCTGTTCATGCAAACTAGGTTAATGTTAATGTATCTACTATATGTAACCCACCATCTGTTCCTATAGATCTAGTTCATACTTTTGGTAACCAAAATCACTAAAATTACTTTAGGGTGGAGTCACAAGACTAAACTTTGACCTTTTCAATTTTGTAGGTCAGCATATCCTAAAAAATCCATTCCTTTACTGCGGTAATTAATTCAATTTTTAAAATTGAGAAAGACTATGTTGGAAAGAATGCTCCCAACACGGTACTTAAATTTTAACATGTACTATTTTTATTTATCTTTAAGTATACTAAAACTTTTCCCTCTGGAGACTGATCATTAAAAATTTGCATTTTCCAAAATCCCATTTAAGGGAAAATCCTCATTGTAACATCCCAAATTTTTTTTCATATTTTATTTGTGTATTCTGTTTACTTATTCTGAAATTTTTCCCGTCGAATTTGAATGGTTAAAAATTTTTAAATTTGGGGGACTAATTTGACAAGGACCCCCCATTGCATCCCCCCCAATTTTTAATATGTTGTAGTCACTATCAGCATCCACCAAATCTGAGAATCTGGTCATTCTACCTTGAAAAATTCAGAAATTCAAAATTTTCGAACTCCCATTTTAAGGGAAATCCCCAAACGTGACTCCCCCATTTTCAGGTGGACACCAGTATGCTTGGAAATCTATAGCACTGCATAATATAATCCATCTGCGTTGTGTGGTTTAAAAGGAGATAGTGATAGAAGAAAAACAAATAAAAAAAAAGAAAAAAATTAGGAAAAATCATACCCAAAGCAGAGTAAATGAAGATAACAGTTGGAAAGGTATTGAATAGTATTCTCAAAAACCACAAATTTTTTTGAAAGAATACTAATATTAATCGAGATATACCACTTCAAAATTTCCCACTTTTTGTTGATTTTCGACCTCAAAAATTTTGGTCACGTGACTAGGAGCCCTTAAACTTGGTGCGCTTACACCCTTTATGTCTACCCATGTTGTGTCCAAATTGCAGCGTTCCACGTTCAGCCATTTTTTTGTTGATATGCAAAATACCAAATTTTTGGCTCAAAAATAGGTGTTTTTTCTTGGTTTTTGGGTCCCTAAATCAGTATCACGTGAACTACGACCCCCAAAATTGGCGTGCGTAATATTCAGTATCATTGTAATGTTGTGTCCAAATTTCAGCTTTCCACATATGATCGTTTTTGACTTATCATTAAATCAAACAAACTTCCATGCTCGTTTATCAAAATTGCTGAGTAAAAACATAGGTACTACGCACGCAGCGCGAAGTCCCAATAATGCATGAGATATATTCACTCTTTTTTTTAAGAATCAGTAAATTTTGAGTTGTGACTGGCTGTTCTTAATTTTTTGCCAAGTTTCAGCCTCATTTGTTTTTAATTTGTTTTTAAATTTTGAGAGCATCGTTGTCAATTTTAGCAACCATGTTTGTGAAACAGTTAAATTCCCAATGCTCTGTCTGCTTGAGTAAAGGCTTTTTTGCTGCTTTTGCTTCGTTGTGGAAATGCTTTGACACAAAAACTTTGATCACATGATGTGTATTGTGACAGATTAAAAAGTCTATGGATTAAGATATTAGTCGCAAAAATAGCTGTGATGCTTGAATTGGGCAAGAAATAAAACAGACCAAGACCACGATAGTTTGAGACTAAGACTGAGACCAGTGCAAAAGAGTCGAGACCACAAAAAGTTGGTCTCAAGACCTACAGCACTGGCAATTAGTCATGTTACTTTGTGTTATTGATGCAAGACGAACTATTTGGCTGCAGTGGTGCTCATCAGTTGGGTGCAGACAGCTTCGAAAACTAGCTTCGGTAAAAGTCAGTAACTTATAGCCAGTTAAAATTTTTTACATTCGTGGTACTTTAAAACTTTTCACTGCAGCCAGAGTGCTCAAGTTTCGATGAAGTAGTGCACAATGCTAACTACTGTGGTCTCCAAAACTAGAGTGCTTAATCTGACAGGGTAAAGAGGCAAATAAAGTTAACTCAGGATCCAATCGTTTTGCTTTGCTCATCAGTTTTGTGTAGACATTTTGTGCTATATGCTATAGTATAGCATTACATAACTATTGTTAAAATAGCATTTTGAGACCATTATTGAGTCTGTTTACAACATTGTTAAATGTTTATTTTACAGCATCAGCTCCTGACAAACCCAAATCCAAAAAAACTTTTCATGGTCTAGTTGATCCAGCCCCAGACTGCTTGAACGATTTAATATCTACTGATGCTGAAGCTGCCAGTATAAATGATATTGATGATTACGTAGAGTTGCTTTATGAGGACATTCCTGCGAAAGTGAAAGGGTCGGCTTTGCTGCTACAATTAACAAGAAATCCAGACAACTTAGAAGAACTGCATCAGCATGGTTTGTGCGGATGGTTACTAGTGTTAGTTCTCCAATGCTCGGTCCATAGCTATTATTGGTATTAAAATTACATTTTATTTACCAAGTTTCCTTGGCCGGGAGACAGCAAAGAGTCCTTTCAATCTTCGAGTAAAGCTGCCACCTGCCCACCTGTCTTCCATTGATGGTATCACGTAATTAATTACACTGCTTTACAGACAAAGGTACACCAGAGGGAGGGGGTCTTGAACCATAAACTAAATGTTTTTCTGTCAAAAAATGTATTTAGTGGGTGACATGTTGAGAAAACTGGTTCATACAAGTCTATCAAAGAAGAGATTCTTTAGTTGCTGAAGACTGTTTCGCGATTTTTCTGATTTTTTGTAAAAGCTCATCGTTTTAATGTCATTTCGATGACATTTCAGTCATTTCAGAGCTCTTTGAAGGAACTAAACTGTTAAACTTTATCTGCGCCTTCTACCCCTTTTACTTAACTGATCACGTCCAAAACATCATTTTCTGATTTTTTGTAAAAGCTCATCGTTTTAATGTCATTTCGATGACATTTCAGTCATTTCAGAGCTCTTTGAAAGAACTAAACTGTTAAACTTTATCTTCGCCTTCTACCCCTTTTACTTAACTGATCACGTCAAAAACATCATATTTGTGTTGAATTTTGCAAGTGACTTGTTTATTGGGAGTGGCTTCAGCCCCCTTAACCCCTTGGTTGCGCCACTCGCGGTACCAACTCTACTTAAGCATGCTTCTCACTGACTCTTTTAGGCCTATGTCAACGTTTTTTACATTTTTGCTGTTTTTTTTTCAGCTAAAACCACGCATTTGGCTTTTAATAGATGAAAAACCTATTGTTATGAAACATTTTTACACCTTTTCAAGGCCTGAGTCAAGAACGTAGCATGACAATTACTCTATTAGACCCTTTAGACAAATATTAAACTTTGTTTTTTCAGCTTTTCCTGAAAGTTAATTTAACATTTCAGATGCTTCATGTGAAACTCAGATTATTTTAATAAAGTTTATTTTTATCTCAGATTATGTGAAACTCAGATTATTTTATATCTGCATTTTTCATGTGTAAAGATGTAGGTATTTGTAAGTTTGATTTGATATAAAAAGTAATCTGCGTGAATCTTTCATAGTCTGTACTGGTAACTTATTTTTCTAGGGAATTTGCACTGTGTTCAAGCGTGATGCGATCTAGAGGTTACGGTACATAAATTTGCAGAGGTGGAATCGAAGACTCAACCTTTGAGTCCAACCACTCAACAAAAAGAAAAAGTTCGAAGCTAAGACCAATGACTGACTTTTCCAGGGCAGACACTCTTGAGGCCTAGAACCAAGGACAATTTTTTGAACACGATTTTTGTAAATTATGGTCGGCGAATTTTCATTATTTTTAAACGTGAACGACTGAGCTTGCTGAAAATTGCATTTTGTTAAGTTTTTGTTGAAACTAGATAATTTGAAAATAGTTGTTTTTGAAATTATTTGATGCCATTTTGAAGTTTGACATGTAAACAACTAATAAGAGGTTGTTGTGTCGTAAGCAACTGTAAGTTGATTACTTTCCATAGCGTTTTTTTGGTAATGAAGCAAGACTTTAACCCATGAATGAGAAATTGGGAATAACTAAATTCTAAACGTGGGAAAGGTCAATTTCAAGACTGCAACCTCATCAGTTAGAGTCCGGGTTCAAACGTTCACTGGCTGTGCGGCCTGCCAAGCCAAGCGCAAGCCTTATAGTTTCTTTTAATGATGCTTAAACAAAAATTTTTTTCAATAGAATTTTTTAAATATTATTGTCTGAAGGTATGGCAAAATGAATTTTTTTTCTTGAAATTATTTGAGCTTCCTTGTCAGATATTTGTAAGCTCACGTCCTTGGCTTTAGCAAAAACATGTTCTGGAGGCAAGGTGAAATCCCCATGCAACTGCTAAACAATTTTAGTGATTTTTTTTGAAAAAATAGCAATTTTTGAGACCATTCAAGATTCCATAATTACGTTTTCAAAGCGATTTGAAAAAACATAATGTGATGCTTCTCTAATCTCTTCAAAGTCTTGCTTTAAAGGCGGTGAATCATCCAGCCAATTCCGGTGGTTTACTATAGCTAAAATTGAACTATAATTTTTGATATTTTTTGTTTTAATTTTGGGACTGCGGTTGCAAAGAGATTCAACAAATACAAAAAGATATCCCCCGAAAAAAAAATTTTGAAACTCTGAGTTTTGTTCTTCCCGCCAAAACCACAGTAGGCCTAATAGTTTATAGAACTGTGGTAGGCCTAATAGTTTGGAGATAGTTTATTTTTAAATAGTTTATTTCTAATAGTTTAGGCCTAACTATCTCTAAACTATTAGGCCTAATAGTTTAGAGATAGTTCGGCCGAATTGTTTAATAAAAATACAGTAGGCCTAATAGTTTTGAGAACTGTGGTTTTGGTAGGAAGAACAAAACTCAGAGTTTCCAAAAACTTTTTTTTGGGGGGATATCTTTTTGTATTTGCTGAATATCTTTGCAACCGCAGCCCCAAAATTAAAACAAAAAATATCAAGAATTATAGTTCAATTTTAGCTGTTGTAAACCACCGGAATTGGCTGAATGATTCACCGCCTTTAAATGGCTGTCAATGAGCATGGACGTTTTGGGCACCAAAATAGACACTTTGTTACGTTATGGTATTTCATTTAAGTTATTTAAAATAATTGTTTCACTACAAAATGTGACTTGAAAACTCCAGCAGGGTTGTATTAAAGTGGAGAGCCATTAGGCACATTTGCTTCGGCCCCCCATTAGAGGGTTCATAATCATAAAAATATAGCCTTTTTGACTTTTCCTAAAAATGCCTAAATTTTTTGTGGTAGCTTCGCTTTCGCCTCGGCATGACATGGTGTGAAAAATGAAGTGCAGTGCGCATCTTTTCAATCAGGCTTTGAAAAAATTACAGTATGTTATATTAAACTTCACAATGGATTTTTTTGATAATCGTTTGTACAGCGTTTTTTCTCATACACAGTAATTCATTATTATCGGTGATTCCTGGTGGCGATTTCCAACACAAAAATTGTTCAATGGATGTGGCTTTGCCTTCAGACTGCCCATCTGAAAATAAAGTTGTTCTTTATTTGTTCATTGAAACAAACTTTTTGCGCTGGAGTATTTTCAGATGAAGTTAAGCTTCCTCAAGAAATATTTTGTTAGTGTTGCTGTATTACGTTTCTTCACCACACACGTACTTTCTACTTACAAGCCACACTCAGATAGGCTCCATCATATTTTAGCACTAGTAGCTTAAAATGTTTGTAGTCCTGGCCTCCTGATCCCTAATTATGGCCATGGATAGGCTTGGTCAAGCGGTACTGCGTTTGTCTCTGGAGTTGGAAATCTGAGGTTCAAATCTCTGGCCGGTCAAATCGAACACAGTGTTGCCTGCGGCTTGAAATTGGTGCAACATTTCTTCAAAAGGAGCTGTGTTGCTTGGGCGCAATGACGTAGAGATGGGCTCGCCAACTCAATACGCACTTCGGTGTATTACAGCAAGCTTATAATGAAAGATTTGATTTGAGACGCTTTGCCCTGCTTTCATCCGAAATATATTAGCAGAAATAACAGTTTAATAAATTTCTAAAATGCCTTTTACCCCCTTTTTCTCTGATTAGAGCTATCACACTATGCCATTTAAAATACGTTTCAATATGGCTTTACTACTGAGCTATCACACTTAATTATTTTTCACGTAAGAAAAGGAAAAAAATGACAGATTTAAAGGTACGTTATCGTTTGTTTTGTTATGTTTAGCGCCATTTTTATTTTTCTTAAAAAAAATGTTAGACTTTATTACTGCTAAATTTTGACTTTATTTTGACTTAACATGTTTTGGCTTAATGTGATGCTTTAATGTATGGGTTTTATAAAATATGCAACCAAGCGGTGCATGACAGCATAACGTAGAAAAAAGAGCCATTCTGCCTATCGGTTGCATGTAAAAAAACTGCCAAATATAGCTTATACATGTTACTGCCTCTACGATTTTTTAGTAAATGTCACACAATACAATTGCCAGAATTGTTTGCTGAAATTCATTAACGTGTATTTTTTGACGTTTTTGATATCAAAGTTCTGTCTTCTCTCAGTAGTTTGCTCAGCATTGAAAATGATCGCTCAACTGCAGCTGAGGTTGGTTGAGCTTTTTGCTACAATGCGTAGGTGGTTGGAACAATAGCCAAGTTGGTACTGTTTATTGTTGTTTTTAAATCAGAGTTGGATAGTCGTTTTTTGATGTAAGCTTGAATTGAGCAGGGGTCATCCAGAAAACTCATATTTTTCAGCAGTTTGTGTGATTCTGTCATTGTGCGGTAGGGTGGTCCAAAAAAACTCAGATTTTTAAAACTTTGCTCCCAGGGCATGAAAGTGTTCCAATACCCAAAAAAATACAATGTATGAATTTTTTTTGAAAACTATTAATTTTTTGGGTCACTCTTGGCGATCGAAATTTGGGCCATTTTTGAATTTTTTATATTTTAGCAACATACACTACTCTTGCCGTTGAAGATGATATGTCAGGCCCATGTCAAATTAAACAATAGATAGTCACCAAAATCAAGAAAAAATTCTTCCAATTTTTTCCAAGAGGTCTTTGAGTTATGGGGCTTTAACTCTATATCCAACGAGCTATTTGTGCTGAGGAGGGGGACAAATTTGCCCCCTATCTAAAAACTATGGTAAATGATAGAAGTAAGATTTTTTGCTTGTTGAAGCTATTTTTTGTTAAATTTTTAAGACTAAATACTTTGAGGTTGTGACCTCGCAAAAACGTCGATGATGTCATCAAAATCGTTTAAAAATAAATCCTAAAAACAGCATACAGATTTGTTTAAATGTTGCCAAATAATATTTTCCGCTTGGACTTTTGTTATATCAAAGACATCTCTAATAAAGTCACTGTAGATGATGACGTCACATGCATGATGACATCATGTTTAATGTGTTGTGTTGATTATTGTTTTGTAAATTTTCATAACTGAGATAAGTGAGATATACTATAATTCACAAAATTTTAGAATACTGCCGTATTATTTTCATTCTATCATTCAACAGCTGATGAAGAAGAAATTTTTTTACGCAAATGCAGGTTATTTCGAGAAACAGCAAAAAAAGCAATAGTTTCGAATCATGATGTCATCAATGATGTAATGATGATGCAACGCATTTACCAGTAAATAAAATTTTTTGTTCCAGCTAAAGATTAGCATCAATAATGAAAACACAGTACAATGAATAGAAACAGGCGCACTGATAAGCATGCATTGTGCTCAAAACTGTATAAAACTCCTTAGGTGCCTCTGACAAACGCAAAAATGACGTCACTTTTGGTTATCTGGCTCACCCCAAACTTTCTAAAAATGTGTGCTATTAAATTTGGTTTAAAGTCAAGGTGCACCAAAGCAAAAGTAGTTTTTAGTTTAGGAGGTATATTAAAATAACTAAGAAAGGGGGCAAATTCTCCCCCCCTATTACAAATAGGGTTAAGGAGAAACCACTAGGTGGCACTGTTTTCCCCCAATTTTTAATTTATCCCATAATGTAAAATTAGTGTCGATTCTACCATTTTCAAGGTCTAGAAATTTAGTAAATACGTTTATTTTACAGTATTGTCAGCAGTATTGTTGATATTGGTAATACTTTTCATTCTACTTCAACATAAAAAAACACCAATTAGCCTACAATGCATGATCTATTTCTGTATTTACTTGAATTTTTTCTATTCTAGATTCAGCTTCCTAGTAGTTATCTAGCATTATTTTTAATCAACTTAAGCAAACTCCGCTTATTCTGAATCCTTTCTTTACCCATACTGGCAAAAGATTTTCAAATGTAATGTTCCGTAATGGCACTGTCTTGTTTCCAAATAGTGGAAGTAATTGTTGTGTGTTACCTTTGCTGTTTAATTTTAGGTCATTTTATTAGGTTTTGAGAGAGAGAGAGAGAGAGTTCAAAATTTAAACTCAATCGGTATCGACTTGTTTTGTAACAGCAGCAAAAACCCAGTTATCAGGCTTATTACTTGCCAGTAGTTCAGTCAGATAATTGTCGAAAAACATCCAAGGTGCAGATAGGAAAGTTCAGGAATAGACTAGCAAGAACGTCATGAACAAAATCAAAAACTGTAATCTCTGACCCTCTGAGCCTGTAGTAGTAGCCTAATCTAAAGCTTGTCTGAATGCCTTTGATAACTTTACCAGTTACACTTTTTCCAGCTCTTCAGGATTAACGCGCTTTATTTCTAAATGCTTAGGGTATGGTACTTTTGTTATTGCATTAACTAACAGTAACTGATTTGCAGTAGCCATGCACCACTGTATCAACTCTTATCCTGGATTTTTAATTTTAAGAGCAATGTTTTCAGCTTCTTCTCCCTCTGCATCCTAAGTGCCTAATGTACAGCTCTTCAAGTCGTTTCAAAAACATGGAGCTCTTTTTCAAAAAACGATTTTGAGCCTGGATGGAGTTGTGTGAAAATTCATTCGGTGCTTCTTAATGATCGAGATGATTTTCTTGAATTTGCTTACAACCAACTTTCGAAAACGCAGAATCGTGACGACTGCAAAAAATATTAAAAATTGGCAATCATCTTTCTTGGTGGTACTGTTCCTAATTTTTGTTTTAAGTGACCAGGAGCATTGCATTACGCTCGTGGATGGTGAAAATACTAACTTTTGTTTTAAGCGACCAGGAACCTGTGTTCCCTCCAACTTTATGGCTAATTGGCGAGTGCCCAAATTTTTTTTTAACAATTGTGCCCAAAGTTCTAAAAAGACGTTTATGTGCCCTAAATTTTGTACCAATCCAGTACTAAAGTATACCTAATGCCTTATTTCCACAAATTTGTCAAAATTTCTAAAGCTACGTTTACTACATCGCCAAAACTTATTTGCCCTTGCTCTAACAAATCGCCGATTCGCTGAAAAAATCGGCTTAGTGGGAACACTGCCAGGAACCATGCATGACGCTCGTGGATGGTGAAAATACTTTACTGCCTTACAGTATGGATGCTCCGTAAGCAGATTAATGACTTTGATGAAAATGACGTTAAAGTTGTAAAAATTGTCAGTATTTTTGCTTTACAAATTTATTTGAAGCCATGGTGCACAGCTTGCAATGCACCATCTGCCCCCTGGACAGATTTAACTCTTCTGGGACAACTCAGAAATTACCAACAACTCAGAAATTACCAATTATCAACAGCAGTTACAGGTCTGGGTCTCCTTCGAAGTACTCTCCTTCCCAACGCACACACTTATCCCAGCGGTGTTTGCACTTGCGGAAGCAGTCTAGGTACGCTTCTTTTTTAATGCCCTTGAGATCCTTTGTCGCATTTGCCTTAATCTCTGGAATGGTCTCAAATCTTCTTCCTTTCAAAGGTCTTTTGAGCATGGGGAACAAAAAGAAATTACATGGAGCAAGGTCAGGTGAGCAAGGGGGGTGGGGAAGAACAGTGATGGAATGTTTGGCCAAAAACTCACGAGTTCTGAGGGCAGAATGGGCTGGAGCGTTGTCATGATGGAAAAACCAGTCACCACTCCTCCACAATTCTGGCCTTTTCCGTCAGATGGCATCCCTCAGACGTTTCATAACTTCAATGTAGTAGGTCTGGTTCACTGTGGAGCCTTCAGGAAGGTACTCGTGGTGGACAACACCACTTGCATAAAAAAAAACTGTGAGCAGCGCCTTGATTTTGGATCGAACTTGGCAGGCTTTTTTGAGTCTGGGGGATGTTTTGCTCGTCCACTGTTAAGATTGGACCTTTGTTTCCACGTCATAACCATAAACCCATGACTCATTACCTGTTATGATCTTTGACAAGAATTCTTTATCATTTTCTGAGTGATCAAGCAAATCCTGACAGACTTGAACATGATGAGCTTGTTGATCACTTGTCATCAGACATGGCACAAATTTTGCAGCAATGCAATGCATCTTTAATTCTTCCGTCAAAATGTGGTGACAAGAGCCTACCGAGATCCCACATTCTTCAGCAACCTCTCTTACAAATCAGATGTTGATTCGCTCGCACCAGAGTGTTGATTTCATCAATGTGTAGGTCATCAGTTGATGTGGAAGGACGTCCAGAGCGGAAACGTTTATGCCACCTGAAACATGTCGCTCGCTTCATGGCAACATCACCGTAAGCCATGTTAAGCATGGCAAACGTTTCCGTAGTAGATTTTCCCAGCTCGACACAAAATTTCACACCAAATCGTTGCTCTTTCAGGTTATTCATTTTGAAAAAAATTTGTAAAACTTAAAATCCAACGGACTAAAAAACTACCCTTAACTTAACTGAACATAACCAGCACTAAAATAAAGATATCTGCAATCAGAAAATGGCGTCATAATCAGCTGATCTCTGTGAACCTAGCGACACCAAGCGAATGCACCTGGAACAAATTAGAGCTGTGCAGTTCAAACAGTCTAGGAACTTTTTGAACAGACCTCGTAGTTCTTGAATATTCTCCTCTTTTTTGGACGCTAATTGAGCACAATGCTTGCATGGGCTGAAGCTTCAAAAGGTATAGGTTTTCCCATTGCGACAGAGATTTTAAAGCATAATGGTTTAGTTTATGCAGAGCGATATCTGCAGCTAGAAATGAAGAGACTACTTTTCCTTGAAGTTCACTTGATCGAGTTGTATATAGGATTATAGTTCTGCTTACCTTGAGAGCTGCTTGTCATTACCAATTTAGCTTGGTGAAGCTTACTTTTTTGGTGACTCTCCACAAAAAATTTTTTGTCACATTTGACTGATTTGTTGCAAAAATTGCATTGTAAATCGCTAGCTGGATTTTTTCCAAACTCATTTGGATATTGGTGGCATATTTCCTCAATTTTCGCTGTTGTTGATTTTGCTTTTTAGGCATTTTCATCCCACCAAATTTTCTAAGCTGTACAATTTCAAAAAGAGCATGTGTATAGAGCGTAACGATTTTGTAGGACTACGTAATTGTGTTGCAATAATGCATTTTGTTTTACCATTGGGAACTGAGAATTCGAATTTTTTCATGTGTAGTTACGTACGCAATTATATGGCGAACTTGATTGCAACACATTTGTGAAATTTTACACGACTTTGAGTTGAAAGACTCTCTTTCAAATGGTATAAAACAACATACTACCAATATAAAATATTGACAGATGCTAAGAAATTAAGAAAAATCAAGAAAGAATTAATTTTTTTATTTTTTGTAAAAGTTTTTGATGAGAGACGATTTCGACAAATTTTGACTTTATTGAAAATTTTGACTTTATTTTGACCTATAAACACTATAAAAAACAACTCCTGAGCAACCAAAAGCAATTTTAGTATAAAGTTGATAATGTAACAAAGTCCTGAAAAAAAATTGACTTTATTGGCTTTAGCAGGCCGTAGTTCTTTTTTAACCAATCAAAAAATAGTGCTGTCCTCAAGCCAAGGATCAAGATATTTTCAAAGACTTGTAGGCTTCAAGATCAAGGCCAAAGACTTAAGCTTCGAGGCCAGAAACTTCAAAAAAGTGTCCTCAAAGCCTCCATCTCTGCAAATTTGTGTACCGATATACTGCTACTGCATTAGATAATGCAAATTATCGGTTGTATTACAGATCATTATAAAATATCCAAGGCCAATAAAATGTTGCTATCGTTTAGACACTGTACTTGGAGCACTAACCAGAGTTCTTCGTGAAGATTGGAAAAAGAGTGTTGAATTATCAACTAATATAATGTACATATTCTTTTGTTTCTCCTCGTACACACAGTTTCATTCAATCATTGCCAAACACAAGGTAAATGTTGACAAGCACAAGCTGCCAACTATAACATTTTGACCACTACGGTTATGTAACAACTGTAGTGTATATATTGTTCAGTTTGTAGAGCGTTGGATTAGTGATTAAAAGGTAGTTGGCTCGTGTTTCGATTCCCGAACTGGTCTTTCGTTTTTGTTTTCAGAGGAAAAACTTAAAAAATAGAAAGTACCTGATCAATTGTTGAGTGGATAGAGCTTCTGCTACTTAGACGAGGACTAAAGGCAAAATCAACGGGGTATCTAAAGTTAGGTCAATCGCATAGCACTAGATTAGCATTGACTCCATCCTTTTTTGACCCAGCCATTCTAGAGATATTCCAGTTCAAACACGACGTCGGTGACACTAATGTTATAAATTTTAATAATTTTTGTTGGCAATCCTGTCGTTGATAAGCATTAGCGTCTTAGTGATGCCTTCCCAGTTCTGTTCTACAGCAAGATTAAGCTACTGCATTGGGTTATTTCACTGCGCACTAATCAGTTTGATCTTGTCAGTAGAATAGATCCGAGCTGGAAAAAAGAGTAGACAGTACAATAGCCTAGGTAACAAACATCTAAGAACAAGCGAAAGTAAGGCTAGTAGAGTTATTAGAGTAAGTTAGTAGGCCATTGTTTTCAACTTGGATGGAAAGATTTATTCTAGGATCACAAAATACCGTCAGCAAATACAATAGTCCTACTCAAGTATTGGTAGTCTTATTGTCAGGAATAAGTTTGCACTGTGTAGGTTCAATGGATTGATATAGAACATAGCTCCGAAAACTGCATTTCTTATTTGTGTATAATCATTATGCTGTAATATGTTTATGATTGTGTGTATGTGTGAATTACTGGTATGATGTTAATTATCGCTAGACTTCAATTAAATAACTGATAACTACCGGTATGCACTCTAACGCTTACACATACAACATATCAAAACTGTATTTTTGTATTATGTTAATTATATAATAGTATCCAAAATCAACTTAACTTGGCAGTATCGCATGTTATTGTTTGTAGTGTGTTTAACTGTCTGTATATATGATGCACGAATGTGTGAGGTGGCAGTGGGCATAGTAGACTGTATGGTCACTCCCACCGTTTCCTTGTGCAACTGCATATGCAAAGGAAGACTACTAACACAAATCTTCTTAAGTATGACCTAGCTGTTAATTATTTCATTATGCTAATATAAACATTGCTTAGTAGCTGAATATAAACTTAGAAAAACTATCCAATTAACAATATTTATTACTTTTTCCTGTTTACTCCAATTAATTCTAACTACTGTAAATGCTATTAACACATCATTTAAGCTATTGTTGCTCTTAACCAATTTACTATATACATGTTTCGATTCAACCAATTAATGGTACAAATAATATAGTCATTGGCCAAATTGGTATGTATATTTGTGTGATTGGTTTGTTTTGCATGCTTTGCTGTGTTGCACTTAAATTTCTCTCTCTCTCTCTCTCTCTGTGTAGCCTAGTATAAAAACCTTATTGCTAGACTAGGCTAGGATTTAGACTGAAATGTATCTGCCAGCTTGATTTTTACTGAGATCGTTAAAGCTATGGAAAATTCTACTCTTTTTACCAGCTCAGATCTGTTGTGTTGATAAGATCAAACTGATTAGTGCGTAGCAAAATGACTCAATGCAATAGTCTAGGTCTAATCGTTGCTTTAGGTTAGAACTGGAAAGGAGTCACTAAGACGCTAATGCTTATCAACGACAGGATTGCCAATAAAAATTATTAAAATCTATAACAGTAGAGTCACTGATGTCGTGTTTGAAGTAGAATATCTCTGCAACGGATGGTTCAAAAAAGACAGAGTCAACGCTAATCTAGTGTAATACGATTGGCTTAACTTTGGATGCCCCACTGATTTTGCCTTTAGTCCTCGTTCAACAATAGACTCGGGTTCGATTCCCGGTTGGCTCAAAATAAAGACTCTAAAAATTGGTATTCACGGCTATCCTGCTTGAAGTTCAGCAATTAAACAGGAGAGTGTGATGCCTCCATCGTGTATCCTAGACAGGTGGGCAGGTGGCAGCTTGACTCAAAGACTGAGCGATCCCTTTGCTGTCTCCTGGCCCAGGCAACTTGGTGAGTAAAATGTAATTACAATTAATGCTCATTTCCCATTAGTACCTAGCGGTCAAAAGACCACAAATTTTATTTTAGTTGCTTAGTATCAATATATGAGCAGTGATGAAGATTGATTAGAATTGTGAGTGGGATGTTGCAAAAGGATCTTGCAGTCATCAATTGAAACAACCACCCTTAAATGTCAAGAGAACTTACTTATTTAGCCAGTAATATTGGGGTTTCGATATTTTTTTAGCGAAATGCTTCGTCATTGATTTTGTTTACTTAAAAATGACAAGTCACTGACCAAACTGTTAATGCCTCTAGAAGAATTCTGCTCATTGTGGTGTCTCTGGAAGTCTGATAAAAAACTTGCATACAGAAGTCAAAAAGTTTGCTTTGCGTTGGTGTGATTAAACAGATCCAAAGTGCATGGTTCATTTGCATAAATGAATAAACCACTATGGTAGAATGCCATAGTTTCTGAATGCCACAAACTAATTATTTTAAGATCTGCTTAATTGTGTTGAAGAACAGCATAAAGCAAGTTCATGTTTTAGAATTTTTTGCCGGTAATGTTACTCTTATTTTAAATCGCAATCAACACCGGAGGCATCTTTCACTTCCAGCAAGCAACTATAATTTTGAAGACTGCTTTGATTAAAATGTTCATGTCTTTGAAGCAACTTTCGCTTGGCACTTGTCAAGAAGAATCGTTAGAATGGAGAGCACAGGAAATGGAGCAGCTATTTGTAGAAAAAAGCCGAGCCATGATTGGCTGGAAAAGAGCGCTTCTCTCTACTACCAACAAGGATGTACTGCCTGCTTAGCAGAAAAGCAACAAGATTTATCGATTCTCATACCACTGCAACAGTTGGTATGTAGGTTGTACCACCCAAAGGCTGCAGGACCGAATTAAACAACCCTTTCCCAAATCTATCCGCTCTTACTCATTCCAGAAACGCATCCTTCCTGCCCATTTGTGCAAATCTTCCAACCAGCCTAATACCCAGTCTCTTGCCATTGGACTTCATCTTTTACAAAATTTTGCTTGTACTCAAGATTATGGTGACAGTAGATTCTTTATTCTTGCCCATTGCTGCTCTCCTTTCCATCTATCTGCTCTTGAAGCCACTTTCATTAAAACTTTTAACCTTCTGCCGAAAAAAATAGTTTGTGTACAGCTTAAGATTGTACACTAATGGCGCTCTCTCGTTGGTCTTTTTTCAGCCAATCTCTGCTCGGCTTTTTCCAATTAATAGCTACTCCTTTTCCTATGCTCTCCATTGTGACGATTCTTCTTGACAAGTGTCAGACCAAAAGCTGCTTTGAAGACATGAACAATTTAATCAAAGCACTTCCCAAATTATGTACCTCCAATCAAGTTTTCAAAATTTTGAAAACCGTTAAGCCCTTTAGTACTTCTTTGCTTTGAATGTACAATTGTATTATTCTTTGCTCCATGCTTTTATTCTACCATGTAACATTTTTTGCTTTAGAAGAAAAAAAATAGATGTATAAGTGTGATTTCCTTGTGCTCCTTTGCATTAACTACTCTGCTAGAGCTAATAATAAACTTACAAAACCAGGTCAAAACCGACATAAAAGCATGAACTTGAGGACACAGATACATAAAGGGCACAGAAACATTTTGCGATCTGTGCTAACATTTTCATGCTTCGAAAAATAATGCCACAAGTTAATAACAGTGTCTGCCCAAGTTAATAGAGTAATTGAGAGCTATACATTTCTTCTTCAATTTTTGTTCAGCGTGTCGCTCTCTTAGCATTTTAATGTTTTGTTTACTAACTAGAATGTGTCCAATCAAATCTTAAATTGTACTCACTGCATTACATGGAATAGGTCGTACCAAACTTTGGTGACTTTCTTCAATTTCTTAGGAACTCTCCCAAAAGTTGTGGTTTAAGTACCAATTCAATTTACTACCAAAAGTTTTTGCTTAAAAGTTTTGTTTTACGCCTCCTCAAAGCGCATTCCATGGCAACACAACAAAAATCGAATAAATTGCCATAACTCTGGAACTGCTCATGCTAGATGCAAAATTTTTTTTCTAAAGATGCAGAATACCCAAGTTCCTATCTGCTCTTAATACATTATATCAGTCTAACTGCTCAATTATCCAAGTAAAATCAAGAAAAACTGTTTTTTTATCTAATTTTATTGAATTTTCTATGATATATCTCATTGCATAGAGGTGTAATGGAATTTTTTTGGTAATATTTAGTAACTTTTTATTGGCTATACTGTCATTAGAGTAATTGTTGTATTAGAACAAATGTTGATTGCTTCTTAAAGTGTTACTGATAGGATAGCTAGTACTGTAAGTGTTGCAAAGCAAAAAATCATTACGACAGAATTTAATGCATCAATTTATTCATAATCACTGACTGTATTCTTGTTATTTTCACATCTTAATTCTTAGGATTATTCTAAACAGGCATAGTATTTTGGCTCTGGACAATAGCATGCTTATGCCTAGGTTTGGCAATTACTAAATAGGTATAGCATAGTATGTTTTCCCAAGCCAACATGCTATTGGTACGCATCATGCTACAATTTAGGAAAACCTAATTCACTTTTCTTAAAAAATGTTCAAAATTTTAATAAGATTTGGCTGCTTTCTGCCCACAAAAGAAACAAAATAATGCAGCATGTGCTGCCAAGAAGTCTGCTTTCAAAGTGAAGGAATGATGGATACAAATTGATGTTGACTTGGCATCACGTAATGCAAACCATGCTTTACTAAAATTTTTGGAAAAGCAGGCTAAGGCCGGGATCACACGATCAGGTTTTTCGCACAATTTTCTGGCATCAATCGTGTGAAATGTCGTGCAAGTCCATGACTCACTATTGCAGGCACCTGTCGTCAATTACATTGAATAGCTCGTGTGAAAATGAAAACGAGACCCTAGAAAGTCTTGCTGACTTCTCGCGGGAAAATAGAATCAAGCTCTATTTTCCCAGCAAGTTTTCCAAGAGCCGATGTTCTCAACGAAGAAAACTGAATGTTTAGTCGTGCCTTTGAAAATAATGAGCCGCAGAATACAAAAAAATGCTGCCGATGTCAATGCAGAAAAAGAATGCTTCGCGATTATCAAGCGAAAATGTTAAAAGAATCTGTAGCTCATTTGCCTTAATCGACAATGACATACTTTAACATTGTGCCTGCTGCTTTCTCATATGCCTGTTGCCCCCTGTTTTGTTTGCTTTCGTGTATCGATTACCCAATTTTTCGTACTTCAAACTTGTGCTAGGCCTTTTGAAATTTATTCTGAAAAGTTATCAACCAGAACTGCAGTATAGTTAATAAACATGCCATCGTGGTCAACTCCAGTGTTCCCATTAATCCAATTTTTTTCAGCGAATCAGCGATTTCTTGGAACAAGGGCAAATAATTTTTAGCAATATGGTAACCATAGCTTTAGAAAATTCGACAGATTTTGGAAATTTGACATTTGGTATACTTTAATAACAAATTGGTACAAAATTTAGGGCACATAAACGTCTTTTTTGGGCACTTTCCAATTAGCCTAAAAGTTAGAGGGAACACTGGTCAACTCATGAAATTGACCTTTTAATTAGCAGAATCGAAGAAAAACAGGGATTGTGGTTTTAATCAAAATATTGAAAATTTCCTTCTGATTGCAAAAAAGTTTCCGGCCCAGTATTCGCTAGTGCTGAATTTATGCAATTAGTGATGCGTTTTCGATGATTTTAATATTTTTTTAGTTAGAATTTGACATGTCCACTGGCAAAAGAGCTTGTTGCATTTTTACGCAGTTAAGATAAATTTCAGTAAATAGTTTTCAGCTATTTCTTGCCGGTTTTGTAACAAACCAAACAAAAACGCTCTTATTTAGAAATAATAAACTTTCAATTTGTTCAGACATCCAATTATTGAGCCCTCTGCAACTGCAAGTACTGGAAACAACATACGTGGTTTAATATTACTTGATCAATCATGCAATATTATGCAGATTTTATTGGTGATTGATGACATAGCATGAAAAAACCTATGCTATATGCTAAAGAGTTCCACACAAGCAAAGTTAGTTTGACATTTTCCATTTATCTATTTCATTTCATTGCAGGCAAAAAAAATTTCATAGTCTGCGCATGCAATTTGCAGCAGAACTCTTATAGCTATTTATTACTAAAGCTGCAGCTTTTCGCTTTTGTGAACGTGCTCATATCATTGTGGCAAACAAGGAATAACAATAAATCGACAAAGCGTATAATACTGCTATCGTTGCAGCAAATCCTTAACCACTGCGTAAATGCTTTTACAGCAAAAAAAAAAAAGTGAAACCTTCAGCAATTTAACAAGTTAAATTATTTCGGAAGTGAAATAGGCAGAACTAATTTAATTGTTCACAGAGACATCATGCCTTACAATCCTGCTTCATTTGACAACACCTTAATGCTGTCTCCGCGACGAAATGGGTAATCATTTCAACCCCTAGTGATGCAGGTGAGGCAGAGCCCCCTATCGCGGGAGCATTCCTGTGTTTTGAAGTCAACTGACTTCATCATCAGTGTGAAGAGGAGTCGACACAATGCAAAGAATTTTGATCCCTGAATTAGGCTAACTCAACCGGTAAATTTGAATAACCAAGCTATCGGTATAGGCTATCATCTTCATCTCGTAACTTCAGCTGCTAAAAAGGCTGACTTTTTTTTCCCAGGTACTGCTCTGGACTTAAGTTTCGCGTAATACCTACGCTCGTCGGCAGAGTTGATGTTCAAACCGAAATTCAAAAGCTAAACTAAACTGGCCTGCAAACCGAAATTCAAAAGCTGAGTAAACTAGCCCATAAAGTTAAAATCAAAATATGATTGTGAAACATAATAGCAATTGTGATCATGGTAACATGAAAAAAAAACAATAAAACTCTGGACAGGGGACCAAGTGGGCTAATAGACAGGGATAAAAAAAAATAATGAGATAAAATGGGCAAGGGGACCAAGTGGATAAAGGGGTCGGTGAGTTAAAGGACAGAGACAAAGGATTCACCCAGTGCGAATACAATATTTTTAATAGGCAGAACTAATTCAATAGTTCACAAGACATCGCATCACATATTCTAAATGATATTGCACCCGTGCTGTTTATGCAGTGGACGTTTTCTCAACCACAAATAACGATAATTTAACAAGTTAAATTATTCCGGAAGTGAAATAGGCAGAACTAATTTAATAGTTCACAGAGACATCATGTTTTACAATCCTACTTCATTTGATAACATCTTAAAGCTGTCTCCGCGTCGAAATGGGTAATCATTTCAACCCCTAGTGACGCAGATGAGGCGGAGCCCCCTATCGCGGGGGCATTCCCGTGTTTCGAAGTCAACTGACTTCATCATCAGTGTGAAGAGGAGTCGACACAATGCAAAGAATTTTGATCCCTGAATTAGGCTAACTTAACCAGTGAATTTGAATAACCAAGCTATCGGTATAGGCTATCATCTTCATCTCGTAACTTCAGCTGCTAAAAGGCTGACTTTTTTTCCCAGGTACTGCTTTGGTCTCGAGTTTCGCGTAATACCAACGCTCATCGGCAGAGTTGACATTCAAACCAAAATTCAAAAGCTAAACTAAGCTGGCCTGCAAACCGAAATTCAAAAGCTGAGTAAACTAGCCCATAAAGTTAAAATCAAAATATGATTGTGAAACATGATTGCAATTGTGACCATGGTAACACAAAAAAAAACAAAAAAACTCTGGACTTGGGACCAAGTGGGCTAATAGACAGGGATAAAAAAATAATTAAATAAAATGGGCAAGGGGACCAAGTGGATAAAGGGGTCGGTGAGTTAAAGGACAGAGACAAAGGAGTCACCCAATTTGTTTGATTGGGTTTCACCCAATTAAACAGTTCAGCAAATTATACGATTCAGCAATTTGTTTGCGGAAAAAAACAGATGCTTCTGTCTGGCAAGAAGTTCTGCAAGAAAATAGTGTGTAGATGTGATAGCTCCAAAATGCTTGATGCAAACAAATTGTATAGAAAACTTGATCATGTGATCCTGGCCTAACTTGAAAGTCAAAAACAACTGTTTCTAAAAAGCTGTAAACAAATATATTGTGCTGCATCTGGAAAGTTTAAATGATAAGCAATGTGTATCAAGCAACTTGACATTAGTAGAAGACTTCTAATGCTTACAACATTAAAACCCTAAAAAGCATAGGTGGGCAAGTTAATGCAAAACATTAGCTTCGTTAACCACTAGTCTGTTAACAAACTTCACACCTCTGTTAACGTTAATCCATTATTTTCAGCTTTAATCAACGGAAGTTAATAAAGTCCATTAATTTGTTAACATTTTGCGTGTAATTTAGATTTCTTTTTATTCACCTGCTTCTAGAACAGGTATTGATGCTGTTGAGCTGATTGTAAGGAAATATTTATTGCTATGGTGGTCTTTTTGTGCTTTAGAAGTTACATTTTACAGTCTAATCTAATTTGGAGATAAAAAAAAGTTCAAATGCACTAACGAAGCTGCAATTGGAAAATCTTTGGAAACTGTGAACAGCGATAATTGACCTATGAGGCTGCAGGTTATTATTTGCCACAAAAAACAGCCTTTTTCTTTGCTCTCTTCTATAAAACTTGTGCTAATATACGCAACAAGTGTTACCAGTACAAACTGGTTTGTACCAGTACGATAAATAAATGGTGCAAGATATTAACGATAAAAACCTTAACGGAAGTTGATTTAGTCCGTTAACAGAACTTAACGGAAGTTAATTTAGTCCGTTAACATGAAAAAACTTTTTAACGGATTAACGAGTAAATGAAAAAGTTAGCTTCGTTATTAACGGATTAACGATTAACGGACTTGTGCCCACCTATGCTAAAAAGACATCATCACGAAAAAGGATGAGAAAATTAGAAAAATTCTGGTAAGATTAGTTCAGGAGTAAAGAGTAAAAAAAACAATGAATGTTAAGCAGCAAAAAAATCTGAAGCCAAAAGTATAAATACTAGGACGAAAACTAACATTGTTATCAGTAGTTAATAACACAAAAAAAAGTTTGAATTGACATGTCCAAGTCAGCCAGCATCCAATAGCAGAACATAGAGCTTTACCAGAATTAGTGGTTGCTAAAAGTGTAACGATTAAGGAGTTCGAAACACATTGCTGTTAAACTTGCTTCTGGATACAGCATTGATACTTTCTTGTTTTACTGCAATGGAATGGTGAAATGCTTCAAGATATTCAACACATCATCAAGAGTGTTGAACATGAGTCAATTAC
This sequence comes from Trididemnum nubilum, assembly GCA_963965965.1. Taxonomy (NCBI): domain Eukaryota; kingdom Metazoa; phylum Chordata; class Ascidiacea; order Aplousobranchia; family Didemnidae; genus Trididemnum; species Trididemnum nubilum. Next base: position 32,755,316 of record OZ014470.1, read on the forward strand.
CCTTTATTCCAATAATACCTCAATTACATACTTGATAAGCTAATTTTGTGTTCATCATGAAGCAAGTACTAAAACCCTTAATGATTTTAAGATTAATTGCGAGCTGTTTGTTAAGTTTATTTAAAAGATTTTCTAATAAATTCCAATGCATAGGGTTGGTCATAAGTTGTGCAGTGTGCACAAAAAAAATATGTGGCGAGTGATGGGAAACTCTGCAAAATCAACAGGGTAAGATATCTTTTCCTTTTCTTGGGCATAAGATGCATGCTCTTTTCTAGAGTAATGAAACATTGTTTGCATTTATCAGTTCAATTAATTTATCAGGATTGCTTTAAATGCTTTGGTGTAGGACTTAGGGTCTACCCAGTATTTGTCTGGAGTAATCTAGAGTTCTGATTTACTTGAGTTTCTGAAAAACAATTCAGTGCATGGTATGCTCCAGATGATACCAAAATTTTTTGATTAAATCCTAATATAGTATAAGTCAAAATCATAGTTTAAACACCATCCCTTTACTTTAAAAGCAGTCTTTTTATCAACACCTTATGCTTTTGATTAGTGTTCTTATTTCTTAGTGAAGTTTATCATGCTAACTTTTAAAATTCATGAGCAGTTGAGTACATCTTTAACTGCAAAGGAATTTATACTCAGTGATGCAAATCTTCTGCTTTTTGGCGAAGTTCGCCAATTTTTTGACCAAATGGGTCATTTTTGTGAATCGTCCAGAACCGATGAGAAAAAATTAGGGGTGTTGGGGGGGGGGAAGTTGGGTAACTGTGAATGCGCTTTCTTTATTTAAAGGATAAATAAGCTTTGGTTTTGCAATATCAGAGTTACGATTTTAAATGCATTATTTTTTCGAAGTTACTACTTCGTTGAAAATTTACAGGTAAAGAGAAAAAGCGCTAAACAGGAAGGCAAGAAAAAAAGCAATTGTAGATTAAGAGAAAAAAGCGAAACGTTCATTTTTCGGTAGTTTTCTTCTTACATTTAATGAAAGCGATTGCAAAACGTGGCAAAAAAGCACAGCGGTTTTAGCAGCAAGAAGTTTCTATCTTTACGCGATTTTTTACTTTGAAGAATAAAGGTGCGGATGTTGTCTAAAATCCATTTTACAACTGAAGCTGAGCATGGCGAAAATTGTTCTTTTTTCTAATCTAGTTGTGACATGGTGCATTTGACTTGTTTTTGATGAGCTGTCAAGGAAAAAAAAATCCTTAACACACTGTGCTGCGGTGCAAATTGAGCTTTATATTTTGTGATTTATTTTTTCATTACAAAAAAAAAAAAAAAACAATAACTAAAATTTGAATTTAGGCTTTTTGTTTATTTTCAGTGTTTTGGTCTTTAAAACTTTGTAGCTAATTCAAAATGCGGCGTTGATTCTTCATGCTAATTTACTGAAGCCAGCGTTGTTCGTAAATCAGTATTCCCACTAGGCTGATTTTTTTCAGCCTATCAGCGATTTTTTGGAGCGAGGGCAAATAATTTTTGGCAATATGGTAAACATAGCTTAAGAAAACTCAACAAATTTGTGGAAATATGACATTTGGTATGCGTTAATACTTCATTGGTACAAAAATTACGGCACATAGACGTCTTTTTAGAGCTTTGGGCACAATTGTTTCAAGAAAATTTGGGCACTGGCCGATTAGCTATAAAGTTAGAGGGAACACTGTCGTAAATGCGCCTGTGCCCCTGCTCCCCCAGAGCTAAGCCCACAACGAAATCTTGATTGATCCTCAGCTAATATTGACGAGATAAATTGCCAAATTCTTTGTGGAGTTCAATTTTCTTAACTTGTGCTGTCAAATAGTGGACCCTCTGAAGCTTTTCCCCCCAGGCACAAATCTCTTGTTACGCCTCTGGTTTTTCCTTCTGTTGATGTAGGGAAAAGGTTTATTAGCTAGGCAGTTACTAATTTGTCCTATAATAGATATTCTCCTAAAATTTCGTTGAAGCACAGCGGTTTTGAACCACAGACGATTTCTATCCATTGTTTGAGCTTTGATTGTATGTGAATCTCCCATAAACGATGCATTGTTAAAATTGAAAAAGTTAATGGCTGTTTTGGGAAACCAGCAAGGCTCGTAGTTTTGCCCATTTACTTATTGGGTGTTTTATATCTTACTTGTTGCCTATCTGCTATTAGATTCATTCCACGCAATGATGCCCTAAATGATAAATTTTGCTCCTAAGATTTTGTTCATATTTATTAATTTGAAACTATGCTGGAATGGGTGTGAAGAATTGATTGCCGTCTTTGGTTTCCACGCGGCCAAAACGTTTATATCAAATTTCTCCATTCTGCGCAACATTCCTTCTAAGAGCTTGCTTAGTGTGCACGGAGTGAAAGGTTGTGTGGGCTCTCAGAAATAAGGTTTGCGCCTTAAATATTCGAAAAAATAGAAAATATAAATTAACCAATAAACTGAAAAAAACAACGATTAGTTTGTAAAATGAATGCCTGAATAACAAATATACTGATGTCGATAAATCTATGTAGCAGCATCTTTTGTGTGTTGCCAATTGTGAATGACAAATTTAACTCCTCACAGTCTTTGTTTCACTCTGTTAGGCATCTTCTGACGAAGTTCTAGAATTTAAATTATTTCAAAGCAATTAATGTACTAAAGTATTCTTGAAATATGTATCATCACCAAACTTAAGTAGGTTTTAAACATCTGAAACCGTGACCTTGGTAAGTGGAGCTACGCACCTTGTCACTAAGGCCACAAAAGCAGTTAAAATTCAAATCTGATTTCAAGTACTTATGCCGTAAGCTACCGCGTATCCACACTGTAGGCTATAATCAGTATCTCAGCGATTTTTCCAGCAATTTTCATCCTTAGCATACAGTTTGGACACACGATAGCTTATGGCATAAATACCTGAAATCAAGTTTGAATTTCAACTGTTGTTGTGCCCTAGTGATAAGGTGCGTAGCTCCACTTACCAAGGTCACGGTTTCATTAACCTCTTACTAACCATTATTTGATTCCTTCTCTAAACCTAATGTTTTTGAGTACTTTTCGTTGAAACACCCAACTAACTGGATCACAAGTCTTGTGCTTATTGATTTATCCCTTATCATAACAGTACTTCCAAGTAACTTAATTGAAGCATCTGTTAACTAAGTTAACATTTTGTCCACAAGATGTCGTTTTTTCAGTGGTAATGAGCTCTTTTGAGATTGTAAAATGATTATGACGCATTTTAGTTAATATGCAGGATTGATTACTTGCACAGTAGAAGTTCATGATATCATTGCAAAATTAACTGATTACAATTTGATTTTGTAAAATAATTTTATCTAATCTTAATTATGGGGCTTGCTTTTATCAACACTTATGCAGTGCACGACAGAACTCAAGTACTGCGCGGGGGTTCTAGGCTATTTGCATGCAGCTTTGAGGGAACTTAGGTTCTTCGACCTTTGTTTATTGCACGATTTTGACTCGATATTTTTGAATATGTTTGGTCCTCCAGTAACAGTAAAGTGACGTCTTAGGTCTGGCAAAATTGTCTGATTTTGATATACAGTATACACGCTCTCTCGGTCGTGTTGCAAATTACAGTAGTGGGTGAGGTAGCTGAAAGCTTGCTTTGATGCACTGTTTTTTGAAGATCAAAACGTTGCAAAGCTCCCTCAAATTCCCTTGCAGGCTTAGGCTTCTTCTAAATTGCTTTCATAATTGATGCCCTACTTTGCAAGAAGGTGCTTGGATTTTGCAACTCATCTGCCATAGCGTGTTGATATGTAAAGTACTTCACACATGGCACCATTGTAGCGGTAAAGTACACCATTGACACCACACAAAGTACACCACTCGTACATCACAATTGGAGTTAAGCAAGTTTCAAATCTGTAATTTCTTGCGTTCTTCCTAAACAATTCTTCTGTTGCAGCACTTAGATTTTCGAATTTAGACAAAAATTTGTGTTTCTACACTTAATTGTTATTGTGGAAATTTGAATTTAACTTGATTGTTTTTGAATAAATGTGTACACCAGGGCTGTATTATTTTGCGGACTTAAGTTAGCTACTTATTTTGATCTATATCGCACATATTTCTGTGACGTTACTTGCTTCTCAATTCGTACTTCTGCAGTAGTTTCGTCATGATGTCTTTTTGCAGTCGCATAGCTGTGGCAAACCGTGCTGGAATTGTTTGTGACTTCATTGCGAATTAATTTCTCATAAACAGTTTGCAACGATGGCGTAACCAATTTGAATGCTCTGTGGTTTCACAGATTCTTCGCGGCAAATCTAAAGCGAGTTTGAGTCATCGTAACCTCGCAAACGACCATCAGGGTTGCCACATCCTGGAAAAGTCCTGGAAAGTCCTGGATTTTTTTTGCTGTCCTTGAAAGTCCTTCAATTTTGTTTGTAAATCCTGGAAAGTCCTGGAAAATGTTTATAGAGTTTTCCCGTGATTTACCAGGACAGAATGTGAAGTTATTTTTTTTTATAATAACTGGTACAGTACCTTTTGATTGTACAAAGCCATAGTTGAAATAATTTGCATTGTGAAGTTCATTTAAAAAGCTTTATTGTATTGTTTAAAGACGAAGTTTATTTGTATTCTGGCGCACAAACAAAAAATTGTTATCCTAGTTCTAACCCAACCCTAAATCTAACTCAAACTGCAATCCTAGCTCTAACCTAACATTAGTGTAAGCACCCATTCCTCTGCTTTTTGCTCTCTTGCTCTTTTTATGCAGTTCTTACTAGTACGCTAGAGTGCAAATAAGCTCTTCCTCCAATTAGCCAAAATTTGCACTTTGCAATACAGTATGTATAGATTATTGAATATTATTAGGAAGAGTGAATTTATGGACAGTAATTTATTGCAGAGCGATACTGTAGTAGCAGTAGCATAGTGGGCTATTGCCCTTCATTGGCCCGTAGACCAAAATGTGCAATAAGAAAAATACGACGTTTATTGCACTATACTTCTGAGGCAGTTTTTTGCAGTAATATGGATAGTAAAGTAATTTAAAGCCACTTTTGGAACATGATTTTGGGAAGGGCTAGTATTGGTCAAAAATAAAACTAGTTGCAACTAACTAACTAAAAATGGTTAAAAATAAACAATCAATTCGATCGCTTGATGCAAAATGCTTAACGTAGGCTTTGTAAAACAATTATAAGGTGTCGATTTAGTATTCGATTCTGTTAAATCCCTATCAACTCTCTCAAATCTTGTTTCATTAGCCCCTCCTCCCAAGTTATATCTTTATCTAGCGTTATAAAATGCAGACGATTTGGATTAATACGGTACTTAGGAGTTTTTTCAAAGGAGATGCCTATTTGCTCTGTAGCGTGCAAATGAGATAGCTCCCTATAGAGAAAAGAGAGCAAAAGTGGGTGCTCATTTGCTCAAATACTCTTTTATTTTGTAAATTATTAACATTAGTGGTTAGTTTGAGTTTATATTTTGAGTTTGGGTTAGGATTAACGTTAGAGTTGGGTTACAGTTTGGGTTTAGTTTAAGGTTGGGGTTAGGGCTAGGGTAAAATTTTTTTGTTTGCACCCTGGCGTTCAAATTAACTCTGTTTTTTTCAAATGATAAGATTTAACAGTTTCCTATATGGAAATAAAGCTAGAACTGAAGTTTTACTATTTTCATCACTAAAGCTCGACTTATCGCTCAGCTGATATATTTTGGCCAATATCAGGGCCAAGCCGGCATATCGTATCAGCTATCTACCGCCAATAAAATATCGGCTTATCGCAATTACCTTAAACTGTTTATTTTTTAGAGCAAGCACAAGTGTTCTTGCATTCTATTTGCTTAGTATGACTTGTGTTTGCAATAGTCTTTCTGTGGAGGAGGATTAGTGAAGCATTTTGTGTCAAGTCATGTGAAAAATATGGACAAAATGTGGTAGTTTATGAGGGATATATCGATATCGGTCTGAAACAGTCATATCGATCGAGCTCTATCTTTCAACCACGTACTTGTAGCCCATTTATGCATCCAGTTTAATCATGTTTTTGCAGAGCTAATTTCTATGCCACGTTTTAAAAGCAATAATTTTTACCAAACTAGGCCTAAAATTAAGTTATTGCAAAATCTTCGAATGCTGGGGGCTTAGCCCCCAGACCCCCAATGGCTTCTGGCGGCTGGGGGTTGCTCCCATACCGAAAAGCACAACCCTTCTGTTGCAAATGTTTGGCTTTGCACTTAGCTAGTGGTCAGTACTTGGAATGCAAATGCGTTACATCAAAAGTTTTTGACAATCATTAATACGAAGGAGTAGGTGCATGAGAGTAATAGTCAAAATTAAAGTTTAAGTCCTGTAAAAAAATTCGTAAACAGTCCTGGAAAAGTCCTGGAAAATGACCTAAAAAAGTCCTGGAAAGTCCTGGAATTTGATTTTGCAGTTTCTGTGGCAACCCTGGACCATACTGCACAACATTTAAACAATTGCAACCGCATAGTGCTTTCATGTATTGATGACAATTGTCCCTGATTGCTCTAGTAGATATGCACTATGCAGTCTTTTAGTTAATAAAACTGTTACTAGTCCTAAAGCTTCCGGGTTACGCTTCGGGCCTCTGCTCGATTGGTAAGCTTACTTTTTTTTCCAAACGCGTATTGTTTTGTCATGATTTTGCCACAGGTAATCGCAGTTACTCAATTTTTCTCGTTTTTACCTTTCATTTTGTGGCTCGATCTGAGTTGATAAGTGTGGATTATAGCGACGGTTGCGGTAGGAAATCTACCTTAAAGTGTGACGCTCATTTAGGGGGGTCTGGTAGGATTCAGATGTTGCTTAACAGTCTCTGTTACTGCTTGCCGGTTGTTTCAACGACGTTCACATCATTGATAATATATACAATCTTGTGGGATGGTAAATAGGGGTCTGGGGGGCGAATTTTTAGACGTTGGTAGCATCTTTTCAAAATGCTCGCCGATTTTTAGTAAAGCCATTTGCATCACTGTGTACTGAGAAATGCAGTTCTGTCAAAGTCGTTTTCTTCTGTGGGCAGAGAGCAGCCAAATTTTTGTTGTCGTTTCAATATTTTTCAAAGCTCACAAAAATAAGCCGTGAAAATAATAAGAATACAGCAGTGATTAATAATAACTTAAACATTACATTTCTGTCATGATTTTACTGCTTTGCAACACTTACAGTACTAGCTATCTTATCAGTGAACATTTGAACACATCAAAAAGCAATCAACATTTGTGTCACGCATGAGAATTTTGAATGCTGAGATATAATAGTGCAGTCGCCAGCAGAGTTCACGAGCACCCAAAAAATGTATTTTTTTCACCTATATTTTTGAAATCCTGAATAAATGTTCTTTTAAAATCGCCAATGTTTTCACCCAATTTCCGGTTGTTTTGGCGGAAATCGGGGATTCCGCGGCGAAACGGTGTCGAATTTTTTCGCTGAGGTAGGGTTGATTTGGATTCTAAAAATCGGATTTCTGTATCAAGTAGACAGTCGATTTTAGATTCAAACGAAAGAGGAAGATAATTGCAAACTTTTTGTAAAATAATTTTTGGATTGTTTTATTATGACGTCACGATATGGTTGATTGATTCCAAATTTTTACAAAAAATTTTGAATTAGAGTGCATATCGTTAGTTATTACAGCCAAAGTTGACGGAATAATGTCATGAAAGTTGCAACATCGATAAAACAGTTTCTCACCAACAAAATGAAACCAAAATGACATCTTTATGATGTCATTAGAGAAAACTATGTAGTAAAATGCAAAATCGAGTAGATGCGCTTTTCAAACAAATTGCACGTGACAGCGAGTATTTTGATCGCGGCGCTGCGGTTTTAGTAGCCAATATCAAAGAATATCAATTTTACCGTCGTAAACGCACAAAATGACGTTTGTATTAAAACTTTTTTACAGTGTGAGTGCATGAAGATAAACTCTGTTCAAAATTTAAGAACAAAATAAGAACAATTTTATTCTCAGTGCAAGAAAAATTTTTCAGAAGTTTTTTAAAATTTTATTGCTATTTTGAGGCAAAGCATAATATTGCACTAGCAAAATGTTCAGGCACATTGTTTCGAAAAGTCATACGGTTGGTAGAGTAAGAATAAAACAGTATACAAGTGGTGTTTCTAACATTTTCTTATTAAAAGGTATCAAATATTTACGGAAAACAATATTATCACCAGCAAAAAAAGCGTGGATAAGCTCATTCAGATGTTTTAATTTTCTGTGTTGTCCTGATCGGACTTTTTGTTCGCAAAAGTGTCTTTTAAAATAACTAATGAATTGTTTGCAACAAAAGATGTTAGATTATTTGTGTAAAATAGTGCACAATTTTCATATCAAATTGCCCCTCATATAATCAAAAAAAAATTGTGATCTTCAGTATCTAAGAATATTAAAACTTAAAAAGTAAAATCTTACAAAGAAAATATCAACAACATTAGATAATTATTTTATCATTGCCAATTTGCTTTGATCAAGAGACAACAAAAGACCTTCCTATCTTTGTGTCAAACTGCTATCTTCCTACATGTTTACGACAAGTTATTGAAACTCCACATTACGTCTTTTCTGATCGTCAAGCAGAAGAGCTGTGAATTCGAATCTTTATATAGTTTAGCTCGATTGGGGATCGAACCAGAGTCTATACAGCTTTTTTGTGAGCATAATTTGTATCATCCACCAAGTGCGGAGTCTTTAAACATTTTTAGAAGCACCGGTAATTATTTGAAATCATTGAACACATACGTAGCCGTGTTACGGTAAGCATGACATTTGACCACAAGTGACGTAATTACTAGGATTAACTTGAAGCCCCCCTTAGCCAAGGTACTTAGAAAATTAACCCAGATACGCTTTTTAACGTGCTTTGAAAACCAAGAGAAGCTAAAGGGGCTAAGTAATAAAATGTTTTGTAAAGCATTTTTGTAAGAAATCAACAGAGTTTTGCTATCCTTTTCTGTAAGTTGCCTAAGAGTAAGCATGACCTATAATAAGAAACAAATTTTAACCAAAGAAGGATAATTTGTGTAGTTTATTCTTCAGTAAAGTTAAGAGCAAATGAGGCTGAAAATTTGTAAAAATTTAAGAACAACCAGCCTCAACCCAAAATTTACGGTTCTTAAAAAACAACACATATTGGGAAGACTTCTGGCTTTCCTGGCTTCACAATGCGTCCTTCCATAATTTTGTTAAAGGAATGCATAACTTAGGCGTAGCCAGGATTTTTGATTGGGGGAGCCCCAAACCACAAATCACATGCAATGACCTCATCAGAAACTTCGAAAGAGGAATTTTTAGTGGGGGCAAAGATATCGTAAAATGGAAGATCAGAAGCTGTGGTCTGGTGTTGGCACGTAACTAGGAATTCGTTCAAGAAGAGGGATTAAACCAATAGATAAAATGCAAAAATGTCTAAATTGGGAGACGTGTTTGAGTAAAGAAGTGCACTGTAATTCAAACGTATCACAAACGGGGATCTGGGGGCGGAGCCCTCAGCCACCGGAGGCTATATGGGTCTGGGGGCAAAGCCCCTAGCCGCTGGGCGATTTTTCGTAATTTTTTGGAAAAAAAGCTATTTTAATACCATTGGAGCACATTTTACACGTATTCAGAGCCATTTAAAAGTTCTAGATTTTTAACATTTGAAAGCCAATTGAAAATATTAAGTTGTTCAGTCTACCTTTTACTTACAATTTAGGTCCGAAGCACGTTTAAAATCTTGCATTTTGGGGTTAAATTTTGTTAGTGATTTGTCCCAGGTCGGGGGAAGTAATGTACATGCCTCCTGCAATTTATTTAGCAGTAAATAAAGATCCAGTGGAATATTTTCCTTAGAGATTGTTTTGTCATGAAAACAACCAGTTATAGGAGTACATGTATGGCCAAGGGGCCCAGGTCCTCTCAATTCAAAAAATTGTTCAACGAGCATTCCCCTTACTGTAGCTAATTTTTTTCAGAAGTATTTTGTTGCATAAAAACTGGCGAGGTGGAGGTGAATTGTTATTGAAAAATGTGCAATAGATAGTTACGCCTACAAACCATATTATTGCCCGGGCCAGATTTACTTTGAGTTGAGCTTCTGGCATTCTGAGATTTTTGCAATATTTTCCTGCCAAATACAGGTGAAGACCAAAAAAAAAGTTTAATCTGAGCGCGGGGCCCATGGCACTACGAGCCATTTGTTAAGTCCGTCCCTGGCTATTGCATTACGTTCATAAAAAGGTTAGATGAGGGCCTCAGTTAGCAACTTTTAGGATAAAAACCCGTAATTTTACTTGGGCTATATGTTTAAATTGATTGGCAAACCTTAAATTGAAGGAGCCCCGACCCCCTGGATCAATATTATTGTTAATTACTGCTGTAGGAGTGTACTGTTGTACGCGAAGATGCTAAAGGAAACTGAAGAAGCAACAGTATTTTTTGTGACATTTCATCATTGGTAGCATGTCAGTTGGGGGGGGGCTAACTACGCCTATGAAAGAATGTGTATAAGATCCAAATCTTCTGAAGGCATGAGACTAATCATAGAATTAGCATCGCTGAACGGTTTTTCACTACTCCATCACGCTCCTAGAAAAATTTCAGACACCCCAAACCACACTGCAGGTTTCCCGCCTAATGACCCTGGCACACTACGTAAGTGCGTATAGTGCAAGTCCACCTGCCTGAAGTTGTCCAAACTCAAGTTCTCGATGACGTATACACCCGTTTGATAAATTTGATTGTAATTTACTGACCCAATGTAAAATAAAGTAATTAAGCGGATGGTCCCAGGAGTTTGCAAGGTATAGCTATGGGCTACTTTCACAGAGCAGCCGGTAGAAAGAGAGCTGGCGAGTGCAATCGTGACACTTTTTAGTGAGAGGAACCCTAATTAAATGAAGTCTTGTATGGCTCTTCACTTAATTTTTGCATAAAGTAGTGGCGTTTGGCTACAATGTGTTTAAATAATGAGTCGGTTGATCATGCTAACACGCCAGAGGAATAAAACCACGGAAGGGATTAGGAAGCGGAGCTCTCAGCAGCTGCTGAAATCCAATCAGACTTATTAAGGGCCGACTAAAGAAGTGGCCTTTTGTGATAGACAAATTTCGTAGATCGTTCCAAAATAATTTTAGTCGAAAGATGTTTAAAAACGGCTGACACATTAAGTATACTATATTATAAACCATTAACAATTGCAAAAAGACCTGTTGCTGCTTCATTTTCATACACGACAACTTGGTTTGAGTTTGAGTTTTGCAATGTCTTGATGACTTTTTCTTCAATCTACATCTACTGTATTAAAAAAATGAGTAAACCAATTTTAAAAACAGTGCGCGACAAAACAAAATTTTAAATCTTACAAACAAACTGCTTTTCCGAAATCGCAATCGTCAGGGGTGTTTTGATCAAATAAAAAAAGTGCATAAATAGCAGGGGCTAGCATCACTGGCGTAACTGACGGAAGGGGGGGCGCGAGGCAGGGAAGAGTTTTCCTCCAATGTGGGTCCCTTTATAAATTATGGCAACAAAGTTTGGGGGAAAAACAAACGACAAAAGCGGAAAGTCTTCACCTAAAACTCGACGGAAAAAAAGCAACCGATTTTCGGTCAAGACCCTTTTTAGACTTTAACTAAATTTGACGAAAAAAAGCACCAAATCTTCGGTAAAGTTCTTTTTTCTTCACTCAAAATTGACAAACAATGGAGTGAATTTCTAGTTAAGTTTTCCATGCCCTCTGGCTCTAACCTCTAGTTATGCCACTGGCTAGCATGTAAGTTTCCTACGTATACAGCAAGCACATTACCGTACACCTTACAGCAACAATAAAAATTTAACACTTAACAGACTGTTTTATTCGTTGAAGTAGTCAATGCTAGGAGTGCCTATTCTTCAAGAAATTTTTTTTATATTTTGAATGAGATGATCTCAACACCGGGTAAAACGATCTGAAATGATTAACATTTCATTTTTAGAGTATGGTGAATACGGTGTTTGTGAATAATTGTTACCCCTTAAAATGGAGTCAGTGATGTTTTAACAGTAAAAATCGGTTAATATCTCCAAATGCGGAGCCATCAGTTTTCTCAGCAACGCCCCCCAAAATTTTTTAGATCCTTCTCCCATCAACTTACGATTTTGTGAAGGATTGTAGGTGGTGACAGTGTTCCCGCTATTTCTTACAAGTATTTGCTGTATGAACAACAATCAAAATAGCTTTTGTTACAGGCAATTTTTAAGTTATTTTAAAAGACACTTTTGCAAACAAAAAGTCCGATCAGGACAACACAGAAAATTAAAACATCTAAATGAGCTTATCCACGCTTTTTTGCTGGTGACAATATTGTTTTCCGTAAATATTTGATACCTTTTAATAAGAAAATGTTAGAAACACCACTTATATACCGTTTTATTCTTACTCTACCAACCGTATGACTTTTCGAAACAATGTGCCTGAACATTTTGCTAGTGCAATATTATGCTTTGCCTCAAAATAGCAATAAAATTTTAAAAAACTTCTGAAAAATTTTTCTTGCACTGAGAATAAAATTGTTCTTATTTTGTTCTTAAATTTTGAACAGAGTTTATCTTCATGCACTCACACTGTAAAAAAGTTTTAATACAAACGTCATTTTGTGCGTTTACGACGGTAAAATTGATATTCTTTGATATTGGCTACTAAAACCGCAGCGCCGCGATCAAAATACTCGCTGTCACGTGCAATTTGTTTGAAAAGCGCATCTACTCGATTTTGCATTTTACTACATAGTTTTCTCTAATGACATCATAAAGATGTCATTTTGGTTTCATTTTGTCGGTGAGAAACTGTTTTATCGATGTTGCAACTTTCATGACATTATTCCGTCAACTTTGGCTGTAATAACTAACGATATGCACTCTAATTCAAAATTTTTTGTAAAAATTTGGAATCAATCAACCATATCGTGACGTCATAATAAAACAATCCAAAAATTATTTTACAAAAAGTTTGCAATTATCTTCCTCTTTCGTTTGAATCTAAAATCGACTGTCTACTTGATACAGAAATCCGATTTTTAGAATCCAAATCAACCCTACCTCAGCGAAAAAATTCGACACCGTTTCGCCGCGGAATCCCCGATTTCCGCCAAAACAACCGGAAATTGGGTGGAAACATTGGCAATTTTAAAAGAACATTTATTCAGGATTTCAAAAATATAGGTGAAAAAAATACATTTTTTGGGTGCTCGTGAACTCTGCTGGCGACTGCACTATAACTATTTGCTGTGTTTTAATGTATACGTGACTGCTTTACTACTTTTGCCGTCTTTTATTTTAGAATGTTCGAGATAATTCCTCTCTAGTATATTCTACAATCTTCCGCAGTTATCGATTATTTTGCTGGTTTACCATTCCTAATTGCTATATTTAGACTTGAAGTTTGTGACATCATAATTATGTCGCAATTTGTTATCGTAAGTTTGTATACTTTTTCTATTGTGACGTATTAAGTATTTTTCTGTGATTTTCGATAGCTTTTGCGGTAGTATAAATTGGCAGGTCGTTTTATTTTCATTCATTTTTATATTCTACGAGTTGGGTAAATTTAGATATTAGTTTCATAGGCAGTTTTGCCTAGTTTGTGAATCTGTAGTTGGTTTGTGTAGCCGGTAGTTGTGGTCTGAATTGGTCAATCGCGGTTAGGTAGTTGCGACTTGAATTGGCGGTGGCGGTGAAGTGTTTGTGACCTGAATTGGGCGGTTGTGAAAAGTTTTAGTGGAGCGATTTTGCTCAATGAGAGTGGTTTGTGTTTCAATCTTAAATAGAAGTTTTAATTTAAGATTGGTGTGCTGCTTTCTGCGATTCAAAAAGCTAAAGGAACAACCAACTGCCATTTTCGATTCGTCAATTAACATCTTAGTCGTTATCTGGTTTTAGTCGACGTGGACAATTCTAGAGATTAAAGGTTATACTTTGGCCAAGTATCAACGATTGCGACAATTTGTTCTAATCCAATACTGTATTTTCCAGCTAATAAGCAGACCCATCAAATAAGCCGAGACCAACTTTTAGCTCTTAGAACGAGGGTTTTGCCATATTACCACCCTATAAGCTGAAGCAGAAAATTTCATCGCCGTGGCACAGTGCCAGATTAATCCGGCGCTCGGCATTAAGATATTTTGTGGCAATTTGAAGCAGAAAACGCAAATTTTATCCGTTTTAATCGCATGTGCATATGTGATACCGATTGTGCAAAGGGCAAAATATGGTAGTGCAAAGTGTAAATAGGTAGGACAAAGTACAAAAAAGTGGAAAGTGCTGTGAATTGACTCGCAGTGACATTTTGATCTGTAGTATTTTCTGGTTCAAGGTGTATTTGCCGAATAAGCAGACCCCAGAAAATTCAGTCAAAAAATTGGGTCCAGAAAATCGGTTTATTAGCCGGAAAACATGGTAATTACTCTAATAACAGTATAGCCAATAAAAAGTTACTATACATTACCAGAAAAATTCCATAACGCCTCTATGCAATGAGATATATCATAGAAAATTCAATAAAATTAGTGAAAAAGCATGTTTTTTTGATTTTACTTGGAAAATTGAGCAGTTAGACTGATATAATATATTGAGAAGAGATAGGAACTTGGATATTCTGCGTCTTTAGAAAAAAAAATTGCACCTAGCGTAAATGGTTGCAGAGTTATGGCCATTTATTCGATTTTTGTCACATTGCCATGGAAATACGCTTTGAGGAGGCGTAAAATAAAAATTTAATTAAAAATTTTGGTGGTAAAGTGAATTGGTAGTTGGAGCACAACTTTTGAGTTCCTAAGAAATTAAAGAAAGTCACCAAAATTTGGTATGGCCTAACGTGGAAGCATATGTAGCGAGTTTGCGGAGGCCATATTCTTGTCATTGTGCCCATGTAAGACAGCTCCTTTCGAAGAAATGTAGTGGTGGCGACTGGCGAGATGTTGGAAACCCTGTGTCCGATTTGGCCGGCCCAAGATTTGAACCTTAGATCTCCGAATGCTTTATTGCTCGACCAACTGGCCAGTATAGTAGAATTAGTGACTTACTTAAAACAGATTAAAGGTGGGAATGTGAATTCAAAAACTGTTTATTTTCTTCTATCACTTGAACTTAAAAACTTGAAAAATATTAATGTAGTTCAAGTTCTCTAAGTTAACAAAAAGAAAAAAAATCACAGAACCAGGGCTAAAGAAATTATACTCTCTTTATAGTTTTGAAATTCCAAATGGACTACAATTTTTTTATGTAAGCTGGTTTTTAGTGCTTGGTTTATTACAAAACTTGAACACACCAAACTTGCACTAAAAAAAGTCTAAAAACTCGCTCAAAAAATCAATGAGTTTGTAGTAGTATCAATATGTATCAATATTACGTTTTTCACTGGAAAAACTTTAGCATCTTGATAATTAACAATAGTAATACTTTCTCATGATAATTATTTTGAATATGACTTTCAAAAAAGTCGATTTCATTTTGCTTTCACAATAAGCTTTTCGGACAGAACTCTTCAGTTGCGATCTCTATCTGGTTTGGTATGTGGTGAGCAGCATCTTTTAAAGACCTAATGCAGTAAGGAGAAATGCATTTTAAGGTGATTGTACAATAGTAAGGAGAAATGCAATCTATCCAATGACAGCAGGCTTTGATCTTACCGAAATAGTTGTAGAGTGAATACGAACTGCTTTTGCCTGCACAAATCTCTTTTTTTCTGTAAAATATAAACCGCTTCCAACAGGCTCAAGTGAAACTGAGAGTGAGCTGTGGTTAAGATCTTAAACTGCGAATCAGAATAGTTGCGTCTGGTTGGTTGAGATTGGTGGGTTCCCTGTTCCTGAGTAAGAGTGTTTTTTTGCCTTATTGGTTTTGGAACATATTGCTTGATGCGTTCCTGAGCCTTTGAGTAGTGCGACCTACGTACCGACTTTCACAGTGGCACACATATTCATAAATAACCATACTTCTTTGATTGGCAGGTAGCACATCCTTTTTGGCAGCAGGTAGCATGCGTTGGCTTGAGAAAATCAAGCGTGGTGACACTGCTCTGTAGCAATTTTGCACAGCACTTTTAATTTGATGTTCTAATTGCTGAGAAGCTGAGCCTATCCACGGGGCTCTAAGGTACACTGGACACTTTTCTGGTCCAAAGGGTTTGGCTGTAGAAAATTGTGCAATTTTCTTGGATATGTGCTTGAGTACTATATCTTCAGGGTATCTGTTGTCAAGCAAGATCTTTTTGATAAAATCAATCTCTTGTTTAAGCTTGTTTTTCGAACATATCATAAGTGCTCCGTGTACCAGCGTGGTGATTAGGTTCATTTTTCGTTTGCGTGGGCTGAAGGATTCCCAGTGGATGTATTGACCAGAAAAAGTGGGCTTTTGGTATACACTAGTCTAGAAACCAAGTTCAGTTCTTTCCACTAGAATGTCTAGAAATGGAAGTTTGCCATCATGTTTTTTTTCAAATGTGAACTTGAGAGCAGGATGCAGACAATTTAAACGTGACCAGGAAATCGTCAAGGAAATCGTCAACGTCATCCTCTTGTTTAAAGATGGCAAAGGTGTTGTCAACATATCAAAAATAAACTGTCGGTTTTTGAACACAGGAAAATAGTTTGGACTCATGGTATCCAACAAAGATGTTCGCTAATGCTGGGCGCAGTGGTGAGCCCATCGCTACTCCGTTCGTTTGTTTGTACATTGTGTCATTGAAGCTGAACTCTGCGGATGACGTAGCACTATCCGTAACTTCATTAAATACCGCTTGGAGGATGGGAGGTGTGGAAGAAGGGTCTTTGTACAAGGCTTCTGCACATATGCCGATCATTTCCTTGAGAGGTACGTTGGTAAATAGGCTTGAGATGTCAAATGAGCACAAATAGACATCTTTTCCTTCTAACCTGAGGTCTTGCATGGTTTGCGCGAATGTAAATGAGTCTTTTATGCAGTTGGTGGAAAACTGCTCTTGCACTTGGTGTAAAATAACTGCTAGCCATTTGGCAAGTTCATGGTGGGAAGAACCAATCATGGACAGGATTGGCCTTTGTGGTGTGCCTACTTTGTGTGTTTTAGGCAATGCGTACATTCGCGGTATTTGCGAACTCCTTGGACGTACCTCATCATAGACTTGTTTAGGTAGCTGCTCTGAGTTCAGTAACTCTCGTAATCGGTTCTGAAGTTTTGTCTCTATGGTAGCAGTTCTGTCAGCTGTAGCGGCTGGGCCAAGACAATTGACTTTTGATATGTCATTCAGGATGTTTTCCATTTTAGTTGCGTTGATCACTTTTGTTCAAAATGACTACGCCTGATCCTTTATCGGTCCAAGTGATAAGGATTTTTTCATTTCTACGCAAGCTTTTGATGGCCTGGTAGCATTCGTTCTGCATCATAAAGTCAAGTTTTTTGATTTGACTGTCACTGTAGCTGTGTGCCAGGTCAGTGAGTCGGGCTTTCAAAGCGTTTCACTTATCAATCGAGCACGCTTTGTGATGTTGTAATTGCGCCCATAGTGACTCGAACTCAGCGAACAATTGCTTTTTACATATAGTTTTGGGTGGTAGGCAAAAATTGAGTCCATGTCCAAGTACGAACTCCTCTGTGTCCGACAGCACATAGTCTGGGAGGTTCTGAGCTTGCTTTTTCCTGTCACTCAGCTCTGTACCAAAACGTTTGCGTGTAAGTATCATGATCAATCGATCATGTTAAGACTTCGTTTTCCGTTCGGTTCATTTATCTACCTCGGCTAGATATCTGCATAGTCGAATAGTGTCAAACATCAAGAGAAATTTGCGAGCCTTTTTCCAATATGCGCAGTAGGATGTACGAAATTTTCTCAATCGTTTGTTGTTTTTCATAATTTCATCTTTGAGAAAAAACTGCTCCATGTCAGGGCTGTGGCTGACATTTTTGTTTTGAATGCGGTTCGCCATGAAAGTGGGAACAACTTTCTTGAGTATGCAAGCCTTTAGAAAGGCTGTTGAAAATTTGCAAGTGCACATATGGCCTCTTGCTTTCACATTGTTCAGAACCGCAGTTTGCTGCTTATCCTACCTCTGTTGAAGATAAATGAACAATTTTGAGGTGGTGCAGAATTTGAATATGACTTTTTTTGAAGAATTGAATATGACTTTTTTTTTCAGACAATATTTTTTGAAGCCCGAAAATGTTAGTACAGATCTTAGAAATATGTGTCTACTCCCTTGAGGTGGATTTACTTCATATCCATTTTTCATTCGCTTTTGTCCAAATTTATTGATTTTCGCTGTGAGAAGTATTTGTTTTTTTGTCCAGATTTTTATATGTCCGTATTCACACTAACCAGACTGCTACTGTGTACTAACCAAACTGTTACAGTGTACTTAATGCAAATATAGACTAATAAAAATGTGGATGAAAAAGCGCATACTTTTTCATGGAGAGACAAAACCTAAAAAGCGGACAAAAATTGCACACTGTGTAAATCCGCTTTTATGTTGCAGCTCGAAGCATGGTGACGATTAACTAGCATTAATGTTCAATTTGTTCATAGATTGGTGCTCTAAGCATGACAATAGTTGAGCACGAGTTACAGAGATACGACATTTGGAGGGAGGATTTGGAGAAGAGAAAAGCTACTCATATCCTTTCCAATGATACTACTGGTTGCTTTCTAGGCGACAAATTTCAAAAGACTTCTGTGTTTAACTTAGACTGTAGTTTCTGACACTCTGTCTTAAAAAAATCCAAAACTAAGCCTGATTGCAGTGACTAGCGCGTATGGTTTGAGCGTTGTGCTGTTATTTCCGTTTTAGCACCTAATTTCTTCCAATTGTTGTTTTTTTAGGTCAAAACACTGCAACCAGTTTCACACAAAATTGTACTTCATCTTTATTCGAGTGCCATGACATAAGCTTAATCAATGTAGATGTTAGACCACTAGACTGAAGTATATTTCTTCGGTTTATTAAAAGTCATTGACCTAAATTTTTGTAAATAGACAAAAAAAATTCAACCATTTTGGTTGCAATGACTTAAAAATCGAAAAAATTCGGAATTTTTTGCATATAAGCCCAAAAATTGCACTTGCAATCGTAAAAATGACCTGAAGTTTTTTGAAATGATCGAAAAAACGTTTACAGATTCAGTCATTTGACTAAAAAGTCTGTGCAAAAGATTATTGCAGACCGAATCATTGTAAGAACTTTGGCCTGCAGCTGATCCGATGATAGCTAGGGCAATTCACACACAGTCTGTGAAGTCAATTTTTTTTGCTAGCAGAGAATAACGCAAATAATGTAGAAACAAAATTTCACGGTAGCAGGATCAGTATTGACGAAGTTATAAAGTCAATAAAAGTCAATTTTTTTGGTTTTAAATTAGTTTTTGGCTTTCTTGCTTTTTCAGCGTGATTCTACTTAAGTACTCCATAAAAAATGACGTAAATGCTTCAGAAATGATGGCAACTCTTAATGGTACCAGCAGAGGTTATACTGTTACCAAACTGATACTACGGTTTTACCCATGCTTAATTCTATCAATGTTTGATATGACTTGACTGATTTTGGCTGTAGATGCTCACTAAGACAGTATTGCAATATACGCAAAATTGATTTACGATCAAATAAGTTTTTCATCATTATTTTCATTTGTAGTGTGTTTTTGTCGTCACGTAGTTGAGCAAAGCTCGAGATTTAATGAAATCAAATGCAGAATTTAAAAGTTTGACTAGCTTAGTATTAAACATGAAAGACAATAGATATACAATCCCAGCAGGTTATGCAATCATTTGAATAAACTTGGTTTGGGCTAAGACAGTTGTGGCAGCGCAGCATACATCAAAAAAAACTTAGAGAAGAATGACTTTTAGATATACTAGCCATGAAACTTCTCCAACTGCTTACAACCCTCCAACATTTCCAACCCTGTGTGGAATGCAGCCTTTTGATGCTAAATAAGCTACTGGCCATGGACTGAAATAATCTGCCCAAAAGTGTGGCATTTTAATGTGCATGTGTTAAAAATTATAATCAGAGCACTAAGCGCTCCACTAACTAAAATGACTTGGATGCATTTTTTCTGATTAACTGATTTTTTCATTGCATTTTTTTAAAGTCAATAAAGTCAATTTTTAAATAAAATAGGATAAATTTTTATAGATTTTTAGGTCAACAAAAATTTCTCGAAGGATAACAAACTGGACTTGTTTCAAATAAAACTTCTCCATTTGTGTAAATTTTGGTGCCCTTTTTCTTAACTTTTTTTCTCTAATACTGAACCAGAAACCAGGTGGAGAACAAGCCGTGAAAGACGCCCAGAAAAAATATACAGGTCTTATGAAGAAGCAAGATCAACTGTTGAGAGGTGAGTTTATATTTTTACCTCTATCTATTGTTTTCGTACTACTTCACCAAAAATTACTTTGAACAAGTAATAAAATTAATGTAATTGTTACTTCTCAGAAAAACAAATTACCCTAAATGAAAAAAAAATCTGCAAAAATGACATTAGTCTACAGTGGTGCAACCTGGGGGAGGCTATGGGATCTTCAGCTCCCCCCTCTTAGCTAAGTAGCCTAAAAATTTGATCCCAAATAAAAGCGAATAAACATGTTTTGGACTTTATCTGTAAGTAGGGAGAGGACTAAAGGGGCTGGGTAAATTAATTCTTGCATTAACTTCTGATTTTAACAATTTGAAAAAGGATCTGAAAACGTGCAAAATGTGATCTAAATGGTGTTAAAAGGGCATTCAAGTCAAGTTTTTCACTGTTGACCAAATTGTTCAGAAGAGTCTGAAATGCATTCTCATCAAACTTGAAGTTTCTACGTCTTGCCATTTTCAAAATATTGCAGTACAAAATAAACGATTTTCTTCTTACCACAATGTTGCCATTTTGTCAGTATTGCGATAGAAAATTAACTTTTGTAAAGCTGGCTTATATGGTTGTATGTAAAAGCAGCTAATTTTACAATTCTTTAACCATTACTTTGTTTTGACAATACCTCTGTGGCAAAACATTTATTGAGAATCAGGAATATGTGGTAACTATTTGAAATTTTGTTTTTTCTTGGATACCATGGGAAAATTTCCAAGAGATCTATCAAATTGTTTTAA
Organism: Trididemnum nubilum; assembly: GCA_963965965.1. NCBI lineage: Eukaryota > Metazoa > Chordata > Ascidiacea > Aplousobranchia > Didemnidae > Trididemnum > Trididemnum nubilum. The sequence goes on from OZ014470.1 coordinate 32,776,376, forward strand.
GAGAAAACCAAGCAAAAAATTCTGCTACCTGAATGCCCCCAAAAATTTTTGCAAATATTTCACCCAGCGTAATACCCAGTCTTTTAACTTCTGATTCAGCCTTGGACTTTATCTTTTACAAAATCCTGCCTGTTCTCAACATACTACTTTGATGGAGGCATTTTCCAAACAAATAATTCTTAACCTTGTGTCCAAGCCCCTCCACCCCTAAGCAAAATCTTGGTTGTGTGTCTGACAGTCTATATCAACTTTTCTATTAGCGTATATGAAAGAAAATGTTGGCTCTCGTTTATGATCCCAAGCATCATTTAATACTGTAAAAATTAAGTTATAGCCTTTAATTTACTAATTTACTAACTGTATGTTGCCTTTTCGACAGGGTTCAGTGCTCATGAATATTAGTTTATTTACTGTATTACAAAAATATTCCTGGTATTACACTTCATTGAATAAAGAATTGGTTTAAAACTAAGCGGGTTTTGAACTTCGGATGTTTTGTTTTTGCGGTCTAGGTCATCATCATAATTAGTCAGTTACCACTGCTACAGTTATGCTGAAACAAGATCTGAAAAGCTAACATTATGAAGCAAAATTGAGCAAAAAAAATTTAATAATGTAGGTATTAAATTCAAATCTGTTGCATTCCCTCAAGTTTTCATAAATAATTTCCAATAAGGCTCTAAATATACACTGATAATCTTAGCATCTCTCTTAACGTTTTTTCATTTTTTTATCGTCATAGTCCCATTGGTGGAGCTGGATTTACCATAATATGGCAAAAATGGCACTATTCCTGAGGCAATATTGCGACTCCTGGGAGCCGAAAACAAATTTTAAGTGATTTTCGCCCAATTTTGGACAAAAAATGCGACTCCTAAGTGGTGAGAAATTTTTTGCGCAATAATTTTGTGAGGGCAGAAAATGTGGTAAAGGGCCTTGCACAATATAAATTCAGCCCCGCCAACCGCTATCACTTCTTTTTAGTTACTAAAAATATTTAAAAAGTTTATAAAGAGGTGATTGGTACTGGTTGACGTATCGTACTAGTGCATTCAAAGATTCTATTTCATTTTACAAATTTTTTTGTGTTTAGCTTTTGTCCTAAAAATTTATTTTGGACAAGATGTTACAAAAAATTACTGCATTGGACAAAATATTTTCCGCTTTTTAGTACTATAGTTGCTATTGCAAAAATTTTACCCATTGCCATGTGAAGGAATAGGGTATTGTGATATCTAACTTTAGTGTTTTGAACATGTTTGAAATTTGACACTATTCGATCAAAGATAAATGTCAACCCGAACTACTGGTCTGAGTCGGTTAATGAAAGACAAAAAAAAACTGTCGTAAATAAAGCATGGGCATACTTAGAATTAAGCTAACAGGCAACAAAATACCGTCACCAAAGTCTCCTTGATAACCGCGGAACTAGAAAACCTGATCGTATATTTTTCTTCAAATCAAAGTTATACTTGCTGTTTTACACCTAAGCATATAACCAGAGATGGGCAAGATCACCACCTTTTGGTGATCTTGAAGATCAAGAGCAGATCATCCAAAAAATGTGATCTTAAAGATCAGATCATCCAAACACTCTGGTCTTGAAGATCATGATCACTTTACTTTTAGTACTCAAAGAGACGTAGTGGTGATGATAGGGGGAGGGGTAAGCTATGAATGTTAAATGCTGTATCAGTATTAGCTATCAATGGGCAATGGCAGTGCTGACTTTCCTAATGACGTAAGGCATTTGACATTCACAAACTTTTTGCAGCTATTTTACTAGTTTAAAGAATCACGAAAATCATTTAGTTTTATATAACAATAACGAAATTCAAGAAAAAAAAAATCAAATCAAAAATATCAAATCTTCATTATACTTGCTTAATACCCTTTATGGGTGTCTTGAGTTTGCAGGGCCCATCTCTGTTTCAAAGCGCCATGGACACACAATTTAACGTCACAACAGTAGTGGGCCATTGGCCACTTGTGTTAGATTTGTTCGACGCGGGAATCAAACCCGATCTCCTGCACAAGATTCAGCATTGAAGCCAAACACGTCTGCCACTTGGCCATCTCATCGGTCAAGAACAAAATCCTTTTTCATTATATTGTATATTTTACGACATTGACATCGAAGATCATAGACAGTAAACTAAAAGGATTTTTTGTTAAAGAGCAAAATCCTTTTAGTTTACTGTCTATGATCCATGATGTCAATGTCATAAATATACAATGTCATGAAATTGAAGAGCGTGAAGTCCTTTCAGTTGTCTGAGGCATAACCATTAGACTTGAGCAAAATCAGGCATTTTAGAACATGTATCCTGACTAACACCTGTTGCTGTCAACAACCTAGCATTTTGGCTCTCAACTGCCTGGTCATTAACAAAATAATAATAATCATAATGTACCGCTCCAGCACAATTGTGCCACAGTAAAATTTAAAAATAAATAAATAAAAGTCGTCCATCATACCAAATTTATAATATCATCATACCAGATATCTTCCATGAACAATGTGACCCAAATCACTTCAGTACGGAGGAGACAGAAGTTTCATTTAGCAACATTCACAATAAGTTGGTCAATGACAAATATCCAGAGTGAAAATTAAATTATCCTACACCAAACAATAAAGAAAGAGGCCTAGGCTACTATAAGTACTGGCACTGCTACCAATACCAGCACTTGTTTTTTCAGTATTAGTACCCAGAGATTTTCCTTACTACCAGTAAGTGTGCACAAAAAGAGTGCTAATGTCAATAGGATGCCCCAAGCCTGCAAACATTCCGTTGTGATCAAAGCTGATTTGTGATTAATTTTCTCCTCATGTTAGCACGTTAGGTACTGGGTCGTACCTGTCCTGTCTGTTCCACAGCAAATGCGAATTACTTTCTTTAGTTTGGACTCCATTCTGTGTTGAAGCCATGAAATAGCTTCAGAATATCATGTAACCTGGCTTTGGCGATGCTTACCATATGCAACATTGAAAAATGAAAGTTATCTTGATCTTCAAGATCAAGATCACACAAAAAATGTCATCTTCAAGATCAAGATCGTGCCCATGTCTGCGTGTAGCGAGTTTGTGGGGCCTATCTTCACGTTGTTGCTCCCAGGCAACACATTTCTTTTCAAAATGTTGCTGTGATAGCGAGCCATTGGTAACACTGTGTCCGATTTAACCAGCCCAAAATTTGAACCTTAGACTTCTCGCTGTAGATATGATTGCATACTGCTTGACCAACTATTTATTTTCTTTTGTGCTGCATCTAGACGAGCTTTATGAATGATCGTCTTTGACTAATTTGGCACTGCATGTGTAGAGAAGTCTAGCACGTAAAAAAGCATATGGTCAATGGCACGACCCTGCGTCATTCTCAACGGAGACAAATTTTGACTGGGGGTCTAAAATAAGCAGCCAGTCAAGCGTTTGTCAGCAGCATGGCCGAGCGGAACTGAGCGCTGATTATTGCATAAGCAATACTGCGACTCGAGTTCGATTATGGCTGCAGGCCGCCTGCTTCGACATACATGCGGGTGGCTGGAGACTCGAAGAGCGTGAGCTCACTTCCCAGTCACCCTCACCTGTCCGTTTTTATTAAGTTCGTTGAGTTGTAAATCGTTGAGTTTCTACTGCATGGTAACATTTATATAGTAATTTGTAATTAGCAATTTTAACATCTCTAAAAAGTAATAAAATTACTAGAAAAGTAATTTGTTACTGCCCACAACTGATAATAAATTGCAAATAGAGCAAAATGTGGCGTACATTTGAATCTGCAAAAATTTGTTTGAAAAGTTTGATTGGTGGCACATAACTTGAGATAACTAATTAAAGCAAAGTTTTATACGATTGTTGTAGTTGTAATGTATCTTTAGCCTCCTTGCACCAGACAGGGTCAGGCGATAACTGTTGGATGATCGGCACACTTTTCATTGCAAAAACTACTTTGTGCTTGGAGGAATTCCCACCTACTTGTAGGGTTGCACCGATTAATTGGCAACTTTTTGGGAATCTGCATTGGTAAAATTTGGCGATACTTACGTATTCTTCAAACAACAGCATTGCTAATTTTTCCCGATCAGTTTGTTTTATATTTACATTTTTATACCAGCTAGAAGCAGTTTTCATTTTACGAAAGCGTCTACACACGCTAACTGAAGAGAAAAAATATGAAATGTGAGAGAAAGAGACAAAGAAGGTTCTATTGCTTTGCAAGCGTCACTTCTAATCTAAATGCAGCTCTACTTGAAATAGGTTTCTCCTGCAGATATACGAGGTCTGTTCAAAAAGTTCCTAGACTGTTTGAACTGCGCAGCTCTCATTTGTTCCAGGTGCATTTGCTTGATGTCGCTAGGTTCACAGAGATCAGCTGATTATGACGCCATTTTCTGATTGCAGATATCTTTATTTTAGTGCTGGTTATGTTCAGTTAAGTTAAGGGTAGTTTTTTAGTCCGTTGGATTTTAAGTTTTACAAATTTTTTTCAAAATGAATAACCTGAAAGAGCAACGATTTGGTGTGAAATTTTGTGTCGAGCTGGGAAAATCTACTACGGAAACGTTTGCCATGCTTAACATGGCTTACGGTGATGTTGCCATGAAGCGAGCGACATGTTTCAGGTGGCATAAACGTTTCCGCTCTGGACGTCCTTCCACATCAACTGATGACCCACACATTGATGAAATCAACACTCTGGTGCAAGTGAATCAACATCTGATTTGTAAGAGAGGTTGCTGAAGAATGTGGGATCTCGGTAGGCTCTTGTCACCACATTTTGACGGAAGAATTAAAGATGCATTGCATTGCTGCAAAATTTGTGCCACGTCTGATGACAAGTGATCAACAAGCTCATCGTGTTCAAGTCTGTCAGGATTTGCTTGATCACTCAGAAAATGATAAAGAATTCTTGTCAAAGATCATAACAGGTAATGAGTCATGGGTTTATGGTTATGACGTGGAAACAAAGGTCCAATCTTAACAGTGGACGAGCAAAACATCCCCCAGACTCAAAAAAGCCTGCCAAGTTCGATCCAAAATCAAGGCGCTGCTCACAGTTTTTTTTTATGGTAGTGGTGTTGTCCACCACGAGTACCTTCCTGAAGGCTCCACAGTGAACCAGACCTACTACATTGAAGTTATGAAACGTCTGAGGGATGCCATCTGACGGAAAAGGCCAGAATTGTGGAGGAGTGGTGACTGGTTTTTCCATCATGACAACGCTCCAGCCCATTCTGCCCTCAGAACTCGTGAGTTTTTGGCCAAACATTCCATCACTGTTCTTCCCCACCCCCCTTGCTCACCTGACCTTGCTCCATGTAATTTCTTTTTGTTCCCCATGCTCAAAAGACCTTTGAAAGGAAGAAGATTTGAGACCATTCCAGAGATTAAGGCAAATGCGACAAAGGATCTCAAGGGCATTAAAAAAGAAGCGTACCTAGACTGCTTCCGCAAGTGGAAACACCGCTGGGATAAGTGTGTGCGTTGGGAAGGAGAGTACTTCGAAAGAGACTCAGACCTGTAACTGCTCTAGAAAGTACATTTTGTGTTATGACTTCAGTCTATGAACTTTTTGAACAGACCTCGTATATAGGTTGAGCAATCTTGCTGGGTACAAAAGTTACCACAAGTGATAACTTTTGTGCAAGCTTTAAGACCTTGTCTTTCAGCCTACCAGTGTATTCTCTGTTCGCTGCTGATGAAGTGACAAAACCCGAAACGGCAGGCCATACAGCAATTGAGAGTATATCTATTGTATATATGTTGTTGCGTGTCGTTGCGTGTCGTTAGTGATGCGCATCTTCCAGTTCGTTATGCAGCAAGCCTGCTGTTAGCAAGTGTGTTGTTAGCGATAGACAGCACCAGGCAGAGCAGGATCGCAGCCTAATGTTTTAAAAGTTTATTTTGTTTTTTGTTTACTATGCAGATACCCTCCTGATGAGTCGAAAGACGAAACCGGCTCTAGGGGATTTTAGATTACTTTTAGTTTTTACATTTTATTGTCTGTATTTGATTAATTTTGTTAATTGCTCTGAGATATCATCGAGCACTTTCTTAAAGCACCGACCTGTTTTACACTGCAATATCTTGATGTCCTTCATGGTCGACTCCTGGGAAGCCTTGTCAACTTCCACTGTCTTGTCCAACTTCCTTGTCAACAGCTGGGAATACCTTTGAAAAGATAGCTGAGGGCTGCCGATGAGAGCTAAAAGCTCGAAACAGCGCTGTCCAGCTCTGTGCTGTTTTACACTATTATACATATGTTTATTTGTAATATGTCTATCATAACATATTATGTTATGATATTTGCTCTGGCCTGTGCTGTCAAGCACTTTTTTGAATCGATTGAATTCAAACTCCACTCATTATATGTATGTCGATGTATAAAATATATATATATATGTCTATATATTGCTCAGTCAAAGAATCCTGTGGATTGTTCCTATTTATTCCTATCCTGTGGATTATCAAATAATTTTTTTGCATTCTTGTCCAAATTTTACTGCTTTGTTGAACCCATCAAGCAGAGATAATCATGAAGCGTCTTATTTAGGGATGAAACAACGTGACCAGTGTGGGTGTTAAACCAGATCATGCAATCAGGGTCGTCATAAAAACTTCGCCTTTTGCCCTCTCTGTCACGCTGCTGACTAATAGTATCTGACCAGATCTGCAAATTATTTAAGTAGTGTTGCTTTTTCAAATTCAGATTTGTTTGAAGTTGGAGTTATTATACTTGCAAACTACATGGTTTGGTTACCTACCTCTCATTCAATTTCAAAACAATTTTTTTATTCAGTGGCTTTCTATTTACTATTGAATCTTGCGGAGGACACTTGGGTTGAAGTAAAGATGAAAAACAAGAAAATCGTTGCTTACCTCATCAAAGCGCTAGAAACGAGGAGGAACCCGGACCTGGTTCTTCTCATCATCTCATTTCTCAAGAAATTGAGCATCTTTTTGGAAAACAAAAACGAAATGGTGATTAGTTGTAATTTTTCCTATCATCACTTTACGTTTGCCAGTTGTTTCATTGTTTTAATGATTATGAAAACTCTAATGTTTTGGCAATTACATTCTTCTGTTGAGTACTTACTACCAAAATACTCATTGGTGCTATTGAATTATTGTAGGAACTATGCTGGATCTATGAAAAAGATGAGAATTTTTCGATAAATTGGTGTCAGCTCTGCATGAAAGGCTTTTTTTTGAGATCACTTAGGTTTCGAATGAAAAAAATGGGAAAAACATAACAAATGAATAGATTAAAGGAGACATCTGAAATACTGAGTGAAAAGCGAGTACAATCCAAACAAAGTTCACTAAATTGCTCACTTTTTTTAATACAAGTTTAAGAGCAAAACTTTTAAAAATCGGTTTTTGTTGGCTAATAAAATTCTTAAGAGCATACTTTTACGGACTGTTTAAATAGCACCTTGGGTGTTACCTACACTAAATAATAGTGGTCACCAACCTACTTGATATTTTTTTGCATTTTGTAGTCTTTATATTTTCAAAACTTATATTCTGAAGCAAACGCAATGGCATGGCCACCCTCTTTTTCGTTGTAATTAAAGAGTTGGTTGGTGGTACAGAACTTGAGAAATGCCTTGATTAAAATGTTCATATCTTCGAAGCTTTTTGTCTGACACTTGTCAAGAAGAATTGTCAGAATGGAGAGCGCAGGAAAATGAGAGGCTATTTATAGGAAAAAGCCGAGCCATGATTGGCTGGAAAAGGACCAATGAGAAAGCGTCATTAGTGTACAATCTTTAAGCTGTACACGAATTCTTTTTGTCGACAGAGAGCGGGGTTAGAAGTTTTGAAGAAAGTGGCTTCAAGAGCAGATAGATGAAAAGGTGAGCGGCCTTGGGCAAGAATAGAAAATCTGTTGTCATCATAATGTTGAGCGCAGGTAGGATTTTGTAAAGGATGAAGTCCAATGGCTGAATCAGAAGCAAGAGACTGGGTAGTGGGTATTAGTCTGGATGGAAGATTTGCACCGACGGGCAGGAAGTAAGCGTTTTGGGGAAGAAGAGCAAGAACGGATAGATTTGGGGACATGTTGTTTGATCCTGTCCTGCAGCCTTTGGGAAGTACGGCCTACATATCGACTGTCACAGTGGTATGAGAATTGATAAATCACGTTGCTTTTCTGTAAAGCAGGCAGTACATCCTTGTTGGTAGCGGAGAGAAGCTCGTTGGTAGAGTAAACAACATGTGGTTCCTCAGCGGAAAAGCACTGTTTGACAGCAGATTTAACTTGCTTTTCAAACCGGGTAGAAACAGAACCGAGCAATGGGAGACGTAGATAGACGGGGCCTTTTTTGAGTTCAAATTTGGGCAGAGCGTGAAATTGCTTCATCGTCATAGCCATAAATGACTTGATAACATGCTCAGGGTATCCATTGGTCAGTAGAATGAACTTGATTTTGTCTAGTTCCGACGGCAATCTTTCAGGAGAACAGATGGCAAGAGCTCGGTGAGTTAATGTCAGGGTTAAGTTAGTTTTGCGTTTCCGATAGATGGAAGTAATGAACTTGGAAGGGGATTTTTCAACAAGAACATCCAGAAATGGGAGAGCCAGGTTGGATTCTTTTCCAAAAGTAAAGCAGAGAGAAGGGTGAAGCGAGTTGAGGCTGTCTGAGAAAAGATCGCATTCATCTTTGTCGCTGAATACTACGAAGGTGTCATCCATATAGCGGTAATACATCTCTGGTTTGGTAGTAGTTTGAAAAAGTTTAGATTCATAGTAACCAACAAAAATATTGGCAAGGGGTGATCCCACGGTTGCTCCGTTGATTTGGCGATGCATGATGTCATTGAAGCTAAACTCAACAGAAGAAGTAGCCATCTCCATAAGTTCGACAAAGATTTGCCGTGGAAAAGGTGCAGGAGGGTGTTCCGAACTATAGAGAGCGTCAGCACAGATTTGAATAGTCTCCGCTAGAGGTACATTAGTAAATAAGCTCGAAATGTCGAAAGAGCAGAGAAAGATGGAAGAAGGGTCCAAATTTGAAGTTTTAATGATGTCAGCAAAAGTGAAAGAATCTCGTATGCAGTTGCTCAAATAGGGAGTGAGAACAAGTTCGAGAAGAGAGATATTTGGCCAGCTGGTGTTGCATTAAACTGGTCATAGACAGAATGGGTCGGAGTGGCACATCTTTTTTGTGTGTTTTGGGAAGGCTGTACATGCGCGGCTGCTGAGAGCCAGTCGGTCGAATAAGATCGTATAAATTTGCAGAGAGCAAATCGTCTTTGTGCAACTGCAGCAGGCGGCGTTGTATCCGGGATTCGATCTTTGAAGTGTTGTCCTTTTCACTTAATGGGTCAAGTGTCAGAAATTTCGTTTCGTCTTCAAGAATGGAGTTCATTTTTTTGGTGTAGTCGATTTTGTTCAAAATGACCACGCCGGATCCTTTGTCTGGTTTGGTAATCTGAATATTGCTGTTTGTCGCAGGGATTTGATAGCACTGAGACATTCCCTGTGCATGAGAAAATTGTCAGCATCAACAGGTGTGACGCAGTAAACGTGCGCCAAATCGCTCAGTTTGGCGTTCAAAGCGGAGTGCTTTTCAGGTAATTGAGGTCGATGGTGCTGAAGTTGAGCAATTAGTACTTCGAACTCTGCAAAAATTCCTTCTCTCTTCGAGTTTTTCCTTCTCTCAAACAAACCCGAAGAGAGAAGGACTTTTTGCAGAGTTCAAAGTACTAATTGCTCAACTTCAACATCTACGTCTCCCATGTCTCCCATGTTCCGTCTATCTACGTCTCCCATGGCTCGGTTCTGTTTCTACCCGGTTTGAAAAGCAAGTTAAATCTGCTGTCAAACAGTGCTTTTCCTCTGAGGAACCACGTGTTGTTTACTCTACCAACGAGCTTCTCTCCGCTACCAACAAGGATGTACTGCCTGCTTTACAGAAAAGCAACGTGATTTATCAATTCTCATGCCACTGTGACAGTCGATATGTAGGCCGTACTTCCCAAAGGCTGCAGGACAGGATCAAACAACATGTCCCCAAATCTATCCGTTCTTGCTCTTCTTCCCCAAAACGCTTACTTCCTGCCCGTCGGTGCAAATCTTCCATCCAGACTAATACCCACTACCCAGTCTCTTGCTTCTGATTCAGCCATTGGACTTCATCCTTTACAAAATCCTACCTGCGCTCAACATTATGATGACAACAGATTTTCTATTCTTGCCCAAGGCCGCTCACCTTTTCATCTATCTGCTCTTGAAGCCACTTTCTTCAAAACTTCTAACCCCGCTCTCTGTCGACAAAAAGAATTCGTGTACAGCTTAAAGATTGTACACTAATGACGCTTTCTCATTGGTCCTTTTCCAGCCAATCATGGCTCGGCTTTTTCCTATAAATAGCCTCTCATTTTCCTGCGCTCCTAGGTTTTTTTTTCAAAATCTGGTTTCGGTCATTTGACCGATTTGCCAGATATTTTTTCGGTCATTTGAATTATTTTTCGGTCATTTTCTTATCAAAGTAAAATGAACAATATTTCGCTTTATTGAAGTTTTATTAAAAGAATACGACCACGAAGCGAAATTTGCAAAACACGTCATAAAAACACAGCATTTTAGATCAAATTACTTCAAGCATTCTCAGCTAAATTGATGCTACGCTCTGCAGCAAGTATGATATAAACAGACACTGCAGTCATGCAAAAAGGCTTCAAAAAGAAAGCGTTAGATAGCATAATCAAGTTACAAAATTCACTAAGTAATTCTGAGTTATTATGATTTAACGATCGCAGAATGATCCATCTTCAACTAAAACTAACCTATAAAAAGACTCAGGATGAACAACACAAGGTCGCAGTTTTGCTCTTTCACAATGCGAGAACAACTAAAAAAACATTATTTGTAGTTGTATTTTTTTATTATCAGAACAAACGAAGACTTATTAGCGGGTGAAAACTTGCCACACAAAATCACAACTTTAAAAAAGCGTTAAACTTAAACAAACAGAGGAAAAACAATCCTGCACAAAATATGTCTCTCAAAATTTAGCCGTCCATATTTATTCTTCTTCAGTCGTTGGCATGTTGAGCTCTGAAGAAAAAGCGCTTGAACCCCTGCTCTTTGCGTTTTACCTAGACCACTTTGTAGATTGTAACCAATGGTTGTATGCATAGGTGGGCACACGTCCGTTAATCTGTTAATAAAGTAGCTAACTTTTTCATTAAATTGTTAATCCGTTAAAAAGTTTTTTCATGTTAACGGACTAAATTAACTTCCGTTAAGTTCTGTTTACTTCCGTTTTGGTTTTTGTTAATATCTCGCACCATTCATTCATCGTACCGGTACAAACCAGTTTGCACTGGTAACACTTGTTGCGTGCTAGCACGAGTTTTATAGAAAAGCGAAGAAAGGAGCACTTTTTTGTGGCAAATAATAAGCTGCATCCTCATCAAATTAAATTCTGTTCGCAATTTCCAAAGATTTTCCGATCGCAGCTTTGTTAGTGCATTTGATTCTATTTTTATCTTAAAAACTTGATTAGACGGTAAACTGTAACTTCCAAAACACAAAAAGACCACCATAGCAATAAATATTTCCTTACGATCAAGCTCAACAGCGTCAATACGTGTTGTAGAAGCGAGTGAATAAAAAGAAATGTAAATTATATGCAAAATGTTAAGGAATTAACGGACTTCATTAACTTCGGTCAATTAAAGCTGAAAATAACGAATTAACGTTAACGGAGGTGTGAAGTTTGTTAACGGACTAGTGGTTAACAAAGCTAAAATTTTTCATTAACTTGCCCACCTATGGTTGTATGCCAAACTGTAATCGCAAGTTTTGTACGATTCTGCATTCAAGCGTAGTCGCATCAATTGTCACAAGTGAATGGTAGTCGACGATTTCTTGGGGGCGTTTTTAGTTTAGCCAAAGGACTAAAACCTCGTTCTACAGTTGCGTTTTCAGCATTAAAACTAAGTATTGCTCTGGCAATCATGGAAAGAGCTGGCCAATTCAATTCCTGTTCTGCAGCGATTGTCAAAACCGTTCGCCAATTGTCGTTAGCATAACGACAATTCCGTAAAACTTCAAACTTAAAATTGTGCCATTCGTCTTCTAGCACTTCATTTTTGATAGGGTCAGGGCTAATTTTGTAAAACTTAGCCAGGGCAATGACTTCCTTTTCAAATTTTCTTCATGCAAGCTGGATTTTAGTTTTACTGCTGTTTTTAACAACACTTACTGTATTTATTCGAGTACAAGTCGCATGCGTCTATAAGTCGCACCCCCATTTTTGACATGAAAAACAGGACAAAATTTTTTTAAACATTATTCATTCATTGCAATCTCATAACAAAAAATTAAAAACCATTGAAGTCATCAGTGCTGTCACTGTCTTCAAATAGCCCTCTGTTTACCTCTGGAACATCCTCATCAGCATCCGATGAAGGTGGCAAGTGATGCAATGCAACTTAAGTGGATAAATGATAACTAAACGTGTTAGAACGGAAAAAAAAGGTTACAGTGTTGAAACTCGCATCTCGCATGAAATGCTACTCGCATGGAAGGCAATAAGTGATATGATCAAATGAAAGGAGACAGAGTAGAATTCGATAGCAAGGAAACACCTCAAAAAATTTTTATGGCATACAATGCACTTCATGTATTCGTGTATAAGTCGCACCCTACTTTTTGGGTGATATCTTGGTACAAAAAAATGCGACTTATACTCGAATAAATACAGTAATTGAACTCGAAAAATTTGACATCTTTGCCAAACTCGAGAAAGAATAAAAATAAGAATCTCAGAACTTGAACTAGCATAAAAATGAAACGAGTTCGTAGCTGTTGTTACTGCATAATATTATTTCTCTTCAATGCATTGTGCAGCGGTATGAACTTATTACATTGTTAAGTGCGCGATTCACAACTTAAATAAAAACATTAAAGAATTTACTTAGGACGAACCTTGCTCTATTTCTTCATCATCTAGTCTGGAGTGACCATGGGTGTCGGCAACGGGGGGCCATGGTTCCCCTGGATTTTCACACTCTCTCTCTAAAACCTCGCAAAATTCAAAAATTATTTCGTTTTAAGTAGTTAATACTGGCTCAATTCGTATTGCCCCCCTCCCCTTGAAAAATTTTCTGCCGACGCTCTTGAGAGTGACCATTAAAATCGAATTGCTATCGTCTTCTACAACGCGCAGCATTAAACTTGAAGACGAACTAGATTTGGCTTCGACGACATCTTCCCTACTTGGTGATTTAAAAAAATGAGCTCAAGTTCGACTGCTAACTGCAAAATTTTGTTTTCCTCTTTCTGGGCTCCAGTTGCTCTCTTTTACTAGAACCACTCAGCACACTCCTGTCAGTTGAGATGCAATCTTGTTCTGACTTTTAGAACTAAATAGAGTGAACTGATCTGAATAAACTCGGGGCTAAAATTTTTGTCAATTGCTCCACAAGTTTATATTCATTAACGAGTGCTTTATTCATTAACGAGTGTGATGAAATAATAACTGTTTTTCGATGAAAATCGTACATTTTTTTGATTTCTGCTCTTTCAACGCGTAGGCCTACCACATCAATTCCGACATTCGTGGCATGCGCAGATAAGAAAAGTGCTTCAAAGCAATACTTGTTTTGAGAAAAGAACTATCAACAACTAGTTTTGTTTCTTGACATTCGCTCGTAGTGCTACGAACCTGTGAATATTGTGTTGGCCGTGGTGAAAAAGTTTTCGGTCATTATGACTGAACAGACCAAAAATATTTCGGTCATTGCGCAAAAAAATCGGTCAATGACCGACAAATGACCAAAAAAAAACCTAGCTGCGCTCTCCATTCGGACGATTCTTCTTGACAAGTGTCAGACGAAAAGCTTCAAGATATGAACATTTTAATCCAGGCAATTCTCATGTTGTAATTAAGTATTGTTTAACATCTTACATTTTCTTGAAATAGTTTGAAGCTATTTGCGCCATTTTGTCGGATGGTTGAAAAGGACTAATATTGCCAAAGATTTGATGATAAAATGTAATTGATTTTGTTCCAGAATTGTCGCAGCAGTTCTCCGTTGTCTTAATTCGGTTCCAGTTAAACGTTTCACAAAAAGACTGTTGTCTTTGCTCAGTATCTTACATCAAAGTTGCTTATATGTAGAGATCGCTTGGTATTATTCCGAAGCTCAGGCCATTTGTTGCCTGTGGTAATGAAGAATTGAGTAGCCTGGCACTTCGCCTACTTCTCAACCTCTCCTTCGATTCACAGTTACGTCAAGAAATGGTAGACAATGGATTACTGCCGAAAATTACGTCAATGCTCGGTGAGTTACAGAGGTGGCCAAGTTACTCCTCAAAAGTACTCGTAACTAAGTAGGACCATTAAAACTTCTGGCCCATTACAAAATTAAATCGAAAACAAGCGCTTATTATTAATGGGCACTGGCCAACGGTTTAAATGAATCTGCTACCGTTAGGTAAAGTCCCACATTGTGTAGGCTTCATTTGGGCCCATTGCAACTGTAGCTGCTAGGTTACTGGTCAAACTCAGAAAGCCTTGCAGCTTCCTTAAAGTACGTGGCCAGTTTGTTAATGTTACATTTCGTTATCACATTGTGAACAATAGTTTTGGTAATTTCGAAATATTTAACACTAATATCTTAGTAAAGCTTGCAATTGCCTTCATGATGATTTGATGTTTCATCCTCTAGGGCGGGCTAGAGAAGACTCAGTACTTTCTGTAGTTTTCCTGTATTTCTGTAAATTGCAGTGCCCAGTTAAAACTTGCACTGCTCTATTTAATTGAGGCCTCTTGAAGTTAAGGTGACATTTGCAAGTCGAGAAGACATTCAACCTACAGACTCCTTCGTCCTTACGCAGTCTTTCTGTTTATTTCGCATAGATTTCCATCTATCTGTGAACCAGTTCTTAAGTGCGCTAACACAACTGGCATAGTCTTTTTGTTCATTTCGCATAGATTTCCATCTATCTGTGGACCAGTTCTTAAGTGCGCTTACACAACTGGCATACGTGACTGTAATAAAAGGTTCAAGACCATACTTTTCTGATTTACATCCTGATTTGGCATGATCATATGTTTGCAACCATTTCAGTGTCTTGAGGTCTCATGAATGGATTGTCCACAGTCCACTAATTCATACCTGGTTGTATGATCTCTCTGCTGACTACCCGGTGATAAGACATCCAGCCGATAGTTCATAGTTTCTAGTGGAGACTTAGTGAATTCTCGTTTGTGTTTAATTACGTTGCTAACACGTACCGTTTCATTTTTTCGAATGATCTTAACCAGGTGCGCCATTGGTGTTGGACTACTTGTGCTCTCTCAAAGCTATGCCACAAATTGCGTTTTTTTCTTCTGACAGCTTTTTCGAAAAAAGATATGGCAAGCTTTTGAGCCTCTCAATCTTCTTGTGTTGTTTTAATAGCTTTTCTCCAAGCTCAACGAGCTTCTGTTCAAAAACTTGCTAGCTCAGAAGTCCACCAGATTTTGTCGTTTTTCCAAAGCGACTTTTGCATTGGGCAAGCAGTTTCATATGATTTAGTTATCACTGAACGAACCTTGTGTGCCAGCACATCAATATCTTCTTTAGAGGAAGGTACTGGTGGTAAAATTCGTTTATTTAATTTTTGTTCGAGTTCGTGTACATACTTGTCCCAGCAAGCATGACAACATTATAACATTTTAGGTTGTTTTTGGATTCAAGTTTGAATCTGGAACCTAATATACGTGTGATCCGAGAAGGATCTAGTATGTTGCCAACATGCCAACCAACTACGCGGTCCCACACACACCTGTTCACTAAGGTTAAGTTCAGAACATCTTGATGTGTTTTAGTTCTGAATGTTGGTCTGTTACGTACATTGCAAAAATTCAGATCTGCACTAACACAATGTGCCAACAGATCCTCTCCTCAAGGGTTTATATTGGAGGATTCCCATATAGTGTGATGTGCATTTGCATCAGTTTCTACAGTAGTAGGGATTTGTTCATTTTCTGTGAAGACTAACAGATCCCTCAACAGATTGGGTGGAGCTGATTCTTCGGCTGCCATGTATGCCGATACGAAAACAAAATTGTCTCTTTTTCAGCACACATTGTTAACTCTGACTGCCACAATATCCTCGTCAAAAAATATTGGTATTAGAGAAAAACAGAGATCAGGAGTAGCATACATGCACGCCGAAGGATGATTACCCTTTTCAATACCTTGAAAAAGGTACAAGCCTCGCAGCTTGCTTCTGGTTTTAGTGTCATTTGTCCATGGTTTCCGAGCTCCAACTAACCCAAAACGGACGTTTTTTATTACTTCACACATGTTATAGCTTACATCTGAGTAGGTTAATTTGCCAATGCTTTAAATTATGAAAAGATAACTTAGGTGCTGTAGTGGCTCTATTTGATTTATCGAGTTGTTCGCTATAATCCTGTGCCATGATAGATGTACTCAAACAGAGTGTTTTATTCTTGAAATAACTAAGTGCTTTATTCTAGAACAATTCTTCGAACAACTTAGAAAGGGCTACTAGTTTTGCAGAGAAAAGCTTTGACCTTTATGTACTGGAAGTCGTTAACTTCTCTGTGCCTGCCGATGTGCCAAACTCAGCTGTATCGGTTGTTGTCTCACAAGTACCATCATTCTTTGGTGATCGTGATGACACCTCCAGGTTCTGATACTGCTTGGCACTTTTCTTTTTCTGAAACTGTACCCGCTGATAACCAGCATAGGGACTGTACTGCAGTTCTTTCAGCAAGGTTAGTGAAGGTACCCAAACGGATACTACATGTAACAGACCTTCGTTTCCCTTCGCTGATTGCTTTACTTCCAAATCCATGTGACTGATTTTTGCATTGCAAAGGGAAACCAGCATTAGGGTATCGGTAATGCTTAAACCTTCATCTTCTGATAACCAGATTCTGAAGGTTTTTGCTGGAGGCAAATCTTTTAGGCCTTTTGCATCGTAGCCTTGATGATCTACCAAGGACAATGCTATGGCCTTGCCCACATGTTTTGCCCACTCCAAGGTCTTCTCATTCTTACAGATCATCAGAACTTTATCTTCAAAGATAAAAGTGCAATCGATACGGACAAGAAAACCCAAAATAGAAATCATTTTGGTGATGGCACTTTGAACCTCATGAAGATCCATTCTTTCCATACCACCATCCCCCTCACATTCTTTTCTCGTCATAGTTAATTTTTGATTGCAGGCCTTTGCAACCCCAGCATAGCTAGTAGGGGTGCTTGTGCCGGCCATCATTTTCTTGGCTTCGCCTCCTTGCGTATCATGAGCGACTTCATGTTGCCCATGCTTCTGCGTGAGGTGTGTAGTAGAGGATAGAGAATCCGAAGATTCTCTGGCCTTTTTCGTTTGTCCGGAGGAGTGATCAGAAGCCTCATGATCATGGTCGGCTAGTGCCATAGCAGCCAAACTCTTGACCACTTGCTTCTTTTCTCTTGTTTTCTGTTTTTTTTGTTTATAGTTTTTTTGCCACTTCACCTCAGACGTGCAAGCAATATTGGAAGAATTACTTGGATTTTGAGGTTCCACAGAGGAAGTTGAGGGGCTATTCGATAGGGATGGGCATTTCAGAATAGTTGCCTATTCCAGAATTATTCCAAATAGCTAAAACCTAATCCAGAATGCTGAATCCTATTCTGGTTTAAATTAACCTAATTTTCTGAAAAAGTGAACAACCAGTCAACCACCACCTATATTAGAAAAATTTATTCAACGATTTTCTTAATTAAAGCAGCACTTTACTGCAGTGCATGACACTGAGTGCTTCTAAATGTTTACACCACTTAGTTGCGTTTTTAATTCGCTCACAGTCAAGCCTACACTGGAGAAAAAATACCTTTCGGAAGAAGCTGATGTTGCAGGAATGCAAAAGTAGTTTGAAGCAAGTTGCTTCAAATGGGGAAGTTGAGGATTTGTGGACCACCATTTCATGTGTCCAGCTTAAAGGTTAAAAAGTTTCAATTTTGGAGGGTCCTGTTTGGGGTAAACTTTTCTTCATATTTGCCTACCATGAAAATTTCATGTGTCTAGCATGATTGGTTAGAAAGTTTGAATTTTGGTGGCCCAATTTGGGAGGGACCCTCATTTTGTTACCCCCAAACTTTGTCAAACTTTATCGTTCCTTTATATTTACTTATAGATATTTCATATGTCTAGCTTAAAAGGTTAAAAAGTTTCAAATTTTGGAGGGCCCATTTGGTGGGAAAACCCCCCAACATGGCACCCCCAATTTTTGTTTGGTTTAGTATATTTTCAATATCTACCCATTCCGAAAATTTGATCCATCAAGCTCTAACAACTTAAAAGTTCAAAATTTTGACGACCCGATTAAGGGGGATACCCAATCTGGCACCTCCGATTACTATCGCACAAAAGTCCTCAATGATATCAATGCTCAAACTTTGAATACAAAATGTGTAGCAGTTTAAAAGTAGATAGCGATAGAAGAAAAAAGGAAAAAAGTAAGAAAAAAGATGCAAAACAAGTAAGGTAGTATTCAAGTTGGGGTAAACAAACATAATCAAAAGAAAGGTGGTTGATAGTGTGCTCAAAATCACAAACCTTTTTTATCAATATTGGTAATTACCAAGATATATTGGTTCAAATTCGTCAACTTTTGCCCATTTTCGGCCTGTAAGATTTTGGTCACGTGACCTGGCGCCTCTAAACTCGGTTGCATAAAGCATTCATAAGCACCCACATTGTGTCCGGATTTCGGCTTTGCACATCAAGTGGTTTTTGAGTTTAGTCGAATTAATACATTTTTAGGCCAGAAATCGTCGTTTTTAGATTTTATTGTGTTTCAATTCACGATCACCTGACCTAAGATTCCCAAAATTAACACACATGATGCTTCATTAATTCTTATGTTGAGTCCAAATTTCAACTTTCTAGGTTTAATCATTTGCTAGCTATAAGCAAATCAATTTTCATCTGCCAAAATTTGCGAACAAAAACAAAAATACGTGATCGCGCGAAGTCTCCATTACAGAGCAAATGGCTCACTGCATTTTTATGTGAGAATTAACAGCAAACAATTTTTACCAACGTAATTGCGTTGATTTAAAATCGGTTCCAATTATCTAGTTTATGTTTCAATTTGGATTCAGGATAGTTTGGGATTTTGATTCTTCTGGATTCGGTATTTTAAAATGCCCATCCCTAGTATTGGGTTTCACAGTCGACCATGCCACTTTTGCTGCACCCTCGGCATCTCAGACCGACTCTTTTAGCAAAGGAGCTTTCTCAACTTGAGGGCTCAGATTTGATGTTTTTTCGGCGTCTGGGCTAGAAGGCGCAGATGGCCGAGTTTTACCTTTGTTGGCATTGCCACTCATGAACTCACTGATTCTTGGTTGTGACTGTACCACTTCTTGTAAATGTAGGGTAGGGTGTTTTGCAGGTGCCCCGAGGTGTTCGAAAACAGCTCACGTTTTTTTTTTGAGATGACTTAGTGTAAAAACCCCTGAAAAAATTTTCAGGCAAATCTGATAAAGTTTACCTCTAGCCTCGCAACATGGGCATTTTTGATTCTAAAAATGCCCATGCAACTAAAATTTTGAAGCAACATTTAGTAAAACATTGAATTTTAAATGAATACTTCATTTCAGTTTGGCCCATTGTAAAATACTGGTAATGAGTAAAATAAAGGTGCAATTAAATCAGAAAATTATTTGAAAATACTCTTTTTCATTTACACTTTATTTTGTTTTATTCGGACAATATTTTTAGTATTAATAATGTTTTATTCATTACGCTCCATGTTTATCTATTTTAGTTTTCAACTTGTTGAAATAGGAAAATCCTTTTACATACATATTGATTACTCAATTTACTATAAAGATAGAAAGAGAATTTTTAGCCAAGAACTAGACCAAAAAACCTCAAGCATCTTACCACCTCAAGCTCAAATCTGATAAATTCAAAGTTTATATGCCTAAAAAGTAAAAATTTTTAAAAAGTACTCTATTGCTACTATTATACTGAACTATTCAGCTCCAACATACCTTCGGAATCAAGAAATTTTAAGCTGGTATTAGTTGCTAATAGGCTACTGATAGTACTGTAGCTGCACTACCTTTAAAGCTCTTGAAAAAATTACTTACGAGTATCATTAAATAATTTAGTTTTGTTGAGATTAAGCCAGATGAAATGCAAATACAGTAGAACTCCGATTATTCGAACTAATTAAAACCAGGGATGGTTCGTATAAGTGAATTGTTCGGAGAATTGAACAACATGCAATATTATGAAATTAGATCATATACAGCACATTACAAAGTACAGTACACATACAGTACATTGTTATTTATTGTACAGTCATTTTTTTTGTTTCAAATTTGGTTTTTGGACGCATTTTTTCTCTTAAACACAATTGAAGTTCTAATGCTTCTTGTCAGGTTCTAATTTCTTTTGTTAAAGTCGTGTTCGGATAATAGGCGTTTCGGATAATAGGCATTCGAATAATCGGAGTTCTACTGTAATGCAATAATTCAGTCATAGTGGAATTGGGAGAACTTAAAAAATGATAAGAACTTTATTTTGACTGATTTGAATCACCTTGGTGCAACACATTTTTTGACTCCTCATTTTACTTTCAGTGGCCTTATATCCTTCCAACCTTTCTCTGGAATGTTTGGTCCCATGCTTCCTCACTCATCAATAGTGCCATTTTAAAATTTCAGTGGTTCCCTGGTCATGCTGGTATCCTGGAATAATGAGCATGCTGATTCTCTTGCTAGCTTGAGCCTTCCTGCCCAGTGGCCACTGCAATGGTTCCTTGTTCTCTTTTTCCTATTATTGCTAAAAGCCATTACACCCAGTACCACAAATGGAAACGTCACATTTCCCACTTCTATCTTAACTGTCAAATCCCTCCAGGTTTTCCAGTGGAATTGGTCCTACCACGCTCTTTACTCTTTGAGCTTTCCTACTTTTGCTGCCATGGTTACAGCTTCTTACTCTTATCATACCTATGCAAGATAAGAACTCTTCCTGCAGCACCTGTAGACAACATCTACAGAATTTCTACCATCTCCTTCTTGACTGTCCTGCCGCAGAGCCTTCACTCAAATCTATCTTTGGCTCTCGTCTACGGTTTCTATTTTCGATCTTTGGTCCAGACCTTGAGGTTTGGCCCAACTGTTGGGACTCTGCAAAGTTCCTCTGTTCCCCCATCCACGATCTCTCAAGAAAGAGTCTGTAGCACCCCCACCTTCAACTATCCACAATTAAGAACCACAGGGTTAGAAGCAGTTACGAAGTTACAGAACAAAGAATTATTTGTCACATCAATTTGACAAGAAAACGTGTAGGCAGTAGACACGAGTCTTTGCTACCGATTTCCTGATTGTCCGAAATAGTGTAGTAATTGTATACTGAAGTTCAACATGTTTTTAAAGAGAAGTTTGACACATGAATTAAGTTCTGACACTACAAAAGGGAAACAGCTTGCTTTGGTTATGTCCTCAGTTACCCTGGAAAAAATGCAATAAAAAAAAGCCAATGTATATTAGGTTGCAACATATTACTGTGAAATTTGGCTATAATTTAAGCTTTTGTGAGAATATTGGGGGCGTTTGGATCAATGTGTCCTAACAGCATACAAATAATAATTATTCCTTTATTCACTAAAAACTGCATGAATTTTTTTTATTGTTAAAAGTTCTTGCATATATGTTAATGCATGAAAGATACTACCCCCAAGTCAATTTAGGCGTCGAAAATAACCAAAATCTGATTTTTCCCAGATAAAATTTAGGGCGAAAGTTGTATGTCAACTTCTGGGTATCCATACTGCATTCTTATTACTCTCATTGCTTGGAGTTTTGAGCCTGACATGTTTTGACCAAGTTGTACGCAAATGCACACAAAATTTGGACTGTTTGCTTACGTTTTCTTTAAAATGGTTTGACGCGGTGGATATGTGATATGATCATGTTGTGCTGCTAGAGGTAAACTTGATCCAAATGATCTGAAATTTAAAATGTTAAAGAAAGGTAGACGTGATTGGAACAAGTTAAATTTTTTTGGGGGCGCCTGCAACACCCTAATGTAGGTGTGTGATTCGTGTTGCTTTTCTTTGATCTGTGTACCGACATATTCATAGGGTTGGTTTTCTTTAACCTGGGAAAAGTCCCAAAGACTAGGTTATTCATACAGAAAGAAGACTACGAACTGCCATTTCTAGCAATGGCGACATACCAACACTGCAAGTAATGGACTCATCTCTGGAGCACTGGCCTCGACGGAGCACCACCAATATAGCTGCAGACCCCTACCCAGGTTCCATTTTCACAAGCTGATGGACACCCAGTCCTATGTTAGCAAGACTAGGACCAGCATCTTTTCTATGTTGTGGCTGTGACATGGCAGCACGTTTTATCTGCTGTACCCTATACTTGCATCGACATTTCGTCACAATAATCGCCCATCACTACCGGTTTCCATTTTAGCCCGTAGCCTCCTGTTGGCCTTAGAGTCTGGGGTTGGAAAATTAGAAGGCAGGACTTCTCAGTGTCAGCGCTATTGCCTGGTTGCTAATTTCTGCGCTTCTTAACTTCACCCATTTTCATCAGCCTGTTGCAATTGCCTCAATTGGCCAGTGTTTCCACTCGACTCCATGTGGAAATCTGAGGTTGGATCTTGTTAGGCCCAAGTGCTTATTAAACAAATAGCTCATTTGTCCCTTGGATTAGGGGTAAAGTCTTCATTCAAATATGACCTGTTTTTCTTCCGATTTTAAGGTTAAGATCGAAAAAAGGTCTCCACTTCTGATTGGTTGTGATTATGCCTCAGCCCTCATTCCATGCAGGGTTCCCACGCAGCGGTCTACGACTTATACGTGCAGACGTTTTTGCGTGGGACGTTTTTGCGTAGCCAATTACATGTTGGGACTAATATGCACCGAGACTTGTTCATTCTATGATTTTGTGTCATCTAGACTACTGTAATGTTTGAAAAGCTTGTTTGTGGTACAGAATTTCAAAATAGCTTCGCTCACACCTATCTCAAGCAACACCCCGTACCTCGCGCAGAGCCGAACGACAGTTCATGAATGAACTCTGGAAAGCTAGCTGTGAGGATGCTTCTTCCCTCCACGGTTCCTTCTGCTCCCTCTTCTCCTTGTCCGAACTCTCCACTGCCATCTGAATCTTTCCTCTTCCACTGCGTCTGGCCCTGACCAGATTGCCTATCCATTTCTAAAGCATTTGCCTGAGCCAGCACAACTCCTCCTTCTTTCTCTTGTTAACAGGTCCTGGTACTCTCACACCTTCCCTTCTTGTTGGAAACCTACCACTATCATCCCCATTCATAAACCTGGAAAGCCCACTTCCTCTCCGTCCTCTTTCCACCCCATTTCTCTCACCTCCTGCATTTTCAAGCTTTTTGAGCGCTTGATTCTCTCTCGCCCAACTTTTCACCTCGAATCAAATCATCTCCTCTCCACTTGCCAGGCCGGCTTTCGTCCTGGTAGGTCGTCCCTTGACCAAATTCTTACTATGTCTCAATCAATCTGGGTTGTCTTCCAAAAGAAAAAGCCTCCAGACCGAACCATTTTGGCATCTGTTGACTTCTCCAAGGCTTTTGACTTGGTCTGGCACTCTGCTCTGTTTCACAAACTCCTCTTGCTCAAACTCCCCCCTTGCTTTGTTCTTTGGGTACGCTCTTTCCTTTCTGATCGTAGAGCTAAAGTCCAGGTTGGTGGTTCCCACAGCCGTTCCTTCCGCATCAGACGAGGGGTTCCCCAGGGCTCGGTACTTGGTCCAGTCCTCTTCATCCTGTTTGTTGATGACATCACCAAGGATTTACCTCGGGGTGCCCATGCCTCCCTGTATGCTGATGATCTGGCCATCTGGTCCTCCTCCCCAGACCCGCTCAAAGCCTCTTCTGTTGTCCAATCCTCCCTCACTGTCCTAGAAACATGGTCCAACTTATGGAGACTTCCACTCAATCCAAAGAAGTGTGAGTCCTCCTTTTTATATTATATTTCCGGTGAATTATATTTCCACCGGACTGGATGATATGCAGCCTATCGCGGGCAGAAGTATGAACTTTAGTCAATTTATGTGGCCGATAGCTGAAATAATATTATATCATCGTTATTTTAGTTTTAAACTGAATTATCCTATTACAGGACCCCGCCTACTACAATACTTGTGCCCTAGTGGCTACTGCATGTTTATATAAAAATCACAGGGAGAGCACGAGCTCAATGCACGTGCGGAAACAAAAATTAGCAGCAATTTGGAATCATTAAACTTTTAAACATGCAATGGTATAAAACTGCAATTACCAAATTTGGAAATAAAAATTGCATCGATGAACATGTCTGCTTTGTCTATGCAAATTTTATAATAATGTCAAACAGCTTATGACATGTTCATATAAAAATCACAGGGAGAGCATGAGCTAAATGCATGTGTGAAAACAAAAAGAACAGCAATTTAGAATCATTAAACTTTCAAACATGCAATGATATAAAACTGCAGTGATTTTTGTATGAACATGTTATAAGTTGTTTGACGTCATTATAAAATTTGCATAGACAAAGCAGATGTGTTTATCGATGCAATTTTTATTTCCAAATTTGGTAATTACAGTTTTATGTCATCGCATGTTTGATTCTAAATTGCTGCTAATTTTTGTTTCCGCACATGCATTCATTTCTTTACCTATGAAGTGTTGTATTAACTTTAAAATTGCATTGCTGGTTTTTAAGTGTTTAAAGCATTGTGCTTCTGGTTACCTTCAACAGTTAATTGCCCTGCATAAGCCATCTACTGCTTATGATTTTTGTGGTAACTGCAATATGCTTTTTTGTTGGAAAAAAACTAGTCAATTAAACTACAACAAATCTGAATCAATTTTTTCACATTCTTCAGTTGCTGTTAGGAATGATTTGCCTCTGATATTCGGGAAAGTAGCAGTATTTCATTGGTCAAAACTAATTTGAAAACACACTATTTTAATATGGCCTTTTCGATGTGCCTGATATTGATTTGTATGCTTTAACACTGTACTGTCTTTATGATCTTTTAACAAGTATCGGTACTGTTTTGTATCTGTTAATTTCCTGCTCTTTCATCTGCTTTAGTAACAAGTGCTCCTTCGTCAGATGTTAGCTTCTTGCTATCTCATTTTAAGGGGTTGACAAATTGCTTTTTAGTATCATCATTTCTTCTAAAAAAAATTAATTTTTCTTCTGACAAAAAATTTTTTCTTTCAAGTAACTGATTTTATTTAAAAAAAAACAACAGTTTTTCAAAAGTTTTTTTTCAAATTCAAATTTGAAAATGTTTTTCAAAAAAATGTATTTCAAACAAAAATTTTTACCAAAAAAAAATCTGTCTTATTGTGTTATTTTCAACAAAAAATTGCTTTCCACTGCATATTTGCAAACTTTTCTTTCCTGGATGTGTGCAATCTTCAGTCTGCAGTGCATGAGTTGCTGGTGTAATCTTGGCACATGAAGCAAGCTGCATGACATTTTATTGCTATGTTTAGTCTACCTGTACCAAACAATATAGTACAAAGTTTTTTAAGAGCTAAGGATTCATCTCCCCCCAGATTCCTGTTTGCGATCGTTACACCTTGTTGTAAATATAGTAAAAACAATGTTTAAATAGATATTTTTAAGTTTAATTGTTACATTTTGTTGTAAATAATGTGTAGTTAAAACAATTTTAAAATCTGACAGTTAACTTCTTCAGAATTGCATAGAGAACTTTTGAAGTTGTACAGGATTGTATGCTGCTTCAAATTATTGTTTCACTTTCAGATTATTTTTGTAGTGTGAGCTGAATTAGAAGTGGCTGCCGACTCGACAACCATTTATGACAATTTTTATGTAAATTTTTGTGTACATTTGCTATGTAGTTAAAATTTATCACGTTCACAGCATTTCCTGCAATAAAAATTTGGTATCGTTTTATTCGTGACGATTGTTAAGCAGTCCTCCTCCAATGGGTCTTTCAAAAATTTTAACCACTCAAGATCGACAAAAAAAATTTTCCAGATAGGCAAATATATAAATTGAAAGAAATTGATATCTCATACTATAGGGATCCTGGAATTATGTTGACACCTCCCCCATTAACTACAAAAGCTAAACGAATTAAATCTATCGGAAAGGTTAATGTGAACCAAAGAACAAAGATAACAAAATTTGGCAGGCTACATGGAGAAAACCATGCCAAATGGGCCCTTTTAAATCTTTATTACAAAGTACTCCAGTTATATATTTCAAACGTTAAGAGTACCAGTAGGCTAATATAAGAAAAAAATAAAACGTGCCAAACTTGGCAATGCCCTGTTGGACAAATAATTCTTAAATGGACCTTTAAACTATAGGATGAATTCTCACGATGAATTGGTATCGCAGAAAAGTAGAAGAGTCAAACTTAAGGGATTACTCCACATTTAAGACGTTGAAGTACTTGAGCTTAATGGCTTTGATAGGTTTAAAGATGGATGGCCGATTTTTTTTACTAAACCGTCACCTGTGACCGCGGAAAAAATCTTCTTGCTCTTCAAAGTTTTTGAACAATTTTATTAAGAAAGCTTTTGTGCTGCATAATGGATGTTATAGAATATAATGTACAATAATCAATATTCAGAAGTTACGTAGCAGATTTGGAAGATCTTACATGAGGGCAATTTCTGTAAGTACAAGTTTATGAATTTAGAAAACAGGCCCTGTATAAAATAGGCCCTGGTATACCTGACGTTGTATTAGAGCAAGATTTTTTTGAACAACATAAGAGCATGAACATGCAGTTTGGGGGCACTAAACTTGCATTACATCTTGGTGCGTTACAGCCAATTAAAACTATTAAGCCAGTAAAACTTTTTGAACATTTGAAAGAAAACTGCACTCCTAATGCTAGGAAAGAGCGTCGATACTTTACACATGACAAAAAGTTTATTTCTGCTGAAGTAAGATGTTTACTTTCCGAAGATCTTATTGAACAAAGTAATTCTCCATGGCGAGCTTAACCATTTGTGATCACACCAGAAAACCACCGAAAGCGACTAGTAATTGATTACAATCAAACAATCAATAAACAACAATAAGCAATAAACAATAATCAATAAATAACAATAATCAATAAACAACAATAATCAATAAACAACAATAATCAATAAATAACAATAATAAATAAGCAATCAAACTTGGCAATGCCCTGTTGGACAAATAATCCTTAAATGGACCTTTAAACTATAAGATGAATTCTCACGATGAATTGGTATCACAGAAAAGTAGAAGATTATTAAATTTTATTTTATTAAACCTATTATGACCAATCGTTTCAGTGTTAAGAATTCAATTGATTTTATAGATCGCATTAAAGATGTTATTTTGGTGTCGTTTGATGTTGTGAGCCTTTTTACTTCTGTACCTGTTGATTGCGCCATTAAGTGTATTTTTGATTTACTCGTGGTTGATGATTCTTTGCCTACACGTACACAACTCAATGCTCATGACATAAAAACTGGCCTTGAAATCTGTTCTAATTCTACTGTTTTTTCTTTTCAAAACGTTTTGTACAGACAAACGTTTGGTACTCCCATGGGATCATGCATCTCTCCCATTGTGGCTAACATCTTCATGGAGCATATAGAGAAAGCCGCACTCACGACATTTCACACGCCACCTAAACTCTGGCTTCGATATGTAGATGATACATTCTGTGTATTAAAAAAAGAGCACATGACAGAATTTCACCAACATATCAACTCGGTTTGTCATCATATACAGTTCACTATGGAAGAAGAGCAGAATCTCTCTTTACCGTTCTTGGATGGTCTAGTAGCACGACATGACAAAACTCTTCGCACACAAGTCTACCGCAAACCCACCCACACAGACAGATACCTTCACTTTGATTCTCATCATCCTCAGCACCAGAAACTCGCAGTTACCAAGACACTACATGACAGAGCTAACACACACAACACCATCCCAGCAGATGCACGACGCGAAGCCACCCATGTTCTGTCTGTTCTACAACGGTTTCCCTCTCCGGCATTCCTACCCCATCCCCAAGGTCAAACAACTGAACACAACACGGCATCTTAAGCACTTCACCTCCATACCTTATGTACAGGGTATTCAGAACGTATCGGTCGCATTCTTAACGAAGCTGGTGTGAAAGTTGCGATGAAGCCGGTTAAAACCATTGGAAACATTCTTACCTCACCCAAAGATCCTATTGCAGAGCATGAAAAGAGTCGATTAGTTTATAAGATACCTTGTGCTGATTGTGAGTTTGTGTATGTGGGGCAAACGAAACGGGATTTAAAAAGTCGTGTTGCAGAACATAAAAGAGCCGTCAAAAATGCTGAACCAGAAAAATCGGCTTTATGTGAACATTTAATGTTGTTTGATCATCGTATTAATTGGGAAGAATCCACTGTTTTAAAATATGTTAATAGTTATCGTAGACGGTTAATTGCTGAAAGTTGGTTTATCAATGCCCACACTAACGTTATCAACCGTTCGGATGGTGAGACATTGCCATCAATGTATCGATCTTTAGCCAAAAGTGCTCAGTAAATGCTGTTTTTGTTTTTGTTTTTGCTAATTTTTTTACCATATATGACTTAGCCACGTTCTCTCGTTTCATCACAGTAAAGCAATTGAATTTTTACGTTTTGTTGAATTAGTCCTAACTCGCAAGTTGATCATTATGGCGTTATAATCATCTATAATTCACTTAATTTATTCGGTTCTTTTGATGTTTATTTTGTTGCAACTTATCTGCGATATGTACTGTTTGTGCTAGTATTGGAGGAGTGCTCGACACTCCTCCAACTCAACTTCTGAAGATGCTCAGCAATTCAGCTGAGCGAAACGTCAAGGTAATAAATTAGCTTTATGCTAATCAAATGCCGTTTATCGGAAGAACAGTTAGTAGGCTAGCCTACCTATAGTATCGACAATCAACAAATTCACCCACGTGGTCGCATATCCCCCACCTCTTATACAAGATATAGTCAACAATGTTGCTCAGTATAAAATATACTCGACACTGGACATGTCAAGTGCCTATCATCAAGTGGAGATACCTACTAGCGATCGAATGTACACTGCTTTCCAAGCCGATGGTTTCCTCTGGCAGTGGAAAAGAATTCCTTTTGGTTTGTCGAATGCAGTTCCTGCTTTTCATCGCATCGTAGATGATATTATAAAGCAAAATGACTGTTAGGGCACTTTTGCTTACCTTGATAATATTACAGTTGGGGAAAAGACTCAGCGAGAGCATGACAAAAACTTGGCAAAATTTTGGAAGGTAGCCCGAGAATGCAACTTAACTTTCAATGCTTCAAAATGTGTTTACTCGACTGATTGTGTCAAGTTGCTCGGTTATCAGATAACAAAGGGATGCTTAAAGCCAGATGAGGACCGAGTAAAAACTCTCTTAATGCTTTCACCCCCTACAAGTATGAAAGAGCAACAACATATTGTGGGCTTGTTTGCCTATTATGCCCAATGGATTATGCAGTATTTTGACAAAATCAAACCACTGCTTCAAAACTGTACTTTTCCATTAAGCAACGAGCTTCTTAAATCGTTTGAACTTTTGAAGTCCGAACTGGCTCAAGTATCTTTAAGTGTCATTGATGAAAGGGCACCATTTGTTGTAGAAACAGATGCTTCCAACATTGCCCTGTCAGCGATTCTGCACCACAATGTTAAACTCGCAGCATTTTTCTCGAAGATCGTTGCGTAAAACAGAACTCAATCATTCCAGCATCAAAAAAGAAGCTGCTGCCATTGTAAAGGCAGTTCGCAAATGGAGTCATTTTCTAGCTGGTCGCAGGTTTAAGTTAATTACTGATCAGCGATCAATTGCATTTATGTATGACAGCAAAAATCATGGTAAAATTAAAAACTCGAAGATCTTGAGGTGGCGAACCGAACTTTCACAATTTGACTTTGAAATTGTCTACCGTGCCGGTAAATTTAATATTGCACCTGATACCTTATCGAGAGTTTACTGCGCAAGTGTTAGTTTAAATTATTTGCATGAGATTCATTGTGCTTTGTGTCATCCTGGTGTTACTAGAATGTACCATTAGGTTAAAACCAAAAACTTACCCTATTCATTAGACAAAATTCGAAAAATGACTGCAAGTTGCAGTGTGTGTGCCGAAGTTAAGCCTCGTTTTCATAAACCGCCAGAAACTCATTTCATAAAAGCAACTCAACCCATGAAGTGTTTAAGCTTGGATTTTAAAGGCCTAAATGCTGGTTGTACGCGAAACAGATATATGCAGTGCTGTAAAACTTGCTTTGAAAAATCATAATTTGCCTGTTTCCAAATGGGACACAGTTTTACCAGATGCGCAACTCTGTATTCATTTTTCATTGTGTACAGCCACTAATGAAACTCCTCATGAACGATTTCTGAAATTTATTCAAAACAACGTTCTCCGATGTAGTTTTTTTATTACAGTTAACGTTTCGCTCCCCAGTCCGGGGAGCATCCTCAGAACAGTAACGCATTTCTTGTTTGCAAAAATACAAATGAAACTTATAAGAAAAATGCAAGTGACCAGGAATACACTCTTGTGACGTAACAACCAAAAAATATACAGCATTTCTTATTACAACATGCAATATCACAGAAAAATTATTACATCTGCCAAAAGTATTATATAATGTGTATTAAGTTACGTATGGCCTATCAAAAAAATTACCATCAAAAAACATAACATGAAAATTAATCCATAAGCATACCATAAACAACGGGCATGTTAGCGCCGTCAATTCTGTTTAAAACGTTTACTTCAGTAGCTCTTTGATTTATGAAAAAACTCTCCGCTGTGCGGCGTTTACTGTAATTGGCTTCCATTTTCAAAATTTTAGCTTCATCCCACGCTATAAAATGATCAAAATCTGCGATATGTTGGCATAAAGCGGACTTTTTTACATCCATTCTTTTGACTGCATCGAAATGTTCACGTTT